>OY757920.1:90458267-90856895 GCA_963585895.1 Sepioteuthis lessoniana
CAATTGTAGTACGAACAATTTCGCATTTTTAATTCTTAGCTTCTATTAATTCTAAGGAGCCATTTTTGTTTCTTAGCATTTATTTAATTTTACCCCCTTAAAATGTTAAATCTTAAAGTAAAAAGAAAAAATAACAAAAAGTAAACGAAAGCATTGTTTATCGATAACTCAAAAATGTTTTTAAACGAATACTTCCCCAATGTCTTTGAAAAAAGTATATTAATTTTTAATCAGTGTGACTCAAGAAACTTTTTTTTAAAGAAATGAACTAATCAAAGATTAAACGAATACTTTTCATATAAATTAATACGCAAAAAAAAAAAAAAAATGAAAAAAAAATAAGCAAATACATATATTTTATCTGTAACTCAGCAGGCAGTTAAGAACTAAATTTAATTTTTTTTTTTCATATTTAAAAATGTCTTTCAAAAATAGATTATAATAACGTTTCAAACCACTCACAAGTTCAGAGTTACATTTTTTAAAAAAAAAGTCTCCTCTCAAAAAATATTGCAAAACGAGAATTCTTTGATCTTTATTGTTAAGTTATTTGAGGGTAAATAAATGTTATAAACTTTTCACCAGTATAAGGTAACCAGTTTTTATACATTATTTCAAATGTAAACTAAGCAATAATAAAAGAGAAAAACAATTCATGAGCTAAAAGAATATTTTCACTTGAATTAATTGCCGAAATCTTTCAACTACAAATAAGGGTGCATTTTGATTCTTAATTTCTCTCTCCCTCACTCGTGTTCCTAAAATTCTTTAATCCTCTCACGGGCCTGGTACTTCTTGCCAACACACACGCACGCACACACATACGCACGCACGCGCATATATATATATATATATATATATATATATATATATATATATATATATATGTGTGCGAAAAAAGGGTAAAAATGAATAAAAACAATCAATAATTTTACAAATTTCATTTTTTAAATTGTGTGAAATATTTGTCGAAAAAAAAAATCTATTCTTGTGAACAAGGATAAATTTAGAGTGAAGATACTTTTAATAAATATAGTTAAGATTCATGGTATGAAGTATAGCATCAATTTGTTAACTTGAAATAAAGGGACATATTTTTTGAGTGTATGTCACTATGATGGAGGGAAAATGTATTTATACCTTAACGTATATGTGACTGCAGCTGATATTTTTATCAGTTGACTGTGATATCAGTATTAATAAATCTTACGTAAGCACTTACTATTCCGCTTCATAGTTAAGTAATTTTGAAATAAATACTAAAAAGAAAAGAATGTACATTTTCACTCAAAAGAAATAATCTGACAGATTGAGTAGATAATGGAATTGATTCCATTCCTACAGTTTGTTGAGTAAAAACCTATACTTACTACTGAAATAATATTTATTTCTTTGCTTATTTGGGTTGGTTTCTTTGATTAATGGCATATCAACCTTTGTAGGTTATTTAATGCCAAAGCTATACTCCTAGAAGAACAGTTGTGGTACTATTTAACCCATAGCTGGGAGGATAAGGGGGTTCATACCTTTCCCAAGGGTATTTGCCCGAAAGTGAACGTAATAGCGCGACTGGAGTACGAACTCGCGTATTACAATTCCGCAGTCCATCGCTTTAACCATTACACCACGAGGACCCCCTATTTGGGTTGGCTTGAAATTAGATAAAAAGCTTTGGATTTACTTATGAATTTAATTAGTTTAAAAACTATTTTACATATTTTTGGATGGAAAAGATTTCTAAGATTATATTCGGTTTTGATCCTTCAACTTTTTTTGCGAAAAAGTCAAATATTGCCGTCTGCGAAGGATTTCGATATTTAAAAACCTTGTCTGATTGGTCGCTAAATACAAAAATACAGATACAAAAATTACAGCCCCCCCCAGCTTATTTTTTACACAAAAATTAATACTTAGTTTTTAGTATGGAAATCAGTTGTGTTCTCGTGTATATATATATATATATATATATATATTTCTTTAAAAAAAAACAAAGACCGGTTACTTTAAGATTATGAATTTATTTCCATCCTGTTATGTGTTTCTGATGTAAACCAAAAACACGAAGAAAAATTTAACAGGACCTCTTCAGATCTAATGGATAAAAGAAATCAGAATAGACACGGGAGGGGATGGAAGAGGGATGAGGAGTTATCTCCTCATTTTTTCTCACTTCCGTTTTATTTATTTATTTTATTTATTTATTTATTCTTTTTTATTTTACAGTCGGTTAGAATTATAGTAATTTAACTTTTTTATTTTTCTGTTATTCCTTTTATCTTATTTTATCTATTTTCTTTTTTAGCTAAGTTCGGTACTTAACTTTTTTTTAAATGTTTTTTTTATATAATAATAACTTTTTCGTAAGGGAAATATTAATACTTATATTAATTTCGAGCCTATTTCCTCAGTTACCTATTTTTTGTCGTGTACGTATATCAGATAAGTTTTTTTCATTCCTATATTTTTATTTTTTTTAATTTTTGTTCATTTACCTTGTTTCTCAATTTATTTCTATGCTTTTTTAGGAACAGCTTTTATTTATGATAATTAGTCTATAGTTTAAATTTAGTCTTATATCTACACCTTGCTATTAATTCACATCTTTTATTTAATAACTTTTCAGGGTCTAAATAAGTCATTATTTTTATCTTTTCCTCAAAGCGTAGGTTACATCTACCGTCAAAATATTTTGGAGTATTGGACTTTTTCAATATAGACCATTGAATCTTTATTTTTCGAACTCCAGAATTGCTTAGATAGTGCTGTTTGGTATTTCAGATGTTCTTGGGAGAAGGAATATTTGTGATTTGCGTATCTCACTTTCCATTTCGTGGAGAAAATTCCGATATAAGTTTTTCTATCCGTTATATTCTCTTTTGGGTAAATTATTCTTTGATATACTACATTATTTAAGTTACATAATCCATTCATTGGACAATTGTTTGGAGTTTTACAATTACATTCCTTTTTTATACCGTTATTATTATTATTATTATTATTAATTGTTCGGTCCTGAAAGTCCTTAATTATCTCTTTGTAATGATTATTGATCATTTGAAAAATATTATTCGTGCAAGAGTAACTAATTTTTAACGTTTTTCGATTAAATATTTTATGCAGTTTATTATCATGTTTAAAATGCTTATCTCTTAGTTTTATAAAATATTTTCCAACATTTATACTAGCTAGCCTACAAAACGGGGGCGGGGTTGAACCATATAATTTTTCTTTTTCTGTTTTTACGCCCATTTTCCTTATTTCTTTCATTATTATTATCATTAGGCATATTCTCTTCTATATAGGTAAAATTTTCCTTATACCCGCTACTTTTTAGGGCATCAATATATATTTTACTACTCCCTCGGAATATTTTCTCTTTTGCTGATAGATTTCTTATTCTCAATTTTACAGCTTTTGGGACTTGTTTAATTATTGTCTTAGGATTGTTTGAGTTTATGTTAATATATGAAGGGCACTGATCCGTTTTTATAAACCTATATAAATATATATATATATATATATATATATATATATATATATATATATATATATATATATCACAAATAGAATTCTAGGCTAATATTCCAATCTTGATTGAATGTAACTTTTGAACTCCGTTGATCTCTACGAGTATTTTTTAAAAATCTGGAAAAGAGGTCAACGGGGGAGTTAAACTACCTCTTACAGAGGAACAGTTTTGCTTAAAATTAATCAAAGATGTTTAATTCATTGAGAAGATAAATTCAACATTTTGGAAGAAAACTAATAAGAAAACTCACTCGTACGTAAAGCAAATATAATGAAGTTTTATCCAATAAAATATCTTTTAGTATATCATTTTCTTTCTAGGAAACGTAGGATTCTTCTGAAGTCACACATACACACACATACACTGACCAATATATATATATATGTGTGGAAAAGAAAGAGAGAGAGAGAGAGAGAGAGAGAGAGAGAGAGAGAGAGAGAGAGAGAGAGAAGTCGAGAGACAACTGTGTATAAACAGACGTGAAGGTGTCGGTTTGACCGTTAGAAGAAAGCGTGGGAGGACAATATTAGTAACACAACTGAAGATGTTTCGAGACCACGGGCGTGACAAGTTCTAGAGCCTTTTGATGATTGGAAATATCGTAAGCAAGGGACATCGCATATTGCACTCACTCAGAAATTAAAACTAAGATTACGTCATGAGATATTCTCCCTGGGTTTGAGCTGTGAAGAAATGGACACATTAAAAATAAAAATTAATGAATTCGTGTAAAGCTTACAAATTAGATAAAATCAAATCCCTTAATGTTTCCGGATCAAAGAGTTCGATGAGTAAATTAAATTCTTCCATTTCAAATTGTTTACTTTTGACTTTATTTATTAGAAAAATAATGAACACATGTATATATCATATATATCAAATATATGCCAGGGTCGACTGAAAAGTTCGTAGCTGACCAAGATACCCTCAAAGAATGCGATTTAACGAGGTTTATTTTCCAACATAGTCCCCCTAGCGGTATACAAACTTCTTCCATCAGATGGTTTGATTTGGTTTTGTTTTATGGCATATAAACCCTTGTAGGTTATTTAATTCCATATCCTGTTTATACATATATATTAAATACATGATTTGTGAACACATTTTGTTGATAACATTTTTAAACGAGCCTAAGCTCATTCTTTGCCCACAGTTAAATAGTTTCAAGTATTGCTATGTATTGGGTTTGGTTTTATGTCATATCAACCATTGAATGTTATTTAATGCCAAATCGGGTTTATACATATTGTGACAGTGCCATTAAAATATTTATCCCAGGACGGGAGTTTATTTTTCGCACGTGTGAAGTCGGGGCAGTCTGGCACTTGATCACTCGCAAAATAAGTCCCAGTTAAGATTCCTTCTCCGGGCACATGGGAACTGGCAGATAATGTGGGGGTCAATTTGGGGCTAGACTGACCGCCGCTGGTAAGGGGTTTCCAAATTTCACGTCATACCCACCCACCAGACCACTTCGTCTTCCTACCCCTAGGATAGTGGAAGATACGGGCTTAGGTTTAGATATAATAATATTATTTATCGCAGTCGTCAATTCCAATTTCCCGAGTAATATTTTTAAAGGCGAATAGGACATTTAGCGAGAGTAAATTGAGGCGATTTGAAGCTGAAAAGGAACATGCAAAAAAAGTCAAATTCGATAGGCAGACAACACAATGAATACATTTCGACACGAGGGGATATCTAAAATATAACAAGGTTTTAATACGTGCTGACACAGACAAATATTAAGGTGCCGGCTATATTACCAGCGGATAATACCAAATACAACTGTCTTTCTTTCTTCCTTTTTCCTTTCTTTCTTCTTTATTTAAATTTAGAGAGAGAGACCATACAATTGCAATACTTAGGAAGGGTGGAGGGAGAAAACGGCTTTAAGGTTTACTAAGCTTTTCGACGGGTTTCTTCTGAGAGTATTTTTTTCTTTTACGGGCAAGAGGGATTCTGTACAGCTTGGTTTGAAGGCACTTATCTTCTTGTCCAATATTATTTCCGCTTTTCCCCGGAGTTTCGGCGACAGTTTCAATACATCTGCTTACTTCAAATGCTGTCATGAAACCCGGCTCTGCTTCTTCGCTCGGAGTTGTGGCGACAGTTTCAACACCTCTGGTCACACCAACTGCTGTCTTAACAACTGCATTCTTCATTCCTATTTCCGCTGACGAAAAGGTCGCTTCCGGCTTTTGGGTTCTGGTCAATCATTTAGCCTCTTTCTTCTTCCTTCACCCTATCAGGCGATTCGTTTGGACTACTATCTCTATCCACCCAGGTGGGGTTATGGAGTACAGATAGCCTGACCTACATTCTAATTTCCTCTTTTAACGGTCAGGCCGAGGAGTTGACTTACATTCCTTATTCCTCCTTTTAACGGTCAATCTTTGAGGTCTGTTCATTCAAACACGGAGGGGTAGGGGAAATTTCTTATTTCTCTCCTCTCAGTGGGAGACCACGTGACAATATATATATCAAATATATATGATTTGTAAACATATATCTTGAAAGTTAAATTGTCCCCCAAAGCTCCATCATTATTGGTGCCTCAACATCAGATTGTTTAATGTCATATCTTGTACACCTACTTGCAGAATCTTACCACTCTGCAGAGGTGCAATTGGTGTATTCCACAGAACTGAACTCGAGATCCCCCTGGTTAAAAAAATGTAATCTATTGCTGATATGACGTCATCCTATGAATTTTTCTGTTTATAAAGTTTTCAGCCCACCCCAGAAAAATCATTTACACACACATGGAAACACACGCATATATATATATAGGGTGAAATGATAGATTGTGGTGAATCTGTCAATATGATAGAAATATGTGGAAAGTAGGATAAATCAAACACTTAAAAGCGATAAAATAGTTAGAAATAAAAGAACGAAATGTCACGCCGCTAAATTGGTTTTAAGTATTTGATTTTTTCAACTTTACGCATATTTCTATCATATTGGCAGAATGAGTAGAGTGTTCGCCAATGGCCCGGGAAACTGAAGTTCAATTCCTGGTCAAGTCGTGCCAAAGACTCAAAAAACGGCACTTGATGCCGTCCTATTCAGCACTATAATGTAAGGATCAAGGGTAAAGTTGAGCAATCCCGGGAATGGAGTAGCACCCTCCCCTATACCTCAGTGTAGTAGCTATTGAAAAAGGAGCCCTCGGACCACCCTCGACCTCGGTCGCTAACTTATATATATATATATATATATATATATATATAATAAAGTTATACCAACTCTGCATATTAGCTTCATTACTAAGAGTTGAATATTTTTGACGTATTTTATCAAACAATTGTATTTTTTCAAATACATGAAACTTTTTGTAATGAAGCCGACATAGGGAGGTGAAATAGCTGATTCTTTTAGGTTTTATATGGCTCGACTGGCTAGCATTTGAGCATTTCCTTGATTAAAAAAGATTTTTAAATGATTTGCCCATTCACACACACACACTCGCACACATACACACACACATACACACTAGCCCAGTTGGCTGGAGCTGTAGAATACACCAACTGCATCGATGCAGAAGTTTAAGACTCCCCCAACGAGTGTCCTGGATATGACACTAAAGCATCTGATGGTGAGGCTCCAGTCAATGGAGCTCCGGGGAATGTAGAGTACACTTTCATTGCCATTGCTCCCAGGTCCACTCTGAATTGGAGTGAAAGCACTAGATATGGTCCTTCCTTTGGGTCTAATAGAACTGTTCGACATATAAAATATGTGCAAACAAATGACTTAGGCTGAACCGAATCGTTTGAAATAGAAGTGTTTGACCATTTAACTTAGTGTAAACAAATGACTAATATTTAATTGAATTGTCAGTAATTCAGTGAAATACTTGAAAGTCCCTTAATTGAATTATTGGTATTACATAGCAATACTTGGAAACATTTGACTTTGTGTAAATGAATGAATAGTGTTGAATAGAGTAAATAGTGATAATTAACAATACTTAAATCACAGTACTCTTTGCAAGCAAATGATTAATATCGAATAGAATCATCTGTGTTAGCAAAAATTGAAAATATTTAACTGTAGAAACAATCATAATACAAGTGTTCAAAAAATTGCTTCTAACTCATTTGAAAATAAAATCACCAACAAACTGTGTGCAAACAAATGACAGATGTTAGATTGTGATTGTTGTTGAAACCATTTAACTGTGTGCAAAAAATGAGCTCAGGCTAATTTAAAAATGTTATCAACCAAATATGTTAACAAATCATATATATTTAATATATATGCATAAAGAGGATTTGGCATTACAATAACCTACGATGGTTGATATGCCATAAAACCCAACCAAACCAAATCATATATATTTAGTATATATGTATAAAGGGAATTTGGCATTAAATAACCAACAATGGTTGATATGCCATAAAACCCAGCCAAACCAAATCATATATATTCAATATATATGAATAAAGAGGATTTGGCATTAAATAACCTACAATTTGGATGTGCCCGTGGTGTAATGGTTATCGTAGTAGGAAATGGACACGGTGACTCGAGTTCAAATCCTGGACGAGAATGATTGCATTTCACGTAGCTCTAATACCCTTGGGAAAGTATGAATCCAATTATTCTCCCTCCAGCTATGGGTAGATAGTAGGACAGACTGGCTTCTTCAGCCTTGATGAGGCAACTAGTCTAGGAGAAGGAAAACTCTGAATTCAAACCTGTTAAACTCCGCTTAAAAATTGACCTTGTGTCATATCCTGCCCGAGTGGAGGGGTTGGTAAATAGGATTAAATAACCTACAATGGTGGATATGCCATAAAACCTAACCAAACCAAACCGCTCACACACACACACACACACACACATGCTTATACAAAAGATTGTAGCGTGAAATTTTAGTTTTTTTGTTGTTGTTTGATTTGGTTTCTTTAATGGCATATCAACTTTCGAAGTTTACCTAATGCCAAAGTCTTCCTTGTAAAAGTGTTCTGTTACTATTTAACGCATAGCTTGGGAGATAAGTGTCTCCATGCCTTTCAAAAGGATATTATTTCAATAGTGAGCGCAATAGCGCAACTGGAGTTTGAACTAGCTAACTATAATCCAGCAAGTGAGCCAAAACGCCTGAGAGACTCTTCTACTTGAAAATGTTGGAAAAACTTTTGTTACTTTTCATAACTTTTAGAGCAAATTTAATAAATTTCGAAGCCTTTTATATTTCAGACAATCAAGATGTAAGGCAAATTGTTGCCTATTGACCTCCGACCCGGCCGGGCTGTAAGATAAGAAATGCACCTGTGTAAATAACAGGTGCATCCGGTCGAAGATATAGGGGGGATAACCTTGACTGTCGACGGGTTGAATTGAGTGTGAATTGCGACGCTCACAAGAAGTAGGTGGGCATCAAATTATTGTATAACCCCGGCGACAGGAAGTTCAGATCAGTTGGAGAGAAGATGCTGGGATGAGAACCATGTCCCAGCAGAGGCTGGGCCCCCAGGCCACCGGTTGAGCAGCCCAGGAGAACGGGAAAGAAATGCTGCTGTAGCCAGAAGAGTTCGGAGGTCAATATGTAGCAGTCTTTGTTCAGTCTCCAACTAAACTCTCGCAGACAACCCTTTCAATAAAGTGAGAGGTATATTTTTTCTAAAGAACTGTGTCCGCTCGTCCTCATTGCGTTGAATATGTTTTGCATGCATCTGCATATGAGTATGTTACAAAATGCCGAATGAAATTTCGAATTTTAAAAACTCATATAATAATATATAATATGATAATACTTAATGTTATCTAGTTTCATGGGGAAAATTATCGTTTGGGTAAAGTGTTCGCCAATGGTCCGGGAGGCCTGGGTTCAATCTCAGGTCGAGTCATACCAAAGACTTTAAAAATGGTACTTGATACCTCCTTGCTTAACACTCAGCAATATAAGTTACGTATCAAGGGTAAAGTGGAGCAGTCCAGGGAAAGCAGTAGCACCCTCCCCTACACTTCGATGTAGTAGCTATTGAAAAGGGAGCCTTCTGGTCGCTCTCGACTACGGTCACCAATTTTACTACTTTTATATGTATGTTGCTCTCATCAAGCAAAAGCAAGACATCATTTTTATACGGACAATACACTTTAAATGCTCAATCTTACAGAATAATGCAATTTCCTGTCCAATTTCCAACTGAATAATAATTTTGCAGTGTTTGTATTCTCACAAACCATTCTTCTACACTCTCAAAATCATTCCAGCCTTCCAAAAAGAAACAACGGCTTCATTATTGATAGCAGCTACCATGGAAACCCAAAGGTTATACAATTTTTCCGGACCTCGTAAAATTGATTTGGTTCTTTGCTTAATGGCATATCAACCTTCCTGGGATATTTAATGCAAAAGCCATCCTGGTAGAAACACAATAATTGTACAATTAAATCCATAGCCGGTGATAAGGGAGTTTATATATTCCCCAAAAGTATTCGTCCGAAAGTGATTATAAATGGCGCGATTGAAGTTCGATCTCGTTTATTCTTATGCTGTAGTCCAGTACATTATTCCCAACGCTTTGGAGACAACTCCACCCCGGATCTCATTAGTGAAATAAATGTATATCTTATGTTCCTCACCCACAAACAAGATGATCACCGTCGGAGTTTGACTTCGCCGGTGAAGACCACGTAACATACAACGACTTGTTGAATCAGCCCAATGATCAATCCAGTGTCCAAGTTAAAACCGAGATGCTGATTTTAAAGGCAGGCTTTTCTATCAAATATCAAAGATTACACTTCTTTTTATCTTATTTTGCATTTTCTATTAGAAAATCAATTTTAGGAATATAAGATACTTGTCCGGAAGTAATGGCCAAGGAGATTTATGGTGGGAGTTGTGTTTTTTTTTACCAGTAATTGAGTTAAAAGTTAGGCAGTTTGTAATGCATTTAGGCAGTTGCAACAATAATATGACTGATAAGTCATTATCATCACAGCTGTTAATCACTGAACGAAAAGTTTATCACTCAGCCCATACGTGCGAATCGGCACGTTGAAAACGGACTACATGGGCAAAGTTTTCGTGAAAATAGTACTCGAAAAATATAGCCGGACAGACAGAAAACAAATGGGTAGATAGATAGATGAACAGAGTGACAGCGATACATACAGACATAGATACATACACGTGAACATAGATAGATAGATAGATGAACAGAGTTACGGTGATACATACAGGCATAGATACATACACGTGAACATAGATAGATAGATAGATAGATGAACAGAGTGACGGTGATACATACAGACATAGATACATACACGTGAACATAGATAGATAGATAGATAGATAGATGAACAGAGTGACGGTGATACATACAGGCATAGATACATACACGTGAACATCGATAGATAGATAGATAAGAATAAAATGAAATTAACAAAGTAGATAGATAGATATGAGCTTACTAAGCAAATGAAGACAAAAACGAAAAGTGTGAATCACAGTTATAAAACACACACACACACACACACACACACACACACACACACACACACATATATATATATATATATATATATATATATATATATATATATATATACTAGAAAGGAATAAGAGGCAAATAATACGAAATAAACGTGAATGTAAGCTAAAATGTGATAGATAGATAGATAGATAGATAGATAGATAGATAGATCGAAACAAGGATAGATAGATAGATAGATAGATAGATAGATCTGAAAACAAAAAAAGAATAGAAAGAATAGAATTCAATTAAGCCAAAATGACATTGGCAGGCATGATAAAGTGGACCGATCAATTAAACCCAACGTAAATATGAAGTAGCTTATATAAACCTGCAAACGTTTTTCTCTTCAACTCATAGATTTTGAGTGTTGTATGTTACATGAGACATTTTCCATAATGAACTCTCACTGTGTGAATAATGAGTCTTTTTTTTCCCTGTGTCTTGATTTTTTTTTCTAAAAGGTACGAGAGGTTGCATAACACACCACTAAAACTAATATGGAATAATACAGTGGATATTTCCACAGCAAATTACCAAAAGTTGAATGCTTTTCATTTTTAGTTATGTACCTAGGTGGCTAGAGAGAGAGAAAAAGTGGAAATAAGGATGTATGTATGTATGTATATGTGTGCATATACACACATTCGGACACAAACATAAACAGACCTGCCCTGTCGGCTGGGGCAGAGGGGTAAGACTGCATCTCTGCAGAGGGGTAAGACTACACCAACGAGTGTCCTTGATATGACTCTAAACAATCTGATAGTGAGGCTCCAGTAATGCTGGAGATTTGGTGAATGTGAACTACCTCTTCACTGCCATCACTCTCAGCTCCACTCTAACCTGGAGTGGTAGCATAGGGTCCTATCTATGGGTCAAATAAAACTGTTTGACATTTAAACTTATGCTAAAGTTAATTGTTAGAAATAGAACAGTTTGATAATTTAACTGTGAGTAAACAAATATTTGATATTAAATTGAATTGTCACTTATGTTTTTACCGGAAATTGGCATAATGGTTAGAGTTTTTGCTAATGGCCCCGGAGACCTGGTTTCAATCCATGATCAAGTCATACCAAAGATTTAAAAATGGTACTTGATGTCTCCTTGATTAACACTCAGCTTTATAAGGTAGGGTTAAAGTGTAAAGTGGGTCAATCCTGGGAAAGGAGTAACACCTTTCCCAGTACATTGGTGTAGTAGCTATAGAAAAGGGAGCCTTCGGGTCACTCTCGATTAAGGTCGCCAACATTACTTAAATATATTCAGATATATATATTTAAAATTCATAAATAAACCGTATTTTGGCATTAAATAACCCTACAATGGTTGATATGCCATAAAACGAAACTAAACCAAACCAAACCAAACCAAACCACAGATAGACAGAGGTGATTGGGGTTATCGCTGTAGGAAATGGATATGGCGTTCCGAGTTCAAACCCTGAACTAAGCAACTTGTATTTCCAATGGCACAAATAACCTTTGGAAAAGCATACATCCAATTATTATCTCTCCAGCCATTGCTAAACAGTAAGTCAGTCTGGGCTCTTTAATTTTGGTATAGCAATTGGTCAAAGAGATGAGAAATTCTGAATTCAAAACTAGTAAACTCCGCTTACTAATTTACCTTGAGTTGTTCCTCTTCTTTTGCGGGGTGGTTGGTACGCAATTTACCAGTGGGGATGTCATCATCATCATGTCATGAATGCCGCTAGCACGGATATCCCTGACACTCTCTCGCTACTTCTCCCTATCGTTCATCGCCTCTGGCAGGTCTTCAGGGCTACATCCCGTATCCTCACATTGCTGCTGTATGTTCGAGCTGGTCGTCCTGCTTTTGCTCGGCCATATGTGGGGGTCCATAGAAGTACATCACTTATGAGCTCGTCCCCACTTCTCCAGCAGTGTCCTGCAATTCTGGCTCGTCTAACTTGGATAGTTTTCGTGATGGGAGGCCGGTAGTCGTATAGTTGGTGCCTTGTAGGGTGTTGCCACCAGGACTTGTTCAGTATCGCTCGCAGCATTCTTGTGTAATTGCCGTCTAGCTTCTTCTCCAGCCGTTTAGTTAGCGTCCAAGTAGTGCATCCATACAGCAGTATCGATACGACCGCTGCCTGGAAGAAACTGCTTTTCTTTTTAACGGTTAGGTCCGATTTCCATATGATCGATGGCCTCTCGGTAACTGTCCATGCCTTCATTAGCAATGTGTCGATGTATTTTTCAGATGATGAGACACTGATTCCTTGTTAGGTGAATTTGTTTACTAGTTTCAGAGAGGTTCCGTCTAGTGTGGAGATGTCACCTTTTTGATTATAGCGCATATATTCTGTTTTGTGTGCATTGACATGGAGGCCAATGCCTGTGGTGGCTCGTTCCAAACTATGCAGTAGTATTTCAGCTTGATTGGGTGTATTTGCCAGTGTAAGTTAGATTTATTTAAATATAATCGGTCCATTGTTCAAGGGGGTCGAATGTTCGCCAATGACCTAGGAGACTGGGGTTCAATCCCAGGTTTAGTCATACCAAAGACTCAAAAATGGTGCTTCCTTACTTAACCTAGCATTATAAGGTAGGGATCAGGGGTAAAGTGGAGTAATCCAGGGAAAAGAGTTACGCTCTTCCCTAAACCTCATTGTAGTAGCTAATAGAAAAGGAAGCCTTCGGGTCTCTCTGTACTTCAGTCACCAACTTACTTTAATTTATATATAATCATCTAAATGAAAGCCCCCGTAGTGTAACGGTTGTTGTTGTAGGAAATGGATACGGTGACTCGAGTTCAAATCTAGGCCGAGGGTGTGCTAATACCGCTGTGAAAGATACACTTCCAACTATTTTCCCTTTAACTTTTGGTAAAGTATTTATTCGATTGTGCTCTTTAACTTCAGTTTGGAAACTAACTAAAGAGAAGGAAAACTTTGAATTCAAACTTGGTTAATTCTGTTTTAAAATTGGCCATGAGTCATATCACACTCAAGCGGATGGATTGGGTAAATACATGAAAAATAAAATCCCCTTCATTTCCAAAATGAACTCTCCTCGGGCAAATTATGAACATCTTTCATTATCGCCCGATGATCGTTTACACAGATTTTCTTTTTCAGATTTATTGTATCGATTACATCATCCCTACTATTTTTCATTCGAAAATAGTGTCTTTTGTGCTATTCAATAATTATAATAATAATAGTGATGGTTAAAAAAAAGAATAGTGCCAATTAGTGGTCTTTGTCATTCCGTCAGCATACAGAGTAAAAATCAAAGAAAACGAAAATAAAGACAAATACTTGGACTTAAAAAAACCTTAGGAATCAAATAGTAACGGTGATACCAATTGTAATTAATGCACTTGGAACAATCCTAAAGGCTTGGTAAAGGTACTGAAAGACTTGGACATCGGGGGACGAGCCGAGATTATATATATCTGTGTAAAATATATTCAAATTTAACAAGAAATTTGAGATCATATAAATGAATTATTTCAAGAATAGTTAATTAATGCTTTGATTGTTTACTAAGGATTATTATTAGTTACTTGAAACCATATAATTGTGTATAAATGGCTATTATTAAACAGAAACGATTCCTTGAAGCCATATAATTATTAGTATTAGATAGGAATAATTGCAACCCTAAAATTGTGTAAAAATTATTTGTACCTGATTGGGATACTTGAAATATAACAGTAAATTATTTTCATTAAGAATAGTTACTTGAAGCTATAGCTGTTTACTAAGGGTTGTTATTCGTTACCTGAAACGATACAACTGCGGGAGGCAGTTCCAGGAGCGTTGTGGCAAACGAGCTGAACTGTGAGTTTGAACTCCAGTCATGCTATTGCTTTCGTTTTCTGACAAATCATCATCATCATCATCATCTTGTGCCATAGGCGCAGATATTCCTGACACTCTCTCGCCACTACTCCCTATCGTTCACCGCCTCTGGCAAGTCTTCAGGGCTACATCCCGTATCCTCATATAGCTGCTATATGTATGTTCGAGCTGGTCGTCCTGCTTTTGCTCGGCCACATGTGGGGGTCCATAGGAGTACATTACTTATGAGCTCGTTCCTGCTTCTCCAGCAGTGTCCTGCATGTCTGGTTCGTCTAACTTGGATAGTTTTCGTGATGGGAGGCCGGTGGCCGTATAGTTGGTGCCTCGTGGGGTATTACCACTAGGACTTGTTCAATATTACTCGCAGCATTCTTGTGTAATTGCCGTCTAGCTTCTCCTCCCGCCGTTTAGTTAGCGTCCAAGTAGTGCATCTATACAGCAGTATCGATACGCCCTCTGTCTGGAAGAAACAGCTTTTTATTTTATAGGGAAAGGCATGAACTCCATTATTCATGCCGACTATGCGTTAAATAGTTCCTCTTTGTTTTTTCATACTGGCTTTGGCATTAAATAAACCACGGAGGTTGATATATCAATAAAGTAAGAAAGCAAACAAACTATACAGCCGTGTAATGGAAATAATTTCTTTAAACCTAATAATTATCTGTATTAAATAAGGATACTTGAAACTATATAACTGTGTATAAATCATTTCTGTCAGATAGTAATATCCAATATTCTATATCATTGTGCAAAAACCCTTAAGAAGAGATAAAAATTGTAAATAATGAACGTGTTTCTGTATCCATCTGGAATAAAATATCCCTAGACAGGTTAACATGCTGTTAAAATCAATCTGTCTCTCTTCGGGCCCAGTCTGCTAGGGTTGTAGAATACACCGACAGCACCTCTGCAGAGGGGTAAGACTCTCCCAACGAGTATCCTTGATATGACACTAAACTATCTGATGGTGAGGTTCCAGTAATGCTGGAGCTTTGGGGAATGCGGAGTATCCTTTTATTGCCATCACTTCTAGGTCCACTCTAACCTGGAGTGGTAGCACCTGATAGGGTCCTATCTATGGGTTAAAAAGGACTAAACTGTGTATTTATGCTAAACTAAATTGTTTGAAATAGAAATGTTTAAATGTATAAAAGTGGATTTGGCATTAGATAATCTAAAATGGTTGATATGCTATAAAACCAAACCAAACCAAATCAAACCAAACTATCTCTCTTGTCTATATCCTGTCACAGATACACTGTAAGTTGGTAACCATAATTGAGTGTGACCCGAAGGTTCCCTTTTCAATTGATACTACACCGAGGTGTAGGGGAGGGCGCAACTCCATTACCAGGATTTCTCCACTTTACCCTTGTTCCTAACCTTATAGAGCTGAGTGATAAGCAAGGCGGCGTTAAGTACCAAATTTTGAGTTTTTGGTATGACTCGACCTGGGATTGAACCCCGGTCTCCCGGACAGTTGGCGAACACTTTACTTATTAGGCCAATGGTACACTGTACTCCAAATTTTTTTTATCAAGCCTGCCATCGATTTTTCTGAAAATTTGACATTCTTTAATTTGTAAGCGTTCTAGGTATGATAGTAAACTGTGTCTGGTGGTGAGGCTCCAGTTCTGGAACTCTGAAAACAATGGAAAACCTCTTCATTGCCATTACTCTATGTTCAACTTTTTTCCTGTATTTTTCTTAATAGACTCAATCATCATGTCATAAACCAGCTGTACTTCTCCCAAATCCTCTTTGGTGACACTCCGTCGTAGATATGGAAATGCTGTTTTTATTCTTCACGGAAAATGCCAAAGACTGGCGAAGACTGATGATAAACCACCTTCCCCCAGTGTAAAACGAATCATGTCAGCTCTTTTTTCTTTGTGCCTTTTATTTGAATGACAATGGTTGGGAAAATATCATTTGCGACCAGCTGGTGACAGGATGGGTTTTTAGGGAAACTAGGATGTCGGTGACCAATTCCACAGACTCAGCGAAAAACATGTGGGAAGAATGAAGAAAGAATCGTTATTCCAAACCAGGCGCTTCCCGGCAACAATTAGTGTGTGCATATGCTGTAACCATAGATTCCTGTATGTGTTCATGCTTTTGACACGCTGTGTAAGCAGGTGCTTGTGTGCTTACGTTGGTGCATGTGTGCTGATCACAACCAAAAAATCAACAACAAAAAAACAAACAAACAAAATAGACGTTAATGGATGTAAGACGTCATACATATCGCATTAAACGTCTCGTAATATGCATTTGATAATTCCTTGCGCGATATCGTGCCTATCTGTGTTCGAATGCATATGTGTGTTTACATGTGTGTGTGCGCGCGCGCGCGTGTGTGTGTGTGAGAGAGAGAGAGAGAGAGAGAGAGAGAGAGCGAGAGAGGGAGAATTAATATTAGGGACATATAATGTTTTTTCTGATATGCATAATTTGTGCACATATATATATATATATATATATATATATATATATCCAATCTGCGTTGGAAGACAATAGGTGTGGATTATTCGCGTATAGAATATATAAGGATTTTCATATAAATCTTTTGGAATGTTCGATGTTTGGCTATTGTTATTCCTTATCCATTTTTATATAATTAAACTCACATGCAGAGCGTATACAATTAGAAGAAAATTCTTCACCGAAATAAACTTATAATGACAATTTAACCAAATTTGATTTTTCTTCTAATTGCATTATATATATATATATATGTGTGTGTGTGTTTGAGAGAGAGAAAGAGAGAGAGAATTGATATGAGGGACATGTTTTTCAGATATGCATGATTTGTGCATATATATATATATATATATATAGTCCTCGGATCATATTGGGTGATCATTCAAGAAGCGCCATTGACCTCTGTGTACATTATCCTAACTTAGACATATATATTCTCACCGATGTTGAGTACTCTTTAATTATGAATATACCAAATTATATATATATATGATTTGTGCGAATATACATATATATATATACATATATATACTCGTTTCATTGTATAACAACTCTTTTGTATGAATAGACGCGCTTGACACTTTAAACTGGAATCAAAACCCGTCTAACTTTACGTTAGATCGATAACATATTGTACAGCCATTGATCCCAGCTTGAAGCGTCCTACGTGTCTAGCAACATTGAGAAGTTGTGATACAACGAAACAGTCTGTTTGTGAATAACAATATATATATATATATATATATATATATATATATATATATATATATATATAGTTATGGTTAAAATTTAATGTTAAGAGTGTTTTTATTCCGTAAAATCTCTGTAGTGCGCACACTCAGAAATGAAGACGACAATATATTTCAAGTATAAAACAAAGACTATATACATTAGGATAAAGAATTATAATTCTTTATCCCAATGTACTCATGTTCGTCTAACTTGGATAGGAGGTAGTTCTTCTTCATACGCATTCTTAGCGTCTATATGGTGCATCCATACAGTTGTATGAACACAGCAAGAGTTTGAAAGAAATCCAGTTTTCTTTTACCGGATAGATCAGATTTCCATATGATCGATAACCTGTCAATAGAATTCACTGCCTTCGCTTGGTGTATGTTGACATCCATTTCAGTTGATAAGATGTTGCTGCCGAGGTATATGAACTCATCTACGAATTTCAGAGGCTTGCAACTTAGGGGGAAAAATGGTACCTTTTTGCTTAAAGTACCCCCCCACACACGAACTCACATATACATACATACACACACGCACGCACGCACACACACATACGCACGCCCACACACGCACGTACACCCACATATATATGAGTATATATGTTTGTAGAATTAATAATAATAAATGTTAAAGTCTTGGGCAATTTATTTTCTAGAACTGACAATGAAATTCAAAATGAAAGCACTTGATGCCATTTTGTACAAAGTAGATTTAAAATTTAGGAACATAGGACAGGGTTCACCGGATCATGTAAACACCACGCGTAAAATTTAAAGTTATATATATATATATATATATATATAAGTTAGATGTGGAAAGTTAGATATTTCATCTTCACGAACTTCTTCAGACAGAGACTGCTTTCTGAGTTTTTCTATTTAAAAGCATATGAAGAGAAATAATAAGATCGTAGGGGGTATATTTCTAGCAGGAAAGCTGGGGACGGATTTAAAGTCAAATTTATCTGGTTTCATTATACGACCCCTGAAGACGACCAAAGTATAGTTGAAATCGCTTGGGAAAAACATGGGACAATTTTTACACCAACTTGACCCTGAAATACGGAAAAAACACAATATGAGAATGCTACAATTAAAAACTATTTATAAAATGTTCTATCATGCTCAACAAAATATGCCTTCGTAATAATTTGCTGCCAAATTATACAATATATATATATATATATATATATATATATATATATATATATATATATATATATATATATATAGGTAGAGATAGATGTAAGAGATAGAAAGATATATAATATGAAGAGAAGATATGGGCATGAGATTAAACTGCATCTGACGGTGAGGCTCCAATTCTGGTGATCTGGAGAGTGTTGAGTACTTCTTCATTATCATCATTGCTCGATACACTCTAATTTAGAGTGGTAGTATTTCTAGGGTTTTGATTGATCTGTTTAAAGTCATTCGTATTCGATAAGCTCAAATGACCCCTGCCTCCCCCCCCCCGACAAAAAAAAGAATGTAAGTAACAACAACATAAAAATCAAGAATCAACGAACAATGAACGTTATTCCCTAACTTCTAGACCCAAAATAACCCAAATCGGATTGATAAGCAGTTAAAACCAATAAAATCAATCATCGTCCTGGTGGTGGGGTTCATCTCCCCCTTGTGTCCATCTCAGCTTTACTTTAAAAAGGCTGGGACACTACTTTTAAAACACTTGAAATACTTCGAAGCAGTATTGTCAAGCAGTTTTATTGGCTCTGAGTCCCAGTTTAAAATAATGCCTCAAAATGTAGAATTTAAAAAATATAAATTCATAAAATTATAATTATGTATACCGAGCCACTGGTCTAATGAGTTGAATGTTCGCCAATGGTCCGGGAAACCAAGGTTGAATCCCAGATCGAGTCATACCAAAGATTCAAAAAATGGTGCCTGATGCCACCTTGCTTAGTACTCAGCATTAAAAGGCAAGGGTAAAATTTTGCAATCCAGGAAATGGAGTAACGCCCTCCCCTACATCACGGTGTAGTAGTTATTGAAAAGAGAGCCTTCGCGTCACCCTCGACTACAGTCACCAATTTTATTCCAGCTTATAATTATTTCAGGAGGTGCACATGGTGTAATGGTTATCGTCGTAGGACATGAACACGGTAACTCGAGTTCAAATCCTGGACGAAACTGGTTGCATTTCATATAGCACTAATACCCTTGGGAAAGGTATGAATCCAATTATTCTCCCTCCAGCTATGGGTAAATAGTAGGGCAGACTGTGTTCTTCAGCCTTGGTGAGGCAACTACTGTAGGAGAAGAAAAACTCTGAATTCAAACCTGTTACCTCCGCTAAAAATTGACCTTGTGTCATATCCTGCCCAAGCAGAGGGGTTGGTAAATATGTATAATTATTTTAGCTTACAGAATCACCCGAATAATACCTACTAATTTTAAAATAAAACGTATTTTTTCCTTAAAGAATGATATCAAGATTTTATTACTTATATTGGAACATCATGTAATGACAACTGATATTATTTAACTGTATTATGAAACTCGACAGCACTTAAACTGGCCAAAAATATCTCTATGTAAGTCGTTGGCGACCGTAGGCGAGAGTGACCCGAAGGCTCCCTTTTCAATAGTTACTACACCGAGGTGTAGGGGAGGGCACTTTTCCTTTTCATGGATTGCTCAACTTTACCCTTGTTACGTACCTTATAATGCTGTGTTAAGCAAGGAGGCATCAAGCACTATTTTTTTAGTCTTTAGTATGATTTGACCTGGAATTGAACCTCGGTCTTCCAGAATATTGGCGAACACTACCCACGAGGGATATGGGCCGGTTATTGGCACACGTGATGGTTGTTGGTTGGTCGGCTTACCGAGTCTGTATTAAAAGTAGAGAAGGAAATTTTCAAGTGAAACAAAGCGTCAATACAAGAAGGAATCAGTAAAAGTAATAAACAAAGAGGTTTGACTTGTAACAAAATTGTTATATATATATCATCATCATCATCATCATGTCGTGTCGCTAGCATGGATATCCCTGACCCACTCTCGCCACTCTCCCTATCGTTCATCGCCTCTGGCAGGTCTTCAGGGCTACATCCCGTATCTTCACAGAGCTGTTGTATGTATGTTCGAGCTGGCCATCCTGCTTTTGCTCGGCCATATGTGGGAGTCCATAGGATTACATCACTTATGAGCACGTCCCTGCTTCTCCAGCAGTGTCCTGCATGTCTAGTTCGTCTAACTTGGATAATTTTCGTGATAGGAGGCAGGTGGCCGTATAGTTGGTGCCTTGTGGGGTGTTACTTCCAGGACTTGTTCAGTATTGCTCACAGCATTCTTGTGTAATTGCCGTCTAGCTTTTTCTCCAGCTGTTTAGTTAGCGTTCAAGTAGTGCCTCCATATAGTAGTAACGATACGACCGCTGCTTGGAAGAAACTACGTTTCATTTTATCGGTCAGGTCTGATTTCCATTTGATCGATAGTTTATCGATAGCTGTCCATGCCTTCGTTAGCCGCGTGTCGATGTCTTTTTCGGTTGATGAGACACTGCTTCCTTGGTACGTGAACTTGTCTACTAGTTTCAGAGAGGTTCCGTCTTGTGTGGAAATGTCGCCTATTTGATTAAAGCACATGTATTCCGTTTTGTGTGCATTGACATGGAGGCCGATATATATATATATATATATATATATATATATATATATATTTATATTAGTATTCAATGAGCAACAGGTTACAAAAGATGTGGTATGGTTATGAATCTTTGAATGTAAAATCTTGTTAGTAATCTGAAAACTTGTTTATCAGTCCTAAGGTTCTTCGAGGAAATACCTCTTAGACTGATACTTTTGAGTGCGTATGCCCTTAACGCTGTAATCTCTGCAACTGGCCATTCACTCGTCCAAAAGATCTTTTTCTAAAATCTCCCTTCCCTTTTCTCTATTTCCTTTTTTTTCCCTTATTCTTCTCATTATTTTCAATTTCTCAAATTGTTCGTTACTCTAAAGATTTTTGAATTGGGAGTAAGCGTCAGTCAGTCTGTTTCAGTCAATTTTTCGAATACGATTCGTTTGTTTGTTTCCTAACTATGTCATTGGTAAAAATATACTACGTAGGAACTGTTAAACGCTCCTTATCAGTAATTTATTCTTCATATATATATATGTATGTATACATATCCTTTGGGACTCTAGGTCGGGAATGTTACTCGAGCTCAGATACGTCCAGTCAGCTGGGGCTGTAGAATACACCGACTGCTCCTCTGCAGAGAGGTATGACCCCCAAATGTCCTAAATATGACACTAAACAATATGATGGTGAGGTTCCAGTAATGCTGGAGATTTGTGGAATCCAGAGTACCCTTTCATTGCCATTGCTCCCAGGTCCACTCTGGCCCGAAATGGTAGCACCTGATAGGTCCTTATCTATGGGTAAAATAGAACTAAACTGTATACTTATGCTAAACTGAATTTTTTAATTAGAACAGTTTGACTAAACTGAATAGCTTGAAATAGAAATGTTTTTGACAATAAAACTGTGTACTTACATTTAAACTGCGTACTTATGCTAAACTGAATTGTTTGAAATGAAACTGTTTTTGACATGGAAACTATACTTACACTAAACTGAATTGTTTAATATAGAATTGTTTTGACATCTAACAGTGTGTAAAGAAAATCTGTACTTTTACCAAACTGGATTGTTTGAATTAGAACTGTTTGAATAAACTGAATTGTTTGAAATTGAACTGATAATTAGTATAAAAATGAATTTGGCTTTATATAACCTACAAAGGTTGATATGCCATGAAACCCAAACAATCAACTAACCAACCAACATCAAGCTCAGATTTCTAACATAATTAATTAAATGCAAAACTTAGAACATAAGAAGAATTTTAGCAAACAAGTATATTTTTTCTGAATGCAATTCAACAAATGTTTATGCCTGTGTAGGTTAGCACTGTTGATACCAAACAACGAACGAATCTACAAAAAAAAAAAAAAAAAAGAAAAAACAATATATATATATATATATATATATATATATATACATGTTTATTTATATATTCATACAGTTTTATCCTGGGTAACAGTTTTTCAGTACTTTATCGTTTGGCAATAATAGCTAAAAAATTTCTTTCCGATTGTATATTCGAATTAAACGATACAAAACTGGTATTTTCCGTTTCGAAGAAAATTAACTTTTTATATAAAATTGGTCAAAGTAAAAATAAAAATGGGACTAAAGATTAATCCTTAGAAATCTGAATTCCTTCCCGCATATTCGAGGGCCTTTATCACTTCTGGCTGAACAATATCAGAAAATATAAAATGTCTGCTATTTAGCTGCTTGTAAAGCTGTTAGATAAGATCTAAGAAACTCAAGCTTCCCTAGTATATATAGCACATTAACACCGGTCGCTCAGCCTCTAAGGGTTAATAATACAACAAATGCAACAACAATGGAATTTCTGATTACTTAATAAGGCTAGGTTGCCAAGAAATTTCAAAAACTTCGTAAATGTGTTTTCTTAGTGAGTGTATGCATTTGTGTGCATGTTCGTGTTCAGGAACGTGTGCGTATGTATTTAACACCAAGAGATAGAGGAATCGTGTACATTCTACGTTTATATTTGAATTTTTGTGGAATGATTTCATAAGATTTTTTTGTACGCAGTTACATGATATTAAGTATTCCTATCAAATAGAAATAATTTGCACACAGTTGTATGGTTTAAAATATTCATTGCCCATCTGCAGACGGGTAAGAGCACCTCCAATGAGTGTCCTGCATATGACACTAAACTATCGGATGGTGAGGTTCCAGTAGTGCTAGAGATTTGGGAAATGCGGAGTACCCCTTCATTGCCATCGCTCCCAGATCCACTCTGACCTGGAGTGGAAGCACCAGATTGAGTCCAGTCTATGGTTCAAATAGAACTAAACTGTATACTTATGGTAAACTAAATTGCTTGAAATTGGACTGTTTTGACATTTAAAGTGTGTACTTAGGCAAGACTGAATTGTTTGAAATGGAACTGTTTGACTTAACTGAATAGCTTGAAATAGAAATGTTTTTGATAATCAAACGGTGTACTAACGCTAAACTGAATTGTTTGAAAGGGAACTGTTCATTTGTATAAAAATGGATTTGCCATTAAATAACCTACAAGGGTTGATGTGCCCTAAAACCCAAACAAACTATTCACGTTTAATAATTATATGGTTTCTGTTTCTTAATGCAATTCAAAAGTGTGTTATTTTTAGCACACAGTTATATGACTTTTAGTAACTAAAAATAATTCGTGGCGTAATGGTTGAAGTGCTGGGCTGTAGAGTCATAATAAGCGAGTTCGAACCTCAGTCGAGCTATTACATTCACTTTCTGACAAATACCTTTGGGTAAAGGTATGAACCTGTTTATCCGGCCAGCTATGGGTTAAATAGTAGCGCTACTGTTCTTTTAGAAGGATAAATTTGGTATTAATAACCCAAGAAATTTGACATGCCATTAAACCAACAAATAATTATAACCCTTCGTAAATAATTATAACTTTCGTTATGTATTCTTACTACAAATAATTTACAGTTATATGGCATCAAGTAAGGTTTTTTTTTTCTTTTTTTTACCTTGGCAAAGGCAAGAAGCAGATGATACCCCAACAAACTATTACAGACGCGGACTACGCTGATTACATAGTGCTTATGGCAAATACATCCACTCAAGCCGAATCCCTGCTACATAGAACGAGCAGTAAGTGGCATAGGCCTCCATGTAAACCCCCCAAAAAACAGAATACATATGCTTTAATCAAAGAGGCAACATTTCCACACTAGGTAGGTCACTGAAATTCGTGGAAAAGTTCACCTACCTCGGAAGCAGCGTCTAATTTATCGAAAATGACACCAACGCGCGATTAGTGAAGGCATGGACAGTTATCGATAGGCTATCGGTTTTATGGAAGTCAGGCCTATCCGATGAAATAAAATGCTGTTTTTTCCAAGCAGAGGTCGTGTGAATACTACTATATGGATGCACCCCTTGGACGCTGACTAAGTGTATGGAGAAAAAGCTTGACGGCAATGCACAAGAATGCTACTAACTGTATTGAACAAATCCTGGAGGCAATACCCCAGGAAGGAGCAGCTGTACAGCCACCTACCACACATCTCGAAAACTATCCAAATTAGACGAATAAGACATGTGGGATACTGCTGGAGAAGTAAGGACGAAATCATAAGCGATATACTCCTGTGGATCCCTTCACACGGACGAGCAAGGGTTGGGTGACCAGCCATAACCTATCTACAACAGCTCTGTACTGATATATGATATAGCCTGGAAGACCTGTCGGGAGCGATGGACAATAGAGCCGAATGGCGAAAGAGAGTTAGGGAAATCCGTGCTAGTGGCACGCCATGATAATGATGATGATGGCTTCAAGTATTCCAATCTAATACAATGAATTCGCACTCAGTTGTGTGGTTTCAAGGACTACAATCAAATACTGAACATTAAATGATTTAAAGGAATCATTTCTATTTGATTATAGACATTTGTTTGCACACAGTTATATGACTTCAAGTAACGAACAATAATCATTTGAAAATATTTACAGATTCACGTGAATTTCTAACAAATATTTCTATTCTAACAGAAATAATTTACTGGTACATAGTATCAAGTATTCCTGTCAAATACATCTAATTTTTAAACAGATCTATTTGACTCAAAGATGGAACACTTACATGTACGAACACTCCGGTTAAATTAGATTTTGGATTGGTTTGGCTTGGTTTCTTTGTTTAATGGCATATCAACCTTTGCAGGTTATTTAATGCCAAAGCCATTCTCCTAGAAGAATAGTAATGCTAATTAACCCATAGCTGGGAGGATAAGGGGGTTCATACCTTTCCCAAGGATATATGCCCGAAAGTAAACGTAATAGCGCGACTGGAGTACGAACTCGCGTGCTACGATTCCGCAGTCCATCGCTTTAACCATTACACCACGAGGACACCCCATAGATTATGGAGTAATACTGAAGAAGGGATGTCTTCACAGTTGCCAAATATGCGGAGATAGAGCCTCACCATCAAATACAGTTTAATGTCCTACCCAGAATACACCTTTTTTTAAGGAGCGTTGGGTTTATATTTAAAAAAAAAAACAAAAAAAAATTCTAACGGCTAATAATGCATTAAAAAAACTTCTTCAGTATTGAGATTTTGTGTGACTGATATATATTTAGTAACTTGGTGTTTCATATATATATATATATATATATATATATATATATATATATATATATATATGTGTGTGTGTGCGTGTGTTTGTGTGTGTGTTATAGAAACTTACATACGTGTATACCAGTATTTACGTCCTTGTCAGAGTAGGTGTGCGTATATATAAGGGTATATAATGGGGTATTATTATTTTTTTCATTTAGACATCCTAGTGCGTATGCCAGGCGTTTATTTGTTTAGAAGCGTTTGCGCATGTTCTTGTGTGTGAATAGAAAGGTGTGGTTTGCCGAGACAAAAATGTTCGTTGCAATTAAATCGTTGCATATGTTTTGAGATTTTTCTTTCACAAGAAAAGGAAAGAAAAGAAAAGTAAATAAATGGATAAATAAATAAAGACGTTTCCGCTTGGTTATTAAAAACACATAGACTAAAATTTGCGTAGATAGATACATTAACGATTTTTTTTTTCAGTAGGCCATGGTTAGTATCTCTATTCGGCTTTCGTTTTTTAGGCATTTTCGACGAACACCCTCTTCCTCGGGCCCCAGGGTCTGATTTTTGTATTGTGCTAATTAGTGGGTGTCACTACGGACAGGCAGCTGTGGAATCGATTGATCATCTACCGTAGAAGTTGTTTATTATTTTTATTTTTTTATTTTTCATTTTTTTGCCATATAAAAATGTAGAGAAAAAGAGATCTCAAATAAAATAGATTTATTGGACATAAGTTTAACAAATTCTCATCGTTAAACATTTGTTGGTCTCCATTTAACCCATTTAAAAAAATATCGTTTGGTTCTTTCTTTCTTTCTTTTTTTTTTTGCTTTATCTCTTGTTTCCAAAACGTTTCTTTTTTTCTTTCTTTCTTGCTTTTCCTTTGCTTTATCTCTTGTTTCCAAAACGTTTTTTTCTTTCTTTCTTTCTTTCTTTCTTTCTTTCTTTCTTTCTTGCTTTTCTTTTGCTTTATCTCTTATTTCCAAAACGTTTCTTTCTTTCTTTCTTTCTTGCTTTTCCTTTGCTTTATCTCTTATTTCCAAAACGTTTCCTTCTTTATTTCATGCTTTCTTTCTTTCTTTCTTTCATTCTTTCTTTCTTTCTTTCTTTCTTTCTTTCTTTCTTTCTTTCTTGCTTTTCCTTTGCTTTATCTCTTATTTCCAAAACGTTTCTTTCTTTCTTTCTTTCTTTCTTGCTTTTCCTTTGCTTTATCTCTTATTTCCAAAAGGTTTCTTTATTTCTTTCTTTCTTTCTTTCTTTCTTTCTTTCTTTCTTTCTTTCTTTCTTTCTTTCTTACATGCTTTTCCTTTGCTTTATCTCTTATTTCCAAAACATTTCTTTCTTTCTTTCTTTCTTTCTTTCTTTCTTTCTTTCTTTCTTTTCCTTTGCTTTATCTCTTATTTCCAAAACGTTTCTTTCTTTCTTTCTTTCTTTCTTTCTTTCTTGCTTTCTTTCTTTCTTGCTTTTCCTTTGCTTTTTCTCTTATTTCCAAAACGTTTCTTTCTTTCTTTCTTTCTTTCTTTCTTTCTTTCTTTCTTTCTTTCTTTCTTTCTTTCTTTCTTTCTTGCTTTTCCTTTGCTTTATCTCTTATTTCCAAAAGGTTTCTTTCTTTCTTTCTTTCTTTCTTTCTTTCTTTCTTTCTTTCTTTCTTTCTTTCTTTCTTTCTTGCTTTTCCTTTGCTTTATCTCTTTTTTCCAAAACATTTCTTTCTTTCTTTCTTTCTTTCTTTCTTTCTTTCTTTCTTGCTTTTCCTTTGCTTTATCTCTTATTTCCAAAACGTTTCTTTCTTTCTTTCTTTCTTTCTTTCTTTCTTTCTTTCTTTCTTTCTTTCTTTCTTTCTTGCTTTTCCTTTGCTTTATCTCTTATTTCCAAAAGGTTTCTTTCTTTCTTTCTCTCTTTCTTTCTTTCTTTCTTTCTTGCTTTTCCTTTGCTTTATCTCTTATTTCCAAAAGGTTTCTTTCTTTCTTTCTTTCTTTCTTTCTTTCTTTCTTTCTTTCTTTCTTTCTTTCTTGCTTTTCCTTTGCTTTATCTCTTTTTTCCAAAACATTTCTTTCTTTCTTTCTTTCTTTCTTTCTTTCTTTCTTTCTTTCTTTCTTGCTTTTCCTTTGCTTTATCTCTTATTTCCAAAACGTTTCTTTCTTTATTTCTTGCTTTCTTTCTTTCTTGCTTTCTTTCTTTCTTTCTTGCTTTTCCTTTGCTTTATCTCTTATTTCCAAAAGGTTTCTTTCTTTATTTCTTGCTTTCTTTCTTTCTTTCTTTCTTTCTTTCTTTCTTTCTTTCTTACTTGCTTTTCCTTTGCTTTATCTCTTATTTCCAAAACGTTTCTTTCTTTCTTTCTTTCTTTCTTTCTTTCTTTCTTTCTTTCTTTCTTTTCCTTTGCTTTATCTCTTTTTTCCAAAACATTTCTTTCTTTCTTTCTTTCTTTCTTTCTTTCTTTCTTTCTTGCTTTTCCTTTGCTTTATCTCTTATTTCCAAAACGTTTCTTTCTTTCTTTCTTTCTTTCTTTCTTTCTTGCTTTCTTTCTTTCTTGCTTTTCCTTTGCTTTTTCTCTTATTTCCAAAACGTTTCTTTCTTTCTTTCTTTCTTTCTTTCTTTCTTTCTTTCTTTCTTGCTTTTCCTTTGCTTTATCTCTTATTTCCAAAAGGTTTCTTTCTTTCTTTCTTTCTTTCTTTCTTTCTTTCTTGCTTTTCCTTTGCTTTATCTCTTATTTCCAAAACGTTTCTTTCTTTATTTCTTGCTTTCTTTCTTTCTTGCTTTCTTTCTTTCTTGCTTTTCCTTTGCTTTTTCTCTTATTTCCAAAACGTTTCTTTCTTTCTTTCTTTCTTGCTTTTCCTTTGCTTTATCTCTTATTTCCAAAACGATTCTTTCTTTCTTTCTTTCTTTCTTTCTTTCTTTCTTGCTTTCTTTCTTTCTTGCTTTTCCTTTGCTTTTTCTCTTATTTCCAAAACGTTTCTTTCTTTCTTTCTTTCTTTCTTTCTTTCTTTCTTTCTTTCTTTCTTTCTTGCTTTTCCTTTGCTTTATCTCTTATTTCCAAAACGTTTCTTTCTTTCTTTCTTTCTTTCTTTCTTTCTTTCTTTCTTTCTTTCTTGCTTTTCCTTTGCTTTATCTCTTATTTCCAAAACGTTTCTTTCTTTCTTTCTTTCTTTCTTTCTTTCTTTCTTTCTTTCTTTCTTTCTTGCTTTTCCTTTGCTTTATCTCTTATTTCCAAAAGGTTTCTTTCTTTCTTTCTTTCTTTCTTTCTTTCTTTCTTGCTTTTCCTTTGCTTTATCTCTTATTTCCAAAACGTTTCTTTCTTTATTTCTTGCTTTCTTTCTTTCTTGCTTTCTTTCTTTCTTGCTTTTCCTTTGCTTTTTCTCTTATTTCCAAAACGTTTCTTTCTTTCTTTCTTTCTTTCTTTCTTTCTTTCTTTCTTTCTTGCTTTTCCTTTGCTTTATCTCTTATTTCCAAAACGTTTCTTTCTTTCTTTCTTTCTTTCTTTCTTTCTTTCTTTCTTTCTTTCTTGCTTTTCCTTTGCTTTATCTCTTATTTCCAAAAGGTTTCTTTCTTTCTTTCTTTCTTTCTTTCTTTCTTTCTTTCTTTCTTTCTTTCTTTCTTTCTTTCTTGCTTTTCCTTTGCTTTATCTCTTATTTCCAAAAGGTTTCTTTCTTTCTTTCTTTCTTTCTTTCTTTCTTTCTTTCTTTCTTGCTTTTCCTTTGCTTTATCTCTTATTTCCAAAACGTTTCTTTCTTTATTTCTTGCTTTCTTTCTTTCTTGCTTTCTTTCTTTCTTGCTTTTCCTTTGCTTTTTCTCTTATTTCCAAAACGTTTCTTTCTTTCTTTCTGTCTTGCTTTTCCTTTGCTTTATCTCTTATTTCCAAAACGATTCTTTCTTTCTTTCTTTCTTTCTTTCTTTCTTTCTTTCTTTCTTTCTTTCTTTCTTGCTTTTCCTTTGCTTTATCTCTTATTTCCAAAACGTTTCTTTCTTTCTTTCTTTCTTTCTTTCTTTCTTTCTTTCTTTCTTTCTTTCTTTCTTTCTTGCTTTTCCTTTGCTTTATCTCTTATTTCCAAAACGTTTCTTTCTTTCTTTCTTTCTTTCTTTCTTTCTTTCTTTCTTTCTTTCTTGCTTTTCCTTTGCTTTATCTCTTATTTCCAAAAGGTTTCTTTCTTTCTTTCTTTCTTTCTTTCTTTCTTTCTTTCTTTCTTGCTTTTCCTTTGCTTTATCTCTTATTTCCAAAACGTTTCTTTCTTTATTTCTTGTTTTCTTTCTTTCTTGCTTTCTTTCTTTCTTGCTTTTCCTTTGCTTTTTCTCTTATTTCCAAAACGTTTCTTTCTTTCTTTCTGTCTTGCTTTTCCTTTGCTTTATCTCTTATTTCCAAAACGATTCTTTCTTTCTTTCTTTCTTTCTTTCTTTCTTGCTTTCTTTCTTTCTTGCTTTTCCTTTGCTTTATCTCTTATTTCCAAAAGGTTTCTTTCTTTCTTTCTTTCTTTCTTTCTTTCTTTCTTTCTTTCTTTCTTTCTTGCTTTTCCTTTGCTTTATCTCTTATTTCCAAAACGTTTCTTTCTTTCTTTCTTTCTTTCTTTCTTTCTTTCTTTCTTTCTTTCTTTCTTGCTTTTCCTTTGCTTTATCTCTTATTTCCAAAAGGTTTCTTTCTTTCTTTCTTTCTTTCTTTCTTTCTTTCTTGCTTTTCCTTTGCTTTATCTCTTATTTCCAAAACGTTTCTTTCTTTATTTCTTGCTTTCTTTCTTTCTTGCTTTCTTTCTTTCTTGCTTTTCCTTTGCTTTTTCTCTTATTTCCAAAACGTTTCTTTCTTTCTTTCTGTCTTGCTTTTCCTTTGCTTTATCTCTTATTTCCAAAATGATTCTTTCTTTCTTTCTTTCTTTCTTTCTTTCTTTCTTGCTTTCTTTCTTTCTTGCTTTTCCTTTGCTTTTTCTCTTATTTCCAAAACGTTTCTTTCTTTCTTTCTGTCTTGCTTTTCCTTTGCTTTTTCTCTTATTTCCAAAACGTTTCTTTCTTTCTTTCTGTCTTTCTTTTCCTTTGCTTTATCTCTTATTTCCAAAACGTTTCTTTCTTTATTTCTTGCTTTCTTTCTTGCTTTCTTTCTTTCTTGCTTTTCCTTTGCTTTATCTCTTATTTCCAAAACGTTTCTTTCTTTCTTTCTTTCTTTCATTCTTTCTTTCTTTCTTTCTTTCTTTCTTTCTTTCTTTCTTTCTTGCTTTTCCTTTGCTTTATCTCTTTTTTCCAAAATTTTTCCTAATTTCTTTCTTGCTTTCTTTCTTTCTTGCTTTCTTTCTTTCTTGCTTTTCCTTTGCTTTATCTCTTATTTCCAAAACGTTTCTTTCTTTCTTTCTTTCTTTCTTTCTTTCTTTCTTGCTTTTCCTTTGCTTTATCTCTTATTTCCAAAACGTTTCTTTCTTTATTTCTTGCTTTCTTTCTTTCTTTCTTGCTTTTCCTTTGCTTTATCTCTTATTTCCAAAACGTTTCTTTCTTTCTTTCTCTCTTTCTTTCTTTCTTGCTTTTCCTTTGCTTTATCTTTTATTTCCAAAATGTTTCTTTCTTTCTTTCTTTCTTTCTTTCTTTCTTTCTTTCTTTCTTTCTTTCTTTCTTGCTTTTCCTTTGCTTTATCTCTTATTTCCAAAACGTTTCTTTCTTTCTTTCTTTCTTTCTTTCTTTCTTGCTTTTCCTTTGCTTTATCTTTTATTTCCAAAATGTTTCTTTCTTTCTTTCTCTCTTTCTTTCTTTCTTTCTTTCTTTCTTTCTTTCTTTCTTTCTTTCTTTCTTTCTTGCTTTTCCTTTGCTTTATCTCTTATTTCCAAAAGGTTTCTTTCTTTCTTTCTTTCTTTCTTTCTTTCTTTCTTTCTTTCTTTCTTTTCCTTTGCTTTATCTCTTATTTCCAAAATGTTTCTTTATTTCTTTCTTTCTTTCTTTCTTTCTTTCTTTCTTTCTTTCTTGCTTTTCCTTTGCTTTATCTCTTATTTCCAAAACGTTTCTTTTTTTCTTTCTTGCTTTCTTTCTTTCTTGCTTTCTTTCTTTCTTGCTTTTCCTTTGCTTTCTTTCTTTCTTGCTTTCTTTCTTTCCTGCTTTCTTTCTTTCTTTCTTTTCCTTTGCTTTATCTCTTATTTCCAAAACGTTTCTTTCTTTCTTTCTTTCTTTCTTTCTTTTCCTTTGCTTTATCTCTTATTTCCAAAACGTTTCTTTCTTTCTTTCTTTCTTTCTTTCTTTCTTTCTTTCTTTCTTGCTTTTCCTTTGCTTTATCTCTTATTTCCAAAAGGTTTCTTTCTTTCTTTCTTTCTTTCTTTCTTGCTTTTCCTTTGCTTTCTTTCTTTCTTGCTTTCTTTCTTTCCTGCTTTCTTTCTTTCTTTCTTTCTTTTCCTTTGCTTTATCTCTTATTTCCAAAACGTTTCTTTCTTTCTTTCTTTTTTCTTTCTTTCTTTCTTTTCCTTTGCTCTAACTCTTATTTCCAAAACGTTTCTTTCTTTATTTCTTATTTGACTTTCTTTCTTTCCTTTGCATAATCTTTCGTTTGAATCAACTATTTCTTTCTTTGTTCCTTTGTTTCTACAAAGCGTATATCTACCTAATTCCCTCACTACTAACAGAATGTGGCCAAAGGTTAATTCTTAAAGCTAGTTTGAGTTGAGAGATTTTCGTCTCTTAGACTGGTTACCTAACCAAAGCTAAAGAAACCAGTCTTCCTTAATATTTATTCATAGCAAGTAATGTAAATAATAAAACGCGCAATTCCTTAATGTCACCAAGTTTAATAAGATGCTGAGATCAACAGAAAAACTGATTTAAAATGTACAACTATAAATTAACACAGCCCAGTCGGCTGAGGCTGCAGAATACACTGACTGCATTTCTGCCGACGGGTAAGACCCACCCCCCACCAACGAGTGTCCTGTGTATGGCACTAAGCAATATGATGGTAAGGCTTCAGTAATGCTGGAGCTATGGGAAATGCAGAGTACCCCTTTATTGCAATTGCTTCGATATCCACTTTGACCTAAAGTGGTAACAGTGACAGGGTCCTAACTCTGAGTTAAAGAGAACTGTTTGACACTTAAACCGAGTGCAAACAAATGACTTATTCTAAATTGATTTATTCTAAATTGTTAGAAATAAAACTGTTTGATCATTTGGCTGTGAGTAAAAAAAGGACTGATAATTAATTGAATTGTTAGCGATACATAACAATACTAGGAACCATTTAACTTGTGATTAATTGCATTGTTAGAAATAGAACTGATCATTTAATTGCCTGTATCTACAAAATGTGTTTACAAATCATATATGGAGTGACCTCGTGGTGTAATGGTTAAAGCGATGGATTACAGAATTGTAATAAACGATTTGGAGGTGCCCGTAGTGTAATGGTTATCGTTATAGGAAATGGACACGGCGACTCGAGTTCAAATCCTGGACGAGACTGATTGCATTTCACATAGCACTAATACCCTCGGGAAAGGTATGAATCCAATTATTCTCCATCCAGCTATGGGTAAATAGTCGGGCAGACTAGGTTCTTCAGCCTTGGTGAGGCAACTAGCGTAGGAGAAGGAAAACTCTGAATTCAAACCTGTTAAACTTCGCTTAAAATATTGACCTTGTGTCATATCCTGCCTGAACGGAGGGGTTGGTAAATTTAGTAATAAGTTATTTCGAACTCCCGTCGCGCTATTACGTTCATTTTCGGAGAAATAACCTTGGGAAAGGCATGAACCGCCTTATCCTCCCAGCTATAGGTTAAATAGTACTACTACAGTTCTAGAAAGATGCCTTTGGCATTAAATAACCAACAAAGGTTTGTATGCCATCAAAACAAAGAAGTCAAACCAAATCATATAAATTTAATATATATGTAAAACTATTTTTACATATATATTAAATTTATATGATTTGGCACTAAATAATGAACGATGTTATAAAACCGAACTATAAATTGACCAAATTCATACACAGTATTTTAAGAAATACAAAAACTAATTAAATATTAGAATACGACTTGTTTGGTTCGTTTATGCGCTGTTTCTATCTATCCCCACATTTATATATGTGAGCGTGAATATGTATTTCTTCAATGTGCAAAAGGTAAGTTTTTAAGCGAAGTAAAGCTGGTCTGAATTCATAGTTTTCCTTCTCCTAGATTAGTTCCCTAACTATGACTAAAGAACTCAATCGGTTCTACGCTTTATTTATAGCTAGGTGGGGTGGCTTTAGAATTGATGTATTCATATCTTTCCGAACGGAAACACTATCGTCCATGATTTGAACTCCAGGCGCCACTTTTCATTTCCCAAACGTTACGCCAAGCGCTCTTTATTCTTTCAAGTATCTCCTTCATTTAATTTCAAGTCTCTTCTTAAGATTTATCGTTTCTTCTTCCGGTTTAAACTTCTTCCTTCTAAACTTGTCAGTATTACTCACCATTCATCATTTTTTTCTGATACATTTTTTTTTTCCTTTTTTTTTTTCTTTTTTAAAACTTTCTGTTTCTTTTAAGATTTTTTTCTGGTACCTGCAATTGTATATTTAGTTTCAGTTTTGAACTGTATTTCACATCAGCGTTTTTTTTTCTTCCTTTTTTTTTTTTTTTTTTTTTACTGAGCATCCTTAACCTGACTATGAAGTATTTCTATGTCAGTTAATCCTGTTAAAAATTATAACCTAAGTTAGTTAAAGACTCATTGGGTACCCTATCTTTGAGGCTCCGTGGTAACTTCATTTTATTACAAAAGTATATCAGAGTACACCAATTATAATTGTTATAACTGTTACCTTCATTTTCAATTGCTTTTTACTGTTTGGCATGTTCTCTTTATTTTTTATTCTATTCATTTATCTATTTGGTTAACTTACACTAAGTCTGGTCTTCTGGTCAGGATTAGGTGACCTGTTTGTATATCAATATCTCAGAGAAATTTGTGCATCACATTCTCCAGGACGGATTCTAGTTTGTGCATATTCCATTTGTATGGTCAATTTCAGTTTCTTGAACAGTTTCCAATGGGTCACTTTCTCCACGCAGTCATATCTAGTCTACTACTCATTTTGCTCTAAATTTTGGCATTCACTTATGAGATGAATGGTTTCGTTTCTATAACCACATAACCGACACTTTCTATTGTGTTGCGTCTTATCTATTTCTGCTTTAACATAGTTGGTTTATCTTATTATTAAACTCTTTCGGGAGTTTTTCACATCAGCGTTAGTTGATGGTTTCTCACAGGAGTTTGAGTGACATCAAGTCACCTCAGAATCTCCAGGACCTTTCTCAGTATTCTGACTAATCTTGATAATGCTGTCATTTGAATGGTCCCCACTCGTCCTCTTATTCACAAGTCCTCTAGTCCCTTTACTAATCCTTTGGTGACAGTATTGAGCTCACCAATTACAAGTGGTATCACATTTTCATGTTCCATTGGTTTTTCAGTTCTTTTCACTTTTTTTCAATTTTACTCTGTGTGATCAGCCGGACCGGCAAAGTCCACTATTCGGCAGGTTTTCTTTTTTTGTTGACTATCACTAGGTCTGGTTGTCTGGCCGAAATTAGGTGATCCATTTGTATCTTAAAATTACAAATAAGTTTTGCGTCTCATTTTTAAGACAGATTTTGGCTTGTGCATGTTGCACTTGTTCGTATGGTAAATTTAAAATTATTGCACAATTCCCAGTAGATCACCTTACCCACCCAGTAGTGTATAATCTTATATTTTTTTATGCTAATTTACTGCATTTGCTTATTATGTGGTTGATTGTTTCGTCTATGTCACGACATAACCTATATCTGCTATACTGTCGAGTCTTGTCTATTTTTTCTTTGGCATAGTTTGTCCTTATGGCGTTATTTTTTGCTGCTATCATTCAGTTTCTCTTTTAAGATTTCCTTTTCTTAGTCATGTCCAGTTTTTGTCGTGTTAGATTTTGCTTGTTTGTGGCTTGAAATATACACACAGTTGTCGCTTGAAATATACACACAGTTGTTTTTCTGTTACTTGAATACATGTAATTTCTTATCTAAAAAACGTCTAATTTCAGCATCAAATAACCAAACCAGAACTGATATGCCGTAAAACCAATAAACTCTATTCAAGACGCTTCGTTATGTCGTAAAAGTCGAGATTTTTATGACTGAAGAATTCCATTTTTCCTATGCGCTCTAGTGTGATAAAACCGCTGGCAAACCGACTCCCACTATATCAGCTTCCTTAAGCCAAACTACTCATGGTCAGTGATTCGTCTAGTGGTTTATCGCATTTCCGACCAGGGGTATTACAGATACGCAAAGCACAACCGAGAGGGTGGGAGAAAAAGAACAAAGGGTTAAGTATGGGCCTGGGTCAGCTCCAAGGGCAAGAAAGGGAAGTCTGTGGGATGATTTTGTGCAGCTTATCGTGCATTTGTTGACTATCGCGCGAAACTTCTACAAAGCCACTAGGAATTCTAACTCATCTTTGACTGCCGCCTTCTGCTGACCGTCTTTCCCTGGACTGCTATCTCAAGCCGACCGGCCTCCTCTGCCCTCCTTTGTCAACTGGCTTCCCTGGGATGTTCCTTCCCTCCTCCACTTCCGGTCTCGCGGGAGATCTTGCCGTCAGTCCATTGTGTGGGTTTCGCGCAAAAACAGACCAAGAGATCGTCTGAGTGGCGTCAACACACACGGAAACGAAATGCTACGTATCGTGTCACACTAGGAACGAGGCATTAGTCTATATCTCTATTTAGGGCTCCTTACTATGACGTATCAGCAAGCCAGTCTGTTGTGGTTTTCTGTGAACTCTGTACGCCCTACTTACATTGCCTTGTTCCAGACTAAGTTCCCTTTGGTTAATATCTATATCCAGAATGACTCGCATGATGCAACTGTAACCTAGTTTACAATTCATCATCCGAATTTAAAAATTAGAAAAAAATTAATTGGCAAATTATAAAGAATATTCATTAAGATAAAATCTAAAATGCTAGATTAAGATATATCCACGTTAATTAATGCTGATAGCACGGATGATATATATATATATATATATATATATATATATATATATATATACGTGGTGTATTCAATAAGTTTCTAGATTTTTTGTACAGGCATTTAAAATTGTCGTAGACTCTTGAAAGTTCAGTATCTTATTGCTATACATCTTATGAGATGACTGACCAATTTTTAGGATTTCAGCTTCAAATGAACAGCTACAGCAGCAATTAGAATACACCCTACTAAAGCCTGATTGTCACAGCTGGTGAATTTCAAAAATGCAATCTGGACGTGAGGACTCTTTAGAAGATCGATATGCAATAAAATTCAGTTTTAAACTTGGAAAAAATGTCACAGAAACGTATGGAATGCTTCACACCTTGCATGAATCGAATATCAGATTTCGAGTGGCATATGAGATTCAAGGAAGACAGGGAGTCTATGAGGGATAACGAGGGGTGTGGGAGGAGTAAGGAAGTCAATACACCAGAGTTGATTGGCCAAAGGATTAAGGTTAGGGTTACTATGTTGAGGTTTTAAGGGAGTTCAGGAAGAGATTACAAGAGAAGAGGCCAGCACTCTTCAAATCGGGTCAGTGGCATTTCCACCAGGACAATGCACCAGTCCACAACTCCATCCTTGTCACAGACCATTTGACCAAGATGGGCATCAAGACAGTTCCTCACCCTCCCTATAGCCCAGACCTTGCTCCCTGTGACTTTTGGTTATTCCCTAAGCTCTGAGGCTGTCGTTATGAGACAATTGAGGAGATGAAAGAGGCTGTGACGAAGGTCATTGAGAAACTCACACAAGAGGACTTCCATGGAGCCTTCCAGAGGTTGTTGGGAACGGCACAACTAGTGCATTGCAGTCGGAGGAGATTACTTCGAAGGGGACTAGAGTTTCATGTGTGTACTATCAATAAAAGTGCCTATACGAAAAAAAGTCTGGAAACTTATTTAATGATCCTCGTATATATATATAATATTAAATCAAGATCTAAAATGGTCCCACGACCAGAAAAAAGTGTTTATACTCTATATACAAAAGTACAGAGAATATATTCCATTGATGAAAAATTAGTATAATCTTTATATACAAAAATAAGAGCAAGGATAGTTTGGAGTTTCGCGTAAACGCTCTTTAGCATAACAAATACTAACATGATTAAATCTTTTGAAATATTCTGAATCCTGTTAAATATATGGTGTTCTCAATGTCTAATGCAAAGTCATGTTACTATTTCAGTCACGTGTCACAATTTGCATCAGATTGCAAATTACATGTCAAGATTAATGGAGACATTTTAGTGCTAATTTGATAAACATACTACTTCTCTTTTCTCTCTCTCTTTCATGATATATGTGCGTGCGCGTATATGTATATATATAGAGAGATAGATAGATAGATGACATTTTTTAAGAATACAGGAAACTGTCTCTAAAGAAATTGCCACAGAAAACATTTATTCATTTCAATATATATATATATATATATATATATATATATGAGTCGGCCCGAGAAGAGATTTGTATTTTTTTAGGATTAATTTATTTATTTTGTTCTTACATACCTATTTGTTTCCGGTTCATTGCTTTCGTTCCAGAACATATATGGCACAAGGTCTTGTTAACACAAGTGAGTTCAAGTCTCATTGGGTACCCCAGTAACGAGACTTTGTTCCATACATTTTCTTTGACGAAAGCAACACGCTGGAAACATACACGTATGTAAGAACAAAATGAATAAATAAATAAATAAATCCTAAAAAAATACAAATCTCTTCGTGGACTTGCTCATTTAAAAATATTTCTTTCTCTCTTTGGACCTACAATCCCAATATATATATATATATATATATTTACTAATCTAATATCTACCAGTATTCACGGTACAGAAAAAAACCAAAAAAAAAATCCCTGGCCAGGAACAAGAGGAAAAAGTATCTCAAATCACCGCCCGGGGGAAAAAGAAAAAATTATAGGTCAAAAAGAAAGAAAAAGCCAACCTCGCCGACCCCTTGAAAAAAATCAAGGGATACGCAGTCAGTGGTCAAAAGAAAACCAGAAAACCCTCCGCGAATCCTGCAATGCTACAATTACTAAAGTGCTCAACACCAGACAATGGAGCCAATTATAAAATTAACCTAACTGAATTCTAGGAGAAATCGCTTTCTTTTATTCACCAAAAACCACCTAGCTTCAAATTTGCATAAAAAAATAAAATAAAATGAAAAATAAAAAAAAATAAAAATTAAAAAAAAATGCATTAAAAAATTTTTAAAAATTACATTAAAAAAAAAATTTTAAAAAATAAATAAATAAAATAAATAATTTTTTTTTCTAAAACCTATCCCTAATTATAGAGTAACCACGCCCTTTTGTGTCTACAACTATTTAACACCGCCGATCTTTTGTTTAACATATTCCTACTTTTACAAGCCGCTATCGCCAATTTTTCCTCCATACAAAGGCTACAAGCTCTATTGCCTGCCCTATATTTACGGCATTTCTTTATTACTTCCCATTTCATTATAGGATCTACCCCTGTGTTCTCCTTAAGCTCCCACACATAACTAGATAATGCAGTGCTATGCCTATGTTTCTCGTGTGAGAAACTTGTTTTATGGTTATAGTACCTAGTCTTAAAAACCCCTTGCGTCGACCCAAAGTATATATTTTTATTTCTCTTATTATTCGAATCACTATATACTTCTACTTTATACACTACACATTCCTGCTTACATTTGCCTTCAAGGGGACATCTAACCTTATCCCTACTGTTACATTTATCAATTACCTTATTTTTCTTCGTACTTAATTTAGTTATATTACTCCTATTTATTATTCCATTAATGTTTGGCATTCAGTCGATGTTAGGCTTCCTGATGATCCGTTAAGGTGAAACTTTAGTAGAAGATTTTCGACTCGCGATTTAGGTTAATTATATATATATATATATATATTAAAGAAATCAGTAGAGATGGGTCCTTTAATAAACTAGAAGACTGCCTGTATTATCTCTTGTTCTAAATGCTGTGTCCGGAATTTTTTCTTTACCGTCTTTTCGCTCAATAAACTGTATTTTCATTTCTGACTCCTTATTGTAAACCTTTGTTTAATCCATTTGTAAACATTTTAAAGCTAAAACATGATTCTGCGTACTCATCACATATTTTTCTGTAACTTCCACAGTGTTTGCACTTCTCAGTCACCAATATTTTAATGACAGACCTCTGCTATTTGCCAATGTCTCCCACCAGACAAGGCTTGACACAAGGTCAAAAGCCCGAATGCCGATTAAAGTGGGGATAAAGAGGAAGGGGAGGTCGGAACGAGCCGAGCTGATCTGAGTTGCTCATCGGCTCACTTAGAGCAATGTGAGCCTGATGAGTCAGGTGGTTTAACGGGCCTAAGGATGGGTCCGGGCATGTATGCCAGTTTACGGCTTAAACTAGACGCGAGGTCTAGTGCCATACAAGGTGTTCCAAAGGAGACAAAAATGCAGCTCGCCCACCCGGAGGTAGCCTAGTCGAAACTAGGAGCCTTAAAGGCCTCAAGTCTGTTATTGTTCCTTTGGAGAACTCTGTTTGATTTGCCGCCACTTTGAATAGCGTCAAAACAAATATTCTTTGTGAGATTAAAATATTCTTTTGCTATAAAGTAATCCTAAACAACACAGAAAAAAATTAGTATGGTGTTTGAAATAAAATTATATGTATGTATATGTGTGTGTGTGTGTGTGTGTGTGTGTGTGTGTGTGCACGCCGGAGAGACATTCAGTAAATAGGGGAATTTTTTTGAAAAAACACTAATTTCTTTTCAGAGTTATTTTTTAACCATTGTCATAAAGAGGTTAGGGAGGAAAAAAGCTTTATATATATATATATTTATTCATTCATTTTTCATTTATTTATTTTTTCCAAGTCTCGCTTGTCAGAAGGATATTACCTGTTACCTAAATCCAAACCTGGCTCAGTGCAAGTGAGTGTACTCATACAAGATAGAGAATAAAGATAGTTTGCAGTATGTTTACCTTTATAATTCCCCGTGACTGGGAGGGAAGTGACGCAGGTCGTTTCTCATTGGCCAATACCATTTTAAAAACTCATTAGCAGTAGCATTTAATTTTTTCTTTTGTGTGTACTGTATGTTTTTGCATGCTGGGCGTATTTTTACTGCAGGATCGCCGGCTGGAACAAAAGTTTCGGTAGGATCACTTGGGAGAGCAAGTATGATGTTGGAAGACCCGAAACTTGTAAGGACCCAAAGAACATCACTGACGAGGCGATTCTGTGCACTTTTTTAAGTGTCTGACTACAATATATATATATATATATATATATGTGTGTGTGTGTGTGTGTGTGTGTGTATGTATACATATAGCAATTTCACTTTCTCTATCTCTTCTTATCTATCTTTCTATCTATCTATCTATCATTACTCCCTCTTTTATTACTTTTTCTTTTTAGTCTATCAATATAACTTATTATACTTTATCATTTTCCCTTCGATGCGTAACGTTATATTAATTCTCTTTCTTAATTTCTCTTACTTTCTAATTTATTCTTTCTTTCTTTCTTCCTTTCTTTCTTTCTTTCTTTCTTTCTTTCTTTCAAATTTGTCTCATTTTTTTCTTTTTTGGTTTGCTTCCTTTTATTTCTTTGGTCTGTTTAGTCGAACACACCGACAGGCAAATAATGTGATCCTTTTTTACGGGATCTATGCGAGTACTCATGTAAAAGAAAAAGAAAAGCAAGCAGACAATTTATTCTTAAATGAAGACGAAGTGTTGTTTCTTTTTGTGATAAATTTTTTAAAAAATCCCAAAATTCAAAAGGAGTAAGTATTCAATAAGACATCTTTATCTCATAAAAAGAAACGTTAAAAAAAGGAAAAGAGTAATCTTTTACTTTTTCGAATTTCGTTTTTACCTATATTTTCTTTTTCTTTATTAAATATATCAAGGGAAATGTAGAAAAAGGTACTTATTCGCAGCGGTTCAATCAATAAAATCTTTTGGGCGGCTGTCTCTCTTATCTGAACTTTCTCTTATCACTCGTTGAACTCTTTTCGGGTAGGGGATCTTTTTTTGGCATTTATTCATGACCAGGAACAGGTTGATTGAGAAAATGATAAATGTTGTGGGGTATAAGAGTATAAAAAATAGTATATAAAATCAATATATATATATATATATATATATATATATATATAAGTATCATAAGGATTATGAATATATAAATATATCAATATATGTCTGTGAATAGAAAAAGACAGGTTGATAGACTGACAGGCACATAGTACGTGACTAACTGAGATAAGAACTTTTGGAGGGAAGATATAAAAATGTAAAAAAAAGGAAAAGAATGAAAAAAAAATGGATTAAAGTAAGAAATAAGCGAATAAAAACTAAAAAAAAATGAGATAGATAGATAGATAGATACATACATACATACATACATGCATAAATACATATATATGAACATAGATAGATAGATAGATAGATAGATATAAAGAGATACAAACATAAATACGTACATATGAACATAGACAGACAGACAGATAGACAGACAATATGCAGATAAATATATATAGATACATATATACATAAACATAGATAGATAAATAGATAGATAGATAGATGCGTAAACAGAATTGCGCAAACTATCATCTCAGTTTCAGTTTGTCGATTTCGCATGCCATCAAATGATAGCAATGAGATACGGTACCTTACTTGGCACATTGATAGACCAGAATATATACACACGCACAAAGAGAGAGAGAGAGAGAGAGAGAGAGAGAGAGAGAGAGAGAGAGAGAGAGAGTTAGACAAGCAGAAGGAGATGCAAATGAGAATTTCAAAAAATATATTTTGGTTTTATTTCCGACCGGCGGTATTTACTGTCACAGACCCACTGTCAGATTCATTCATTTGGTTTCAAGGCACATCAACCATCGTGTATTATTTAACGCCAACTCCATCCTTGTAGAAGAAAAGTAGTGGTACTTGAGGAATAAGGAGGCTTCATACCTTTCCCGAGAGTATTAGTCTGAAAGTGAACCGAGCGGGTAGCGTTCGAACTCCATTACTAGCCCCTACGCCACAGGGATTCGCACTGTCAATTTGAGGAAGTTGTGATGAAAAGCAACAAGAATTAACATGAAAGAAAAACTAGTGAAATATTCATGTAAGAGGTCATCTTATCTTGATTCTGTCAGATTTGCGGACTGGTTATTAATTATATCCTTTTATTTGATTTCCTTTCAGTTTTTTTTTCTTGAAAAATGGGGTCAATGTAAAAAAGAAGAAAATAAACCAAAAGAAAAATATAATAAATAGATAAAAAAGATAGACTGAATAGATAAATAGATTGATAAATATAATAAAAAGAAGAGAAAATTACACAGAGGACCTGGTGGGAATTTATCGATAAAATAGAAGGGCAACAGAGAAAGTACATCCAAGAGAAATTCTCACAATAATGAATCAATTTTTTTATATTATTAACTTGTGGTGAGCGTTCTATGAAATAAAAGCCAACATAAAAGAAACAAAACCCCTTCGTTGAAATAGATATAAAAAATATTTACTTGAAATAATAAATAAATAAATGAAAAATTAAAACAACAAAAATATCAGGATTAAAATATTAGGAACAAGTGGAAGTACCCGTCTACGTTGGGTAATTGTTCATAAGCTGAAAAAGCTGTTTTTCATGACAGGGAAATGATTCCTGAGCAATACTGAAGACATTTTCAGACTACAATCATGTTAGTTCACGAAAAATGAGACAAATGAAATGCTGAAATAAAACATTTCTGAATTTTCAAAAAGCAGCAAACCAACAAGAAAGAATAAAACTGTGGAAACAGCACTTCGAAAACTTACTTGGAAACCCACCAAAAATAACGCATGAACCAATCACCAGAATAATTTGCAAACAATTAGACATTAAACTAGGACCGTTCACACAAGAAGAACTCGACTCGGTTCTCAGAAAAATTAAAAATAGGAAAGCTGCAGGGCTGGACGAAATTCCCCCAGAAGTATGGAAGACCAGACAATTCGACGACATACTGCTCCGACACTGCAACGCAGTATACAATCAAAATCCGATAGATAGATGGATGAAGGGATGCATACTCCCCTTCCCTAAAAAGGGGGACCTCGGATTAGCCAAAAACTACCGAGGCATAACACTTACATCCATAGCTGCCAAAATCTACAATGCCCTACTACGAAACCGAATAGAACCCAAAATCGACAACATACTTAGAAAAAATCAAAATGGCTTCCGAAGAAATAGATCCACGACCTCACAAATATTAACCATCCGCAGAATCCTTGAAGGTGTACGGACAAAGAACCTACAAGCGACATTAATATTTGTCGACTTTACCAAGGCTTTCGACTCCATTCACAGAGGAAAGATGGAACAAATCCTACTAGCGTACGGCATACCTAAAGAAACCGTAGCGGCAATAACGATTCTCTATAGAAACACTAAAGTAAAAGTACGATCACCGGATGGAGACACACAATACTTTGACATTGTAGCAGGAGTACTACAAGGGGACACGCTGGCCCCGTACCTCTTTATCATTTGTCTAGACTACGTACTTAGAACATCGATTGACAAAATCAAAGAGAATGGCTTCGAACTGACGAAGAAAAGAAAAGAAGCAGAAGATACCCCGCAACAACAATTACCGACGCCGACTACGCTGATGACATAGCGATACTGGCAAATACACCTGACCAAGCCGAAACTCTTCTGCATAGTTTGGAACGAGCAGCAGCAAGCATACGCCTCTATGTTAATGCACACAAAACGGAATATATGTGCTATAACCAAACGGGGGACATCTCCACTCTAGAAGGAACCCCACTTAAACTAGTAGACAAATTCACGTACCTAGGAAGCAGCGTCGAATCAACCGAAAAGGACATCGAAACGAGGCTAACGAAAGCATGGACAGCTATCAATAGGCTATCGATTATATGGAAATCAGACCTAACCGATAAAATGAAACGCAGTTTCTTCCAGGCAGCGGTCACATCGATACTGCTATATGGATGCACTACATGGACGCTAACAAAACGGCTGGAGAAGAAGCTGGATGGCAATTACACAAGAATGCTGCGTGCAATCCTGAACAAGTCCTGGCAGTAACACCCCACAAGACACCAACTATACGGCCACCTGCCCCCTATCACGAAAACTATTCAAGTTAGACGAACCAGACATGCAGGACACTGCTGGAGATGAACTCATAAGAGATGTACTCTTATAGATCCCCACACATGGCCGCGCAAAAGCAGGGCGACCAGCTCGAACGTACATTCAGCAGCTATGTGAGGATATAGGATGTTGTCCTGAAGACCTACCTAGGGCGATGAACGATAGGAAGGAGTGGCGAGAGAGGGTCAGGGATATCCGTGCTACCAGCGCGATATGATGATGATGATGATGATATATAGTTGGGCGACCGTAGTCGAGGGTAACTAGAACTCTCCCTTTTCAATAGCTACAACACCGCTGTGTAGGGAAGGGCGCTATTCTTTTCCCTGGATTACTCCACTTTACCCTTGATACGTACTTTATATTGCTGAGTGTTAAGCTAGGAGGTATCAAGTACCATTTTTAAAGTCTTTGGTATGACGCGATCTGGGATTGAACCCAGGTCTCCCGGACCATTGGCGAACAATCTATCCACTAGATCAATGAGCCGTGGTGTTTCGAAGAATGTCACCTGATGATTAAAACTGTGAAAGTAAGAGTTGTGAGTTATAAATCTTTTTATTTACCTTTTATTCTTTAATATTTCATGTAAACTTTTCATTTTTCACTGCACTTTGGCTTCCTAATACTAATTCAATATATATATATATATATATATATATATATATATATAAGAGATTTAAAAAATCCTGAAGGATTCATCAAGGACATGCATGGTATACACGTCATATATATATATATATATATATATATATATATATATATATTTAGCCTATTCACCTACCTCCTGCCAACAAGACTTAAAAGAACGATATTCTCCATACTTAGAAAACACAAAAGAATACCACAAAATTTATCCAGTACACAACGACTCACTCAATCAACCACGAGAAATAAGAAACATATATATCTCCCCACCGATTAAAGTAAGGAATTCTACATCATTTCACAGAATACTTATAACTAATTGGCACTAGACCATCTTAAATATAACAACATTTATTCAAAGGTTACTGGCATTCAATCAACCCAATCAGAAAACCCAATCAATAATGCATGGAGTAACATCTGTAAACGGAAGAATATCCCAAATAAATAAAAGAATAACTTTATTACTCGGAACAACTTACTACCCTGTTTCTACCGCCTCATCAAAACACACAAAACTGACAGAACACTCCAGATCAAACCTATCATTTCCAGCTTAGATGGACCTCTTTATAAGATATCATGGCTTCTCTCACACATATTGAAGCCTTTGCTTCCCACCTTTCAGAACATACTAAAAATTCTGATGAAGTCATCCATAGACTAATACTAGTAAATACAGAACAACTTACGCAAAATAATCACGCATTCAGCTTAATCACCAACTGGTAGAATTTACACAATTCTAGAGAACTCATCACTAAAACCCTCTTTTTGAATTTCAAATGAGCACTTCCTTTTAGTGCCAAATCAAATTACATTCGAAATGAAATTAAACGAATCCACTATAGATGACGCGAAGAGAAAGACAAAATTACACACACTGCGCACTTTATAAACACCCTCAGAAACAATGATTATACAACATCAATCACCCGATATGTAAATAATAATAAATCACAAAAACTACGTACACCCTCGAACACCCGTTTCCTGAAACTACCACATTTCATTGAAATAATGACCAAAGCGATATTTACATGGAAGAACTAGATATAGTACTGGCCCACTCCAGAGCCTTACTACGGCAATGCCTAACGAAGAAAAATAACTATATTACCACAGCATACACTCTAGCCCACTGCTCAATAAGAGATCCTAATATATGCCAAAATATATATCGTTTAATTTGCTTAAAATGCCATATTCTTCATATAGGAAGCACCATCAGACCCCTCCACATCAGAATGAAAGAACACCTCAGCACACGTGCGTCCTCATTCCATAAACATTTAATTAAATGCCAAAAAAAAAAAAAAAAAAAATGGATAATTTTTCCATTAAAATAGAAGCAATAGTACGTATTGTTAGTAATCTCAGAATCAAGGAGGTTTTCCTCATAGCTAAGTTACACCCTCAGATTAATAATAGGTTAGAATTAAATACTGAATATATCAATAATTAACATGTACATTCTTTGAATAAATATCTAAATTAGAAAACAAAACAAAAAAAAAAAAAAAAAGAAAATTGAGACAACTGAAGTCACGTCTCTTCCGCATGGCGTTTGAACACCTCACATGGCACCATGGTTAGAACACCTAACTTAGTGTTCCAACACTCCACGTGACCCCATCTATACAACGTCCCAAAAAATTTGAACATACAACACCGAATTCATATTAAAAAAAGTCTCTGATGATTAAGTTTTTATTTCGAAATTAATTAGACCTATATAATTATTTTGCATTGCAGTAGCCCTCCAAACAAATACAATATAATAAGTTATATATATATATTTATATATGATTTTTTATTGTAGGTCTAAAGAGAGAATAAAGATATTTTAAAATGAGCTGGTCCACGAAGAGATTTGTATTTTTTAGGATTTATAAATTCTAAAAATACAAATCTCTTCGTGGACCTACTCATTTTAATATATATATATATATATATATATATGCATGCATCAATGTAAAGCATTTCCGATGAATGGAACACTCCAGGAGCCAATAGCGTATATGTAAATATATATGTATACGAAAAAAAAAAAAGGACGATAGGCCTGGAGTAAGATATCCGACTGACGTAAAGTCTGACTTGAGGCATCTCACGCGCCTAGCAACCCTGAAGTGTTGAGATACAACGAAACAGTATGTTTGTTGATGACAATATATATATTTATATATATGAGTGTATTATTCCTTAAGTTCAAAATTTGTTATCGATATTATTTTGTTTTTGCTAACCTCATGTCGTAAAATGATATATATATATATATATATATATACGAAGAGGGAAATTACTTAATGAATAATTGATACACACCAAAAAGAGAGTGGACAGTCAAATGCTACTTATGTCATCATCATTCCAACGAGGAAATCTGCACAATGAGAATTTCTTCGTTGAATGAAAGTTTTAGCCTTATTTCTTTTTTTTTTATTCGATAAATGGTATTATGGTTATCAGGAAAGAATATGCACCGTTTCGGAACCTGTCTCTCAACGGTTTTATTTCCACATCGCCCCCTCACTGAATATAAATGTATATATCACAGAAGCCCTATTATATTGACTCAAATGTATAACAGCGAAATGTGATTTCAAAAAATATCTACGTGCGTTATAAGAATATCGCGATCAGGCGTTTCTATAACGATCTTTATTTTGAATTGTTCCATGGGATTCTTTTTGTTCTATACCCACATAGAACTATTTTCCGTTATTTCTGTGAGGCGTCTTATACATTTGGCTCTTTTGCACCCTTTGGTTCCGATTTGACCCAGAAACTGGTATAGGGTACCTGCTACGAAACCTCTTGCTCCTATTTCCACGGGTTTCACGATACCCTACTTTTTCCAGCTCTTTTATTTAAGACCTTCATATTTGCTGGTTTCACACTCGTGGCTTCTCCCCATCCGGTTTTCATATGGTATTGATAATTCTACCTCATAAGTTTTAAGGTTCACCCTTGAGAGGAGAGCAATATCTGGTCGCAGGCCCTTATTTGGTATTCTTTTTGGGTAATCATTATGCCATCCAGGTAGGTCGGCAGATACCTCCCAAATTCCTCTAGATCCAAAAGGTTTTGACCGGATACAGCTCGATGTTTGATTGCTTGGTTAGAGCTGGAGTATATTCTACCCCTCTCTGAAACAAATTTTTGGGTTGAAATATTATTGTAGGTTAAGATCATATATAATTTTTTATAGATCGGACCAACTCATCCAATATAATTGTGCACCCAGATATATTACCAAGGGCTTTCTTTCAAGATCTGAAGACAAGCTCCAAAGTTTGTTGTTCGTCATTACAGAGACAGGTAGGATTGCTTTCTTTCTTCCATTAAAAAAAAAGTTTTTAGAAGAAAGCTGGTCATACGTAAAGCGTATTAAAAAAACTCAATCTGAGAGGAGCCATCTGCCAGATGTCATTCCAAGTAACTTTTGCAAAGTATCTTCCCAGTTTGTCCATTGGCCTTTTTGTGAGTGCTGGATTCCTTTTAGGAATCTTTCATAGTCCACCTCGCTCTTTACATCCTCAATGATCATATTCTGGTGATTTTTACCTGTAGTTTTTGACTACCGCTGCTTTTCATTCGTTCCTAACCCTTGTCTCTCTGTTTGATAGTATCCGATGATTTCCTTGAAGGCTAGGTTGACCTTAGCACTTCCAATGGTGCCCTTGACTTTCCACTTTTTTCCTGTTTTAAATTTAGGATTTAGTGAATTTTATCTCTTGAAAACGCGAGGAAAACTATTTCTCACTTTAATTGATTATTGATAACATTAACTGATAAAGCCAAGTTAAGTTTCAAAAAAAGCTTTGACAATTTGATGCTGTCACATATTCAACCCCTGTTCCGTGTCTGGTGTGAGCTGGTTTTCAAAGAAGAGAGTTAATGAACGTACGTGCGGACTGCAATTATTGTAAAAAATATTTACTCTGTGTGTGATAAGATAGGAGAAAGGTACGAACTAAAAAGGTTTTCCAATGTACTGTTACAAAAAAAGTCTTACCTTAAACAGTGTTACGATAAGGAAAGAAAATATTCGCAACTAATTGATTTCAAAATATGCAAACTTTGTGAGTATTTGTCACTGCTTCCCACCAGACAGGACTTGACACAAAGTCAATGAGCCGAAGGTTGATTACAGAGGGGATTGAAGGAAAAGGGGGTCGGAGTCGAGCCAAGACTCGAACCCTGTTGTTCTATGCTGGTCATCGGCTCACTTACTGCAATGCGAGCCTGATGAGCCTAGCTGGACATGGACCGAAACATGGGTAAAGGTACGGAATCCTTATTATAGCTTAAATTGGACCGAGGGGTCCAGTGTTTTACTTGCTGGTCAATGACCGCCCACCAATCCAAAAGGCCGAAGGCCACGCAAGGTAAAATATGTAAACTTTGCGGAATAGGGACAAGATTCGGTGATCTTTATATGCCTGGGTTATTCAGGTTATTATTATTATTATTATTATTGTGCACTCATGCCTGCTGCTCCCCTTGACATGTATTTATGGAGGAGGGCGAGTCCATTATATAGGAATACAACAACAACAAAAAAATACAAAAGAAAACATCCCCTAAGTTTGCTATTTCCATAAATTTTGCCATGGGTGGTAAACATTTTAATTTTTTTTATAACAAACTCATGTATGTGAAATATTAACATTACCTAGTTAATCTGTGGGATTACAAAAATTTGGTCATCACCGTCAATATATATATATATATATATATATAAGGTCTTTTATAAAGGACTTAGCACTAAAGATAAGTAGCCCCCTGAGCTGGGTTTAGAATTTGCAGACTGAATCTCCTGTAGAAGAGTAAAACCCTTCCCCAAAATTGTGTCAAGGGCATGATACTAAACTGCCTCTCATGGTGAGGCTCCACTTATGAGATATGGGGTGGTTGGAGTAACCTTTCATCACCATTACTATCAACTGTACCCTGATGTGGGGTAGAAATATCTGTTAGAATCCCATCTCTAGTTCAAATAGATATGTTTAAATATTATTCTTATTCGATAAGACCATGTGAAAGAAAAATATTTTGAAACGATTAAACAAAAAGTAAATACGAACGCACAATGAACGTGATTCTTTAACTCCTTGGTATAAAATAACCCAAGATAGATTGACATGCCGTTAAAATCAATACATCCATATATCACCTAAATTTAAGTTGGTGGAATTTACACTTTATTATTTTTATGCTTTAATATTGGTCAAATGAAAGGATCTTACCTAAACACAAGAGCATTTGGTCGTCAAATGTATTGTTGTAAGTTCCAGATCAATTCAAAGCCATCAATTCTACTCTGCGATTTCCACTTCCACAACTAAAAATAAAAGGAAATGAAATAACTAACAAATCTGAGCCATTGTTTCATTAAAATTTTTATTTCTATTATAATTTCCCCCTGGTATTACTGCGTATATATTTACCAGATCCCTCCTAGATAGAGTACCGAACAAAGCTTAAAGATCCTAGTCTGTCCTTTGTACCCATAGATTGGAGGAGAACGGATAGATTTATAATTTTCTAAAGGGCATTAGCTTAAAATGAAACCCAAAAATCTTGTCCAGGACTTTGAACAGCTCATCGAGTCCATTTGAAAGGATCTGGAGTGATTGTACCGTTTTAAGTTCAATTCGTGCGCCAAATAGATATGTTTGAAATAATTGGCATAAGAGAGAGAACTCATGAAACCATTTAACAAACCATTATTATCAAATGGGAATAGTTACTGTTGTGGTCTTCAGATAAGACCGCTGGAAGAACAACTCAAACAATGGGTGATAGGTGAACGTTATTGTATTAACAGAAAAGGAAGTCATGCAAAAGAAGTACTAGCCGTTCTCGGCTTGCTGTCTGTCTGTCAAATGTCTCGTTAGAAACGAGAAGTTATCTTCCTCTAGCGAGCTCGTACGGAGAATATGTTTAGGTTGGACGAGTCCCTTTTTGGGGTATGGTAGGATATGTCCCCATAACAGTTACTTTAATAAATATAATTGGGTATGAATTGTTTGTGTTGTATACTACGCATATACATATGCAAATACAGGGAAATACAAAACACAGGCGACTCAAATACACAGGCGACTCCGTTGTTCAGGTACGAACCGTTTATTAATTTCTGACTTCGATTCTTCGACACGAGGAGAGAGACACAATTCTTAAAAGTCTTTCGTAATCATACTATGCTAACAATACCTCAACGCTCGGCACAATCTCAACTTCTCACCACTATGGTCGAACCCCAACTTCTCCACACTATGGTCGGAACTCAACTTTTCAACACCATGGTAAGAACTCAACTTCTTAAGACCATGGTCGGACCCCAACTTCTCAACACCTTGGTCGGAACTCAACTGAATCTTTTTCAAAATCTTCCAAATTCTCAGCCCATCTCTTCTGGGCATGACGTAATCTACACTCCAGCTCCATTTCCTGTCTGAGGTTATTTATAACAATGGTGATTATCATATCCTTTGCGCACGAGCGTAAACTGCACTAATTGACTACACACCTGAACTCTTAACCCGAATAGTTCAAAGCCCAACCAAACTTAATGATAAAATATAATCAACGTAAATGATTAATATAAAAAAAATCATTCCTTAATCATATAACATTTGCATCCAATTTTAACATTAGATAACCCATTAGGAATTGATATGGCATTAATCAAATAAACCAAACCAGTGTTAAGTGGCCCAGTTGACTATGGCTGTAGAATAAACCGATTGCATCTCTGCGGAGAGGTAAAACTCCCCCAACGAGTGTCCTGGATATGACATTAAGGAATCTGATGGTGAGCCTTCAGTAATACCGGAGCTTTGGGAAATGCAGAGTATTACTTTATGGCCATCACTCCCAGGTTCACTCTGGCCCGGAGTGGTAGCATCTGATAGGGTCCCATCTATGGGTAGAATAGCACTGTTTGACATTTAAACTGAATTGCTTGAAATACAACTGTTTATCATTTAACTGTGTAAACAAATGACTGATATTTCATTGAATTAAATAGAAATATTTGAAAAAATCTATTTGCAAACGAATCATTAATAGTAAATAGAATTATTCATATTTGATAGAAATAAGTGAAACCATTTAACTGTGTGCCAAAAAAAAATGAGCTCAGGCTCGATTAAAATGTTTACAAATCATATATACTTAATATATTTATATAAGCAGGATTTGGTATTAAATAACCCAGCAAGGTTTGATTTGCCATAAAATCCAACTGAATCATTGAAGCTGTTATTGTTTACAAATGATGATTCTTATTGTTATTGTTGTAACTATATAATTCTAAAAAAAACGACTTTGGCATGAAGAAACCCAATAAGAGTTGACAAATCGTAAATCTGATCAACTATCCATTTTCGATGACGACATATATTACGTCAGTCGAGTGTCAGCCTGGGCTTCTGCTACTAGATTAATGAACGCTTATCATTACATAGTAAAGTAAGTTTTAAGTAAAGTTGTCTCCCTTTAGTCGAGGGTAACCCGAAGGTTCCTTTTTCGATAGCTACAACACCGAGGTGTAGGGGAGGGCGCTACTCCTTTCCCTGAATTGCCCCTCTTTACCCTTGATCCATACCTTATAATGCTGAGTGTTAAGCAAGGAGGCATCAAATACCATTTTTTGAGTCTTTGGTATGACTCGACCTGGGAAAGAACCCTGGTCTTCCGGGCCATTGGCGAACACTCTAACCGCTAGGCCAATGTCCGGTATATATTACATAGATGTAGTAAAACATTTTAATTTTTCAACAGAAACTAAGATATAAGTAATATGGACATTACTTAGGTAATAACAAAAATTCAGAAATCAGTATTAACATATATACGAGGATCATTAAATAGATTTCCAGACTTTTTTTCGTATGGGCACTTTTATTGATGGTAAACACATGAAACTCTAGTCCACTTCGAAGTAATCTCCTCTGGCTTCAATGCACTTTTTCTACCGTTCCGAAAACTTCTGGGAGGCCCCATGGAAGTCCTCTTGTGTGAGCGTGTCAATGTCCTTCGTCACAGCCTCCTTCATCTCCTCAATTGTCTCATAACGACAGCCTGTGAGCTTAGGGAATAACCAAAAGTCACAGCGAGCGAGGTCTGGACTATAGGGAGGGTGAAGGAGTGTCTTGATGCCTATCTTGGTCAAATAGACTGTGACAACGATGAAATTGTGGACTGGTGTATTGTCCAAGTGGAAATGCCACTGACCCAATTTGAAGAGTGCTGTCCTCTTCCGACGGAATCTCTTCCTGAACCCCCTTAAAACCTCAACATAGTAACCCTAAACCTAACCCCTAACCCTTTGGCCAATCAACTCTAGTGTATTGACTTCCTTACTCCTCCCACACCTCTCATCATCCCTCACAGACTCCCTGCCTTCCTTGAATCTATTATACCACTCGAAAACTGATGCTTGATTCATGCAAGATGCTCCAAAAGCAGTCTGAAGTATTCCATACGTTTCTGTGGCGTTTCTTTTTAAAGTTTAAAAGAGAATTTTATTGCATATCGTTCTTTTAAAGTGTCCTCACGTCCAGATTGCATTTTTGAAATTCACCAGCTGTGACAATCAGACTTTAGTAGGGTGTATTCCAATTGCTGTTGTAGCTGTTCATTCGAAGCTGAAATCATAAAAATTGGTCACTCATCTCATGAGATGTATAGCAATAAGATACTGAATTTTCAAGAATGCCTATACAAAAAAAGTCTGGAAACTTATTGAATACACCACGTAGAATGTGTTTCGTAAAGGATTCAATCATAAAAAGATGGTAGAATCTGCACACAAGTCAATTTTACACTACAAGTGGAAACTTTTTTTACGGAGAGACAAAAGCATTTAGAAGTTGAAATGAATGTCATATATGCTACACCAATTCTCAGCGATGAATTCTGTTTTGATATTTTCACCTCCACAGCTGCAACTAAAAATAAAACCAAACGAAATAAATTATAAACGACAGTCATTGTCTGACCCTTGTCAACTTCGTTTCCTTTAAACATGATATCATTTCTCCGTTAAAAATAACCTCTTCGCTTTTGTCATTCGGGGATTCTATACTTTGACTTAGGCGTCCATTTTAACAAAGACGTAGTCGACTCAAAGAACTTGTGTCTGTCGTAATATGTTTCCTGACTGAGATATAAATAACGAATGAAAAGGAAAACAATATGTCGGTTTGGGCTTTGCCGAGTATCTTTTAATCTCTTTATATTGTTTTTATTTATTTTTCTCTTAAGGGACACGAAGGCTGTTGAAATAAGATACTTTGAGTTATTACAAGATTTATATTAATTCTTTACTAAAATAGCCAAGAACAAATGAATGGCGGTCTATTTATAATGTAGTATGGGTTTGAGCGCCAAGATTCGACTATGAACTCTCGAAAACATCAAAGGCGTGCGTATACGACGTAAAACAAAAAACACTTCTAAAATCCTGATATTCTATTTTTATCCAGAAAACAAGGACAACTATCAAGTAACATATACGTCTTTATCATATTTAGCATTCTTGATCGATCTAAGTCAGGGGTTTTTGATGAGTGACTTTTTTTAAATGAACAGTTGGTCCCGTAAGCAAACTGAGGCCTGCGTGCCAACGGAAGACATCATTTCTAGTTTTTAGGATTTGATTAAAGATGACAGACACCACACATACCGTAATAGGTTTGTGGAACTTCGTAATGTAGCGGTGATTCATTAAATAAACTACGAGAAGTTATAATGACGAAAAGTGTCAACTTATTGTGTCCAAAAACAATTAACTGAAGAACAACTTATTTGATGCCACGTTCTTTGATGAGGGTATTTATGTACTCATATATCTACAAGACTAGAGATCAAACTAAGCGGTAACCACGTGCAAAAGTATCCATGTAAATCTGGTAACATAGTGCAAGGTTTCATCTGTATATCAATAAATGTAAAAAATGAATTTTGGGATCAGTAAATGTTTCTACCTTACAACTGAGATTTCCCTCTTATATATATATATATATATATATATATATATCGTGCTATTTGAAGGAAACTCAAGCCTTGTTAAGTTGTCATAATAAATTTATTTCGCCGGAGAATATTATTATTCTCTCCGTCTCGTCAGATGACTTTTTACATGTTAGACTTGAGGTTGCAGTGTGAATTTTGTTATATACTTGCAAGGAATAAGTGATGTAACAATAGCCATACATCGAGCACTCACATAGATTTATATGATATTCCTCACATATTCTACACAAGAATAATCCACACCCACTGTTTTCGGACGCTCACTGGATATTACTAATATATATATATATACGATTTCAAGTGTTAGTACTTTCTGAGTTTGGTATCCATAATTATATATGACCAGTGCATCCTAAATGACACCCAGGCACGTGAGAGAGTGGCAGTTCCAACCACAAAACAGATATTGCCGATCATTTCAAAGAAGAATGTTATTATTTGCTCGAAGTTCTTTTTATCCCTCCCTGTTGTTGATCGCTCCTGGTATATCTTTTAGATTGTATCTGCTGTCTACACAGAGTATGTCTTTGTAGGTCGGCATACATTGGTGTGTCCACAAGTAGGAGTCCATGCTTCACCAGTAGTGTCCAGCATTGTGTTCGTCTTTCTTAGGTGGTTTGTGAAATGAAAGGCAGCCGGCTGTACAGCTGCTGTTTTGTGAGGTGCTTCTTACAGAACTTTTTAAAAACAGTACTTATCATTCATGTGCAGTTCCCATCTTGCTTTTTTCAAAGCTTTTCGTAAGAATCCAGGTGGTGCAACCACGCAGTTGCACCTAGACGGCCACAACTTGGAAACAATCCCGTCTTATTTAATCAGTGAGATCGGATTTGCTTATGTTTGAAAACCTGTCAATAACAGTCCAAGTTTTACCTATCTTTAACTGTCTGAGAATTTTTGAGCACGTGACTTTTACGTCCAGTGAACAACAGACTGCGTCTCCGGCATCAGTTGCAGACATATTGCTAGTATTCATATAAAAGCGAGGTCGTTTTAACGTAATTCTTGAAGGAGGCATATTGAATAGATTAATCCTCGAAATTTTGTGTTCCCAAAGTCACCAAATTAACCTATTTCTAGCTACAGCCACCCAATCTTCTTTGTTTTACGCATGACAATAAGTTATACTAAGTGACTGGGTGCTGGATCTCAAACCCCGGAGAATGCAGAGTCAGCTCTTCGTTTCCGGTACTTCAAGGTTCAGCCTAAACCAAACTGGCAGTGTATGAATAGATTAATCCTCGAAATTTTGTGTTCCCAAAGTCACCAAGTTAACCTATTTCTAGCTGCAGCCACCCAATCTTCCTTGTTTTATGCATGACAATAAGTTATACTAAGTGACTGGGTGCTGGATCTCAAACCCCGGAGAATGCAGAGTCAGCTCTTCGTTTCCGGTACTTCAAGGTTCAGCCTAAACCAAACTGGCAGTGTACGTTTCGGTCCCCCAACGGTCAAATAAACTTGTTTGAGATAATGTTTAAAATACTTTGAACTATACTTTGAACTGCACTGATATTGAAGTTGGTATGTTGGTTGGCTGGTTGGTTGGTTCTGTTTTACGGCGTATAAACTCTTTTAGGGTTATTTAACGCGCACAAAATTCATTTTGATAAGAGTTTCAAAGAATTCAGTTGATTATAAGTACAGTTTTAATTAATACAATTAAATGTTCAAAACAATTCAGTTTAATATAAGTTTTTGTTTAGCACAGATAAATGTAAGTAAGTTAAGTTAAGTTGTCTCCCTTAGTCGAGGGTGACCCGAAGCCCACCCTATCAATAGCTACTACGCCGAGATGTAGGAGAGGGTGCTACTCCGTTCCCCGGATTGCTCCATTTTACCCTTAATCCTTACCTTATAAGGCTAAGTGTTAAGCAAGGCGGCATCAAGTACCATTTTTGAGTCTTTGGTATGACACGACCCGGAATTGAACCCCGGTCTCCAGGATCGTAGGCGAAAAAAACAGTTAATTTCAAACAATTCAGTTTAGTGTAATTACGCAGTTTATTTCTAGTTGATCCACAGATAGAACGCGATCAGATGCTACCACTCTCGGCCAAAGTGTATTCTGCATTCCCCAAAAGGTTCAGCATTACTGGAGCCTCACAATCAGATTGCTTAGTGTCATATCCAGGACACTCGTTGGTGGGGGGATCGTATCCCTCTGAAGAGAAGTGTTATAAAATTAAGGAATGATTTTTCAATACAAATCATTTTTCGTTAATTACATTTTATCATTTAGTTTGGTTGGGCTTTGAATTATTCGGCTCCTAGTTTAGGTGCACAGACATTGGGTACAGTTTTACGTTCACGCGCAAATGATATGATAATCACAACTGTCATAATAAATCCCAGATAAGAAATTGGGCTGGAGTGTGAATGACGTCATGCCCAGATGCAATGGTCCTGAGGATTGAAAGATTTTGAAAAAGAGTCAATTGGGTGTTGACTTTGGACCATGTAGGCAGACAGTTTCGTTCTCTGCCATTGAGCTGAGTTTCTACGGTGGCCAACTTTCCTTTTTTTATATACACTTGCAATATCAACTCATAATGATTGACTTTTCTGTTTTAATGCATATAAAGCCTTATTGTGATAAAAGAAGCCGAAGTAATTTCAACACTAATGGTATTTAATTATATAGTATGAACATGAATCACTTGAAACGATTTCAAACTGGGAAACACTTAGTTACAATACCAAAGCTTTGAGTAACAATGTCTAGTTAAAGGTAGCGATGGTAAGAAAGCAAATGGTCTAGAAGATAGAAAACTCTGAATTCAGATAACTTTATTCTACTTAAAAATAGACTTTGATTCAGATCCTAGTTATGGTTGGGTAAATACGTTGATGAGAGTATAAATTTTTATTTATTTATCTATTGCAATATGAGCTCTGGTAAGAAATAAAACAAACCATTGTGGACATCTGGGATCGTGCTTTAAAACGTTTTGGTGATTGTCTGTGCTCTGTCAGTAAGCTATTTCTTTAAGTGCTGAGTGCGAATGAGAAGTAGACCGTAGCGAGCAGATGCTTGGTGATAATATTCTTATAGTGTGAGCTAAAGAATGGTTATCAGATCGCTCGATTCTTGTCTCTTTTGTACCCACGATAAGATACAATACAGTGAAGAGTTATCTCTTCTTTATTTAATGCTTGTCGTTAACGTCTTTGAAGATATTTTCAAACAACGACAAATGGGTCGGCTTTCGTGTGATGAGCAATGTAAATGACGATTTGAAACAGAAAAACGGAGCATTATATATATATATATATATATATATATATATATATATATATATATATATATATATATATTACCTACTATCGTTTCATCTGCATTATAGCTTTTCTCTTCTCGATACCAAATCTAGAGTTAGTGTTGCCTGTGTATACTGCTATTACTCTGATCCTTCACATGATCATTCCCTTCGGGTTGAGGTCTGGAATACGCCAACTAAAGGCCCTAACAGAGAGGTACCCGCCACCAAAAAAAAAACAAAAAAAAAAACAAAAAAAAAACAAAAAAAACTTCTCTCCGATCTAGGACAACTGAATCCGGTAGTAAGGCTTCAGTTTTGTTGTTCTGTGTTGCCATTCTTCACATGTCTACCCAGACCCTGAGTAGCAGTGATTGTTAATGTTAAATGTATGGGTCAGATGGATCTGTTTAAAAATGATTTGTCTCGAATAGGAATAATTCAAACCATTTAACTTTATGCAAACATACGATAATTATTTTCTCCTTGAGAGTTTTTCACATCAGCGTCAGCTGATGGCCTTTCACTGGAGTTTGAGTGACAGCAAGTCTCTGCAAGTCTCCAGGGCTCTTCCCAGAATTCTGGCCGTTCTCAATAATGTAATAGTTTGGATGGTCTCCCCTTGCCCTCTTATTTCCAAGTCCTCCTGTCCCTTTAAAAATCCTTTGGTGACTGTATCAAATGCATCAATTACAATTGGTATAATTGTCACTTTCATGTTCCACATTTTTTTCAATTCCCTAGCAAGGTCGAGGTACTTATCCTTCTTTTAATTTCTTTTCAATGTAACTTTGTGGTCAGTCGGGAGAGCAAAGTCCAAAATTTTGCAAGTTCTCTTTTTCTTTTTTTTTATTTGTCTTTTTTTTCTTTATTATTATTTCTCATTAGTTTTTCACATCAGCATAAGCTGATGGTCTTTCACTGGAGTTTAAGTGACAGCAAGTCTCCTCAAGTCTCCAGGACTCTTCTCAGTATTCTGGCCGTTTTCAATAATGCTGTTGTTTGGATGGCCTCCATTCGGTCGCCAACTTCTAAATCTTCCAGGCCCTTTAATAATCCTTTAGTTACATGCCAAAGGCACCAATCACAATTGGTATAATTGTCACCTTCATGTTCCATAGTTTTTCAATTCTCTAGCAAGGTCAAGGTACTTATCCCTCTTTTCACATTCTTTCAGTTTTATTCTGTGGTCAGCCGGGACAGCAAAGTCGATAATTTTGCAGATTTTCTTTTTTTCTTTTTGTTGATTATTATAAGGTCTGGTCTTCGGGCTGAGATTAAGTGATCCGTTTGTATATCAAAAGTCCCACAGGAGTTTGTGAGTGTCATTTTCTAGGACAGGTGCTGGGTTGTGCATATACCATTTGTTGGAATGGTCAATTGCTAGTTTTTCACACCATTGTTACCTGGTGGTCTCTGACTGGAACCTGAGTGACAGCAGGTCTCTTCTAGTATCTATAGAACTCTTCTAAATATTCTTGCTGATTTTATTAATGCTATCCTCTGATCTCAAATTCCTTCAGTCTTCTGCTCAATACCCCGAGGAAAATTTCCCAGCGAACCAATCCTAATTTGGTATAACTATCAACTACAGCTCTATCGAAAGATTCAGGTATTTGTCTTTCTTTTTGCTTTTTTTCATTTTCACTCTGTGATCAGCTTGGACAGCAAAGTCCACGAAATGTTCAGTTGCTTTTTGTTCATTAAAATTATTTAAAATATCACTATTATTATATGACTTGTGAATTATTCACACCAGCGTCAGCTGGTGGTCTTTCACTTGAGTGTGGGTGACAGGTAATCTCCTCAAGTCTCCTGAATTCTTTTTCGATATTAACAATGCTGCAGTTTTAATTGTCTTCACTCGTCCTTTAATTGCCAATTCCTCCAACACCCTTACCAGGCCTCTGAGGAACGTTCCAAGCAAACAAATTACAATTGGTATCTCCGTTACTCATTTAGTTTTCTTTCAAGGTCCAAGTACTTTTCTCTCTTTTTTTTCTTTGATTTTCCTTCTGTGGTCCGCCGGGATGGCAAATTCCACTATTTAGCAAAGTCTCTTATTTTTCTATTTTTTCTTATTAATTATCTCTATATCTGGTCTTCTAGCTGGGTTTAGATGATCTGTTTGTATCTCAAAATCTCTGAGAATTTTGTGCGTATCATTCTCCGGAATTGATACTGGTTTGGATACTAGGTAGTATAGTCAAATTTGAATTTCTTGCACTATTCCCAGTAGATCACCTTACCCACCCATTCGTGTCTAGCCTTATACTCCTTTTCCGCAAGTTTGCTGCATGAGCTTATTATGTGATTAATGGTTTCGTCTAAATCACCTCATAAACTAAACTTGCTATTCTTTTGTATCTAATTTATTTTCGCTTTAAAATAACTAATACTTGTGGGGTTGTTTTGTGCTGCTATAAAAAGAGATTCAGTTTTTTTTCAATGGTTCCCTTTCTTAGAAAGGCTCAGCTCTTCTCGTGTGAGATTTCATCACTGTCGCTTGAAATAAATAGAATTATTAATGTTTGATACGAATACTTGAAACTATCTAAATTATTTGTATTAGGAATTACAAATTGAAGCGATACATTTTATATTGGATCGTTATCATTATTTACTCGAAACTATATCACTGTACAAATCAATGATAATTCTTGTAAAGAAAGTTTCTTGAAACCGTATAATTGCGTACAAATTGTTAGTTGTACATTTTCTTTTTTAAGTAGAGGAATTATATTGTCAATTGAATTACCACGGCTTTGCATTCTGTGGTCGCCAGTTCGATCTCCATGGGGGGAGATCACGGTATACACTGCTGATTAGACCTAATAAGGTCGAAACAGCTGTCCAGTGGTTCCGCACGTTGCGCGCAAGTGTTTGCTGGATTTTTTGGTCGTGGTAATTCAATTTATAAAATTGTTAATTTTTCATAGAAATAATCATAAACTTATATCTGTGTACAAATTATTTGAATTAGATTGGAGTACTTGATATCAAGTAACTATTCATACAAATGATTATAGATGGTTCGATTTGGTTATATTTTATAGGATATCAAACCTTGTGAGTTATTTAAGGCCAGATCCTCTTCGTATATATATATATAGCAATTTTTTTTTATTACTATTCTTTAATTTTGAATATGTGAAAAAACCCGTATGATACAATTTGCAAAATAGAATATAAATATATACACAAGCTGGTATCATATGTAATATGATACGTAGGCAAATAGTTTGTTGGCAAAATTATTTTTAAACAAGTAAGACCTGATTTGTTTGCACATAGTAAAATAATTTCAAATATTGGAATTCAACGATAATATTTCTATTCAATGATAAAAGTCTCGAGTAAATGATTGAACTTCTATTTGACCCATTGACGGGACCCCAATAGCTATTATCATTCTGGGTAAAAGAGAACCTGCGAGTAATGGTAATGCAGGGTTTCTCCTCATTTTCCAAATTCCAAGACTGGGAAATCCACTCGACTGGGCTGTAGAATACACCGGCTACATCTCTGCAGAGGGGTCAGACTCCCACCACCAAAAGTTGTCCTGATTTGACAGTAAAAAATATGATGATGGCGAACGTGGTGTACTCTTTCCTTAACATTGCGGTTAGGTACACTCTGACTCGGAGTGGTAGTACCTGATAAGGTCATATCTATGAGTCAAATAGAGTTGTTTGACATTTAAAGAGTGTGCAAACAAATGACTTATATTAATGGGACATAGCCATACATGAATATGTGATATGTACATAAAATGTTCATAACTCATATATAAATAACATTGGAATCTCGACACACAAAAAACACTTACGACTTCTTAGTTCAGGTACGAAACTTTCTATTGCCTTTGAGTTAAAAGTTTTTCGACATAAGGACAGAGATAGGCACAAACCTTCTATGACGACTTTTCCATCTGCCCCCCCCACCACCACCAGGTGCGGCACCCGCCGCAAGGCCTCGGCGAGTTCCGAAAGTCAACCGTCTTCCTCGGACGCTAAAACTCAACTCACTGACTTTTCTCAAGTTCCCAAAATCCTCCGCGCACGCTTCCGGTGAATGACGTCTTTCACATCCCCCGGTATCTGGGATTTTTATTTTGACATCTCTGAATGACACATCCTCCCCGCACGCGCGTGAACACCTGCGCTCATGTTGCACCTAACTAACCCATGCGCTAAGCGAAAGGTTCTCAGCCTAACTAAACCGAAAGGCAAGATATATAAAACGAAATGCCAGGGCCATTATATTACATTAAATCGAATTGTTAGAAAGAGAATTATTTGTCCATTTAACAGTATAAACAAATCAATGATGTTTAATTGAATTGTTAGTGATTCATTCTTGGAACCATTTGACTATGTGCAAATAAATGAATAATGTTGAATCGAATTATTGTTAAATTGCAATACTTGAAACCACTTCACTGTGTGCCAAAAAGGATTAATATTAAAGTGAAATATTTGTGTTAGATGGTAATAATTGAAATCATTCAAGAGTGTACAAACAAAGGATATACCTGTGTACAAATAAATTGGCTCTAACTCATTTAAAAGTAAATTTACCTCCGAACTACTCCCTCCCTTATAATTTATATACATATAAACATTAAACTATGAAAAAATGACTAATGTTAAATCAAATAGTTAATGTTATATAGCAATACTTAAAAATATTTTGCCCAGTCGGCTGGGGCTGTAGAATACACCGAATGTACCTCTGCAGAGGAGTAAGCCACCCACCCCAATGAGTGTCCTGGATATGACACTAAACGATGCGATGGTGAGGTTCCAGTGATGGTGGAGCTTTGGGGAATGCAAAGCACTCCTTTATTGCCATTGCTCCCAGGTCCACTCTGGCCCAGCGAGGTAGCACCTGATGGGGCCCTATCTATGGGTTTAATCGAACTAACTGCATATTTATGCTAAATTGATTTGTCTGAATTAGAACTGCTTGACTAAACTGAATAGCTTGAAATAGAAATGTTTTTTTTCGATTAAACTGTGCTTACATTTAAACTGTATGCTTATGCTAAACTGAATTGTTTGAAACGGAACTGTTTTTGACATTGAAACTGTACTTACACAAAACTGAATTGTTTAATATAGAACTGTTTTTAACATTTAACTATGAGTTAACAAAACCTGTACTTATACTAAACTGAATAAGCTGAAATAGAACTGTTTGAATAAAATGAATAGCTTGAAATAGAAATGTTTTTTACAATTAAACTGTGCTTACATTTAAACTGTATGCTTATGCTAAACTGAATTGTTTGAAACGGAACTGTTTTTGACATTGAAACTGTACTTACACTAAACTGAATTGTTTAATATAGAACTGTTTTTAACATTTAACTATGAGTTAACAAAACCTGTATTTATACTAAACTGAATTAGCTAAATTAGAACTGTTTGAATAAACTGAATTGCTTGAAATAGAAATGTTATCGACATATAAACTGCGTTCTCATACTAAACTGAATTTTTTAAAATAGATTTATTTGCATAAAAATGGATTTGGCGTTAAATAACCTACAAAGGTTGATATGACATAAAAACCCAACCAACCAACCAACCAACTTGAAAACATTTAACTTTTTGCCAAAAAAGAATTCAGGCTCGTTTGAAAATGTTATGTACAAAACATCATATATATTCTAATATAGACATATTGAGATAACTTGAAATTAAATAATCAACAAGGGTTGATATGCCATAAAACCCAACCCAACCCAATTCAAGACCGAAACCTCACCATAAAGTTAAATGGTTTCAATTATTGCTATCTTACATTAATCATTCAATTCAGCATTATTTATTAAATGTTTTCAAGCATTGCCATTTAGTACTAATAATTTAAGACAGGATTTATCATTTTTTTTCCACACTGTTAAATGGTTTCAAGTTTAGCAAATGATTAAATAATCCTATTTGAACCATAGATGGAACCTTGACAAGTACTACCAATCCGACTCAAAGTGGAACCGGGAGTAATGGCAATAAAAGGGTTCTCCACACTCCTTAAGACTCATTAAATAGAAACTAACTATCAGAAGCTGTTTAGTGTCATACGCAGAATATTCGATGGGTTGGTGTCTTGCTTTCTGCAGAGGTACAGTCGGCATATTCTACAATCCCAACCGACTAGGCCTCAAATGGTTATAGACAATTTTAATGCAATGGAATATGGAAAATATAGGTATAAGTTAATCACTCATTTAGAAATGCGACAAATTTCAGGATGAGCTGTAAACTATTGACCTTTGACAGGCCATGTAAGTTCGTGGATTTCATAACAGGATATGCACCTGTGTAAACAAAAGACAGTGGAAATGCCACGTGAATTGCGTGGATGTGATGTTGGAAGAAATAGTGCGTAGGCGTCCGAAAAATATATAACGACGTTAGTTTTCAAATCCTGAGCAGTCAGCAGAGTGGATACAGAGCAGAGAGCAGAGACACAAGACATCTCGCCGTTTTGAGCGTTGGCCCAGCGGGGAAGGGCAAAGTAGAAAAAAGTCTAAATGAACTAGATTCGCTAATGTCGAAAGTGAGTATGATCTTAAAACGAAGAAGAAACGAAGTTGATTAAATGTTTTGATTCGGCACTGTTTCAACCTCGTGGAGGCGGAATGAACAAGTAAGGCTCTGAAGATACTGCCTCTCTGTGTATGTAAAACTTAGCAGTTCTTGACTCTCTCTCTCTCTCTTTCTCTCTCCATAACCAATTTGTTACATTTCGTATTAAACAAGAGAGATTATATCTTTACATATACAAGTATTATTGTCTCTCATTCCGAGTATACAACTGAAACCTTTCACTGTTCAAAGCAAATTTGAGGTGTCTACTCATACGTTTTTATAAGATTTTATCTCTTATTTTAAATGCTGTTCGAGAGCCACATATGGCCCTCGAACTCGTCACAGAAAACATATAAACACAGAGGCACTTGTGGCTCTCAAAACTAGAAGGGTGTTGTTACCTCACCACTCAACTAAATCTAAATCTAAAAAGTGTCGAATGAATGGAATTATGAAGCTGTATAAATATCGTCAGATCAGTCTGCTGAAAGGATTCTGTTGGTACCAGGTACTACCAACTTCATCGTCGCATGATGTATGATTAAATTGGCTTTCATCAAATTCTCACAAGGCTTATCTGATGAGGATGGCTCGACACCAGGTGAGATGGAAAACATGATTTGCCAGAGGATGGATTTACCCACTAGTAAGGTCCTCGGTCATATAGGATACATGTTCCCTGAAGCGAATATATGGCCTACCTTGCATCAAAGTTGGGTTGTAGGTATTCGTTGCAACTGATCCTCCACCGGCTGCCCTGGACCTTCTAATTGCCATTCGATTCAGGGAAAAGTGTAAAGGAAGTCAGTCTAGACCTCCTGTGCAACCTTTTGCTTACATACATCTACTCATGCATATTATGTTCCTTATGAGAAACCATTATCTCACTATTTGATGGCTTGCAAAAGTTTTTTAAAAATCATGTCAAATTATTGGTTGGATTATTTTCTTTGGATATAAGTTATAAATAAGTTCCTGTTTGAAATAAACAATCATTGTCATTGCATTCTGGTAAAAAGACATCTGCTAATTATTATTTAAAAAAAAACCTAAAATCTTGTAAGCTACTTATGGTAACGTCTCCCGCAAAGAAAGACATCTTGCCGATGTTGGATTTACAATTGGGATTTAATTATTTGGAGCTTTACGCTTTGTGAAGTTAATATAAACTGGATTATATCATTTTTGTTAACTTGGGATTTGATACGAATTATGAGCTAACTGGAATTAAATCCTTTTCACACGTTTTTCAGTATTTTGCATTATTGTTTATTATGTCACATCTTCTATGTTGTTATTACTTTAAAAAAAGAACGTTTTTTTTATGTTCAAAATAACATTGTCTGGTTTAATTACTGTTGACATAAATGTCTAATCTTGAAATAAACTAATCTAAGCTTTGTAAATTAGAATATTTCTTTGCTTAATATTCCTCTATTTTAAAAAAGAAATAAATTTAAAATTATTATTACTTAGAATATTCTGAGTATTGATCTCATCTTTATTGTTATAATCACAACGTTTCTGCAGTTATGTCCTTCGGCCTTCTTCAGGTGTCACACTCAAGAGTCCACATAGAATCTCGAACTGGACCCTTTATTTGAAACGTTGTGATTATAACAATTAAGATGAGATCAATATTACGAATATTCTAAATGAAAATGATTATCAAGCTTCATCTCATAAACTTAGACAAATAAGTTGATCTTCAAGGGCATCGATGAATATTTAAAACTTTAAGAAATAATAGACTTTTCGGCGGGTCTTAGAATATGTTGTATAACCTAGTGATGGTAGAGGGGGGTAAACTCCCTCCTCCTCCTCCCCCTCTCCCCAAATGGAATGTCCTGACACTAAACTGCATCTGAGAGTAGAGTCCAAGTTTTGGAGATTTGGGGAGAGTAGTGTTCCTTTTCATTGCTCAGAAACGCGAACAGGACCTTCCACAGAGAAAATCTTTTAAAAAGTCTTTTTGAACTGCCTTAATAGATTGGCTCTTAAAACAGTGATATAGCAGCTAAGTATGTATTGTATGCCTGTTTAATATCATTGTGAAGATAGATTTGTGCAATATTGGAGGCCATAATTGTTAATTTGACTTCAGCCTATCGTAATTTTTTTAATATTACACGCACCTCTACCTTCAGACTAGGAAATTCTGAAAAAAGAAATCTTGTGTATAATACGTACTGACCTTTCAGAATTAGCTGTAGATAAATGTAACTTAAATTTAACGTTTGTTTAACTATTTATCGGTTAGTATTGACCATAAATAAGAATTTATATATTTGACATAATGTCTTAAAACAATTTTTAAAAAGGGAATAAAGCAAACAAACAGACATGTTCGCGCAGAAAAGCTGCAAATTTATGGAGAAAATAAGCTAATATTAAAAAAAAAAAAAAAAAAAAAAAAAAATTATAAACAAAGATATATTCCAATGGTCTATAGATATCACTTACTTTCAGTTATTCTGTCCCGAATATGATGAGGCATGTGGCTGGAAAAACAGTTAATTGTATAGTTCTCGTGTACAGTTGTTTTTTTTGTTTTACGGCATATCAACCACTGTAGGTTATTTAATGCCAAATCCGGTTTATACATATGTATTACATTAATATGATTTGTAAATATAAGTCAACAAAGTTAAATAGTTCCAAGTATTGCTAAGTATCAATAACAATTCAATTAAACATCAGTCATTAATTTACAAACAGTTCTCTTTCAAACAATTCAATTTAGCCTAAGTCAATTGTTTGCACTAGGTTTAAATATCAAATAGTTATATTTGACCCTATTAGGTGCTACCACTCCAAGCCAGAGTGAATCTGGGAGAGATAGTAATGCAGGGATACTCCATATTCCCCAAAGGTCCACCATTACTAGTGCCTCCCCCTCAGATTGTTTAGTGTCATATGTAGGACATTTGTTGGGGGTGGGGTCTTACCCAGCAGCAGAGATGCAATCGGTGTATTTTACAGCCCCGGGACTATTCAAGTGTAAAATACGCACCCATAACTTTTGAGCTGAAAAATTTGGAAAATAGAGTGTCTTTACACAAATAATTACGGTATGAGTATTTTATCATTTGGAGCCTACATTATCTCATTTTCCTTTTGCTCTTTCCTTTTTTTTTTCTCTTTAGGTTTAGAGAAGAGAAATAAAATTCTTGCGACTAAATTATTTTTTACTTTAAATTTTCTTAACGGTTTATTATTTTTCAAGACTTCCGGGCCGTAAATCATGATCAGTTTCAACATTGAGCAGTGTGTAAAGGTAATTTTTTCCTCTCTGCATTCATTTTGTAAGTATGTCTTCCAAAAGAAAAATATTTAACCTTAGACGTATACATCAGAATCAGATGTTATAATTTACTGTGAAATGTCTATTTGCATAATAGAATCTAGCGTTAAGAACTGTTGTTAGTCCCTGAAGTCATAGTTAGTAAGCATAATGATCTCAAATTGCTCAATCCTTGCGACTTCTAGCCGTTCTAAATAGTTTAGGTTTGGTTTGGTTTCTTTGTTTAATGGCATATCAACCTTTGAAGGTTATTTAATGCCAAAGCCATTCTCGTTGAAGAACAGTAGTGGTACTATTTAACCCATAGCTGGGAGGATAAGGGGGTTCATACCTTTCCCAAGGGTATTTACCCGAAAGTGAATTTAATGGCGTGACTGGAGTACGAACTCACTTACTACGATTCCGCAGTCCATCGCTTTAACCATTACACCACGAGGATACCCTCTCTAAATAGTTGAACTACGTCTTTATTACTCTGTCGGTGAGTATGGAGTCACGTAGTCATTGTCATTACTTCCAGGTCCACTCTGACTCTGAGGAGCAGTGCATGTTAGGATTCCATTTATGGGTCAAATATATCTGTTTGTAAATTAATTGTGTTTGATAGAAATACTTGATAAAGTATATATGTGAACAAAATCTTGAGGACCTACACCAAAATGTAAATATGCAATGTACGCAATTATGTAATCTCTAGGCATAAAATAGTTCCAGACGAGTTGATATGCCATTAAAATCAATGAATCAGTCTATCTATATTAATAACCTTTGCATCATGTTCGCATACAAAGCGCGATAAAAGATATCGAGGCTTGAACTTTCAATGTTTAATATCTAAAAATTCAAAATTTAAATGACAGTTGAGAAACTGACATAATCAACGGTTGGTTTATTTTTATAACGAAAGTTCAATCCCTTATGGGCTATTTAATGCTGAAATCTAATTTTTTTTCTTTAGTTTAGTTTAGTTGTTTAACGGCATATCAACAACGTATGGGTTATTTAATGCCAAAATTTGATTAATTTTTCTTCGTTTATTTGTTAAATTGTATATTATGTCATTCCTTCTTTGGTTATTTAATACCAAAATTTGATTCCTTTGTTTGGTTTGGTTTGCTTTATTTGTTTAACGGCATATCAAGTCATTATGGATAATCTGAAGTCAAAATTTGATCCCTTTGTTTTGTTTAGTTTGACTTATTTGTTTAATAGCAAATAAACAAGATGATTGAAGTCAAGTAATGTCAAACTTCTTCTATACATTGATGGGTGGAAGGTGGAGCTTATAAAAAAGTGTCCTGGGTATGACACTAAACTCTATTTAATGATGAGGCTTCAGGTTTAGAGATTTGGGGACTGTGGAGGGTTCCTTCATGCTATTAATCCATAAGTTGTAGTACCGGTTGGGCTCCTATCTATAAATCAAATAGATTTGTTAAAAATTATTTTTATTCAACAGAACCATGTGACCCCCCCCCTTAAAAAAACAAACAAACAAATAAAAAATAAACAACTATACACAAAATTCTAATATAAACATACAGTGAACGTTATTCTTTAAACTTTAATCATTAAATAACCATAGAAGGGTTTACATGCTTTTAAAATCAATCAATCAATCAATCAAACATTATCCTAGACTGGTTGCCTAATTAACACTAGAAAAACCAATCCGCCCTTCTATTTACCTTTAGCTGGGTGCAGAGGGCAATTGGATTCATGAAAGCTGAGTAAATATGAAGAGATAAGTGAAATAAGCATTCTAAAATCAGCAAAAAATTAAAAGATATGATATGAAGAGAAATAAATAAATAACAAATACTTCTCATTAGGATATGTCATAAAATGAAAAATGTTACCCAACCTCTTCACAACGATCAGGATGTGACACAAGGCCAATATTCAAATAGTTTATAACTGGTTTGATTTGAGAGTTTTCTTTCTAGACTAGTTGCCAAACCAAAGTTAAAGAACTCAGTCAGCTCTACTATTTGCCAATAGTTGGGGGGGGGGATGGGTTTTACTTCTTTCCCAAGGTCAGTAGCACGAAGTGAGAGCGAACAGCTTTGTCCAGGATTTGAACTCTGGTCGTTAATTCCATTATACTTAAGTGATGAATACAGTTTGCTTAGTAGACTTTGGGTCAAGTCACTGTTAAAGTACCAGTTCATACCAGATCACTGAAGTCAATTAGGAGTGAACCTGTTCTGTGCACTGCAGGGCACGCTTGGCGTAATGGTTACTATGATCGGAAATGGAATCGGTGACCTGAGTTCAAATCCTGGTTAATGCAGTTTATCTTTAATTTCGAGCCAATGTCCTTCGGAATGGGATGAATCTATGAGTTCTCTCTCCAGTTCTGGGTAAATAGTAGGATTTTTTTTACGTAGAGGAATTATATTGTGGATTGAATTACTATGACCAGAAAATCCGGCGAACGCTTACGCACGACATACGGAAACACTGGACAGCTGTTTCGACCTTATTAGGTCTCATCAGCAGTGTATACCGTGATCTCTACCACTGGAGATCGAACCAGCGACCACAGATGCAGAGCCGAAACTCTACAACTCCAGAGCCACGTCTTCTCAAGAGGATTAGAAATACTCATCCGCGTAATTATTATGACCTCAAAGGCAAGGATATAGATGTATATTTTTTTCTTTTTCTTTTTTTGGAGTAGAGGAATTATATTGCGAACTGAATTTCTATGACCAGAAAATCTCTTGGGAAGACGTGGCCCTGGAAGTGACCGTAACCTCTGTAAAGAGTACGGAAGTAACTTACAAGAGACATTCAGTTTAATTGGCTGCGCAATTAGCATGACTAGTTAATTTGGCATCACTTGTGTGCGATATGAACTGTTGGCTCAGTTGTAGAGTTTCTGCTCTGCAATCTGTGGTCGCTGGTTCGATCTCCAGTGGGGGAGATCACAGAATACACTGTTGATGAGACCTTGCAAGGTCGAAACAGCTGTCCAGTGTTTCCGTATGTCGTGCGTAAGTATTCGCCGGATTTTCTGTCCTTGGTAATTCAATTCACAAATAGTTGGATGTTTTTGTCTTGATAAGGCAACTCGTCTTCGAGAAGGAAAACTCTGATTTCAAACCAGCTTTACTCCTTAAAAAAATTAGAACTTGTGTAATATTGTGTTCATAGTGGAGGTGTTGATTAAATACATACGTTGATGAGTGACCAAGTTCATGTTTCTGCGGGATCACTTAGGTTAAGTAGTGGTGAGCATATTCAATACATTCATGGGGTGACTAATTAGTTACAACAAGTATTGTGAGCAACCTGAAGCCTGTCTGCCAGACGAAGAAAAGTTTAGTAAATAACAAGAGATAAGAGTAGTAATCAACCAAAAATTGAAGATATGGCATGACAAAAATAAACAAACAAACAAATAAATGAATAATTCACATTAAGAAATGTCATAAATGAAAGATGTTTGAAAGAAAGAAAAGAAAATGGTAAATAAAGACACTTAAATAAAGAGGCGGGAATAAACGGCAGAAAATGAGACGCCGAATGATAGGCTATTTTGTTGTTGTCTTTATAAATTTGCCTTTCGTTTTCTTACTCATTTTGACTTGTTTTTGTTCTCTCTCTCTCTCTTTCGCGCGCGTTTTTTTGTCCTTTTATTTTCGGTTCCTTTTTTCTTCTTATTCTGCTTTATTAGAGCTTAGATTTTTCAGAAAAGAGAAACACCCAGTTTCTCTCGCTGTTGGCTTTCTTTATTTGCTGGCACCAGGGACAGATAGCCGCCAAATTTAATTGACATGGCGAACGTATGCGGAGAAACAAAACGAAAATTAAAACACTTAAGTCTTCTTCTTCTTCTTCTTCTTCTTCTTCTTCTTCTTCTTCTTCTTCTTCTTCTTCTTCTTCTTCTTTCGCGCTAATTCTATAACAAGAGGATACATATAGATTTACTCGCAATTATAAACGTCTATGTATATCTTGATAGATTCTCATAATATATATATATATATACGTTTATATATTCTTTTTCGCATAAATAGAAGCGGACACCATCAAGCAAATGGAGATGGAAAATTAAAGTACAGAGGAGCAAGAACACTTCTTGAAAACAAACATGCAGCATAAATCTAATCAAATGAATAAACACCTGCGCTGTCCATCTTGTAAGATGCTGTGGACCCATTTATTTAACTGGTCATAAGGGGAACTCAGAAATATGGATCACATAACTAGGACATTGATAATAACCAAGGCTTTACACCCAACTAGTTGACAAATTCACCAACCCAGGAAGCAGTGTCTCATCAACCGAAAAAGACATCGACACGCGGCTAACGAAGGCATGGACAGCTATCGATAAACTATCGGTCATATGGAAATCAGACCTGACCGATAAAATGAAACGCAGTTTCTTCCAGGCAGCGGTCGTGTCAATACTGCTATATGGATGCACCACCTGGACGCTAAGAAAACGGCTGGAGAAGAAGATAGACGGCAACTACACAAGAATGCTGCGAGCAATATTGAACAAGTCCTGGCGGCAACACCCCACAAGGCACCAACTATACGGCCACATACCTCCCATCACGAAAACTATACAATTTAGACGAACCAGGCATGCAGGACACTGCTGGAGGAGCACGGGCGAGTTCATAAGAGATGTACTCCTATGGACCCCCACATATGGCCGAGCTAAAGCAGGACGACCAGCTAGAACATACATACAGCAGCTGTGTGAGGATACGGGATGTATCGCTGAAGACCTGCCAGAGGCGATAAATGATAGGGAAAAGTGGCGAGAGAGGGTCAGGGATATCCGTGCTAGTGGCACGACATGATGATGATGATTATTACACCCAAAAGATGACATCGATATACTCTATATGACTAGAAAAGAAGACGGTAGAGGATTCGCAAGTATTGAGGAATGCAGAGAAACAAGAACTCGTGGAATTGATTACGGTTGTCAGTAACTGCAATGACAAACGGAAATTAAAGATGAAATCAAGAAAAAAATTGGAAGAAGATCAACACTATGGCTACTTAAAGCCTAAAACTAAAGACATTGGGAATAATACAATCTAATGTGAATTGGAGGTGCCCGTGGTATAATGGTTATCGTCGTAGGAAATGGACACGGCAACACGAGTTCAAATCCTGGACAAGACTCATTTCATTTCACATAGCACTAATACCTTTTGGAAAGGTATTAATCCAATTATTCTCCCTCCAGCTATGGGTAAATAGTAGGAGAGACTGGGTTCTTCAGCCTTGGTTAGGCAACTAGTCTAGGAGAAGGAAAACTCTGAATTCAAAACCTGATGAACTCCGCTTAAAAATTGACCTTGTGTCATATCCTGCCCGAGGGAGGGGTTGGCAAATATGATAATATAATCTGAATACAGCTATGAATCGGTGTGAAATAGTTTGGAATTTTAGTTAATTATTTTAGGAATAAATTGTTTTCTAGCTCAACCTGAAGTTCAAAGATGGAGGGGGTTCAATTTGTAAAGCTCAAGGCGAATAAACCTTGTTTTGCGTTGATGTGTCACTAAAAGTTTTAAGGATGACATATAAAAAATGCATTAGTTCAGGAATAATTTGAAGAACACATATATGAAGAGGATTCGAGGGAGTATGGGGCAATAAGAGAAAGAGCAGTAGAAGAAGCAAAGAGGCCACATACGAGAGACAAGGTCCCTAGGGAGGTGGTGGCTGGATCAAGCAAAGAAGAAATGACTAAGTCAGTAGCTGTCCCATTCGCCTCGCCCGGTTTATAGTCGGTTTATACGCATTCTCAATGGTCTATCTTTCACTTTCTGCCTACTTCTTTAAAAAGGTAGTGACAATAAATTTTCGTATCCAACGAGCTAACAGACAGTATTTTATGCTTGTTGGCCTAGTGAGTAGAGTGTTCGCCAATGGTCCGAGAAACCAGGTTCTATCCCAGATCGAGTCATACCAAAGACTTTAAAAATGGTACTTGATGCTGCCTTACTTAACACAGCAATATAAAGTACGTATCAAGGGTAAAGTGGAGATATCCAGGGAAAGGAGTAGCGCCATCCCTTACACCTCGGCGTAGTAGCTATTGAAAAGGGAGACTTTTAGTCGCCCTCGACTACCGTCACCAACTTTACTTACTGCTTATCACGATGAGGTTACCACGGGGTCTGACTGAAACCTAAGGGGTAGTGCTACGCCCATAGTCTATTGGGTATTGTGTTGTTACAGGGTAAACCTCTTAGAAAGAAAGTGAATCTCTATTTTTATCTGTGCCAAATAAAGCCATATTAACCAATCAAATCAAAAACTGATAATTATTAGGAGAATAACAGGTGCCCGTAGTGTAATGGTTATCGTCGTAGGAAATGCACACGGCGACACGAGTTCAAATCCTGGACGAGACTGATTGCATTTCACATAGCACTAATACCCTCGGGAAAGGTATGAATCCAATTATTCTCCCTCCAGCTATGCGTAAATAGTATGACAGACTAGGTTCTTCAGCCTTGGTGAGGCAACTAATCTATGAGAAGGAAAACTCTGAATTCAAACCTATTAAACTTCGCTTAAAAACTGACCTTGTGTCATGTCCTGCCCGAGCGGAGGGGTTGGTAAATATGATTAGGAGAATAACAGGTGCCGGCTATGTGGGAATAGAGATTAAAAAAGTTAATAATATAATAAGTGAAACCAGCAAACTAGCGCAGAAGAACTGATACAACTGAGTGGGAACGTAATCTAATGAGAACTGTTCAATAAAATGAAATTTCATCAGACTGACAAATCGTGTATGTATTAAACTTGATAAGGATACGCATAAAATTCTTTATTTCTTTGAGACATAAACGGGCCATCTAATTCAGAAGACAAGAAGAAAAGACCTAGTTTTAATTACCAAGAAGAAAAGAACTTCTCTCTTAGTGGATTTTGTTGTTCCAGCAAAAAAAAAAAAAAAAAAAATGATTAAAAGTAAAAGAAAATCGAAAGCTGGAAATATACTTGGATCTTGCTGGAGAGCAGAAAAAGTTGTTGAACATAAATACCATTCAGATCACAGCCCTCCTATAATGAGCATACTTAGAATAGTCCCGGAGATCTGAGGAGAACTGTCGTGGCTCAGACATTAGTAAAAACAACCGGTTGTTGCTGGTGTGTGTCTTGTAAGGATAAGTGAATGCAGCAAACTCGTACAAAAAGACTACCAGAATAGGCACGACTGGGTTGGAAAGAAGATCCACTGGGAATTGTGCAAGAGATTAAAATTTGAACATACCACCAAATGGTCACAAAGCAGAATCTGACCGAGAAAATGACCCCCCCACCAAAAAAAAAACCCCAAATAGATCACATAATTCTGGTCAGAAGGCTAGACCTATTGTTAATTAATGGGAAAAAAGAATTTGTTATTTCGTGGATTTTACAGTTCCGGAGAGAAAATGAAAAAAAACCCCGAAACGATAGACAAATACATGGATCTTGTCAGAGAGCTGAAAAAAACCCTGAGTTTTAGTTTGGAGTGGTCCCCACATGTATGACGAATAGATTGGAGAAATTGGAGATCAGAGTCGAGGCCGTTTAGACCACAGCACGACTGAAATTACTTCCAGGTCCACTCTGACTCTGTGGAGCAGTACATGTTAGGATTCCATTTATGGGTCAAATATATCTGTTTGTAAATTATTTGTATTTCATAGAAATACTTGATATAATGTGAATGTGAACAGAAATCTTGTGGAACTACTCCAAAATGTAAATATGCAATGTACGCAATTATCTAACCTCTAGGCATAAGGTAGCCACAGACAAGTTGATATGCCGTTAAAATCAATGAATCACTCTGTCTATATTACTAACATTCACATTATGTTCGCATACAAAACGCGATAAAACAATATCGTGGCTGAAACTTTCAATGTTTAATATCTAAAAATTCAAAATTTAAATGAAAACCGCTGTGAAACTAATATAATCAACGGTTGGTTTATTTCTATAACGGCACTTCAAACCCTTATGGGTTATTTAATGTTATTTAAACGGCTTATTATTTCATTCCTTCATTGGTTATTCAAAACCAAAATTTGATTCCTTTGTTTGATTTGGTTTTGTTTATTAATTTAACGACATATCAAGTCATTATGGATTATCTAAAGTCAAAATTTGAAAAATTGGAGATCAGGGTCAAGACTGTCTCGACCACAATGCAATTGAAATCGGTAAGGATACCGAGAAGATTCCTTGTGAGCGGAAAAGAATTGCAGTCACTCTGACTCATCTGAAAACAACCACGATAAACTGGTTTGAAGACGAAACCATCGCGCACATAATAAAAGAATGCAGTAAATTAGCCCAAAGAGAGTTTCAGACAAAACACGATTGGGTTGGCAAGGTAATCAACTGAGAATTGTGCAAGAAATTGAAATTCAACCCTACAATTTTCCACTCCGAGCTTGAGTCGAAAAGAAAGACCATGAATTGGAAACACACTGACTCTCCGAGGACTATGATAACTAAAGAAGGTCATGCTGACAGTGTTCTCGGTCACAAAAGGACTCATCACTATTAATTTCCTTGAAAAATGTTCAACTGTTTGCAGCGATTCTTATTGCCAAATCCTTTAGTAAAAGTCACCTTATTTATTGAATTACCCTTGTACATATATATATATATATATATATAGAGAGAGAGAGAGAGAGAGAGATGAAGACATCTAAGTTATTTATGCTCTTCATTTGGGTTCTTATGTATAATTAATTTAAGCTCTGCATCTATATATAGATATAATTTGGTGTCCCGACATGAAATCGTGATCAGAAAGTGAATTCCGCAGTGTAATAATTACTGTGATAATTTTGAGCTTTATTAGAAAGAAAGAAAGAAAGAAAGAAAGAAAGAATCAGAAAAGTTTCGGAATCTAAGTTCGTCCTAATACGTACCCTTCTAAGTCACCCAATGATTAAATTTTGTGTTTACTTTAATAGACATTAAAGAATAGAATTATAGTCATTTTTTTGTTAATGGGTGTCTTTTAAGATTTATCGACGGGATATTTGGTCATATTTATCAAAATAAAACCAAGCATTTAAAAATCAATAATACCTCGCAAATATTTAATGAAATAAGATTTTTACGATCAATATGTAAATTAGCCTTCACATTCACTCTTTAAACCGCTGTTTGGTTGTATATATAGATTCAATGACACGTGACAAGGTATATTAAATCAATTGGGACATTCGGGTAGTGTAAATGGTTAGCAAGCTAGACTAGAAAACCAAACACGAGTAAGTTCGAGTCTCATTGGGTGCCCTATTCGTACGGCCTTGTGCCACATCTAAGCAAGCAGCTTAGTAAATTATTATATCATATTATATCAATAGGGGCACCTCGCGTGGTGTAATGGTTAGCAAACTAACACGAGTGAGATCGAGTCTCTTTAGGTGCTCCATTCGTACGGCATTGTGCCAGATCAAAGCAAAAAGCTTAGTAAATTACTATACAATACCAACAGTATGAAAGATAAAATACAATTTCTTAATGATAGAGATTCGAATTAGAATAAAATCACGGAGAATTTAATACAACATCACTAAGGGAATTGTAACATCGGTGGTGACGTGATTTCAGTTACGGACAGTGAGATCTGCAATCATTGGATTATGCACATTTTAAAAGATAATTAATAAAGAACTTGAATTAGAGTATCAGTTGAGATAGAAAGAAACAATTATGGGATGAAAGCGAGAAATCCCCGAGAGAGAGAGAGAGAGAGAGAAATGTCCGGTAAAAGAGAGAGAATATAAGTAAAAAAAAAAGACGAAGTTATGAAAACGAGAAATTCCATGAACAAGAAAGAAAGAAAAAGTATGCAGTGGAAACGAATAAAAGAAAGTTAGGTTGATAAAAAGAAAGAAAATATAAAGAAAAGATAGAAGGAAAGAAAAAAGAGAGTAAAAGTTTAAGGAAAATTAACGTAAATCGTAAAAGTACAAAGAAAGAACGAAAGAAACAGGAAAAGAGAGTGCAGAAGAAAGAAAGAAAAACTTTCGTAAATATAAAAAAAGAGAAGTGACTTGAAAGAAAGAAAAAATAGAATAAAATAAAAGGCAATGGAAAAGAAAGAGTTTCGGAAAACGTTAGAATACAGGAGGAAAAAATGAATAAAGAAAGAAAAAGCTCGGGGAAAAAAATAAAATAAAAAAGAACGCTTGGGGAAAGAAAGAAAGGTAAAAAAGGAGGAAAGGAAATGGTGACACCAAAAATGAAAGGCAAAATCGGATAAGGATTTAAAAAATGGAAAGACAGAAAAAAGTAAAAAGAGTTTTAAAAAATGAAGAGCAAAAAACACGTTCAAGAAAGAAAACTCAGAAGAGAACAAAAGAAAATTGCCAAGAAAGACTCCCCCCCCCCATCAACAACAAAAAAAAAAAAACACCCTGACGGAACAAGATGTGTGAATCATAAAGAAAATCTTGCATGTTGTCTCAGAAGCTTATGCCACAAGAACAACAAAAAATCTCCGTCAGCAAAAAGACGAACATGCACCCCCCCCCAACAACATTTTGGTCGCCTCTGACTCATGCAATCTGGGTAGTCTAACGGATAATTTCCAGAAGAAGCCAGGAGTATACATAGCCCATTTTCTTTTTAAATTTAAAAAAAAATTAGGAAATTTCATAAAAGAAAAAATATAAATAAACTAGGAGGGAAAATGTATATATTAGTGTGTGTGTGTGTGTGAGAGAGAGAGAGAGAAAGAGAGAGAGAGAGAGAGAGAGAAAGAGAGAGAGAGAGAAATTTGTGGCATAAGATGGAGAGAGGGAGGAAAATAAGACAAAGAAAAGGAAATAATTTATTTTTGATGGAGAGAAGACAGAATTATTACATTATATAATGTAGTCAGTTCCCACGTTGCTGGTGTACCAATTGTGGGAACAATAGAATGATGTTCTTTATATTTCCCCTCACTTAAGCCAAATAATACCGTCCTCCCATTATAAAGAGAGCTAAGGAGGTTTTATGGCGTATCAACCTTATAGGTTATTTAATGCCAAAACTCGTTATATATATATATATATATATATATATATATATATATATATATATATATATATATATATATATATAATTTGTAAACAAAAAGTCTAAAAGTAACATTTTAAACAAGCCAGAGCTCTCATGTTTGTACACAGCTAAATGGTTTTAAGTATTGTAATCTAACACTAATAATCCTATTTAATATCAATCATTTCTTTGCACATAGGTTTGGTTTGGTTTGGTTGGTTTTCTGGCATATCAACCTTTGTAGGTTATTTAACGCCAAATCCATTTTTATGTAAATAATCTGTTCTATTAAAAACAATTCAGTTTAGCATAAGTACACAGTTTAATTGTCAAAAACATTTCCATTTCAAACTATTCAAGCAGTTATATGCAACAATTCAGTTAAGTGTAAATACAGTTTTAATGTCGAAAAACAGTTCTATTTGAAATAATTCAGTTAAGCATAAACACGCAGTTTAAATGTAAGTACGGTTTAATTGTCAAAAATATTTCTATTTCAAGCTTTTCAGTTTACTCAAACAATTCATTTTAGCATTAGTATGCTGTTAGTTCTATTTAACCCATAGATAGGGTCCTATCAGGTACTACCACGCTGGGCCAGAGTGGACCTGGGAGCAATGGCGATGAAGAGTACTCCGCATTCCCCAAAGCTCCAGCACTGCTGGAACCTCACCGCACATAGTTAATCTGTTTCTTTTATTGTTATTTAACGCTATCAATTCTCAATATTACCAATTCAATGGCTCACAGTTAAATGGTTTCAAGTAATTCTATGAAACACTAATCACTCAATTTAGCATCAGTCATGTGTTTGCATACAATTAAATAATTTCAAGTAAAAAAAAAGAGATGAAATATTTCTACTTGACTCATAGATAGGACCATAACTGGTTTTACTACTCCAAGGTCAGACTAGGAGTAATGTCAATGAGGATGGAATACATATTCCCTAACGCTCCAGAATTGGAGCCTCACCATCAGATGCTTTATCTAGGACAGTTGTTGGAGAGGGTATTATGAGATAGAAACACTTTATTTTTTAACAATGAACACATTATATTTGCCTCTATCTCTACGTCTTGGCCTGCTCTTTGGGGAGTGGGGCTTAAAACACCCTAACTCTGTCTCATATAGAGGGGTAGGACTCCTACCAAAAAGGGTGTCCTATGTATGACACTAATTGGCATCTGATAATGAGGCTCTAGTTTTGGAGCTCCGGGGAGTGTGGGGTGCTCCTTCATTGCCATTACTCCCAGGTCCACTCTAGCCCATAGTGGTCGTACCTCTTCGGGTGTCATATCTATGGATCGAACAGATCTTTTAAAAAAATGATTCGTATTTGTTAGGACTGTGTTCCCGCCTCCCTCCAAAAAATCAAAATAAATCAAATAAATTTTTTAAAAATCCACAAATCATGTTAATATGAAAGCAATTCCCTCGCCTGATAGCTGAGAATAACCCAAGTTGGGTTGACATGACGTTAACGTATCTGTCTGTCTATCTGTCTCTCTTTCTGTTTATGTATTGGTGAGCTACGATTTATCAAACTATGGATCTTTCTTTCACCGATTCAAGAATGCCACCACATCTTCAAAGGGTAGTTGCAACAGAGATAATAAAGTAAGTGGTATTTTTCGGTGACCAAGATATGAAATCATTGTTATCTCTACATATTGTGTTTTCTCTGTCAATTTTCATCGAGACCCCGCAGTGCAACATTTGGGGAATTGAAAACAAAGAAAGAAAGAAAGAAAGAAAGAAAGAAAGAAAGAAAAAGAAAAGAATTTAGGAAAAACAAAATGAGAATACAAAGAAAGAAAGAAAAAGAAAGAAAGAAAGAAAGAAAGAAAGAAAGAAAGAAAGAAAAAAAAGAATTTAGGATAAAACAAAATGAGAATACAAAGAAAGAAAGAAAGAAAGAACGTTTCGGAAGAAGATAAAATACAAGAAGTAAGAAAGAAAGAAAGAAAGAAAGAAAGAAAGAAAGAAAAAAGAAAGAAAGAAAGAAAAGAAAAGAATTTAGGGAAAACAAAATGAGAATACAAAGAAAGAAAGAAAGAAAGAAAGAAAGAAAGAAAGAAAGAGCGTTTCGGAAAAAGATGAAGTATAAGAAGAAAGAAAGAAAGAAAGAAAGAAAGAAAGAAAAAAGAAAAGATTTAGGAAAAACAAAATGAGAATACAAAGAAAGAAAGCAAGAAAGCAAGAAAGAAAGAAAGAAAGAAAGAAAGAAAGAAAGAAAGAAAATGTACTGGGAACAAAGAAAAAAAAAAAGAAAATTTCGGAAAAAAAATTGGATACTACAGAAAGCAATGAAAGGAAAAAGAAAGAAAAAAAATCGGAAAAACAAGAGAATGCAAGCTAAAAGAAAGAAAGAAAGAAAGAAAGAAAGAAAGAAAGAAAATAGTGGTACCAAAATTACCAATCTCTGAGTTTGCCGATTTCTCTTCACCGCTCTCTCTCTCTCTCTCTCTCTCTCTCTCTCTCTCCCTATCTCTCTTTATAATATACATAAACAGAGAGAGAGAGAGAGAGAGAGAGAGGCGGGGAGAGTTCTGATGGGTGTACAAACATATGTAAATTACATGATGCAATTAGCTTCAATTTAAATATAATTTGATTTGAGGAAAACCGGTTTGAAACTCGTTTCGTTTTTGTAAATGAAATTGTTTTCCAAAGAAAATATCTTTAATCGTTGTGAAAATAGAGATCTCATGGCGTCATCATTTTTTAAAAAACATACTGAGAATGAAAATTCCAGTTATCCTGAAAAATGAACCCAAAGTTAATATTTCAATTCTCATCAAAGACTTGTGGTCAATATTTTCAGCAATTAATTCGATACTGATATTGGTGTTAGCCCAGCCGACAGGACTTAAACTGCACTGACTTTATCCTATACAAATATTGCCCTATCGGCTAAGGCTGTAGAATACCCCAACTGCGTCTCAGCAAAGGGGTACGACCTCCTGCCAAATGAGTGTCCCGGATAGTACACTAAACAATCTGATGGTGAAGTTCCAGTAAGCTTTGGGGAATGCGGAGTACCCCTCCAGTCTTATCTACGGGTCAAATTGAACTAAACTGCATACCTATGCTAAACGGAACAGCTTGAAATAGAACTGCATGGTATACTAAACTGAATTGTTTGAAATGGAACTGTTTTGTATACTAAACTGAATTGTTTGAAATGGAACTGTTTCGTATACTAAACTGAATTGTTTGAAATGGAACTGTTTTGACATTTAAATGTGAGTAAACAAAATCTATACTTATACTATACTGAATTGTTTGAATTTAAACTGAATAGTTTAAAGTAGAAATGTTTTTAACAATTAAACTGTGTACTCAGCTAAACTGAATTGTTTGAAATAGAACTGATTATTTGTATAAAAACGAATTTGACATTAAATAAACTGCGAAGGTTGAAATGCCATAAAACCCAACCAACCAACCAACAAACCAACGAACTATTCAAAAAGGAGTTGTCCTGGGAATTAAATTAAACTGCATCCGAGGGTGAATCTCCAGTTCGGGAGATCGGGGGAATGTAGAGAACCAATTCTCAAAGGTCCGCTCTGATCCGAAGTCGTAGTAACTCATTGAATCAAATTTACGGCTCATATCGATCTGTTTAAAATTTTTCCGTATTCACTTGGACTACTTGATGCTATATAAATGTAAATTATTTGTATTAAGAATAATCACTTGAAACTATAATTGTTTACTAAAGATTATTAGTTACTTGGAATCAAATAACTGGACAAACAAATGCCAATTACTGAATACAAATAGTTATTTGAAACAATGTAATTATAAGTATTAGATAGAAATATCGCTTTAAATTATTTGTATGAAGAAATGTTACTTGAAGCTTTACTAAGGATTATTATTGGTTACTTGAAACCGTATAACAACATGAAATATGACTCTTATTAACAAGAAGGATTTACTTGAAAACATATGGTTATTAGTATTGAATAAAAATACTTGAAACTATATAATTGTATTCCAATTATTTGAATTAGATTGGAATACTAGACTTAAAATAAATGTATGCAAAAAAAAAAAAAAAAAAAAATAACAATTACATAGAAATGTTAATGTAAACGTACAATGAACGCGATTCCCTAACCTCTTGGCATAAAATAACCCAAGACGAGTTGATCAATCTATCAATCAATAAGTAAATAAATCCATCTGAAAAAAGGAAAAAAAAAAAAGAAAAAAAAGGTTGTTAAAATACAGAAGACTGACATTGTATAAGAATATTTTTCATTTTCAATCATATTTTAATGAACTGTTTTTAATGAGCAAAATATACAACATACGGAAAAATTCTCTTCATGTCTCTTAATATACAAGGATTTTATTTTATCTGTTTAATATCCACCTCAGCTACACAATCTTCCACATTGAAGCCAGTGCAATAAAACTCCAATACAACGAATACAATATTATTATATTTAGATATTTTTTATAGAAATAACATTTAGCTAACATTAATCTTTCAGGTCAGTTCTTAAATGTTTTATTTTCATTCATATTAAATGGCGCTACATAGTCTTTCTGTCTAATCTAATTATAACTCATTTTGTTCATTGATCTATTTATCTCAACGCTTTTAAAAAATGGTCCAGTGAGAGAAAAAGGCACTTTCTATCAATATTTATCAAGGAAATTCCTTCAAATTCGATAAGGGTTCGATTCTAGAAAGGGTCTAAACAATATCAAAAATCGTGGCGCTACATAATCTTGTTATTGCTCAAGTTAGTCGTTGGACTCCTTATTCAGCGCATTTCCGCAGTGTTAACAGATATCTTGACTGACAAGAAAATTGAAGTCTCTTTCTAACGGAATTTGTAAACCAAACTTCTTTAAACTCAAAGAGGGTTCAATTCTAGGAAGGTCTACCCTTGTTTTGGGTTGAAAGAAGTTTTAGCAATACAATTCTCCGTGAAAACCGGACTCGGACAAACACTGAAACTTATATATATATATATATATATAGATATTAGGTTGCAAAAAATTTCTAGGTTCAACCAAAGAGTAAAATGGCAATTTTATCAAATTTAGTAGAAATTTGAAAAAGGATGTCTCAAGTGAGTTGAACAGAGGCAGGATATGTAGTTAGGTTTGTTTTTGTTTTTGTTTAATGGTATATCAACGCTCGTGGGTTATTTAATGCCAAAGGCATTCTTTTAGAACAGTAGTGATACTGTTTAACCAATAGTTAGGGGAATAAGAGCCTTCATAGTTTTCCTTAGGGCATTAGTCCAAAAGTGAAGGTAATTTTGCAACAGGAGTCCATACTCACTGACTACAATGTCACAGGTCAGCAAGTTAGCCACCATGCCGTGAAGACTCCTCAGGACTTTGTGGAATAGCAAATATATATTAATCCATTTTTTAAACAAGGCTATTTTCTTAGCGGAGTTAAGCTAAGTTGAATTTTCCTTCTCCTAGATTGGATGCCTAATCAAAGTTAAAGAATACAGTTTGCCTTTTTGTTTACGCTTAAGTTTAGAGAGAAATGATGGATTCATGCCTTTCTCAAGAGCATGAATACGTAATGAAATTAAGACAGCCTCGTTTAGGATTTGAAATCGGTTCGCCGAATTCATTTTCTTACAACGATAACAGTATGATTATCGTTGTCGCACGCCTCCTTGAATAAAAAGCAGGTTTCATGGTTAATTAATATTTCTTTCTGGTTGGATCGAGAACTTTTCAACAGCCCCACATATGTACATTTCTGACTGGTTCCCTAACCTGGTTCGGTTATGTAGCGTATTTTGGTCAGGAATTGCCTGGAGGAGCCCATCCATCTCCAGGTCAACAACTGGTTTGAATTCAGAGTTTTCCTTCTACTGGTCCGGTTGCCTTACAAAGACCAGTATACCCTATTATTTATCCTCAGCTGAAAGGAGAGTAGTAGGATTCATACCATTTCTAAAGGCATTATTATGTGAAATACTTCGCTCAGGATTTGAACTCGGGAAGGTAAGTCCACTTCCTAAGACAGTTACAGATACGCCACTAGTGACATACATATCTATGTATATATATATAAGTATATAGATATATACTCCCCTACCCCCGTAGGGTTGAGTTCTCTAGCGAAGAAGTAATCGCGTTGCCATTAGCGCCTTTGCAAGTCTCTTCGTATTTGAATTGAGATCTCGGCGGCCGTTTCAACGGATGTATGTAAACAATATTAATTGTGATTCATAACCGTTTAAAATGTAGTTCGTTGCTAATATCTCCTCGTAGATATTAGAAGCTTAGAAGCTTTGTTTGGTTAGAAGCTTTGGTTTGGCGTTTGAGTCAACCGGGTTTCGATCCCAGCTACGGGGAGATACTGTCTAGCCACACTGATGAGTTCTGATAGAACGAAACAGATCTGTCTGTGAATGACTATATGTATGAATGTATGTATGCACCTTCTTGAATAAAGGTCACAGAAAAGGAATGTTTTCTTTACTGTCATCAATTAATCTTGTTTGATTAAAAGTGACGATAGATTGGTATGACATGTATACCAGAATTTCCTAAACTATGCACCGCAAAATGTAGCAATATGCGTCACAGAAAGAAAAGAAAAAGAAAAGAAAAAAAGTGGATGCAAATCCTTCGTAAAAGAAATGACTTCTGTTGTAGCAGAACATTTGACAAATTTGGAAGAGAAGTTAAACTTTATTTCTCAGTTTTCCTACAGGAGACTTTGATTGGGTTAGAAACTATTTCAAAACTTCTGCTTTCGTAATTATGTGAAAAAGAAGAATTAGTTTCTATTACCAGAATTTAAATTTGAAGCTTGGATACATTTTGCATTTCTATTTCTGAAGAGCTCTCTTCAGTTGCTGATAAGCATTTTTATTTTGATTCAGTTTTACGTTTAATGGCATTTCAACCAGTTTAGGGTTATTTTTAGGGAATAACGTTTATTTTACGTTCATATTTACATCTTTTTTGCGTAATTGTTTTTAAGATTTTTTTTATTTACGATCTTATTGAATACGAAGAATTTTGATTTTGTTTTTTTTTTGTTTAATAGCACATCAAATTTCTTGGGTTATTTAATGCCAAAACCATCTTTATAAAAGAACAGTAGTGATATCTAACTCATGGCTGGAGAATCACGAGGTTCATTGGATGACTTTGAAAGTGAACGTAATAGCGCGATTTGTTAATTACGATGTCACAGTTCACGACGCAACCGGAAACTCCCTAACACGTAAAAAAAATCAAATTGATCTATTTGACTTAATGATGGGACCTAAATAGGTACTACCACTCCGGGTCAGAATAGACCTGGGAGTAATGGCCATAAAGTGGTACTCCACATTCCGCAGATCTTCAGAATTCGAGCCTTGCCATCAGATGTAGTTTAGCGTCATGCCAGGACTCCTCTTTATTAGGGCCGGGGTTTCTAAACCACTTCCGCAGAGGAAAAAATCAACGTATTATAAACCTCACCGACATGTATAATTTGAATTTAGGCTTTATTTCATTGTTAACATTGGATGCTAATTCAAAAAATATAAATAAAAAGAAAGTGATTATTAAGATACGTAATTTTCACAATGAATAAAAATATCATCCCTTTTCATTGTTTTTAATAAGCTTTTCTTTTTTTATGTAAGCGATTTTTAAAGCAAAATAGAATAATTAGCTAACCCCATTGGAAAAAAAACTTACTTTTAGGTACATGGTTGGCTGGTTCGATTTCACCCGAATTAACCCTTGGGTGATTTTATGCTGTAGAAGTTTTTGTTTTATGTTTTGGTAATTGATTTGTTGGTTGGGTTTTCTGGGGCTGCATTCATGTAAACCCTTTTAGAATCTCTTCTCTGATATCTATCTATCTATCTATCTATCTATCTTACCGATTTCATTTCATTATCTATCTATCTATCTATCTATTTTATTGATTTAAACAGATGTGGATCAAGTATAAAACTCTTAATGACTGCATTTTTTAGTCGTAGTTCGTATACTTTCAACCAACGTTGGTCATTTTCAAGAACTTAAGTTGTCTTAGAGTTATATTTGAAGCTCACTAAGAGTATGTTGGTATCAAGGAACGTTGTGAGAAGACTGTTTAAACTTAGGCGCGAAGTTGAAAAACGGTCACATGACAGTGACATAACGTCGAGCGGAGATTGTTACCACCTGAAAGATACATTTTTTAGATCTCAAACTCCTAGGGTGTAAGATATTTTTATTTGACGTGAACTGTTGGGTTTTTTTTAAATTTAAGAATATGTTGACTTTTTTATTACATCTATCATTCAGGTCCTATGTTGTGCTTTTCCTTAATATAAATTTAATATGAGTGGCTTTATGGTTAAAGTACTTGACTGGAACCACGAATAAGTGAGTTCGAACTCCAGTTGAACTATTACATTCACTTTCAAACTAATACCCTCAGGAAAGGTCTGAACCCCCTTATCCCCCAGCAAAAAGTTAAGTCGTACCACTAATTGCAATTGGCGCTTTGGGGAATACGGAGCACCCCTTCATTGCCGTTGCTCCCAGGTCCACTCTGGCCCGGCCTAGAAGCACCTGATAAGGCCCTATCTATGAGTTAAATAAAAGTAACTGCATACTTATGCTCAACCGAATTGTTTGATTAAACTGAATTGCTTGAAATAGAAATGTTTTTGACAATTAAACCGTACTTACATTTAATCTGCGAGCTTATGCTAAACTGAATTATTTGAAATAAAACTGTTTTTTGACATTGAAACTATATTAGCACTAAACTGAATTGTTTAACATAGAACTGTTTTGACATTTAACTGTGTGTAAACAAAATCTGTACTTATACTAAACTGAATCAGCTAAATTAGAACTGCTTGACTAAACAGAATAGCTAGATAATGTTTTTTTACAATTAAACTGTACTTACATTTAAACTGCGTATTTATGCTAAACTGAATTATTTTAAATTGAACTGTTTTTGACATTGAAACAGTACTTACGCTTATCTGAATTGTTATATATAACTGTTTGAATAAGCTGAATAGTTTGAAATAGAAATGCTTTTGACAATTAAACTGTGTACTCATGCTAAACTGAATTGTTTTAAATAGAACTAATTATTTACATAAATATGGATTTGGCGTTAAATAACCTACAAAGGTTGATATGCCATTAAACCCAACTAACTTGTGCCTCTAATTGCATAGTGACTGCGATATCGTAGTAAGCGAGTTCGATCTCCAGTAACGCTATTACATTTAATATCAAACTAATACCCTAGGGAAAGGTATGACCCCACCCATATTCCTTGGTATATCTTGAATAGTATTACTACTAATTTTTTAAAAGGATGGCTTCAGCATTAAATAACCCACGGAAGTTGATATTAAGTAAAGAAACCAAATCAATTGAATATTAGTTGGAGTGTCATGGTCTGGTAGAAGAGTTAAGAACAATTAAGTATCGGCAATTATCTTATACAAATATTACATATATACAAGGAATCGGCGATTCAAATTAAAATCTTGGACGAGACTGTATGCGCTTTCCTTTGTGCTAATGCCCTTCATTTAATCTGTTCTCCCATTAGCTATGGGTGAATTGTGGGACATTTCGGTTCTATAGCCTCGGTAAAGCGACAAGTCTGAGTGAAGAAAAGCTTTAAGTTTAAACAAGATGTACTCCTCTTAAAAATTGACTTTGTAGCACTTTCTGCCAGTGGGAGTCGTTAAATAAATGTACACATGCGCGCATACACACATACTCACACACACACATATATATATACATATATATATAACATAATACAAAACGGATGTTATTAGATATTGCTTATGACTAAACTCTACAGAGCTGAAAAGCTGTAACGAAAAATATTAACTGTCCGACTATAATATTCATAATATAGATTATTATAGGCTCGAATGTTACCTTTAAAAAGTAATGGGATTATCTATTTATGTATGGATGGACAATTCCACCAACGCTCAAAGTACATGTGCTTTCGTCTCAAAATCAAAATTTTGTTTCCACGCTCTCAGCTTAAGAGCAATTAAGCATCCGTACGTTTGATCTAATTCAGCTGACCCTTGTGTATATTTCTGCAATTTTACTTATGGCTCCTGAGTTTCCGTCAAGTAGAGTTCGGTAATTAGTAATAACTAATAAAATCTGTTTTGATTGTATAATGCTCAACTAGAAATAATAAAATCCGGGTATCTTTAGCTTTGGAGAAAATTAATGTTTTATTTTTTTATTGAATATTAGGAATTCTATTATTTATGAGCGATAAGGTATATAATTATGAATAGTGTGACTTAACCTGCATCTTTCTTTCTTTCTTTCCGCCTTGATTCGATCGTCTGTCTGAAGGTAAGGAAGCATATGACATATTCGCTATACCAGCGATCGTTTTTTTCTTGGACCACTTCATAAATTAGATAAAACACACAGATACTTAACCGATTCTCAGCAGAACTGGGCGACGATATTTTGACCCTTAGTAGAGAGCAATAGACACTAAGGTTTGGTAGAATTTCCCATCCATACATAAATGTTAAACTACTGGATCATAAATGTTACGTTACAGAACCATGAATATGCATAGATGTTGTATTTCGCAAAATACAAATCGACGCCGTTGTTTCGAATTGGAAAAGTTTATTTCCGACCGTAACATTTCATAAAGTGGTTGGCCATCGAAACACGAGAGAAATAGAGTGAAAAGTATTAGTTTTTGCATAGAAACGCAATCAGATTCTGGCATGGTAGACGAACAAGAACACCCGACTTTGATTCTTTCACCCTTTCTCGTCCCCTTGCACCAGAGGACTCGAATCTCTGTACTCAACGAACTGTCTCTGTCCCTCAACTTTGAATTCACCTGCTCAACTGAACAAAAAACATCTGCTTAACTAATGTATTAATTATCTCCTCCTCTAATGATATAAGAACACGTGTCTATTTCCAGTGTGACGTCACCCTCCAAAGTCAGGCGACAGAATGTTTACTTTTCGATATCCGGCCTACCCAAGGATTTCAAAACAAAACTCTTATTATGACAGGTTGACTGTCGTCCAATATCCGGCGACACGTGCGACAAGTGTACCATATGACCTTCACGACTTACATAATAGAATTTATAATCATCTTTTATTAAATTACATAAATAATCTCGTTATTTTTTAAAGTAATATTCGAGAATATACTAATATATATATATATATATATATATATATATATATATATATATATATATATATATATATATAATAGATATTATATATATATCAGAGACGCTAGCATATATATATAGACACTTTCGGCGCTAGTTGTTAAGTTTTAAAGTAATATATTAGATTAAATTAAATCAGATTAACAGAAGTAAGTAAGACCACTTACACAAAGATTGAAGATTTTAATTTTAATTGATTTCTTCAAAAAATTATACATAGATTACTTTTAATACATTTGAGAATAAAACAATAATATGAGAAATCAATATCACCAGGTAATTATTTATCAAACCTGGTTTTATTAAAAGCAGTAAACAAATTAATCACCCCAAATTCAATATCAACTTGTATTTCTTCGTGAAATATAACACATATTGTAAAATTTTGAATAGATGAGTAAGATTCCAGGGGTACCTCGGATTATGGAGGTGCCCGTGGTGTAATGGTTATCGTCACAGGATATGGACACAGCGATACGAGTTCAATTCCTGGACAAGATTGATTGCATTTCACATAGCACTAATACCCTTGGGAAAGGTATGAATCCAATTATTCTCCCTCCAGCTATGGGTAAATAGCAGGGCAGACTAGGTTCTTCAGCTTTGGTGAGGCAACTAGTCTAGGAGTCACGACTTACATAATAGAATTTATAATCATCTTTAATTAAATTACATAAATAATCTCGTTATTTTTTAAAGTAATATTCGAGAATATACTAATATATATATATATATATATATATATATATATATAATAGATATCATATGTATATCAGAGACGCTAGCATATATATAGACACTGAATTCAAACCTGCTAAAAACCCCGCTTAAAAAATTGACTTTGTGTCATATCCTGCCCGAGCGGAGGGGGTTGGGTAAATAGGACCTCGGATGATGTAACGCTTAGCAAGCTAGACTAAAAAAAACTTCACGAGTAAGTGCGAGTGATATAGGGTGCCCCAGTCTTACAGTTTTGTGCCACCTCTAAGCAAAACGCTTTGTAAGTTACGTGGCAATTCTTGCTTAGCGAAGGATAAGTTTACGGCATGGCGCCTGAGGAACCCCAAAATATAAATGCTAAGAGAGGCCAAACTTTTTGGAGTCGGCCATGTATGATTCTCGATTCATGTCCCCTATCCATATTCAAATGACCTCATATGAAATCTGACCTTGTTGGAGGTTGGCTAAATCCATTAATAATGTAAGCTGTTTTCATTCAAATCTTACTCAGCTAGACATCGTTAATAAATTATACGTTAATAGGAATTTAAAAATTTGTTTGGTTGTTTAAAGGCATATCAACTTTCGAGGATTATTTAATGCTAAAGTTATCCTTGGAGAAGAACAAACTTGATATTATTTTGCCCAGAGCTGTGAGGAGGAAAAAGAGCCATTACGCCACAATGAGTCCCTCAAGGTTTACAAATGATTAATTAACAATCTTTGAGAATATAACGTAAATTATTTAGGAATTTTGACATTGGTGGTGACGGTTTTGACATTGGTAGTTTCGGTTGGTTGGTTGTGTACATGGGTTTTATGGCATATCAACCATTGCAGGTTATTTAATACCAAATCCATTTTTTATACAAATAATCAGTTCTATTTCAAACAATTCAGTTTAGCATGAGTACACTGTTTAATTGTCAAAAGCATTTCTATTTCAAGCTATTCCGTTTATTCAAACAGTTCTAATTCAAACAATTTAGTTTAGTAGAAGTATAGATTTTGTTTACACAATGTTAAATGTCAAAACAATTCAGTTTAGCGTAAGTAGAGTTTCAATGTCAAAAACAGTTCCATTTCAAACAATTCAGTTTAGCAATTAGCCTACACAGTTTAAATGTAAGTAGACAGATTAATTGTCAAAAACATTTCTATTTCAAACTATTCGGCTTAGCCAAACAGTTCTATTTCAAACAATTCAGTTTAACATACGTACAAAGTTTAGTTCTATCAAGTACTACTACTCCGGGCCAGAGTGGACCTGGGAGCGATGGCAATGAAGGGGTACTCCACATTCCCCTAAAGCTCCAGCATAATTGGAACCTCACCATCAGATTTTTTAGTGTCATATCCAAAACACACATTGTGGGGGGTGTCTTACCCCTCTGCTGAGGTGCAGTCGGTGTATTTTAAAGCCCCAGCCGATTGGGCAAATGTGGTTTCGGTTACCGACCGATACATAATCTCCATCATAAGATATTAATTATCATTTTTATGATATTATTATTTTCAAGCGAGTATTATCTTAATGCATTTAACATTAATCACAAAATCAAAAATTATCTCTTTTCTGATTTATTCATGAGTGAACATGAAAAAAATAAAGAAATAAGCGCCAATTTTCTTATATAGAGAATACCCTTTTTTAGTAGAGCCAATAACTTTTTATCACCTTTCCTAATAGAATTTTAATTTTTTTTCAGGGACAATAACTCAAAATTCTAATTTAATATTCTATATCTATTTTTGGGCCATCTTTATTGATTTGATTTCTGGTAAAAGAAAAATGGGAAGCACAGTAGTTGCATGCAGATAAAATTATAGCAGGACGGAATATGTGAATTTATTTCCATACTGTGAATGTAGGCGTTTATTTATAAGTTACAGAGAAACACATAACGTCTTCACAACCAAAAAGGAAGAAAGAAAAAAACAAAAAAAAAATCATCTAACGTAGTTTTTTTTTTATCCTACCTATTTAGTTCTTTGCAAAAGAATCAAAAAGTTTATCGGGCGGGGCTGTGTTCTAACAGGAAATACAAGACAGGTACGTATTTTAATCTAATTGTTGAGCAATGAAAGATGATTTAAGAACATTTACATCTAATCTGTGTATATACTCGCTTCGGATTATTCCTGTTAATTCATCACTGAATATTTTCAAGCATTCTCACTGTCTCTGTATGTATGTATGTATGTATGTATGTATCTATCTATCTATCTATCTATCTATCTATCACTGAGTGTGTGTGTGAGAGAGAGAAAGAGGACGACAGACAGATAGATAGAGAGAGAGAGAGAGAAAAAGAGAAAGAGAGAGAGAGAGAGAGAAGGTGATTGGCAGTGAAGACTTTCCATTATTGTAAATGTTTATTTTTGTCATATTGCTTTTCTGGTTGAACATCTGTAACACAACTGAAGAAAAATGGTATCAGGTAGAAAATTTGGATCCCCACCCCACAAAATGGTGATACGTCATGGAGTGAACATTTCGGCTGGATGGAAGGCCTTTGAATTCAACCTTAGGCAAAAGATTTTGCGCAACAATCTTCCGTACAATTTCAATAACTTTATGGACATAAACTTGATAAATTTTTACTATGACACCAGACTTTCTTTGGTGTTTAAATTTGTTTTTCCTATCATATTTTATGTATTTTGAACGAAGCTGGGCTTTAGTCGGAAATTGACTGTTTTTTTTGTTTGTTTGTTTGTTTTTTTTTGTTACCAGCCGTCATAGTGGGAGGACTCTATTGATAATATGGCGTTTTCGGTTGTTTTGAAGGTCGAATTTATAAAAAAAATCCTAACCCTAACATTGGACCGTAAACCTTAGTTCTAATACTGTCCTTACTGCTTTGTAATTGGTGAGTTATGTACTAGTCAATAGTACACACACGTACGAACACAGATTTCTAGTGATTGACTGCAGCCGGGTAGACATTTGAAAAAAAATATGAGAAAAATGAATATGTCTAAAATAATTTACGACGGTTTTTATCCAGAAAAAGCATCAACAACTTGTCATCGTTTGACGGAAAAAATACGCTGAGATGAATTGAATGCAGTGATATAATATCATTCATTTTTGAAGATGGATACATAGAACTTCGTTATGTAGAAGATTGTGGAAATTTGTTAAGGAACTGGTGATCCTGTTTCACCGAATATCAGCAGCCCCTTGGCGTCACGTGGTGTCCACTATAAAAAGAGCTCCAACTGAAGATTCTTCCTCTTTTTTCCACTCCCACCGCTGTTAGCAACAGGTCCATTCGTAGCAGCCCTTGACGGCAAACGTATTTGGTACCTTAATCACCAGCCAGGAGCCAAGAGCGACGAACGCACGTGCTGAGTTAAAAGGAACCAAGATCACAGCTAAGTTCCAGCAGACATTTTATCTGCAAAACTTCACCAAACACCTTATAACCTAACCTTACAAAACCTTACATAACCTTACTCTTATACACCTACCACCTATCAGAACATTGAACTCTTTTTTGAACTCTTACATATTCGTTGTTTGTTCCAGTTGGTGTAAAACCCTGTTCGTTATTTATTGTACATAAATTTTGTTACGCAAAAAGTCGTTCGTCTCCATTCTTTAAAAGCTGCAACCCATCTCCCTACTGCGGTTGAAGTACGGTTTATTCTTTTACAAAACGTAAGATTAAACCACAAGATCGACTGATTTTAACGGAGGTGCCCGTGGTGTAATGTTTACCGTCGTAAGAAATGGACACGACGACACGAGTTCAAATCCTGGACTAGGCTAATTGCATTTCACATAGCACTAATAACCTTGGCAAAGGTATGAATCCAATTATTCTCCCTCCAGCTATGGGTAAATAGTAGGACAGACTGGTTCTTCAGCCTTGTTGAGGCAACTAGTCTAGGAGAAGGAAAACTCTGAATTCAAACCTGTTAAACTCCGCTAAAAATTGACCTTGTGTCATATCCTGCCCGAGCACAGGGGTTGGTAAATATGGGTTTTAACGGCATACCAAATTTTCTATGTTTATTTAATGCCTAGTGGTTAGGGAATTATGTTCATTTTATGTTCATATTTAAATCTTGTGTTTCGAAAGACGAACTGGCTTCGTTTGATTAGGTTTCTTTATTTAAAGGTATATAATCTTCGTGGGTTATTTAATGCCGAAGCCATCTTTGTAGAAGAACAGCAGCGATATTAATTAACCCATTGCTGATGGAAATAAGGGGATTCATACCTTCCCCCAGGGTATTTGTCAAAAAATGAGCTTAGTAGCGAGAGTGAAGTTCGAACTCGCTTACTACAATATTGTATTCTAGCATGTTAGCCACTACGCAAAGGGACTCCCTCTTAAGGGCTTTTTTTAAAATAGCAAACATAATTATATAACAGTCTGCAAAAGAATTGAATTGCATTGCATTTTCATCTTGATTTTTTCTAATCTTGGAGAGATAAGTGATAAGGGTTTTTTTTTTTTCGTTTGTTGGGTTTTATGGCATGTCAACCTTTGTAGGTTAGTTAACGCCAAATCTGTTTTTATACAAATAATCAGTTGTATTACAAACAATTCAGTTTAGCATGAATACACAGTTTAATTGTCAAAAACATTTCTATTTCAAATTATTCAAGAAGTTATGCATAATAATTCAGTTTAGTGTAAGTACTGTTTCAATGTAAAAAACAGTTCAATTTCAAACAATTCAGTTTAGCATAAGCACGCAGTTTAAATGTAAGTACAGTTTAATTGTAAAAATGTTTTTATTTCGAGCTATTCAGTTTAGTCAAGCAATTCTAATTCAGCTTATTCAGTTTAGTATATGTACAGATTTTGTTTATACACAGTTGAAAGTCAAAACAGTTCTATGTTAAACAATTCACTTTAGTGTAAATACAGTTTAAATGTCAAAAACAGTTCTATTTCAAATAATTCAGTTTAGCATAAGCACGCAGTTCAAATGTAAGCACGGTTCAATTGTCAAAAATATCTCTATTTCAAGCTATTCAGTTTAATCAAACTATTCAGTTTAGCATAAGTATGCCGTTAGTTCTACCCATAGATAGGGCCCTACCAGGTGCTACCACGCTGGGCCAGAGGGGACCTGGGAGCAATGGCAATGAAGGGGTATTCCGTATTCCCCAAGGCCCCAGCCTTACTGGGACCTCACCATCAGATTGTTTAGTGTTATATCCAAGACGCTCATTGGGGGAGGGTCCTACCCCTCTGCAGAGGTGCAGTCGGTTTATTCTACAGCCCCAGCCGACTGGGCAATAAGTGATAAGTATAGAAAAAGTTTCAACCAAGATATTTCACCGATTAAGACTCGATACCAAGGGCGCTTCAGTATAAATATGATAGGCCGTTACTGCAAGTTTCTACCTAAAGATGCACTCCCCATATACAAAATATTTACTGTATCAAACACTTTTGAACAATTTTATCCAATGCTTATATTAAATATATTGGCATCCTATGTTCGATTACTTAATAAGAGACCTTTTTTGCTTATTGAAATTCTAATTTTTTGAACCTAACTAATATAATGTATGAAATGTTATTATAAGATGATGTAATAAAGTAGTTATTGATGAAATAAAATATTTATTGAGTTTGAGTACTCATATTGGCTTTCCAAAATGTATACATTATTATTCTATACTTATATAGAAAATGACTGATCTGATGCATCATAAAAGATTGGTTGCTTGAACAAGGCTAACACATGAATGATATAGCACAAATTATATATGAACATCAATTCTAGACTTTTGGATTGTCTTTTACGAAACACACAGAGACACACAGACACACAGGGAATCACAAATACGCATGCATCGTGATTATCAATATCTTAAATATTTATCTATTCAATATAATGTCAATTCTGTTTATTTTGAACCGAATTATTGAGAAAACGTGATATTTCTGCAAAATTTTTTCTATGATTTGGCACCTCTAAATTTACCCGGCGAAAAATGAAATTGGTTTCAATTCGATCCAACAACCGGTAGCCGATTTATGGATCCTTTCAGGATATTCCAACTTGAAAAACCTTAAGATTTTACACCTACTACTACAATTAACTTCCTTGTATTTCATTGTTGAGAAATCAAATCAAATCAAATTGAAACAAGCAAGCAGTAGATTAATTTTGAATCACAAAAGGGTGAGAAATCAGGCGAAAGTAAATAGAAAGAATTATAAGAGATTCCCTATTTTTTTTATTCATCAATTAATATTGATTTGCAAAAAAATATAAAATGAATAAAATAAAATAAAGAAGAAATGACAATAAAAAAAGGCGATTTCTGTTTTTCAGATTATTATATAATTAAGGAATCATTTTTTATTTTATTTTAATCATTTTTCATTAATTATATTTTATCATTCAGTTGGTTGGGCTTTGAACTATTCGGGTTAAGAGTTCAGGTGTGTAGTCAATTGGTGGAGTTTCGCTCGCGCGCAAAGGATACAACAATCAAATTGTCATAATAAACCCCAGAGAGGAAATGAGCCTGGAGTGTGGATGACGTCATGTCCGGAGGGGATGGGCAGAGAATTTGGAAGATTTGGAAAGAGATTCAGTTGAGTTCCCACCATGATGTTGAGAAGATGAAGTCCGACTATGCAGTTAAACGTTGACATTTGAGTTCTTTGCCGTTGCGGCGGCGGTTAAGTATTGCGGGTCCCGACCTGCGAAGATGAATTGAGATCTAAAACAACACGAGATGTGCCAAACATTTGGGGTGGTGTTGGCATAGTATGATTACGAAAGACTTTTAAGAATTGTGTCTCTCTCCTCGTGTTGTAGAACTGAAGTCAAGAAGTTAATAAAACGTTCGTACCTGAACAACTGAGTCCGCCTATGTATTTGGATTACGGCTATATAAAAATATTTTGCACCTCTCCCACAAAAAAATTTTGATGGGTAATTAAATGAGTTCAATTAGATTTTTGTCTTTTGAAAACTACCAATAATTGAAAAATGATTATAATATTTTCTTTATTCTCGTATTAATTATTAATTAATTTCATTTTTTTGAATGTATTCAGTAATAAATTAAATTATTTTAAGATTTTTAGTTCAGACAACTTTGTGAAAAGATATGTTTTTTATTGTTACCAATCAGTTCATTCAATTTTTAAATTTCCCAAGGAATACCTTTCTGCATTATGAAATATTCATATTTCTTACCAAGGTAAGTTGTCGAAGAATTTTAATTATTAAAATATTTCGAAAAGCAACACTTCTTGTAACGCTACGGTTCCCAAATAGACGTTTGGAATATTACGTCACAAAATAGACTCTTGCACTACCACGGTTTCAGCAGACTCTTGTAGCCCAATGCTACTACATAGACATTTGTACCACCAAGGTTCTAACGGTGCTATCAGTGTAGCACTATGCCTTAAGTTTCAATCGGACCGCCATTGTAACTTTACCCTGAGAAAATTGACGAGCACAAAACAACGCCTGTTTGTTTACGTTTGGTACGAAGTTTATTTGCTACCACCCTTTGCTGGTGGTCGCCGACAAGAGAGAAATATAGAGTTCAATATAGAGTGAAAATAAGTCAACTCTTTTTGATAGAAAGAAACAAATTGTTACAGAACAATAGTGGTACAGACGGACCTTGATTTACCTTTTCGTTTGCTGCGGTAGTTCTCCGGGTACTCAGGTTGCTTCTTCAGGATCGCCGGGTTCAGCGTACTTGTGTAGGTTGGCCCTATGTAGAGCTCACCCAACAATGGGTGCTGTAATTTTCGGCTCGTCTTCATATCTTCGTGGCTAGTCTCCAACACTTTATTTTCCTGTTTTCCATTTCGCGTCCCCTCTAACGGTTTCTCTGATTGTTCCTTCCAATCAGAATCCGCCGACGATTTGCTGCTGATATATATATATATATATATATATATATATATATACCCAGGCGTCCGCTGCTATTCCGACCTTGACTTGTGACCCCGTTCACTTTTCCATTCACTTCTCCCTTATAGCCTTTTTATTCTCTCTCTCTGTCTATGTCTCTGTGACTGCCTCGAAACTCTTTCTCATACAAGTCTCACTTTTTCCACTGTCCTGTGGTTGATTTCTAAATCTAGATTGGAAACAACGTACTATTAAAGCAATCAGCCTGAATCCCTCATTATATTACACAGTTCTTGAAGAAAATCTGCCCTGAATAAGATGAAAAATGCATTGGTTTAGCTTGGTTACTTTGTTTAATGGCATATCAATCCTTGTGGGTAATATAATGCTAAATCCTGTTTATATATATATATATATATATATATATATATATATATATATAACGTAAATTTACATATAGTTAAATCGTTTCAACTAAGCCGTTCTAATACTTATAATTCAGTTTAATATTAACCATTTGTTTACCTACACTAAAACGGTTTCAAGTATTGTTGTTTAATACCAATAATTCTATTTGATATTAATCCATTGTTTGCACTCAGATAGATGGCTCGCCTAGTCGGCTAGGACTGTAGAATACACCGACTGCACCTCTGCAGAAGGGTAAGACCCTCACCTAACGTGTGTCCAAGATCTGACACTAAACAATCTGATGGTGAGGTTCTTCCAGTGATACTGGAGTTTTGGGGAATGCGGACTACCGCTTTAATGCCATCGCTCCCTGGTCCCCCCAGGCCCGGAATGGTAGCACCTGACAGGGTCCTATCTATGGGTCAAATAGAACTAAACTGCATACTTATGTTAAACTGAATTACCTGAAATAGAACTGTTTTGAGATTTAACTAAGTGTGAATAAAAACTATGCTGATACTAAACGGAATTGTTTGAACTAGAACTGTTTGAGTAGACTGAATGGCTTGAGATAGAAATGTTTTCTGACAATAATTCTATGTACTCATGCTAAACTGAATTGTTTGAAATATAACTGATTATTTGTATAAAATGGATTTGACATAAGATAACATAAAGGGTTGATATGTCATAAAACCAACCCACCCAACCAACAGATAAATGGTTTCAGGTATTGGTATCCAACAAATAATTCTTTTTAATATAAATCATTTGTTTGCGCATAGTTTAATCCTATTTACCAACCCCTCCGCTCGGGCTGGGTATGACACAAGGTCAATTTTTAAGCGGAGTTTAACAGGTTTGAATTCAGAGTTTTCCTTCTCCTAGACTTGTCGCCTTACCAATGCTGAAGAACCTAGTCTAACCTACTATTTACCCATACTTTTCCCAAGGGTGTTAGTGCTATGTGATATGCAATCATTCTCGTCCAGGATTTGAACTCGAGTCACCGAGTCCATTTCTTACGACGATAACCATTACACCACGGGCACCTCCATATTTTTAATGTTATGAAGATTTCTATTTCATTTCTAATCTCCGTTTTGGTTATTTCACATCTAACAGCCTTTTGTAAGCTTACAACAATAATAAATAAGTAAATTAAAGTTGGCGACCCGAAAGTTGGTGACCCGAAAGTTGGTGACCCGAAAGCTCCGTTTTCAATAGCTACTACACCGAGGTGTAGGGGTGGGCTCTATTTCCTTCCCTGGATTGCTCCGCTTTACCCTTGATCCTTACCTTATAATGCTGAGTGTTAAACAAGACAGTATCAAGTACCATTTTTTGAGTCTTCGGTATGACTCAACCTGGGATGGAACCCTGGTCTCCCAGACCATTGGCGAACACTTTACTTATTAGACCAATGGCCCAGTTTTTTTTTTTTTAAATATATTTCATTTTTTAAATTTTTAATAGAATAGAATAAATAAATAAGTTATTTTATACCCAGAAGTTCGGGAATTGCGTATATTGTACGTTTATATTTACATATTTATTTTTCAAGACGGTTATATGATATCAAGTATTCTTATAAAATACCACTAATTTATATGCAGATCAATTGGAACTATCGATGTGATACTTATAGGTATAAACATTCCGAGGAGGTGTCCGTGGTGTAATGGTTATCGTCGTAGGAAATGGACACAGCGACACGAGTTCAAATCCTGGACCTGACTAAATGCATTTCACGTAGCACTAGTACCCTTGGGAAAGGTATGAATCCAATTATTCTCCCCCCCAGTTATGGGTAAATAGTAGAGAAGACTGAGTTTTTCAGCCTTGGTGAGGCAACTAGTCTAGGAGAAGGAAAACTCTGAATTCAAACCTGTTAAACTCCGCTTAAAATTGACCTTGTGTCATATCCTGTCCGAGCGAAGGTGTTGGTAAATATGATATGATAAACAATACGAATAAGTGTGAAACTTGGAGTAACAGCAATAAAGTTGTAGTCTACTCTCTTCGGATTTTTAAATCGGTAACTCCACGACCAGATGCAGTTTGGCGTCATACACTCGACACACCATTTTGCGATCAGCAAAGTCGGCTGGGGCTGTCGAATATGCCGACTGCATCTCTGCAAAGAGGAACGACCCACTAACGAGTGTCCCGGTTAAGACATAACTAAATCTTGTGGTGAGGCTCCAGTCTTGGAGTTTCGGGAATGTGGAGTAACCTTTATTACCATTACTCTCGGGTAGACTCTGCCCCGGAGTGATAGTACCTGTTAGGATCCTATTTATGGATCAAATAGAAATATTTAACCTTTTTCTATACTTGAAACCATGTAATTGTGTGCAAACAAATGAGCTTTGTCTCGTTTAAAAATGCTACCTACAAACTATTCGATTACAAATCATATTCAATATACCTATATGAATACAGAGGATTTGGCATTTAATAACCTATGAGTCATCATCATCATCATCATCATCATCATCATGTCGCGCCACTAGCTCGGATATCCATGACCCTCTCTCGCCACTTCTCCCAATCGTTCATCGCCTCTGGCAGGTCTTCAGGGTTACATCCCGTATCCTCACATAGCTGCTGTATGTATGTTCGAGCTGGTCGTCCTGCTTTTGCTATGCCATATGTGGGGGTCCATAGGAGTACATCACTTATGAGCTCGTCCCTGCTACTCCAGCAGTGTCCTGCATGTCTGGTTCGTCTAACTTGGATAGTTTTCATGATGGGAGGAAGGTGGCCGTATAGTTGGAGCCGTGTGGGATGTTGTCGCCAGGACTATATATATATAGGTATATATATATATATATATAAAACAACCAAACAAAATGAAATAGTTGATACAAAGACGTGAATGTTTTTCGTAACGTCTGTTTGTGTGAATGGCATGTCTTTCGAAAAAAAAAAATCAAAAAATGAAATGAAAAAATCTCCAGATATGTCTGGCCTTAATAACCAAAAGGAACTATGCAGAGTACATACATATATATATATATATATGTGTGTGTGTGTGTATGTATGTGTGTGTGTGTCTTTTGATGTCCGCTATTTTCTACATTTTCTGTCCCCTGCAAAAAATATATCAGCTCTTTTTCCCTTTCTGTTTGTTTTCATTGCTTATCAAAAAAAAATTATTTCATTTTTCCGTGTCACCATCAACAAAGATATTTAAAAAAAGAGAGAAAATGAAGAATATCTATTCTATAATCTTTGTCATAGATGACAATGGACATACAAGCCACTTTGTTACTAGTGGCTGGATAGACATGGATATCCTACAAGAGTGAATAGTTTATGCATTCATTATCCTCACTTCACCCTTCTTGGTCTACTTTTCCATTCCTTGACTTTTTGGTAAAATTTTTATTTTTATTTTTAGTATTATTAGTAGAAGTTTAAACTAAAATGTTATGCTACACATATATGTGTATTGACATAGCAAGGATACCAAATCGAGCTTCCACGAAATGAGTTTCACATTTTTTATTTAAAAACAAAATTATAATTTGATATTTTACGTAATAAAATCTTTTAAAATAGCTGAAGTACCGAAGCTGGTTATTCTGCAAAGTTTGCCATCTATTAAAAAAAAAAGCCCAGCTGACTGAGGCTGGACAATATACCGAATGCATCTCTGCAGAGTGGCAATACCTCCCCAACGAGTGTCCTGTAGTCCTGGATATTACATCAAACGATCTGATGGATAGGCTCCAGTTTTGAAGCATTGGAGAATGTGGAGTACACCTTCATGTCATTACTCCCAGGTCCACCTATCGATGGTTCAAATAGAACAGTTTGGAATTTCGAAAAATGACTTATGCTAAATTGGATTTTTTGCAATAGAACTGCTTGATCATTTAACTGTTTGTGAACAAACGATTGTATTTGAATTGTTAGTGATACATAACAGTACTTGGAACCATTCAACTGTGTGCAAACGCATGTGTAATGTTGAATAGAATTACTACGATCAAATAGCTATACTTGAAATCATTTAACGGTGTGCCTAAATAATACTCGGAAACATTTGGCTGTGTGTAAATGAATGAATTGTGTTGAATAGAATAATTAGTGTTAAATAGTAATACTTCTAACCACCACACTTTAGAATTATGGGTGTTAGAAAGCAATATTTGAAACCATTTAACTATTTTTTTGCTTGGATGTGGCTCAAGGCCATATGAATAGCGTACACAATGAAACTCGAACTCACTTGTGTAGATTTTCGAGTCTTATTGGGTGCACCATTCATATGAATTTGTGCCACATCCAAGCCAAAAACGTAGTAAATTACTACAGGGTATCTGACAAAAGCAACAAGCTGGAAACATACAGGTATGTAAGAACGAAACAAATAATTCTTAAAAATATAAATCTCTTAGTGGACCAATTCATTTTGAAATATATATATATATATATATATATATATATATATATATATATATATATATATTCTCTGGTAATTTAAAAGGTGCTCTTAAAGTGTATGCATTTTAAAATGAATCAATAAAGATTTTTTGAAATTCCAAAAAAGGGAACCCTTAAACCCTATCACGTCTCTTCAGAGAATAAAAACCGTGACAAAGAAGTATTTATATTTATTAGGAATTAAACTTCGAGTAATGACCATCAAAAAAGCATTGGTGGGTGGGAAAGAAAATTGAACGAAAAAATATTTACCGCATGCCTGAAAAATCGACGCGGATAATGTTATTTTCTTATCGCATTAAGGCAGGATTCAGTTTGTTCGGTAAAAGTAGAGTATAAAATTGTTTTTGGATACAGTACGTAGGCTGGAAATTTGTCATGGGGGGAGCCTCGAGTACGGGCGTGTGTAACTCGTAGATGTTATTTTCCTTGTAGCAATTTTTCATATCAGTGTTAGCTGGTGTTTTTTCACTGGAATCTGAGTTTTTTCATGGGAATCTAAGGAAAAGCAAATCTCCACTGGTCTCTTGTAAGCCTCTTTCCAAGCCTTGAGAATCGTTCCAAGTGCATCAACTACAATCGGTATCACTGTCACCTTCATGTTCTTTAGCATTTTTTTGTTTTCTGATTAGGTCCAATATCTTGACTCGTTTTGCTTTTTTTTATTTTTCCTCTTTGATCCGATAGGACGACAGATTTTACTATACGGCAAGTTAGTGGTTTCAGACGAAAAAAAAAAAAAAGCAAGAAGCAAACGATATACTGCAGAAACAATTACGGATACAAACTTCGTGGATGATCTTGCATTTTACGCAAATACATCTGTCCTAGCCGAATCCTCGCAACATAGACTTGAGCAGACAGCAAGAGACATCAGCTTCTACTTGAACTTAGATAAAACAGAGTTTACGCATTTCCATCAAGATAGAACCACCTTCAAATTAAATGCCAAACCTCTAAAATTAGAAGACTAGTTCATTTACTTCGGTAGTCATATCACATCTACTAAAAGCGATGTTTACATACGTATAAGAAAGCATCGATTATTATTGAATGGTCATTGATCATATGTATATCAAATCTGTCAGATAAAATCGAGGGATTTCGAAGGAATCAGAGCGATCAGTACTCCTTGATATATATATATATATATATATATATATATATATATATATATATATATCGAGGTGTAGTACTCTGAATTAACGGCTGCCACCCGCATAATGCAAAGCTCTTCTAACGAATTGAGCACTCTGGTATCTGATAGTGCAAAAATGTAAACAAACAAAAGCTAATACATATGCGTTATAATTCCTGAGCTGATGCATTTCGCCGATATGGCTGAGTGGTTAGATACCATGTCTAACGTCAAATTAGGCGGGTTTCGATCTCAGCTGGAAGCGTCCTGCACGTCCAGCCATATTGAAGAGTTGCGATACAATGAAACAGTCTGTCTGCGGAGGACACTATATATATACACTTCTTTATCTTTGTTTGTTTATTTTTATGCATGTATATATTATACTTCTATACATACATACAAAAGCTGTCGAATAAATCCGCATCTTGATTTTAGGTGAAGTTTGATTTGAATATTTCACACTATAATGCTCAGTGCCCGTATAATGTAAAGGTATCTGAATTTCATAGATATAGAAAACGAACTAGATTAGAGTCTCTCCCGACACACACACACATATATATATATATATATATATACTTTCTCTTTCTCTCTCTTTCTATGTCTTTATCTGTCTTACTCTGTCCATTTTTGATATTAGCAATAAAGCACAAATAAATAAAAACTAGAAACCCAAGAAAAATAGTCCTACAATGTTTGTAGTATAAAAAAGAAATCGTCTATGGCGCGTTTAATGTTTATCTCGACATCCATCTGCATGTCTTTGGGCGAAAGAATAACGTACCTGCTTTTTAACGTTTCTTTTCTTTGTTTCTTCATTTTTTCCCCCAGTCAGAGCAGATGCCCGAGGCATGGCACCTGATTGCGATGGTTTATATATTCGGGTACCACCATGCTGGGCAGCAACATTACAAAGTCCGGAATGTGGAAGAAACCGATCTCCCAGATTAGAAAAGCCAAAAAAAAAAAAAAAAGAAAAGAAAAGAAAAAGTGCATTAAGCATTTGGAAAACTTGTCTTGAAGCAAACAGGGAAATCTCTGTGTGTGATCAAGTTTTATTGGTAGATATCTGGTTCATTCTTATTATATATAAATATAATTTGCTTAAGGTTTCATCTTACATCAGCAGTTTTCCTTTCTAGAGTTAAGAGGCTGTTGTTATTTTTTTGGATTCAACACATTATATCCGTTACGTGCAAAATTTTATTATATATATATATATATATAGAAACACACACACACAAACACACAAGCATATATGAATATATCATCATCATGCTGATAGCACGGAATACCTTGACTCTCTCTCACACTATCCATGCCTATTGTCCATCGCTCTTGGTAGGCCCCCTAAAACTGCATCCTGGGTCCTCACGGACCTGTAAATCTTTGCTAGTTGTCTATGTGTTGTAGACCGTGCAAAGCATCGTATATGAGTTCGTTTTTCTCCAACAGTACCTTGAATGCCTAGTTCGTCTTATTTAGATGGTTTGTGAGATGGGAAGCAAGTGGCCTTACAGCTGCTGTTTTGTAGGGTGCTGCTTTAAAACATTACGCAGCATCATTGAGTCATTCTCATCTAGCTTTTTCTTCTAAGTTCAGGAGGTGCAATCATAGACTAGTAATGAAGGAGCCAAAGCTGGGAAGAGATCCCATTTTATTTTACCAGAGAGATCAGATTTAAATATGATTGACAAACTGTCAATATCAGTCCATATCTTCAATCAGCGTATGTAAATATGTTAGAGCTGGCAAGGGTATGCAAACCTATTGTCCGTAGATTTCTTCCAGACATTCAATTCTATACCAAGAGAAAATACTTCTAACGTATAGTATCCTAAAAGAAATTGTTACCGCTATAATAATGCTTTACAAAAACGCCAAAGCAGTTGTTCGCTCAGTCGATGGTAACCCCCACTCCTTTGACATTGTTGTTGTAGTTTTGCCTGGAGATACATTAACATTATATATCAGTTTATAACTTTCCTAGCTTACGTTCTAGGAACGTCACTAGATCAGATAAAAGAAATAGGCAAAAAAACAGACGATGTTCCGCAAAAAAATATGACAGAAGCTGACTTCGTAGATAATCAAACGCTTTTCAAAAATACATCTGCCCAAGCCGAATCCCTGCTGCAGATTCTTGAGTCAGCAAAGTACCATATCTGTTGATAATGTAGTCGGCTATTGTTATAAATAGAGTGCACTAGATATCGTTGATAAAACGTATGTAAAAGTTTGAATTGTGTAGACACACAGCCAACCGTGCTTGGTGACTGATAATTTCTCCCTCATGTGATCCTAAGAACAAATCCAGAAACAGTCACTAATCAACATTGACTTTGTTTACGCTACCCTAACAAATTTACTGCTCTGTCGACTGGGACTGTAGAATACACCGATTGCATCTCTGCAGAGGGGTTAGAACACCCACACAACGTGTGTCCTGTTATGACTCTAAACGATGTGATCGTGAGGCTCCATTAATGATGGAGCTTTGGGGGAAAGTGGAATACCCCTTCATTGCCATTGCTCCCAGATAAACTCTGGTCCTGAGTGTTAGCACCTGACAGGGTCCCACCTCTGGGTCAAATTGAATAGTTTCACATTTAAACTGAATGTAAATAAATGATTTCTACTAAATACAATCGTTAGAAATTGAACTGTTTGATCATTTTACTATGTGTAAACAAAATGACTGATATTTAATTGGATTATTAGTGATACATACCAAAACATGGAACCACTTAACTTCGTTGACTTATGCTAAATTGAGTTGTTAGAAATTGAACTGTTTGATCATTTAACTTTGTATATCTACAAAATGTGTTTACAAATCATATATTTAATATATATGTGAAAATAGAATTTGGCATTAAATAACCAACAATGGTTGATATGCCATAAAACCCAACATAACAAATCTATCGAATTTAGTTTCACTACAAACTCCAAAAATGAGTAACATGCGGAATTATACAAATACGCACACACACACACACACACACACACATATATATATATATATTAGTAATGTAGTTTATTATACAGGGTGTCTCAATAACCATGGGACCCACGTGACAGCTAATAACTCTACTGATAATAATGTTGTGTTCTTTTTTGTTTCAGATTTGAAAATAGTATACTATAATAACTATTAATCCTCGATCACAATGCTTTGGAGAAGAGAATACTTTGACATTGTAGCAGGAGTACTACAAGGGGACACGCTGGCCCCGTACCTCTTTATCATTTGTCTAGACTACGTACTTAGAACATCCATTGACAAAATCAAAATCAAAGAGAATGGCTTCGAACTGACGAAGAAAAGAAGCAGAAGATACCCCGCAACAACAATTACCGATGCCGACTACGCTGGTGACATAGCGATACTGGCAAATACACCTGACCAAGCCGAAACACTTCTGCATAGTTTGGAACGAGCAGCAGCAAGCATAGGCCTCTATGTTAATGCACACAAAACGGAATATATGTGCTATAACCAAACGGGGGACATCTCCACTCTAGAAGGAACCCCACTTAAACTAGTAGACAAATTCACGTACCTAGGAAGCAGCGTCGAATCAACCGAAAAGGACATCGAAACGAGGTTAACGAAAGCATGGACAGCTATCAATAGGCTATCGATTATATGGAAATCAGATCTAACCGATAAAATGAAACGCAGCTTCTTCCAGGCATGGGTCACATCGATACTGCTATATGGATGCACTACATGGACGCTAACAAAACGACTGGAGAAGAAGCTAGATGGCAATTACACAAGAATGCTGCGTGCAATCCTGAACAAGTCCTGGCAGCAACACCCCACAAGACACCAACTGTACGGCCACCTGCCCCCTATCACGAAAACTATTCAAGTTAGACGAACCAGACATGCAGGATACTGCTGGAGAAGCAGAGATGAACTCATAAGAGATGTACTCTTATGGATCCCCACACATGGCCGCGCAAAAGCAGGACGACCAGCTCGAACGTACATTCAGCAGCTATGTGAGGATACAGGATGTTGTCCTGAAGACCTACCTAGTGCGATAAATGATAGGGAGGAGTGGCGAGAGAGGGTCAGGGATATCCGTGCTACCAGCGCGATATGATGATGATGATGATGACTTATTTGGAGACGAAATCATTCAAAACTGCGCTAGCAAAATTTCGCAGGAAGTTTAATTTAACAATGACATTAGAAAAGCCAAATTCATCATTAGGTACACAAATTTCAGTCCACCGAGTCAGTAAAGAACCTCAACAAGAAGTATATTTGTCGCTGCCTCCCACCAGACAGAACTTGACACAAAGTCAAAAGCCCAAAGGCCAATTAAAGTGGGGATAAAGGGGAGGGGAATGTTGGGAACGTGCCGAGACTCGAACCCTGCTGGTCATTGACGCACTAAGTGCAATATGGGTCTAATGAGTCAGGCAGTATCGCGGGCCTAAATCTTGATCCGGGCACGTATGCCAGAATATAACTTGAACTAGACCGTGAGGTCTATTACTATACAAGATGTGCATAGGAGTCAAAAAAGCTGCTCGCCCACCCGAAGGTGGCCTAGCCGAAGCTGGGTGCCTTCCGGCCTTGAATCTGCCATTGATCGATCTTCCATCCGGCACGAATGCCAGGCGGCCCAGTCAAAAGGCCGAGAAGAATCTCAACAAGAAGGCAGAAAATCCCAGATTTGGCAAGAAGTTGACTGCAAGTTGTTTTGAAAATGTAGATGCGGTGAGAGACTTTGACAGAAGGAGTAAGAAAAAGGTCAATCCAAAGACGTTCCCAAGAACTTGGTCTTTCAGATGCAATGTAGGATAAATTCAATCAATTTCTGCCATTGTCATCAGGTTTGGCCTCTCAGAAGTGATGGAATATGAATCTTCATATTAATGGGTTGCATCTATTTTGAGACATTTGTTATTTTTTAATTGAAACTGCTCAATATAGGAGAGGGATCATATGTAGATATCAAGTTAAAATAATATTGATACAGAAGCATCGGTACTTGAAGTCTATTAGTTTTAAATTTTTGTCGAGAAACTTCTATCAATTTCGCACAAATTTCTACATTTACTGCTTTGTGAAAATTCGTCTTCCGAACTTCTGTCACTTTCCTTCGCCTTTCTTGATTTACAGCTCTAGAAGTTTCCACAAATTACCGATTGACAGATTTGCGGTATTTCGTCTAGAAACTTTAATACCAATTTTTAGACTAACAGAAAGAAGCCATTACATTAGCCTTTGCATGTTGACTGAATGTAATCTGGAATAAGAGAAACGTAACATTTTTGCTAGCTTAGGGAACTTTTTTCTCTTGTCATTTTCCTGAGACAAAAATGCACTGTTGTAGCCCTTTTTTTCAAGTGTATGTCAATCTGCAGTTTTATTGACAGGGTAATAGTTCGGGGGGGGGATGTGTAACCGGGGAATTTGCTCGCTAATAATACTAATAATTCGGACTGTGCATAATTAATATCGACTATGTAGCTATTCGTAAGTAAGTGTCATATTTTCGGCGTCCTTTGAAAACTCACGTTTTTATTTATTTATATATTTATTTACTTGTGTAGTTTCTGTCAGAAATGACAGAGTTAATGGGTGCGACATCGTGATTAGGTGTTGAGAGATTAGAATGCAAAAACGTTGGTCAACTGATATACTTTTCAATCCTTTATGTAAACAAATAAGAGAGAGAGGGAGGGAGGGAGGGAGGAGACCAAAGCAATGTAGAGAAGGAAAAAGGTTGAAGTATAGAAAGTTATAATCAGAGAGAAAAAAGAAGAATGAAAGAGAAAAAAGCAAAAGAGAGAGAGAGAGAGGGAGGGAGGAGACCAAAGCAATGTAGAGAAGGAAAAAGGTTGAAGTATAGAAAGTTATAATCAGAGAGAAAAAAGAAGAATGAAAGAGAAAAAAGCAAGAGAGAGAGAGAGAGAGAGAGAGAGAGAGAGAGAGAGAGAGAGAGAAGTAATTTATCTATGGATAGGAATTCCTGTCTAGCATAAAAGAGTAATATTTTTTCTCTCTGTTTAGGTAGATGTGGTATTTCTCGTGAGGGACATTTTGTTTAACGTACAACTCCTCTGCACGTAATGTTCGAAGACTCATGCCTTTCCTCACACTACACTTGACGATATCGAGCACCGCATGCAGTTACCCATAAATTACACACACACACACACACACACACAAAATTGCATTTCTGACTGAGAACATAATACACTTGACAAAAGTTATTGAAAATAAATTATTGCAAAAATGAAAAGTGCGTATTGCACAACTAAAACATATCCGTGTAATACAGTGTACGGTTGATTAAAATTAGTGAATGTTTTGTGGTCAGGAGAAGAAAAACTAAAACACCAATAACAATCGTTGGTTAAACAGAACCCTTGGCGTTTATGTTTCTCCTTAGAAGTCGTCATAAACTGCAGAATGCGATACTTTCAGCCATTTGAGGTGAATAGAGAATATTTTCTTTTCGGTAGATGTGATAAAGCTTGATGGTGTTATGTAGAACTACTGGAGTGACGTGGGTTAGAGATAATGATATTTAGCTCCCAAAACCATGTTTTCTCCTTAGGTCATTATCAAATAAAGACTGTTAAAGATACTGCTGCTGTTTTTATGATAATATATATATATATATATATATATATATATATATATATATATATATATATATATATATACTGTCAGTAAGCAGTCATATATATATACTATCAGTTAAGCAGTCATATTTTAAATATTTTGGGGGAAGTGATGGAGACTGCTGTGATTTGAATTTTTTTTTCTCACCTTGTTCCTTCAATTCAATTATCTAATTTACACCCCATTTTTAATTATTTTTCCGGTGACTTAGCTTAACATGTGCCGGACAAAAGGGCCCTCACTGTTTTATTGTTTTAAAATAGTTTCCTCTTTTACCAATGATTTCTTTATTCATTTGTTTATACGAATTTTCATGTACTAAAAATATAATAAAATATAATATATATATGTGTGTGTGTGTGTGTGTGTGTGTACGTGTGTGTGTGGGGGGGTTTAGTGTGTGGTTAGTTTTTCGGAGATCGTTTCTCTCCTATCTTTTCTGACTTTACCTGAGTTTTTTTTTTCATCTCGAGTTCATTTTGTCATGCCACTGGCCACTTGACGTAATTTCAGCCTTCAGAAGATATCTGTATATAAAGTATAAAGACATTTTAATTATAATTAATTCCTTTTAAATATAATCATCTTTATTCTTAAAATTTCTCCTGTCAACAGGTGACATTGGCACATATTCAATAAAACTATTTACAAAATTGAAAAAGGATTCGCATCATAACAAAAGATCCAAGCTGGTCGGCTGGTTGGTTGGTTGGTTGGTTGGTAGGTGGTTGGTAGACTTTACTGTATGTCAACCCTTGGTTTATTTTATAGGGAAATCAATATAACAGCTATAATCTCTTCTTATATGAGGTGAAAAAATTTATCTTTACAATCACCAAAAATAGGTAAACGCTTCACACTTAATTGAAATATCCACGTTTTAAGAGTAAATCTAGTTTTAAAAAATCCTCTTAAACATTATCGTAAACTGACCGATTTGACTCACAGACCTAGACAAATATTACTTCGAGTTTGAGTGGACCTAGTAGTTGTAATAGCGACTGAAGGGTTGGCTTCAAACTTCATAAAGTATTAATCCAAATATCCTCCCTCCTTAGCAATGGGTAAATAGTTGGGTAGACTAGGTTTTTATATGCTTATGGTGAAGGGGGACGGAATTCAGTCTAATATTATATCCATCTTGCAAAGAGATTAAAGGACAAGACAAATGAATCACCACTAATGGTATTGATTTTTAGTCAAAGATGGTGATGTATATGATGAGATTAGATGGGAAGCCGCTGTAATAAAGCCATGAGAGAGAGCCAAAAATCAATTTGAGCAAGAGACGTGCTTAGCATAATGAATACCATCGCATGAAATCGGCGGCCCAAGTTCAAATCCCGCGCTTCACTTTGCACTCATGCCCTTAAGGAAGGCATGAATCCATCAATTATACCACCCAACTATGGGTAAATAGCAGGGTGGACTGAGTGTCTTTTCTTAGGTAAAGAAAACCTCAGTAGGAGAAAGGAAATCTGAATTCAAACCAGCTGTACTCCGCTTAAATATTGGGCTTATGTCGCTTCCTGCATGTGGAGGAAGAACTGAATAAATACAAACTTACAACAAATTGTGTTACATAAAAATCCCTCAAATGCCTTCCGTTTTGAATAAGTCATATATCTTATATATACATTTTCGTAAGGTAAACGTTACCGTCTTAAGAAATGAACGCGACAAGCCGAGTTCAAATCCTGGACAACCCTGTTTGCATTTCTAATCGCGCTAATACATTTGGGAAAAGTACGAATAGAACTATTCTCTCTCCAGCTATGGGTAGATGGTGGGGCAGACTGGGCTCTTTTGTTTCGGTATGGCAACTGGACTAAAAGAAGGTTACTCTGAATTCAACCTTGTTAAACTCCGCAGAAAAATTTAACATCCTGCTCGTCTGGAAGGGTATATATATATATATATATATATATATATATATATATATATATATATATTCTATAAGTAGTACAAAATTTAATTAAACTTACAAAAAGAACAAATTTATTCATGTTAAAAAATAAGATACAGAATAAAAAATAGTTGTTCATTTTTATTTTTTAACATGAATAAATTTGCTCTTTTTATAAGCTTAAATGTATATATATATATATATATATGCCCTTCCACATGAGCATATATATTTATATGTGTGTGCGTATATATATATATATATATATATATATAATGCTCAATTGAATAGTTTTCATGCATCAAATGAATATGCAACGTTACATGTTCATTTTTTGTCACTTATTTTATACTAACTTTTTCAAAAGCTTTCAAATTAACTTTCCTTTCACTTTTCTTCCCCACCACACACACAGAAAAAAAAATTGATCTTAACAATCGTCCAAAATGAAAACTAGTTTAGAACGATTAAAAGAAATAAATAACTGCAAGGAATTGTTCCGATTTGTCTTGTCCCTTTTGTTCAACTCTCTTGTCTCTCTGTCTCTCTTGTCTCTCTGTCTCTCTTGTCTCTCTGTCTCTGTATTTGTCTTCGTCTGTCTATTTCCAACCTTTCTCTCTATCTCTTTCTGCCTTTTTCCTCCCCTTCTCACTGTCTCTATCTGTCTATATCCAACAACTCTCTCTCTCTCTCTCTGTGTCTATCTCCACCTTCTCTCTCTGTCTCTCTCTCTATTTCTACCCCTTCTCTCTGTCTCTGTCTATCGTCACCTCTACTCTCTTTCTCTGCCTGTCTATCTCCACCACCTTTCTCTGTCTCTCTCAATATATATATATATATATATATATATATATATATATATATATATTTACCAACGCATCTTCATGTGTAAGATGTGACAAAAAGCCAATTTTTAAGCGATGTTTTACAGTTTGAATTAAGAGTTTTCCTTTTCCGAAACTGGTTGCCATCCTAAGTTTAGAGAGCCACGTCTTCCCTACTGTTTACCCATGCATAGCTAGAAGGAGAACAATTGAGTGCATAACTTTTGCAAGAAAATTAATGCTATATGTAATGAAAGCCGACACATCCAGGATTTGAACATGTGTCGCCATAGCCATTCCTCTTACGATAACAATATTATATATATATATATATATATATAGACAAAAATTGTCTTTATCATTTAATGAAACATGCTTAAATGAACGACTGGTGCCTTACCACACACACACACACACACACATATATATATATAAAGCTATAAAGTGGTATTAACATAATATTTATTCTTAATATGAAAATGCTATATACTAATATGTTGATAATATATGATTATTTATTTATTTGTTATGTCTCCGTGTGCGTCTTTTAAACGATCTTCTCACCTTAACCATAAAAAAGAATCTTTGCACAAAACATGTATACTATCAAAACAATATCTATATAAAGACCAAATTCTGTTAAGTAAGTGCCCTTTTAATTTTTTTTCTTAACCCTCTTTTCTGAAATCATCCAATTTAATTTTTTTTTAAACATAACCACTGATTAAGAAATTCGTTTTCGAATATATTAATCCATAAGCAAAAAAAAAAAAAAAAAAAAAAAAACTAATTGGCTTGTAGACTTAATATTTAAAATCTTTCTTGAGAGTAAATTTCCTCTATTAAGACAATTTTGAAAATGATATGCACATTTAAAACAAATGATTAAGAAAACATACTGATAATTCTAAACAAAAGTTTGGAATCCACCATTTATTCTAATACAGCACCATTTGCCAGAGTAGTAGATTAAAAAAGTGTTATTTTTTTGTTTGCCATTGTTTGTTTTTTAATCTTGCATACTTAGGACATTTTTCGAAAGTACAAAAGCACTCGCTTAATCATCACTGTGATTCGATTGGTCCCTTTTTCACTTCCTGTGTCGAGCGCTGAAAACAAAAATAAAACCTGATCTTTTAAACGTCCTGTTTCAAGTTGCCGCCTTTGCGTATTTAGGGAGACTTAGTATAACTTAACACTTTGTTTACTACAACGTTGCTGACGTTGTTGAAGTGAAATTTAAAGGGCATTTTTATATCACCATTTAAAAAAGAACTTTATTTTTATTCTTACTTTTATATCCTTTGTCTTTTTTGTTGTTTGAATGCACAACAACTTAAATACAAAAGTAGCTAACATGTAGGACGGTGAGATCGCAGTAAACGAGCTAGAGCTTCAGTCACGCCATTACGTTCTCTTTCAGACTAATACAATTGGAAAAGGTATAAAATCTCCCCTACGTCCTAAGCTAGAAGTTAAATAGTACTATTAGTGTTCTTTAGTAAGGATGGCTTTGGCATTAAATGACCTAGAAAGGTTGATATGCTATTAAACAAGGAAACCAAACCAAAAAAATACAGAGATCCCTTGATTTCCAATTGTTCGACTCGCAGTTCTTTGGTATGTGGGTATGTAGATTATTCATAGAGCATAAAAGACCTGCCTTGCATAGTTCCCGGTCAGTCTTGGGCAAGGTATAGTAACTGCCAGTCTCAAAACAATTTTCCAAGATGTTTCTCTCTCTCTCTCTCTCTCTCTCTATATATATATATATATTATGGAGGCACCTGTTGTAGGAAATAGACACGGAGGTCAGAGTTCAAAGCCTGGACGCGGCTATTTGCATTTCACATAGAACTAATACCCATGAGAAAGGTATGAATCGGGGGTGTCCTCGTGGTGTAATGGTTAAAGTGATGGACTGCGGAATTGTAGTAAGCGAGTTCGTACTCCAGTCGCGCTATTACGTTCACTTTCGGGCAAATACCCTTGGGAAAGGTATGAACCCCCTTATCCTCCCAAATATGGGTTAAATAGTACCCCTACTGTTCTTCTAGGAGAATGGCTTTGGCATTAAATAACCTACAAAGGTTGATATGCCATTAAACAAAGAAATCAAATCAAAGGTATGAATCCCAGTATTCTCTCTCTACGGCCACCTACTCCCCATCTCTAAAAACATTCTAAATTAATGAACAAGATATGCGGGACACTGCTGAAGAAGTAAAGATGAACTCATAAGCGACGTTCTCCAATGGACCTCTTCACACGGACGTGCAAGTGTTGGGCGACCAGCTTAAACTTATCAACAACAGCTCTGTACGAACTCAGGATGTAGTCTAGAGGACCTGCCGGAAGTGATGGACAATAGAGACGGATAACGAGAAAGAGGGAAATAATGATTTGTATAATATGAGGTGGCCTAGGCCTAGAATGGCCTAGAAATAGGGAACATAGAGAAACTTAAAGAAAGAATACCAATCTGTAATAATAGCAACACAGAATTATGTCACAAGAACTGATTATATCACGGTAAAAATTCATATTATGTAGGCGAATAACAAGTGTGAGCTATCTGGTGATAGAGATGAAACAGCAATCATGAGGGAATCCAGCAAGCTAGTACAAAAAAGATTACAAAAAATATAACAAAGTACATAAAACGATGTACATAGTTTTAAACCTGAGAAATAATGCAGACAGATTATATGCTACAAAAATAAAAGGAGTCTACATAGTGTTGAGGTTAACCCCTTTAACTGTGATAGTGTATATTATAAATTGAATTACCACAACCAGAAAATCCGGCCAGCACTGCGCATGACAAGGAACCAAGGAACAGCTGTTTTGACGTTATTAGATCTCATCAGCAGCCTATATCGTGATCTCCTCCGCTGGAAATCGAACTAGCGACCACAGAGCCGAAACTCTGCCGCTGAACTAATAGTCCATATCGCCCTCAAGCGAGGCCAAATTAACTAGTGATCCTATTTACCAACCCCAGGATATGACACAAGGGCAATTTTTAAGCGGAGTTTAACAGGTTTGAATTCAGAGTTTTCCTTCTCCTAGACTAGTTGCCTCACCAAGGCTGAAGAACCTAGTCTGTCCTACTATTTTACCCATAGCTGGAGAGAGAATAATTGGATTCATACCTTTCCCAAAGTTATTAGTGCTATGTGAAATGCAATCAGTCTCGTCCAGGATTTGAACTCGTGTCGCCGTGTCGATTTCCTACAACGATAACCATTACACCACGGGCACCCCCAAATTAACTAGAGATGGTAAATTAACCTCTTGGGAAGACGTAGCCCTGGAGGTGACGTGTCCTCTGAAAGACTACAAAAGTATCTACAAGACACATGAGGTTAAATGGCCATGTATTTACCATGACTTATTAATTTGGCATGGCTTGTGTACGATGTGGACCTGTTAGGGTCCCATCTATGTGTCAACTAGAACTATTTAAACATTTACTATAGTTGAAACCATTAAACCGTGAGCAAACAAATGAGCTGTGGCTCGTTTAAAAATGTTATCTACGAAACACAAGTTTACAAATCATATTCATTATATATATATATATATATATATATATATATATATATATGAAGAGGATTTGACATTAAATAACCTAAAAGGGTTGATATGCCATAAAACACAAGCAACCAACTTGCATTACAAAGCTGGCAACCCTAGATCTCTGGGTGAGATCCGACTGGTCAGTTACAGAAAACGAAATCAAAGAATAACAACAACAACAACAACAACAATAATAATAATTATTATAATAAAAATAATAATAATAATAATTTCTACTTAGCTCTCGAAGATGAAACAGTTAACGAACATAAGAAGCACCCTTGAGTAAAATCTTCTTTCTGTTTGTTCTAGCATAGACACATCAAAAGACGAGTGATGAATGGATTAGAGAAGACAAAAATACCTTGACATTGCCTTATCCCACTGGTGGGACCACTGTATTCCAGTGATGGATCACACACAATACCCTTAAGGAAACAACGCTGACCCCCACTTCAGTAATCACTGTACTGGGTCCTACCCATACTTTTTTTCTCATAGTTTCCCAAATGTTCTGCACGAGAGTAGAGGACTGAAGCACGCGAGGTCTTAGGTAGTTTTCAAAATGCCAAGATAGTCATTCACTCCCAGGAAAGTGTTAAGCTTCTGTCTCAAACTAACACTGAAGAAATCCGTTTATACAGGAGTAACAAAGCATATGCACTATGAGCGAAGAGCCGAGGGTCTTGGCCCAATCAAGAAGTGAATGACCGAGATCCATGAAACGTACATGCTGTCCAACAGACTGACTTAGCGTCACGGTTATTTTAATAAGAAACAGACACGGTGATATGAGTTCAAACCCTAATCAGGGCTATTTGCTATTTATTTCTCGCTAATACTATTGAGAAAGGGATGAATCCATATATTCTCCCCCAGCTATGGGGAAAAAGTGGGGTTGACTGGATTCTTGAGCCTTTGCAGGGCAACCATCTTGGACCGTTGTTACAGCAGAACCCAATGCCTTTGCGAATCGTCTCTTGATGTATGATAAATTATATTAAATCATCTTGTATTATGAATTCTATCATATTATCATGTATTATAAGTTGTATCAAATCATGATGTATTATAAATTGTATTACATCATGTATTATGAATTGTAAAAAATCATCATGTATTATACATTTTATCAAATCATCATGTATTATAAATTGTATTAAAATCAACATGCATTATAAATTATATTAAATCATCCTGTATTATAGATTGTTTTTAATAATCATGTATTATGAATTATATTAAAAACATCTTGTATTATAAATTGTATTAGATCATCATATATTATAACCTGGATAAAATTATCATGTAATATAAACTATATTTAAAAATCACGTATTATAAATTGTATTAAAATCCTCATCATGTAAAAAATTTGTTATAAAATCATGTATTATAAATTGTATTAAATTCATCATATATTATACATTGTATTGAATTATCCTGTATAATAAATTTCATAAATCATTATATATTATAAATTGTATTAAAATCATCATGTATTATAAAATGTATTAAAATCATAATGCATTATAAAATGTATGAAAATCATTATATACTACAAATTGTATTAATATCATCATCTATTATAAAGTGTATTAAAATCCTCATGCATTATAAAATATATGAAAACCATTATATATTATAAATTGTATTAAAATCACCATGTATTATAAAATGTATTAAAATCATCATGCATCATAAAATGTATGCAAATTAAAATCATCATGCATTATAAAATATATGCAAATCATTATATATTATAAATTGTATCAAAATCATCATCTATTATAAAATGTATGCAAATTATATATTATAAAATGTATTAAAATCATCATGCATTATAAAATGTATGCAAATTAAAATCATCATGCACTATAAAATGTATGCAAATCATTATATATAATAAATTGTATTAGAATCATCATCTATTATAAAATGTATACAAATTATATATCATAAATTTTATTAAAATCATCATGCATTATAAAATGTATGAAAATCATTATATATTATAAATTGTATTAAATTCATCAATTTAAAAGAAATTGAATTTCGGTGTTAATTTTGTTATTTTCTAACGTCTTATGGGCGTAAAAGAGGTGTGTAGCCAAATGGTTATCTTTGTAGAAAATGAAAATCGGGACACGAATTCAAATTCTGAACCTTGCCGTTGTTTTTTTCATTTTCGAGCAAAAATCTTTGGAAAGGACATTAATCCATCGACTTTTCACAGCTATGAATAAATAGTTGGGCAGACCGGGCTCTTTAATCATTGTATCGTAACCCGATGTAGCAGAAAGAATAATCTGAATTAAAACATAAGTGTGGGTGGGAAAAACATTAGGACATCAATCCCTAATAGACTCTAAGCCCGATTACACGTCTGAAACCGGCTAAAACTACATTCGATGAATACCATTTAAGAGAAAATAAACTTTTTTTCAAGTTTGATAAATATTGTTTCAATTAGGGCAACTCTTTTTGATGTTTTGTGAATCAGTGGGTTCCATATTTTGTGACATTGGTGTAAATAAAGTTCGTTAAAATCTCTCTTCTGACATTCTAGATTCACATATGACACTGAAGTTAACCTTCATTTATTTATAGTCTGTCTCTTATATATCTTTTGATCCTTGCCATGTAAGAGGCGTCGACAAAAGTCGGCTATCTCTCCTGATCTTATGTTTCTCTTTTGGCTCCGATTACAATCACAGGGCCGTTGAGACTAGGAGTCTCCAGATTTCACTTGTACACTTTCAGTCTTTTTCGTTGTTTAATAAATGTTAGGTTATTATTGGATAAGGGCAAAATTTTCAAAAAGAAAAACGGACCCAGACATTACCATTAATTCAAGATCTCTCTGGGTTCTAACGCATCTTGCTCTTAAGTTTTCTTCTTTCTTTCTGTGTTTGGAGTAATAAGTGCATTGACTGTGGTAGGGAAATTTCCCATGAACGCCTGTGGCGTAGCTAGACAGAAAGTTGGGGAAGAGTCGGTCGCTTTGAGTATATTCTCCAAGAATAACGAATTTAGGAAACGAATCTCTAATTTCCTTATGCAATAAAAGTCGAATCTTTTTGTTACTATTTTATTTCTTGCGAGCTTTATATAACTAATATTTTTTTCACTGGAGTTTGAGTTACAACGTGTCTCTTCAGTTCTGCAGGACTCTTCTATGTACCGTAGGCGATTTTTTTTGTGTTATGATCTGAATGGTTTTAATCTTTTAATTTCCAGTTCATTCAATCTCTTTTTATTGTTTTTTGCGACTGCTCCGTAGGTTTTTACTCGCTGTGTTATTACTTTTAACACCTGTTATAACTGGGGGGGGGTCACTGGAGTCTAAGCGACTGTAAGCTTTCTCGGATCTCCGGGACTTTTCTTGGTATTCAAGCTCATTTTTGAAGTGCTGTGGTCTTGACAGTTTTTATTTCTTTCTCTAAATTCCAGATTGTCGAGTATCTTTTATAGTTTCTTTATGATTAGATAGTAGCATTCATGAAAATCATCCTTGGAACAAATTCCAAGCACCTGGCAGAGAGTGATGTTAAAAATTTGAAAGAAGTAAAGTAATAATAACAATGCGGATTATAATTCTACTTCTTGTTGAGTTTTTCTCACCAATTTTAACTGGAGTCCGAAAGACAACAAGTCTCGTCAGATCTTTAGGACTCTTTTAAGTATCGTAGCTGATCTAAACAGTGCTGTGGTTTAGATGGTCTTGATTCTTGCTCAGTTTTCTCGTTCATCCGGCCTCTTTTCCAGGTTTATGGGAAATATTCCTAGAAAACTAACGGTAATTCTTATCGTCGTCATCTTTATGTTCTACTGTTTTGTTTTGTTTTCAGTTTTCTGGCAAGATCCAGGTATTTGAGGGGCATTTCGCTTTTTTTTCATTTTCACTATATAGTCTGTTGAATTGGCAAAACGTACTAGATGACAAGTTCTTTTTTATTATCAATTAATACTCGGTCTGATCTTCTGGCTGGGATTCAGTTAGCCATTTGTATCTCAAAACCCCATGAAATTTTCCTTTGTACATATACAATTTGTCAGCAGAGTTGAATTTTTATTCTTGCACAATTCCTTGTGGATCACCTTTCTCCACAGAATCGTGCTTGTTTTTGTATTCGTTTTGTAATAGTTAGCAGCATTTACTTATTATGTGATTAACCGTTTCATTTCTGTCAGTAAATAACGTACACTTTTTATTCATCTGAGTATTATTGCCATTTTGTTTCTTGCGAGTTTTTCAGAACAGTTCTACCAGTCGATTTTTACTAGAATCTGGAGCACAGCAAATCTCCTCAGATGTCAATGATTTTCTAAATTTCCAAGCTGTAGTCTGGATAATCTCGATTCATACTCTGATCTCAAGGTTATAAATCTCTTTTTATCTTTTTGAGGATTGTTCCTAATATCTTCAATCATGATTGGTATCACCGTCCCCTAAATATACCAGAACTTTTCCAGTTCTCTGTCAATGCACTAGTATTAGTCCATTTTTTTGCTTTCTTTTATTTTCAAACAGGCCCAGTGGGTAGAGTGTTCGCCAGTGGTCCGGAAGACCGGAGTTCAATCCCAGGTTAAGTCATACCAAAGACTTTTAAAATGGTACTTGATACCTCCTTGCTTAACACTCAGCATTATAAGATACGTATCAAGGGTAAAGTGGAGCATCCAAGGAAAGGAGTAGCGCCCTCCTCTACACCTCGGTGTAGTAGCAATTGAAAAGGGAGCCTTCTGGTCACCCTCGACTACTTTAATACTTATTTTCACTCTTCGGTCTGATGTAATTACAAAATCCACCGGATGTCAAACTGTTTTCTTTTTGCGAATTAAAACTTGGTCTTATTTCTGATCTTGTTTGATTGGTCCGTTTGTATCTCAAAGTTCCATTGAATTTTACGTAGTTTATTTTGAAGGACAGATTCTGGTTTGTGTATATACCATTTGTCAGTATGGTTTAAGTTTAATCGCTTGCACAATTCCGAGGGGATCACCTTTCCCCACTCAATCGCCTTATTTGTCTGTAGATTGGTGTGTTGTTAATTTTAATCTTCTTTTTTTCAATCTACATACACACATCTTCAAACCACCCACCCTCAATTACAAAACAAATTTCAAAATCCATTAGCCGTAGATTATCCAGCAACTCCTCCAACATCGACATTTTTAACAAACACAAACACATATACGACGAAGCATTAAAACACAGAGGTTATAAGCAAGAACTGAAATTCACACCCCCAAAAGTCAATTCTAAACACAGAAGTAGAAACATTATCTGGTTTAATCCACATTATAATAAATGTATATCTTCCAATATAGGTAGAGACTTCCTAAATCTAATCTCTAAACACTTCCCCGATTATAGCCCCCAGCCAAAATCTTCAGTAAAAACAACATCAAGATCAGCTACAGTTGCACAAACAACATGGCACAAACAATAAAAAAAACACAACAAAAAATCGCATCCACCAACAGTACACCACAACACTACAACCAATGCAATTGTAGGCACATGCCCCCTACCAAATAAATGCCTATACACCAACACCATATATAAAGCCACATTAAAAACTAACAACTCCGTCAAACACTACATCGATGCAGCGTAGGGCACCATAAAACAAAGAATCCACAACCATAATCTTTCTTTTAAATACATGAACTACGCATCCAACACCTCCTTATCCTCGTACATATAGGAACTAAAAAACACAAATATCTCTCCCACAATCACCTGGGAGATACTAAAACAATAAAACATTAAAAAAAATTCCTTCTTTGTCTCCACGAAAAATTAGCCATCAATACATATCCATCAGAAAACACCCTACTAAATAAAAAATCTGAAATCCTCTCAAAATGTAGGCACGAAAACACCTCTTTCACACTTCAACCCAGTCACAAAACCCACCCATCACCTCATACATGTATTTAAAAAAATCTGAAGCACTGTAAAGTACCATTTTCCTCCTCCAACCATCACGCAATATACCCACACGCCTGAACCATTTTAACTTTTTACGAGCATTAAAATAAACCCCAACGCTTTACATTCACTTTACCAACCAAATTCACTCTAAACTTTTCGACAATAGTATATGTACCACACATCAACAAATAATATATAACTACTAAATAACAACCGGAATATATGTGCTATAATCACACAGGTGACATCTCCACACTAGACAGAACCTCTCTGAAACTAGTAGACAAATTCACCTACCTAGGAAGCAGTGTCTCATCAACCGAAAAAGACATCGACACGCGGCTAACGAAGGCATGGACAGCTATCGATAGGCTATCGATCATATGGAAATCAGACTTGACCGATGAAATGAAACACAGTTTCTTCCAGGCAGTGGTCGTATCGATACTGTTGTCTGGATGCACTACTTAGACGCTAATAAAACGGCTGGAGAAGAAGCTAGACGGCAATTACACAAGAATGTTGCAAGCAATACTGAACAAGTCCTGGCGGCAACACCCAACAAGGCACCAACTATACGGCTACCTGCCTCCCATCACGAAAACTATCCAAGTTAGACGAACCAGACATTCAGGACACTGCTGGAGACGCAGGGACGAGCTCATAAGTGATGTACTCCTATGGACCCCCACATATGGCCAAGCAAAAGCAGGACGGCCAGCACGAACATACATTCAGCAGCTATGTAAGGATACGGGATGTAGCCCTGAAGACCTGCCAGAGGCAATGAACGATAGGGAGAAGTGGCGAGAGAGGGTCAGGGATATCCGTGCTTGCGGCACGACATGATGATGATGATGATGATATAACAACCCCAACCTTCAAACTCTCTATCTCATCAATTTCTTTAATTTTCTATGACGACACCCCACACCTCAGTTATAAGCATCTTCGTACACAAACACATTAATTATTATCTAAACCCTTCTATTTATTTCATTACGCACACACCACCTATGAGACCCACTGTATATAATATCCACGCAATATTTCATTCATTTATTATTAGTATTACAACAATTTATTACGCACATAAGTATTATTTAACACACTGATTATTACTTACCCCTTTATTATTCTATTGTATACATACCACCTATGAGATTCGTAGTATACAATACTTAACGCTATATCCCATTTATTTATCATTATTATTATTATTACTATTATACACCCCCCTAAATATAACACCAACATATTTACGACACAACATAACCTTACCCATTGTAATTCTTGCTCACCACACATGTTTACAAATCAAATGCTCATTTATTCACCCCGCCAACTTGCAATGATGATATTTTGCTCCATATCTCCTATCAACTAAAGAAAATAATGCAACAAACATTTGTAACCCATTACCGCCATAGCCAACACTTTACGTTCCTGGCCTGACTTAACCTAAAAACACGCATACACACAGACACACACTTATAACCACACACAAACGAAATCCTAACGGTTCTTTGTATTTTGTCGCATTTTCGATTGTTTTTTGTCTGTATTTTGTCGCATTTTCGATTTTCAATTTCATTCCATCTTTTTAACTGCCAGACAAATGTTGTTATAAACTTCATGCAACCTTAGGTTAAAGAATAATATTTTCCATGGATTAAATATATAATAATATATATTTATTTATTATCATTATTATATATATATATATATATATATAGGCCCGGGAGACCAGGGTTCAATCTTCCCCGGTCGAGTCATAACAAAGACTCAAAAAAATCGTACTTGATACTGCCTTTCTTATCACTCACCATTATAAGGTATGGATCAAGGGTAAAATGGAGCAATCTCGGGAATAGAGTAGCGCCCTTCCCTACATCTCGGTGTTATAGCTATTGAAAAGGGAGACTTCAGGTCACCCTCGACTAAGGTCGCCAACTTTACTTATACAGATTGGACCCCGGTCTCCCGGACCATTAGCGAACACTCTACTCATTTGGCCAAGAGTAGCTAATAAAAGGGAGCGTTCGAGTCGCCATCGACTTCGGTCGCCAACTTATTGGCCTGTATTTTTATGCAAAGACCATTGGTAAGATTTTATCCATTAAGAAAACTTTGAGCGTTAAATATTAATCATAATTTTAATCCTTATCACACACACACACACACACACACACACATACATATATATCCACACGCACACATATATATATATATATATATATATATATATATATATATAGAGAGAGAGAGAGAGAGAGAGAGAGATTTTGGCAATTTGGAGTCATTATAAACTGATCTTCAAGACCGTAAAATTTCTGGTTTGTAAGAGACAACGTGTTTAAAAGATATGATAGTTTATGAGAGTCATACATATTTGAAGATCGTTCTTTTAGTTGTTTGTTGTATGGAATTAACGCTAGTGTCTGCATGTATAAATGTTAGGTTACCGCATAGTTTACTGTGTACTACTGTGTCGACATGAGGTCCGCTGTCAACGACAGTTTAAATGCTAAAACAGTCCAATTTCAACCAATTCAGTTTAGCATAAGTACACTGTTTAGTTCTATTTGACACATAAATAGGAACCTATCAGGTGCAACCATTCCAGGCCAGACTGGATCTGGGAGCGATGGCAGTGAAGAGGTACTCCGCATTCCTCAAAGTTCTGGCATTACTGGAACCTCACCATCATATTGTTTACTGTCATATCAGGACACTCGTTGATGTGGGGGAGTCTTACCCTTCTGCAGAGAAGCAGTCGTTGTATTCTACCGTCCCAGCCGACTGGATTGGATGCTTTAGTCTCATATCCTGGAAACTCATTGAGGAGGTGGGGGTCTTACCCTTCTGCAGAGAAGCAGACGTTATATTCTACAGCCCCAACAAACCGGGAAATGATTACTGTGTATTTATTTCGTTGTTTATTCGTTTCATCTTAAGTCATCAGTGATTAAAAAATATTAGCATTTAGTTAAACATTAATTTTCGTTTGTCAATGAGGAAATAAAATAGATATAAGACTCTATAACTCGGTTCACTACTTAAACTGATTCGTTGTAATGTTGTATAGCCAAATATACAGATCCAGAGAAATCCGAAACACTGACGACTTTCTTTGGTTCAGGTACGAAACGTTTATTAACTTCTTGAGTTTAGTCTTTCGACACGAGGAGAGAGAGACACAATTTTTACTATGCTGACCGTTCAATCTGACCTAACAAACGCGCGGCGCATCCCGTAGGCCCCAACTGGACTGGCCTCGCCAAGGCTCAAAAATCAACTAGTCCCCACCAGGTTCAAATCTCAACTCACTGCTCTTTTTCAAAAATCACCAAAATTCCCTGCCCATCGCTTCCGGGCATGACGTCATTCACGCCCCAGTTTCATTTCCCATCTGGGCTTTTTTATTATGACATTTGTGATTGTCACATCCTCCGCGCGCGAGCGTAAACACTTGCACTAAGAGCCGAACAGTTCAAAGCCTAACCAAACCGAATGATAAGATATAACCAATGAAAATGATAATATAAAAAAAATCCCTCAGCAATTATATAACAGTAAAGTTTTATTTAAAACTAGGTTTACAACTTAAAACGATTTGCTTCAGGTTTTTATATAAAACTAAGTTCACAACGTAAACTAAATTGCTTCAGGCTTTTATTTAGATCTAGATTCACTCCTTAAAACGATTAGCTAAAAACTTCTATTTAAAACTCTGCTCATTCCTTAAAATGCACGAGTCAACGAAACCTACTCCTCTATTCTGTCACACACGACTGCGCATGCGCACACACTGGGTTGACGTTATTTCTCCCCACTTTTCAACGCATTTACCCTCGCATATTACAAACAGATTTATTACTTGTTTATATCGACGTGAACAAATTTAATGTGTTTTCTCTTTCCCCTTTCCAACTATTTCCGGTTTTATCGTGAAGACAAATAGGCAGTACACGCGCCAGTCTTGTGTGATTTTTTATATTTTGGGGTTGATAAATGGGACGGAGGGAATTTTGGAAAGTATACGAACGGCTCTTGACTCTCACTCAGAACATGTTTTCGAAAGTTTTACGAATTCAGCCTCTACCATAGTGAGGTGGTTAAACCAGTTGGTGTCGTTGACCAGCTCGTCACATAAGGCACAAATGCAGTGTATTGGATTATCACTGAGTGTCCTGTAAGTGAGGCCTTGTAAGAGACTATGCCATGGCGAGTTTGTTAAGAAACTTGCTTACGATAGTCTGTGCTCCATTATCAAAGGAAGATTTAGTTAGTTATTTGTATAGTTTTGTTGACTGTGGGTCATTGCCGGTTGTTGTAGTATCTTACTACATTTGTTCTTCTTTTTATCCCATTTAAACAGTTAGTGTCTTGCTTGTCTGTAGAAAGCTGCAAAAGAATTATTGAAGGAAAGAAGAAAAGAGACGAAGATACCCTACAAATATCAACTTTTTAAAGGTTTTAAAACAGCTATTCTGTAGCGATCAGATATTTTCCTGAACTTAAAGACGTAGTCTTTTTTCTCAAACAAAACGTTGAAATATATTAGCCATTTTCGGTGGGTAATGAGTTTAAAGTGTGTTGTTATGTCGAGTTGGTGTTTGTATGTGGTATGTCAATAGAGACAGCAGCTAACAGTTGAGTCATTTTGGTGAGTGCTGAGTTTGAAGGTTAGTCCTTATGTCTTGTAGATATGTTCAGCAAAAGCTGCCATTGGTGGGAGAGTGATCCAGCGTGTGCAGACACGCGGTATTCCCCTCTTGTAGCAGGAGAGAAGGAGTTTTTTTCCAGTCCAAGTGGTTTCTGCTGAAAGAGAGAGAGAGAGAGAGAGAGAGAGAGAGAGAGAGAGAGAGAGAGAGAGAGAGAGAGAGAGAGTTTCTCATTAGTGTCGGTTGGTCCTTTCTTTGGGTTTGCGCCGTTAATGTTTTGAGCAAATTATCTGTTTTGACTTTGATTTTTCAACACACACACACACACACACTCACATATATATATATATATATATATATATATATATATATATATATATATATATTGCCATCCCAAAACAGACTGGTTCTTTGTATCAGGTATCAGAACTCTTCAGTGTGGCTAAACACGCAGGACACTTCAAGCTGGGATAAAAAAACCGGCCTATCTTTAAGTTTGTATATATATATATATATATATATATATTACTGCTGTTAAATATTTGAGTAAATACACATTCAGTTTCAAATGTTTGTTTTTGACAATTATATGTACAAGGCACAATTTGATAATTTCTTGTGGTATTGAACGTAAAATTTCTATACTTTTATTGATACCATAAGTTTTGAAGAGTTTTCAGTTATTCAAAAATGTCAGAATCGATCTAAGTGAAATTCACATAGCTATTTAGACGAATTGTCAAATACGTTTGTTAATTAGGAGCTCACTTTAAAAAAAATCTTCATTACTATTGGAACCGTATGCAATAAAAAGAGCTGTTGATCCTGATCAAAAATTTATCGGCTGTAATTGACATATTCCTCATTAATATGCCTTTCTTGTGCATAATACGAGACTGCATTTGATGGCCAAACCCGTCTTCCGAAGCTTTGAAGCTATATAAAATAACCTATATGGGTTGATATGCCATAAAACCAAACCAAACCAAACTAAATTTTTTAGGATGGCAACAGAGTTAGGCATATACAATGTTCAGTAAGATGCGTTACATTAGCTATATTCCACGCTTCGTCTGAACAAGAGTGATAATCCCGGGAGTTTTAATTGCGATAGGTGATTTGATATAACCTATTTGGGTTGATATGCCATAAAACCAAACTACATGAAACCCAACTATTTATCCATTGCAGGATGCAAAATGACTGGATTCATATTTTGTCCAACATATGTGCACAATCTGAAATGCAAATACTTCCTATAATTTTAACTGTTACTAAATGAGCCCCTTTCGAATACAATGTGTCCAGTTTATTCTTGCAGAAGTTCCGGCAGATACAGAGAGTACACACTAATTATGGGGTAGAGGAAGTTTTCAGCTGCAAAACATGTCTCACGCCGGTTCGTTTTGGTTTCGGTTTCTTTGGTTTAATGGCATATCAACCCTTGTAGGTTATTTAATGCCAAAGCCATTCTCCTTGAAGAACAGTAGAGGTACTATTTAACCCATAGCTGGGAGGATAAGGGAGTTCATACCTTTCCCAAGGGTATTTGCCCGAAAGTAAACGTAACAGCACAACTGGAATACGAACTCGCTTACTACGATTCCGCACTCCACCGCTTTAACCATTACGCCACGAGGACACCCCCACGCCGGTTCGTGTCATGCGTTATTTAGAAGACAAAAAAGAACAAACATATGATCAATTTTAACGCCACTTTCAAGAGTGAGGTTATTAAGTTGTAGAAATAATTATGCTAGCTTCTTTATTTTTAAAGCTCTTTGAGCTATGAATCAGCTTAAAGATTCTTGCAATTATTCCTGACGAATTTTCCGGTAGGAATAACTCAAAAATTCTTCTTCTTTTGTGCGTTCTCATAGGCATGAACTCTGGTACATAAGAGCTTGCGTAGTACACTCCATCCATACACACAAATGCACAGGCATTCGAAGCTTTTTGCAATATATTAGCAACTTGTTTTCACTTGTATGTTATGAGAAATTCATTTGCCATGGAAATTTTAGAATTTGATATAACGTTCTTAATTTTGGTCAAATTGTCTCATTGAGTATCTATGTCAGTATGCCCGAATAGTTGATCGTCGGTATGAGGTGCTGGTACTACACACTGATCCTTGGCAGAACGTCGATCACTAAATCGTTTGGTTTGATTTTCTTTGTATTTAATGGCATATCAACCATCGTGGGTTATGTACTGCCAAAAACATCCTTGTATAAGTGCAGTAGTACGTTTATTTAACCTTTAAGTTGGATTTAGACAGTTCCTATTTATCCCAAATGTATTAGTCCGAAAATAAATGCAATAACGCGACTGAAACTTGAACTCATTTACTACGATGTAACAGCTCAGAATGAGTTTCAAATGTTTGTTTTTGACAGTTATATGTACAAGGCACAATCTGATCAAATTTTGTGGTATTGAATGTGAGATTTCTATATGCTTTTATTGATACTATAAGCTTGAAAGAGTTTTCAGTTCTTCGAAAATGTTAGAATCGATCTAAGTGAAATTTACATAGCTATTTAGACGAATTGTCAAACACGTTTGTTAATTAGGAGCTCACTTTAAAAAAATCTTCATTACTATTGGAACCTTACGCAATAAAAAGAGCTGTTGATCCTGTTCAAATATTTATCGGCAGTAATTTACATATTACTCATTAATATGCCTGCCATGTGCATAATACGAGACTGCATTTGATGGCCAAACCTGTCTTCCAAAGCTTTGAAGGAATATAAAATAACCTATATGGGTTAATATGCCATAAAACCAAACCAAACCCAACTAAACCTAAATATTTAGGATGGTAACAGAATTACCATATACAATGTTCAGCAAGATGTGTTGCATTAGCTATATCCCACACTTCTCCTGAATAAGGGTGATAATCCCGGAAGTTTTAATTGCGATAGGTGATTTGATATGATCTACATGGTTTGATATGACATAAAACGCAACAGGACTTCCGACTTATACGGGGTGGAACGATAAAATTGTCGCCATAGAAAAGATGACATGATTCCATTTCCGTTTAATGAAAACCGGTTTTCTTTTTTTTTGTTTCAGACCATCTACTAGTTGGCCAGTTGTGTACAAATCCCAAGAGCGATAGGAGCCTTCTATCATGTCTGAAAGGGACACAATGTTCAACGTGTGAGATCGGAGATGCGCCGCTGTACAACTCATGCTCTCTACCGATCCAACTTATGACAACGGGACCATTGCCAGCACCCTCAAAATGCAAATCTGGATTGCCACGAATAACAGGGACGTGCCCAGGGTGATGAAAACAAAGTTTCCGACTACGATTATGGTCTTTGGTATGGTTTCAAGTGAGGGCCACATCATGCCACCTCACATCTTCGAAGTCGGCTTAAAAGTCAACACCAAAGTGTACCTGGATGTGCTGAAGAGTGTGGTGATCCCCTGGTGCAATCAGGTGACCGGTGGCAGGCTCTGAATGTGGCAGCAGGACTCGACGCCGCCCCATAAGTTCAAAGAGACCCAGGCTTGGCTTCAGAAGGAGTGCTACCCTTCTCTGACTGGCAGCCCCCGCCCCCGACCTGAACCCGCTGGACTACTTCGTTTGGTCATACGTCGAGAAGATCAACATGACCTCTCACAGCACCAAAGCCAGCCTGATCGCCGCCATCCGCCGAGTATTCGTCGAGCTCGTCGGCGCTTGTGGAAAAGGCATGCTTCCAATTCCGGAGTTAGAATGAACCATGGTTGATTGATTGATTAACACATCTTGGGTAATTTTATGCTTAAAGTTTACAGAATTCCGGATCCGTATCGAGGCGGTGATTGAGGCTGAAGGCGGCTACATTGAATAGATGTCTGCTCTACTACATAATCAAGTTACCTGAATTGATTTTTTTAATAAAAGTTTTAAAATAAAGCTGTTATGTTATTTTCTTTAGGACGACAATTTTATCGTTTCACCCTGTAAATGTTATATATCAGCATATATTTAGCACGCAAAATTAGCACAAAAGACGTGGCTCATATTGTAGTGAAGTGTTTGATGAATCTGAAGCAGATTAAACTTTTATCATCTATGTTTAAACACAGAATATTAGGATTTAGTTCATAAAAAAATTCATCTGATGTTCATAGAAAAGAATAGAGAAGAATATTATTCTATATCGGCTGGCTGTCGACTTTGAATGAACCATGGTTGATTGATTGATTAACACATCTCGGGTAATTTTATGCTTAGAGTTTACAGAATTCCGTTCATTGTACGTTTACATTTTTTGCGAAATTGTTTCTTAAGAGGTTTTTTCACAAAATTATGAGATCAAGTATTTCAATCTAATATAAATAATTTGCATACAGTCGTATGGTTTCAAGTAGAGCAATCTAATATTAATAATATGGTTTCAAGTCATTTACTCAATATAATAATAGTCATTTGTTTTTGATATTTGATAACTAATAATAATCCTTAGTAAATAGCTTTAAGTAACTATTCTTAATGCAAATGATTTTCAGTTGAAAATCATCATCATCATCATCATCATCATGTCATGCCGCAAGCACGGATATCCCTGACCCTCTCTCGCCACTCCTCTCTATCGTTCATCGCCCTAGGCAGGTCTTCAGGACAACATCCCGTATCCTCGCATAGCTGCTGAATGTATGATCGTGCTGGTCGTCCTGCTTTTGCACGGCCATGTGTGGGGGTCCATAAGAGTACATCTCTTATGAGTTTGTCCCTGCTTCTCCAGCTGTGTCCTGCATGTATGGTTCGTCTAACTTGAATAGTTTTCGTGATAGGAGGCAGGTGGCCCTACAGTTAGTGTCTTGTGGGGTGTTGCCGCCAGGACTTGTTCAAGGTTGCTCGCAGACCCGAATTATTTTCTCATGCTTTTATAGTTTCAAGTATTCCAATCTAATATTGTTAATATGGTTTCAATTAATTATTTCTATACAATAATGATCGTTTGTTTGCATAAAGTTATATGATATCAAGTGTTCCGATCGAATAAAAAATTCTTTAAATAAATCTTTTTAACCATTAGATGGGGACCCTAACGAATACTACCAATCCGGACTGAGTGGACCAGGGAGTAATAACAAAAAAGTGGGACTCCATTCTCCACGGATCATTATTTGATGCCGTTTAGTGCCATACACAGGACACTACTTTTTGCAGGAGGTAATATTACCCGTCTGCAGGTGTTTTATAGCGAATTCTAAGCCATGCCTGTAAAGTCGAATGAAGCATGAGCTGTTACCTATTGATAAAATTTGAATTTCTATTGGAGAAGTCTATCCGTCACAAAATAAGAATTTTCATCTATAGGGATTCAATTGAAGAGGAAGAAGAAAAAAAGGAGGAGGAGGAGGTAAAGAAGAAGGAGGAGGAGGATGTAAAGAAGAAGAAGAAAAAGGAGGAGGAGGTAAAGAAGAGGGAGGGGAAGGTAAAGAAGAAGGAGTGGGAGGTTAAGAAGAATAAGGAGGAGGAGGTAAAAAAAGAAGAAAAAGAAGATAAAGGTGGAAGAGGTGAAGAAGAAGAAGGAGGAGGTAAAGAAAAAGAAGAAGGAGGAGGTAAAGAAGAAGAAGGAGGAGGTAAAGAAGAAGAAGGAGGAGGAGATCTAAAGAAGAAGATGGAGAAGAAGAAGAAGAAGAAGAAGAAGAAGAAGAAGAAACTTTTATATAATCTATTGAAAGAATAAAATACTGTTATTTTAGTTTTGAAGAAAGGTAACTTTTCTATGAATAATTGTCTAAAGTGCCTTTATTCATGAAATTATTTAAATGTCGTTTACTCTAAATCATAAATGATTTTATACTTTAAAAACAATCGTTTTGCTTTACTGAGACCCTAAAAAACAAGAGACTCACCGTGAAACTTATGCGCTTCTAAACTACATGTAAATATCATTCAGTCTTAAGTTGTTCGAAATTTACAAGATTAATAACGAAAAACAATTTGCTGTTTCTTTCGACATCTTTTCAATTATAATAAATTGTTTTTGCTCATTTCTTCCTCATCAATTTTTTCTTTTCAAGTTCCTGTTCACTTCATCAGTTTTCAACAAAAATTATCTGCCACCCTGACAAAACTATCAAATTAGCTCAATTAAAGGAGGTCCTCTTAGGTTTTTCTGATTTAACAGTACACAAACTAATGACAGATAAGATGCCACCCCCACTTTAAAAAAAAAATAGCTAAACATTCCGATATAAAAAATTCCTGATACAAATATAAGAATATGTGGCTGTTCCCCAAATATGTGCACCTTATATATATATATATATATATAACTGACATTTTTGTTATAGATTCAACACTGCAGAGTTTTGTATTACGGTTAGCTTGATAACCATTACACAAGCTAATGAAACGTTGTTTTAACGCGAAAAATGGATGAGTGAATTTAAGACAACTGTAGTTTAGTTTATTCATCGTCATCATCATCAAGTCACGCTGCTAGGACGGATTTCCCTGACTCTCAGTTATCAATCGTCCCTATCGTCCCTCGCTTCCAGTAGGTCCTCCAGACGACATCCTGTGTCCGCACAGAGCTGTTGTAGATAGGTTCTTGTTGGTCGGCCAATACTGGCACGTCCAAGTAAAGGGGTTCATGAGAGAACATGAGTTCACCCTTGCTTCTCCAGCGGTGTCCCGCATATCTTGTCCGTCTTATTTGGATGGTTTTAGAGATGGGAGGTTAGAGGCCGTACAGCGGCTGTTTTGTAGGATGTTGCTTTCAAGATGTGTTCAATATAGCTGGCAGCATTCTTGAGCAGTTTCCGTCTAATCAGACAAAATTTGATTAATCTTATTCAAGGTTTCTTACATGTAATTAGCTAATTTTAAAAACAGATTATGAATGTAAGTACAAAGTGCACCCGGATATTTTTTTATGCTTGGCAAGCAAGAAAATTGTTTGGATTATTTAATTATAAAATCAACGTCTTGAAATGAAGGAAGAATTATTCTCTCAAAGCGGAGAAGGCCGGAAAGAATGTTGTGCTTTAGTACCAGACGGTGCGTCCTACTCCCCACTCCCACCAAAAAACAACAACCCCCCCAAAAAAAACAAACAAAAACTCATTGTTTCGGACCTGCATCTAGAACAGGTCTTGGGATCCTTTTCATGCTTTGGGCTTTTAATGTTGTAGAATTTGATAATTAATCATACCAAATAATATCCGATTTCTGGTATGATAAAAATGATTAAATCTAGGTATGTTTAGTGATGAAGAAAATTAACTCTAAAATCGTAAGTGTATTTTATACTGTATATTTTGGTCGATGTGTTACTGAACAGAACTCGGCTTAATCTAAATCAGGGTTAGAGAAATTAATTTACTATGTTTTTTTTGCTTAGATATCGCGCAAGCTCGTATGAATGGGGCACTCAATAAGACTCGAACTCACTCGTAAAGGGTAGCGAGTTTAGCTTGTTAACCATTACACCACCGGAGGCGTCTAAGAAGAAACCTTTTTATGTTTAACATATCATCTAAAGTTTAAAGTTTTAGTCAATAACGTAATATAAATTCAATTTGTATATTCTATTTAAAAGGATAGAAAAAAATTATGAACATCTTCATTATTTTCTAGATTGTATTTTTTGTTTTGTCCTTTGAATCTATTTATTTATTTGCAAGAGGACATTAGCAAACAGTTCTAAGGTGACGGTAAGCAATTTTAATTGCTCTTATGACACGTTAATAGAAGCCCACACTTTCTACTTTAGTTGGTAAAATGTAGACATAAGCATGCAGTCGGATCTTCTCCCGATTTTGGTAAATAGACTTCATTTTTGTTTACAAAAGAGACGTGTGGTACTCCGTGTTTATACAGACGTTGAATAATTGAATAAATTATTTTTCAATTTAATGAATAAAAAAATAATTTGAATAAGCGTTGAGGAGTTTTAGTTATTTTTTATTACCTAAACAGTGAAAGTACATTTGTTTTAAATGCATTTTTGAATAAAAAATCAAAGACAATATATATATATATATATATATATATATATATATATATATATATATATATATATATATATATATATATATATATATATGTGTGTGTGTGTGTGTGTAAAGATTTGGACAAAGTTAACAAATGTAATGTCGATGAAGGCAAAAATTCTTTAGTTCTGCTGCTGAAAACGCTAATACCTTATTACATCTAAACTCTAAATTTTAAATATATATATATATATATATATATATATATATATATATATATATATATATATATATATATATAAGTTGATTTATCTATCAGAGATTTAATCCAAGGATAAAAAACCCCACAGCATATCATCCTTTAACATTGTGTTACGTGTTGTTTTTGGATTTGCTTACAAAATACGTCAGAATAGTTTTGTTACTTCTGAAAGGGAGGCTGAAGTAAGAAAAACATCTGCCAATTAATTAGTCTTTCTCAAAACCGTACCGAGGGCACTTTTTTTAGACCTTAACCTGATCTATTTACGAAAAATTTTCCCATTACCCAATGATACTTGCATCGGAAAAATAAAGTCTAAAAAAAGTTTGGTTTCGGGTTACTCTTTCTAACTTGGACTAAATGGACACGATTTTTTCTACGTTGAAAACAAATTGCCTGATTGATTTTAAATGCGTGTCAAACTGTCTTGGGTTTTTACATAAAAAAATTCATCTGATATTCATTTGAAAGTATGGGATAAAGGAGAATATAAGTATATCTTCTTTTAATTTTAATGTCATTTAAACACGTCCAGGGTTATTTTATGCCAAAATGTCAGGGAATCACGTTCATTATACGTTTATGTTTTCATTTTAGCTGTTTCTTATCATCGATGGACAGATTGATTTTAACGGTAGGCCAAGCCATCCAGGCTTTTCTTATGCCTAGAGGTTTAGGAATCATGCTTATTCTACGTCAATATTTGCATTTTTGCGTAGGTGTTTTCTTAAGGGCTTTTTTGCACTCTCGATCCAAAGGATACGAATAAGATTTAAACAAATTTATCAAAAGGGAGGGTGCCACTAAATTGAATCTGATAGAGGGACTCTATTTCTGGAGATCAGGAGAAAGTGGAGTATCTCTTCATTACCATTACTCTCTGGCTCACTCTAACCTGGGGTGGATGTACCTGTTAGGGTCCCATCTATAGCCCAATTAGACCTGTTTAAATATTATTCATATTTGATAAGATTACTTCAATCCGTTATCAAAACCTATTTGTATAAATAATAGATACTTAAAGCTATGACTGTTTACTTAGGATTATTATTTGTTGAATTAAACCATATGCAAGCAGTAAGTAAAGTAAAGTCGTCTCCCTTTAGTCGAGGGTGACCCGAAGGCTCCCTTTTCGATAGCTACTACACCAAAGTGTAGGGGAGAGCGCTACTCCTTTCCTAGGATTAACCTACTTCACCCTTATATCGCTGAGTGTTAAGCAAGGAGGCATCAAGTACCATTTTATGAGTCTTTGGGATTGAACCCAGGTCTCCCGGGCCATTGGCGAACTCTCTAACCATAATGCCAATGTCTGGTTTACTGAATGCAAGGAAATGACTCTTATTTAATAGAACTAGTTACTCGAAACCATATTATTTTTAGTTTTAAATAAGAATAATTGAAACAATACAACTAGGTGCAAATTATTTGTATTAAATAGGAATACTTGAAACCATACAACTGTGTGCAAATTATTTGTATTAGATAGGAATACTTGAAACTATGCAACTGTGTGCAAATTATCTGTATTAGACAGGAATACTTGAAAGCCTACAGCTGTGTGCAAATTATTTGTATTAGATAGAAATACTCGAAACCATGCAACTGTGTGCAAATTATTTGTATTAGATAGGAATATTTGAAAGCCTACAACTGGGTGCAAATTATTTGTATTAGACAGGAATACTTGATATCTATCGACACTGTAAAAAAAACTTTTAAGAAAAAACTTTGCATAAAAAGTAAATATTGATGTACAATGAATAAAGTTCCCCAACTTCTAGGCATAAAATAACCCTTGATACGTTGACATGCCGTTAAAATCAATCATTTATTTGAAAACATCTGACTACAAATTTGCATTAAAATAGTTAATTGAGGCTATAATTGTTTCCAAACGATTATTTAATAAGAATAGTTTTTGTTTGACCAAAATAACTGACTTCGGTTACCCAAGAAGGGTTAACATGCCGTAAAACCAAGCAAGCAAGCAGGCTAATTGTTCGTGGAAAGATTACTGTTGCATTGATTTGTCATCAGATCTTTTACTGCCGAGTTGATTTTTAAGATCATTCTTCATCTACTTCATATTAGTCTTTAACATCATCACTCCCAAGTAAACAATCCACTTCATTTGAATGCTGGCAGCCAATTTCAGCTTAATTTATCAACAACCTTTTAATAATTAACGGAATAAGCATGCTTGATTTCGCTCAAAACGAATTTTGTTCTGGTGTTTGAGACTTTTTCAAGCTCCCCTTTCCTTGGATCTCGAGTTATACATTCCCTTCTGTCCCCTTCTCATACATTTAATGATCACAAATGCCTCTTTATTGATATCAGGTCAAGTGCAAATTTAAAACAACTAATTTAAGTAAGTGATCATACTAAGAGGTGCTGAAAGGTTCTCGACCCAACAAGGACAAAATAATCGAGAGCCATGAAATGTACAAGTTATTTTCCATATTCATTCAACAGTTCCACTCATTGGCACAGTCCTGGGTATGATAACAAACATTATCTGATGGTGAGACCAGTGCCTTTGGAACGGACCCTCCCCCCCAAAAAAAAAACTGGAAGAACTGGTGATCAGAGGAAGAATCAAGACCATCCAGACCACAGCGCTGAGAAAATCAGCTCGAATACTTTGACAAGTCCTGGAGAGCTTAAGAGATTTGCTATGATTCAGACATCAATGTAAAACCACTTGGTAAAACAGTTGTGAAAAACCTGTAAAAAAGGAAAGAAAAAGTGTTCGATACATTTTTGTAAAGTAGAACCTGTTTAAAACCTAAAATGTTAAAACCTCACAAACGACCATAACTCTGAGTTTCACGGGCTAAGGTAACATGGTCGTCAGATGGATATTAGAATAATGTTGAAGTAACAAACTTCTTGAATGTATTTATCCAACTCTCCCTCACAAGAAGAATGTTACACAAGGTCAATTTTTAAGCCGTGTGCAGCTGGTTTAAACCCAAGATTTTCCTTCTCATAGACTGGTTGCCTTATATATGCTAAAGAACCCAGTCTGCCCTATCAAACCATAGCTGAGGGGAAGAACATGGTTCATGCCTTTTATATGAGCATTAACCCGAAGTACATGCAATCAGTCTCGTTCAGGTTTGAATTCGGGTCAGAGATTCCATTTCCAACGACGATAACTGTTACGCTATTCATCTTTATTGCTCATTTTTTTTGGGGGGGGGGTGCATTTTAGGGGATGCAGTTTAAGGAAGGATGGAGAAAGAAAAGAAAAGAAAAAAGATTTTAAAAAATGTTTTCGCGGTGAATTACGCAAACTAATTTGATCGGGTGAAGCAGATTTCCAAAAGTAAATTTATTCAAATGACGATACGAGTTCCGTTCATTTGTCTCTTAATAGTCAGTGATTTAATTATATCGTCTTTGATCTTCCATACATTGCTTATCAACGTTGTGCTATTGCTAAAGCTTTTATTGGCAAATCTTGTTCGATGATTATAAATCCTTTTTTTTTCGTTCAAGCTTTGACGCCCCATTACACACACACACACACACGCGCGGGCGCGTACGCACACGCAAACCCATACAGAAATATAAACGCAGATACACACAAGGAAATACACACACACGCACACATACACATAGCAGCACACACACACACACACACACACACACACACACACACACACACACACACACACACACACACACACACACACACACACACATACATACACACACACGTACACACAGACGCACACACACACACAAAAGTATAAACACAGAAACATACACGCACAAACAGACATACACACAAACACACTCACACACAAATACACATGCAAACACACATGCATAAATATAAACACAGAAACACATACGGAAATACACACACACACACACACACACACACACACACACGCACACAAACGCACACAAATACAAACACCCCCACACACACCCATAAACAAATACATACAAAAAACGCACTCAAATACACAGACACAAACATAAACACACACAAAAACATTCACAGAAACACACACACACACACACCTATATATATATATATATATATATATATGTTTCAATGTATATATATATATATATATATATATATATATATATATATATATATATATATATATATCATTCAGAATAATTTATATGTTGAAGCATTTTCGGTAGTGTTCATTTCTTTTCCTGCAAAATGAGACAATACAATTTCAGATAATGGATATTTTATTTCCCGCTTAAAATGGAATAAAGCCTAAAGGTCGATTTAAATGCTGGTCTCTGTGATTATTAGCAGCAATAAAATTGATACGATCGTTATGGTTCAGCCTAAACATTGAAATCATCGAAATTTTAAGGTAATAATGAGACATTTCAAGTTAATGGCTTTAAAAACATAACGAAAATGCTAATTTTATTTTATTGTCTCATTTAACCAAGAACAGATTTCCTCCATAGCTCCCCCAAATAACGGATTCCAATCTAAAGAAAGACTTTTTTCTTATAAAAGTATAAAGCGCTGTTGTTGGAGTTAAGAATATTCTGAGGATATCGCTGCAGAGAGGTGAGTATCCCCCTAAAAAGGTGTATTGTGTTCGGTCTCCATTAGTGGAGATCACGGTATACACTGCTAATGAGACCTAATAAGGTTGAAACTGTTGTCCAGTGTTTCCGTATGTCATGCGTAAGTGTTTGCCGGATTTTCTGGTCATGATAATTCAATTCACAATATAATTTCTCTATTTAAAAAAGAAAATGTAGATCCACAGTTAAATGGTTTCAATTATTGCTATATGACTGTCAAAATTTAACATCGGTCATTTGTTTGCACTCAGTTTCAAACATTTGACTCGTAGATATGACTCCGGGTCAGAATAGATTTGAGAGCAATGGCAATGAAGGGATAATCCACATACTCGAAAGCTCCGAGGCTGGAGACTTACCCTCAGGTGATTTAATGTCATATCTATTGGAGAAGTCTTACTCCTCTGCAGAGATGCAGTCAGTGTATTCTGCAGCCCTAGGCATCTAGGTTACCTGTTTGGATCCCATCTATAGGCTAACTTGATCTCTTTAAAAATGTTTCATGTTCGATATGGCTGTGTACGTAGAAAAATATCTCTTGGGAAACAATTAGAAAAAATAAAAATATGAAAATGTAAAAAATTACGCGATTCCCTGACTACTAGGCATGAAAAAGGATCGACATGCTGATAAAATCAATTACTATATGAACCAATTTAAAACCTCATTATTTCCTTTTACGTATGGATGCTTTTTAAAAATAGTTTTGTGATTTTCTATTTGTTTTTCTGTTCCATTTTCTTAGATTATTTACCCCTTTTCGCTTACTGTTTACCCTATTTACTCAACTGAATTGTCCCTTTTCGTTTAATGATTCATCCCTTTTTTGTTTACATATTTACCCCCTTTTCGTTTATGGATTCACCCCGTTTTGTTTACAGATTTACCCCCTTTTCGTTTATGGATTCACCCGTTTTGTTTAAGGATTTACCCCCTTTTCGTTTACTATTTACTCCTTTCAGTTCACAGATTTATTATCCCTTCTTGTTTATAGATTTACCTCCTTTTAGTTTTCTGATTATTTGTCTTTTTTAGTTTACAAATGTGTCTTTTTTTTAGTAAACTGATTGATCATTTTTAGTAGAGAAATGTAGCTATCTAAATCACCGGAGAAAAATACTGGTGTGTCCTTTGTTCTGTTTCTGTCCTGAATTGCCAGAATGACTACACCCACAGATTGACTCACACAGAAAGACACACACAGACACACATAGATTTTGAATTCCGTGTACATTAAGATTAAAAAGATTAAGATTTAGATTTCCATGGATAATTTCTTTTGTGGTAAAAATATTTTCTTTTATGAAAACTCTATTTTTAAAACAACTATTTTTTAAGTGAGCAAATTTTTAGTCAAACAGAATCCCCAAAACCAAATATGCTGTAATAAAAAAAAATTCTAATTCAAAATTTGCATTTTTAGGAATAGTAATTTTATTTAAATATAATTATTCGGAAATCTTAAAGTCTTTAGATGTAAATAAATTACAGAGAAATATAACTGTGTTAGTAACATCAATGTGAAATATATATATATCTATAGTCCCCCACAGACAGATCTGTTTCGTTCTATCAGAACTCATCAGGGTGGCTAGACAGTAGCTTCCCGTAGCTGAGAGCGAAACCCTGGTTGACTCCAACGCCAAGCTTCTAAGCATTCAGCCACGAAGAGCCATTAGCTGCGAAGTAAATTTTAAACGGTTATGAATCACAATTACTATTGTATACATACATCCGTTCTATATATATATATATATATATATATATATATATATATATATATATATATATATATATATATATACATATATATATATATATATATATACATATATATATATATATATACATATATATATATATATATACATATATATATATATATATATATACATATATATATATATATATATATACATATATATATATATATATATATATATATATATATATATTCAAGCAAATTTTGTTAAAGATGATGAACACTGTTTGTATTTTATTTTAATTTTATTTTTTCAAGACTCCTTGTTATATTTTTCTGGTGTCGGGATTTAGATGATAAAGGAATTGTCCCATTTCTTCTGCCCAAGTACTTTCGACCATATTTTGGTCGTCATTAGGAGTTGTGTAGCTTTAAGTTGACCTTTGAGTTTTTACTATTTCAATTATTTGTAGCGTTTTGTTTTGAAGTTGGTTGGAACGTTTTCAGCGTTTCGTTTTAAAACGTTCGGTTGGAAAAAGGTTTTCTAATAGAATTAGTGATTTTTATTCATCAAGAATATTTAATATTTAGGTGCCTGTGTTGAATGTAATTTTATTTATGTTTGTTTGGTTTTTTTAAATTTTTATGCATATTTATTGTTTTTATAAACTTTACCATCGAACTCAACGTTGATATATAAAAAAAAACCTTTCCTTGTACTTACTGACTCCACTAATAATGACAAATTCACTTCATCTCCATATAAAAAGCCGACCAAGACAATTCCACCCTACTTAATCACCACAGGGAATGTGCACAAAAGTATAAAATAGCAATTATAAAAAAAAAAAAAGATTATTCATAGAACATTTTTTATCTCCTCATCAAAGACAATATTTTACAAAGAATATGCGAACATAAAACAAAGTTTTGTTAATAACAATTTTCCTAATAAACTAGTCGATCAACAAATAAAACTATATTTTCACAACATTCACAAAAACAATAACACTACCAACGATAACAACACTAACAGAATTAATCTATATTAGAGAAATCAAATGCACTATAACTACAAATTAGACGAACAAACAATAACCAACATTATAAAAAGACACATCAAACCTATCGAAAAACAAAAATACATAAATCTTATCATGTACTACATTAAGTTAAAAACATCAAACCCCATTGTTAAGAATAACACCAATTCTGCTAAAATACTTCTAAACCAAACCAATGTAGCTCATAAATTTATATGCCCATTTCGAGATAAACAAAAATAATTCTTACATTGGCTATACAATCACAAGATTATCTCGTCGCCTTATTTATCATCTTTCTGAAAATAGTGCCATAAAACATTTAATCATAAAACACAATAGCGCTAACAAACTTACATATTCCGATCTAAGGAAGATTCTCATAGATAATACAATAATTATATATATAAATAATTATTACAAGTGGAGGTGCCCGTGGTGTAATGGTTATCCTCGTAGGAAATGGACACGGCGACATGAGTTCAAATCCTAATCCAGACTAATTGCATTTCACATAGCAATAATACCCTTGGGAAAGGTATGAATCCAGTTATTCTCCCCCCAGTTATGGGTAAATAGTAGGACAGACTAGGTTCTTCAGCCTTGGTGAGGTAACAAGCCTAGGAGAAGGAAAACTCTGAATTCAAACCTGTTAAACTCCGCTTAACAATTGACCTGGAACTTTTCTTTACTAGAGTGTCAGAGTCTTTCCACTTCATAGACTGTCTTTTTGACTCAGGCTCGTTGCGGCAAAGCCACGTTCAACCCACTCGTAAAAACTTTTTTTTATCAAAGCATGATTCTCCCTATACATTACACCACACATTCTTTAGAATTCACATGGTTTGCAGTTGTCAGTCAGTAAATATTTGATGACAGACCTCTGTTCAAGCCTGGAGCACTCTGTTTGACTTGCGACAATTTAGAAAAGTCTCAAAATAAATAATTTTGTAAGATTAAGAATTTTTTTGTATCGACCAATTCTAAACAGTGAAGAGTTTATGTTTGCGAAAAGAAAATCTAGAAAAACAATCATTTTACTTTTTTGAAGATACCCTTTATTTAGTGAATATATATATATATATATATATATATATATATATATATATATATATACGCTCACCCACGGGGGTTGAGCACTCTAGCAAAGGAAATTACGGCTGCCACTCACATAATGTAAAGCTCTTCGAACGAATTGAGCACTCTGGTATCCACTAAGGTATAAATATAAACAAACGAAAGCTACTACTTAATGTCTTATAATTCGCGAGCTGACGTGGTTCGCTTGTTGGCTGATCGGTATGATACTTAGTCTAACGTAAAATTATGCGGGTTTCAGTCCTAGCTTCAAGTGTTCTACGTATCTAACCACACGGAAAAGATGTGATACAACGAAACAGTCTGTCTGTGGATGACAATATATATATATATATATATGTATATCCAGTAAATTAAATTTACTCATGACCTAAATATAATTAATTGAATTCCTTTTTTTATCTACTAATTGATGCAAACAATGATAAACAAACACCTCTGAATATAAAAAAAACATACAATTAATAATTCATGTATTCTAAATTATAAAAGTGAATGCGCACACCGATAAAAAATAGCTATCATAAAAAATATGCCAAATTGCGCAAAACAAATGTATTCTCTCTAATAAAACATTTTATAATGAGTTAAAAAATAACCAAAAAAACCCTTATTAACAACAGATTTTCAAACTACATTGTAGACGAACAAATTAAACTACTGATTAACTAAAAAGATTTTAAAAAAAGATAAAAGTTATTTAACACAAAATGATTATTTTCATATTTATGTATTTTATTGTAATCAAATGCCCCCGAATTTTAGATCAGATGAAAAAAATATGTTGTATATTGACCTACGACCCGGCTGGGCTGTCAAAATAGGGAATGCACCTGTGTAAATAACAGGTGCATCCGGTCGAGGAATAATCAGGATATTATAGCCTTGACCGTGGACAGGTTGAATGAGTGCAAAATTGTGACGCCCACAAGAAGAAGGTGGGGGTTGAACTATTATATAGCGCAGTGCACAGGAAATTCAATCAGTTTGGAGACCAGACCAGTTGGAGAAGATGCGGTAGAGGAAGCCAGCACCCAGCTGAGGGGTCCCTCAGGCCCCCGATTAATCAGTTGGGGATCAGACGAGTTGGAGATGAGATGCAGTAGAGAAAACCAGCACCCAGAGAGACTGGGACCCCAGGCCCCAAGTTGAGCAGCCCAGGAGAACGGGAAAGAAACGCGGTTATGACCAATAGAGTGGGGGTCAATATGTTGCAGTTCTGTTCGGTCTCCAACTCCCTTCTCACACACAACCCTTTCAAATAAAGTGAGAGGTGTATTTTTTCTAAAAGACCGTGTCGCTCGTCCTTATTATTGTGTCGTTATGATTCTGCATGCATATGAGTATGCAACAAATAATCAAAAACATTATACATTCATATCTATCCCCTACAGAAAATAATTATAAGATATGATATATAATTTACTATAAAAAATTATAAAAAATTAAATTTAGTTGTTAATAATAATTCTTTCCCTCCCACAAAGACAATCGAGAAAACTAATGTTATTTATCAATTTAAATGTCCATTAGGAGAATGCATCTCCGAACAATTCGTGACTTGGCAAACAAAGTGGTCACGTGACCTGCAGTATTTGAATTTGGCCCTCACAAGGCTAGAAAGGTTGTCGGAGAGGTTGGTCATGTAAAGCCCTACCATCTATATATACATCTAGGTCGTATTCTTCAAATTGCATGAAAAGAAAACACCAAAACCTTTTTTACTTAAAGGTGCCTGAAGGCATGGTCAGTTGCGTTGAGAAAAAACAAGACATTGAACGTCCTGAGTATGATTCTGGACAACGTTTGATCTTCAGGCTCTAGTCATGTAAATTGGAAATTGTAGAGTACTTCTTCATTACCATTACTCTCAGGTACCCTTTAGCTTGGAGAAGTAGTACCAGTTACGGTCCTATATCTGGGTCAAGTAGAACTGTTCAATTACTTAGTGAGGATTAATTGTAGTTATGTGAAACAATACAGTTGAAGGCAAATTGTCCGTACTGGGTAGGAATATTTCAAAACTAGAATTATTAGTGTTAGATAGGAATGGTTGAAACCATTTTGTTGTATACCCACGATAATCATCTCAGTCACAACTGTGATACAACACATTAACACAAAAGGCAGACTCAAATACACAGGCGACTCCGTTGTTCAAGTACGAACGTTTATTAACTTCTTGACTTCTGAGTTCAGTTCTTTGACGCGAGGAGAGAGAGAGAGAGACACACAATTCTCAATCATTCTATTCTAACAAAACTCGAACGCTCGGCACATCTCGTAGTCTTTAAAATCTCTGTTGGTAGAGATCTGCAGAACTCCATGGTTAGACTTCAACTTCTCAACACCATAGTCTTAACTCAACTTCAACTCTCGACATGGCCAAAGTCAACTCCCAACTAGACTGGCCCCAGTTGAGTACCCAACTCGACTGGCCTACAGTAAAACTCAACTGGACTGGCCCCCTGTAAACTACCAACTCGACTCGCCTACTGTCGAGTACCCAACTGACGTGTTTTTCAGAATACCCAAATTCTTAGCCCATCGCTTCCAGGCATGACGTCATTCACACTCCAGTCCCATTTCTCACCTGGGGTTTATTATAACAATTGTGATTGTCATATTCTCTGCGCGCGATCGTAAACTGTACCTAATGTCTGTGCACCGGAACTAAGAGCCGAATAGTTCAAAGCCTAACCAAACAGAATGATAAAATATAATTAACGAAAAATGATTAATATAAAAAAATCATTCCATAATTATATAACAATTTAACCATGTGCAAACAAATTATTGATATTAAAGACAATTATTTGTGTTAGATAGGAATACTTGAAACCATTTAACACTGCGCAACTAAATGAACTCTAACTTGAATAAAAATAAAATTAACAGCCAATATATATATATATATATATATATATATATATATATATATATATATATATATAACTCGCAAAGGTTGATATCCCATAAAACAACATCAAACCAAACTAATATTTTGTATACAATTATACGGTTTGAAGACATTGTTACGACTGAATTATAATAATCATTTATTTGCACACATTAATAATGGTTTTAATTATTTTTTCCTCGTACTAATAGTTTTCAAACATATCTATTTTATCCATATATGGGACCAAAACAGGTACTACACTCTGATTAATGGCAACAAAGGGTTGACTTCACACTGTCTAGTGGTCCAGAACAGGAACTTCATCACCAGATACATCATCATCATCATCATGTTATGCCACTAGCACGGATATCCTTGACCCTCTCTCGACACTTTTCCCTATCGTTAATCGTCTCTGGCAGGTCTTCAGGGCTACATCCCGTATCCTCACATAGCTGCTGAATGTATGTTCGTGCTGGTCTTCCTGCTTTTGCCCGACCATATGTGGGGGCCCATAGGAGTACATCGCTTATGAGCTCGTCCCTGCTTCTCCAGCAGTGTCCTGCATGTCTGGTTCGTCTAACTTGGATAGTTTTCGTGATGGGAGGCAGGTGGCCGTATAGTTGGTACCTTGTGGGGTGTTGCCGTCAGGACTTGTTCAATATTGCTGGCAACATTCTTGTGTAGTTGCTGTCTAGCTTCTTCAGCCGTTTTGTTAGCGTCCAAGTGGTGCATCCATACAGCAGTATCGATACGACCGCTGCCTGGAAGAAACTGCGTTTCATTTTATCGGTCAGGTCTGATTTCCATATGCCCCCTTGTAGTACTCCTGCTACAATGTCGAAGTATTCTGTGTCTCCATATGGTGAACGTACTTTCACTTTGGTGTTTTTATAGAGAATCATTATGTATATATATATATATAGAGAGAGAGAGAGATACAGACAGAGTGGGTTGGTTTGGTTTCTTGTGTAATTGGCGTCTAGTTTCTCCTCCAGCCAGTCTTACCCTTCTGTTTTTAATCCTGGGTTACAGACTAGACAAACTCCACATGAATATTTCAATTCAGTTCTTGAAAATTTAAACTCTTCAATTCCTTTATTGTATGAGCTGACGTTGAATTTCGAATGTCAACAATACACCATGGAATTTCCATGTTTAGGACTTGCAGTGCAATGCGTGAGTCATAGGACACAAGGCGTGTGAGAAGTCAGTGATGTAATTGCTGAACATGACCAAAAGTAAAGTGATTGACATTGGTGCGTAGACAACGCTGACCTTTGTACGAACTCAGAAATTGCATTGTGTCGAAAACAAAAACAGAAAATAAAAAAAGAAAGATATTTGACAGGCAAACGAAGATAATAAATCTTATTTATAGATATTTACTAAGCTTTGCATAGTCTGACTACAACTATTTCAGCAAGATTACATGGAATCCTTCTTTTATAACATACTACAAAAATCACAGGCATTTTACAACAGCATAAAAACTTACACAAAAGTAGAACTTTTTTTAAAAAAATACGAAACTCGCACGAATATCCAAATAATATTTACTCGGGTTACTTTGAGAAGATGTGGTCCTAGTGTAACGGTTATTATCGTAAGAAATGGAATCGGTGACCCAAATCCTGAACGAGACTGTTTGAGTGCACTTCACGCTAATCCCCATAGGAAAGGCATGAATCCATCTGTTTTCCAATTTATGTATAAATAATAGATCAGAATGTAAGGCAACCAATCTTGAAAGCCTAGTTGGCTGGGGCCGTAGAATACACCGACTGCATCTCTTCGTAGGGGAGGGGTAAGACTTTTTCATCGAGTGTCCTAGTTATAACATTAAATCATCTAATGAGGTTTTGGTAATGCTGGAGCTTTGGGGGATGCGGAGTACCACTTTATTGCCATTGATTCCAGGTCCACTCTGACCTGGTGCAGTAGCATCCGATAGGGTCCTATCTAAGGGTCAAATAGTACTGTTTGATATTTAAACTGTGTGCAAACAAATGACTTGCTTTTAATTGAATTGTCAGAAATAGAACTGTTTGAGCATTCAACTAAGAGTAAACAAATGGCTGATGTTTTATTAAATTGTTAATTGATGTTTTATTGAATTGTTAATTATAAACTGGAACCATTTAACTGTATGCGAATGAATGAGTAATGTTGAATAGAATAGTGTTAAATAGCAATACTTGTAACCACTTCACTGTGCACAAACAAATGATTAATAGTACATAGAACTATTCGTGTTAGATAGAAATGCTTAAAACCATTTGACTGAGAGAAAAAAAGAGCTGATGAACGTAAATATATTATGAACGAAGTGTGTTTACCAATCATATATTTGATATATATGTATAAAGAAGATTAGGCATTAAATAAACCTGCAATGGTTGATATGACATAAAACCCAACTAACAAACTCACCAGTCTTGAAGGAAAACTCTTAATTCAAACCAGCTGTACCCTGCTTAAAAATTACCTTTTGTCGTATCCTGCTAGAGGTGGAAATATTAGGTAAAAGCATACTTCGATAAAAAGCCTTAGAAATGGAAGATTATGAGGAACAAACTTAGTACAATAGTAAAGGTGTTACTACCAGGGCTATACGAAATATTGTCCTGGAAGCTTATACAGATGAAATCTCTGACTGGAAGCGGGTGTGTATTAGTTTGAATTGCTCTCATCATCATCATCATCATCATTGAGAGGTGCTAAGAGCGCTCATTCCTTTGAGTCTCTCTTTCTCTCGCCAACAAATAACTAATAGTAATACTTTTTAAATGATTGAATATTTCTATTTGATCTATAGATGGCACCCTAACAGGTAATCCCCATATCGGATCAAAGTAAACCTGAGGTTAAAAGTTACGAAGGAATACTCAACATTCCCTAAATCTTCAGAATTTGAGCCTCACAATAAGATGCAGTTTAGTGTCATACCCAACATACTCGTGGGGGAGGCGCCCAACTCCTCTTCAGAGGTGCAGTCAACGAATTGTACAGCCATAACCAATTGTGTGTTTTACTTATCCGCATTGGATAGAGAGTTGAACATGGTCACTGATGTCAATAAACCGAAGAATATAACTTACAAAAGATAATTTGATTCAAAACAAAGTATGAAAGTAATTTTTAAAAAATTACTCATGCAAGTTTTTAGTAATTTGACCGACCATAGTTGAGAGCGACCCAAAAGCTCCCTTTTAAATAGCTACTACAACGATGTGTAGCGAAAGGCGCCTCTCCTTTCTCTGGATTGTTCCACTTACCTTTATAGTGCTGACTGTTAAGCAAGCAAGCATCAAGTACATTTTTTTGAGTCTTTGGTATTTATCTCGACCTGGGATTAAAACCCAGCCCCCGCACTACTGGTAAACACTCTACTCACAATTTCGTTTTAATAAGTAAGTAAAGTAAAGTTAGCGACCATAGTCGAGGGTGACCCGAAGGCTCCCTTTTCGATAGCTACTACACCAAAGTGTAGGGGAGGGCGCTACTCCATTCCCAGGATTGCTCCACTTTACCCTTGATCCGTACCTTATAATGCTGAGTGTTAAGCAAGGAGGCATCAAGTACCATTTTTTGAGTCTTTGGTATGACTCTACCTGGGATTGAACCCAGGTCTCCCGGGCCATTGGCGAACATTGGGAAAATATAAGAACCCATTTATCTCTCAAACTATAGGTTAAATAATACTACAACTGTTCTACTACAAGGAAAGATTTGGCATTAAATACACCATGAAGGTTGATATGCTATTAAAACAAAGAAACAAAACAAAACAAAACATTCAACATTATTCTTCTAAAGTTGCTGTACAGACAGCGTCGAGCAGATGGAGATGATCTGCCATTGACCTACAAAATGGCCTCCTACGGAGCCTTAGTATCCCACGGCCAGCCTCTCACTAGTTACAGATGTGCCCGCCTGCAGGGCATTCAAGCGTCTCTGTGTGACCAGAGAAGCCCTGACTCATAAGCCGGGTATCTGGGAAAATTGTCCAAGATATACATGAATGGTCGCAGATAATCAATCCCTGAAAAACTTTACAGGTAAATACAATTCAACTAGGAGCTATTTGTAGTGTCATGGTTATCGTCGCAGAAAATGGACAAGGCGATCCGATTTCAATTCCTGGATGAGGCTGTTTGTATTTTACTAAGCGCTATAACCCTTGGGAAAGGTATTAATCCAACTATTCTCCCTCCACCTATGGATAAATATTAGGGCAAACTGGGCTCTTTATACTTGGTTTGGCAACTGGTCAGGAGAAGGAAAACTCTGACTTAAAACCTGTTGAATATTCCTTAAACACTGACCTTGTGTCGAATCCTGCTTATGCAGAGGGGTTGGTAAATAGATAAAAACAATTCAACTTGTGAAGCCGGCTTAACCCATTTAAGGTGAATGCCGTCAGCTCCTTACAAACCTTCTCACAGACATATAATCACGTACACTATGAAAATGTGATATATTACAAGTTGTTTCTTGTAGGCAATCTATATTCCAACTTGATGTGGCTCAAGATTTGACGATATCTATCTAGAAAGTCACAAAACTCGCCGTGTAAAAAATACACTTACTTAACCACAACTTTATCCACTTCGAAAAGTTATCTTGGGAATACATGCATCGATGAAGATGTGTTGGATTTCTTCAAATGTTTCTGCCTTTCACTAGTTTGTCACAATCTGTTGCGTGTTCTCGGCAGCCCCCAAATGACTACCACGGAGATGGGTTTTGATTTGGGGGAACTGGAAATAGTGGCAAAGACTCGGATCAATGATTCAAGAGGCTTTGATGCGATTGGAATATTCTTTATGGCCCAGACTTCATTCAAAGTAATATGACTGATTTTTTTTTTATGTCAAGGTTGGCAATAATTTCTTTCTGTTTCAAAATAGTTCTCTTCGGAATCCACTCAACGTTGAATAAATCTTTTCCACGTAGAGACACAGTGCTGGAAGTTTTCAACTGACACTGCAGTTGCTATTTCACGCCACGTTGCATTATCTCAAAAGTTTCTAAATGACGACCATGGAACGGAGTTTTGAATTTCAAGGACTTAAAATCAGATGCTGAGATATATGATGCTATAAAAAAAAGTTGGATATTTCGATCGATATCTTTGGAAGATATTGGTTTGGTTTGGTTTCTTTGTTTAATGGCATATCAACCTTTGTAGGTTATTTAATGCCAAAGCGATTCTCCTAGAAGAACAGTAGTGGTACTATTTGACCCATAGCTGGGAGGATAAGGGGCTTCATACCTTTCCAAGGGTATTTGCCCAAAAGTAAATGTAATAGCGCGACTGGAGTTCGAACTCACTTCCTACGATTCAGCAGTCCATCGCGTTAACCATTACACCACGAGGACACCCCCTGGAAGATATTAAAAGAAAAAACAAGCATCACTTTCAGAACAACCCTCGTATATCCTGAGACGATAAAAATAGTAAGCCACAGAAGTGTCACACACACACACACGCGTACACACATACACAAACACACACACACACATATATGTATAAATATAGAGGGAGAAGGAGAGAGAAAGAGAGTTAAATAAGCAAATCATTATAAAAACCTTTTCTTATAAAATCAGAAAAGTTCTCAAATACTGACTAGTTGAGCAAGATAAACCCCAAAATAAATGGATATTCTGTTATCTTTTCATGTTTGTCAAATGAATACAAGTTTCCTGTACAGTGTAACCCGGATATAAGAGAGTTACCGGGAGCGGATAATTAGTCGCTTATATCCGGGTTTGGTCTATTTTGTTTAGGTAACACAAGCTCTAATTTGGGAGCAGAGAAAATCTCTCTTTTATCTGGGCTTCTCTTATATCGGGGACTCTTATATCCGGGTTACACTGAATTTCTATTTAAAAAATACACTGATCAGAAGAAACGAGTGACTTGAATAGATGAAGTTTTAATAAATAATCTTAATTCTTCAAACAATGTAAAACTTGCTGCTTTTTCGGCAAAGAGAACGAAACATGTGTGTGTGTGTGTGTGTGTGATTAGGCAACAGTCGTTCATTTAAGCATGTTTCATTAAAAAATATTGACAAATTTTGTCTGTATAATTTATTTAAGATCCTTTCAAACTTTCTGATAAGTGTGTTAGTTTCGGGTGAGAATTGGTAGATGAATTTCACAAAATTGTCCCGAGCGCTTTCAAACCCTTCATAGGCCAGCATCAGGGGTTGCTTCCTTGTGTAAGGTGTGTTTGTTTTTAAAAAAAAGTTTTAAAAGTTTATACCATAACAAAAATATGGGAACGCAGGGTTGGATAAAACAGGGTAACTAATGTATTTAAAAATGGGAACGCTATTTTAAAAAGGGAACGCTATTTACGGAAATAAAATACTGTAGGAATACGGGATAAAAAAAATAAAATAAAATAAACAAACTAAAAGCATTTCATAACATTGTCGATATTTTCAAAATTAATTAATTTTTTTTTTATCCCGTATATCTATAGCATTTCATTTCCGTTGATAGCGTTCCCTTTTTAAAATAGCATTCCTTTTTTAAATACATCAGTTACCCTGTTTTATCCAACTCTGCGTTCCCATATTCTTGTTATGGTATAAACTTTCGAAAACGTTCAAAACTTTTTAAAAAACGAACACCTTACACAAGCAAGCAACCCTTGATGATGGCCTATGAAGAGTCCGAAAGCGCTCAGGACAATTTTGGGAAATTTATCTACCAATTCCCACCTGAAACTAAGACATTCATTATAAAACTTGAAAGGATCTTAAATAAATTATTCAGACAAAATTTGTCTTTATTATTTAATGAACACACACACACACACACACACACACACACACACACACACACACACACACACACACATATATATATATATATGTGCGTGTGTGTGTGTGTGTGTGGATAAAAGAGAAAATGAATAAATAAAAACCCGGTCTATAAATTTAAACTTTTTTTTATTTCTTCAAACTGAGTGAAAAGTTTGTTGAAAAAAGAGTAAAAAATGTATTCTTTTAATCTAAGATAATGTTGCCAGAGCATATATTTTTTTAAGTTGACATGGTCTGAGATTCGTGAATAAAGCATCTTAGAAGTCACCGTTTGCTTAAAACAAAGAGACATATTTTTGTAAAAAAAAAGGGTCACTATAAATATATTTCAGTCTTAAAGAATATCTATGTGAACAGCTGCTGATAACGCAAATATAACATATACAATATTCATTTAATTTAGGAAAAATTAAACGAGTTGAAATGAAATGTATTTTTGAAAGAAAAGAATTTAGATTTTCATTCAAAGGAAATAAGCCAAAATATATTTAAGTAAGCAATAATTCTTTACTTTCTTCCTGTTTGATAAGGAATAAAATATCCATATTTACTGAAGAAATATTTATTTAAGCAGACTCAAAATTAGTCGAAAAAGTTGTTGATTCATTAATGAATCTAATTGGCTTAGAAATTGCATTTTTAATATTTTGGGAGGGAAAATATTTCTAAAATTATTTTGGGTTGTGATTCTTCAAACTTTTCGAGTAAAGTCAAACATTGTCATTTGTGAAGTATCTCGACATTAACCCCCCCCCCCAAAACAAGCATCCTCCCCAATACATCTTGGTGTAGTAGCTATCAAAAAGGGAGCCTACGGGTCGCCTCCGACTACGGTCGCCAACTTTTTTACTTTACTTACACAGTTAAATGATCAAACAGTTCTATTTCTAATAATTTAATTTAGCGTAAGTCATTTGTTTGTTCACAATTCAAATGGTCCAACAGTTCTTTTTGACCAATAGATAGGACCATACCAGATGCTACCGTTTTAGGGAAGAGTGGACCAGGAAACAATGGCAATCAAGGGGTAATTCACATTCCCCAAAGCTCCGAAACCGGAACATCACGTTCAAATTGTTTTATGCTATAACTAGGACACCCGTTAGGAGGGGGTCTTACCACACTGCAGTGATGCAGTCGGTGTATTCTACCACCCAAGCCGACTGGGCCATTGCTTCTTTGTTTTCTAGTACGTTGTGACTTATCGTTGTTGGTAAACAACACACATTTTTCTTTATCAGAAAAATGGTGGGTTGGAGATGAAAGAGAACACCCACTGAAAAATAACGGAAGAAAATATTCATGTCAAATCTTGACCTTCAGAAACATTTGACAAATTACTGTTATGTTGAAAATGTCACGATTGTTTTCTTAAGACCTTATAGGACGCATGTAACAAGAAAAAAGAAAATTGCAAGAATTATAGAAAGATGTAAATAGAAGAAGAAATAACGCAAGAGTTTTTATCAATATGACCTGCTTGATAGTTTAAAGAGTTGAGGACGAGGCCTTGTCAAAAAATTCTCAGTGTAGACTAAGAAGAGAATGTCAATCGTTGTTTTCATTAGTTTTTTATATAGCCTGTTAAACAACATTACTGATATTCCTGTCGGCGAGGCATAGAACATGCTGACTGTATTCACTGTAGATACGTAAGACCAAAAAATGTGCCCTGGATATAACACTAAATTGCATTCGATGATGGAGATCTAGTTCTGAAGATCTGAGGCGTGTGAAAAACTCCTTCACAGCTATTACTCCCGGGACGACTTTTAACTAGAGTAGTAGTATCCTTTAGGGTCTCATATATAAGTTGATAATATCTGTTTATAAATTATCTGCATTCGATAAGACCGTGTAAAAATACAACGACATAAAAAAATATTTAAAAAAATGAACACTATTCCATCATTTTCTCACATCTAGGAATAAAATGAAATTATACAGGCTGAAATGCAGTTAAAATCAACCAATCAAATCAGTATTATTTAAAACGTTTTTCCATACTTAAAAGAACATTCTGCACTTTAAGCAAAAGTGACAGCAACTACATAAGAATGCTGCGAGCAATATTGAACAAGTCTTGGAGGCGGCACCCGAAAAAGCAGCAGCTGTACGGCCACTTACCACCGATCATGAAAACTATCCAAGTTAGACGAACCAGACGTGCAGGACACTGCTGGAAAAATAGGGACGAACTCATAAGTGACGTACTCCTGTGGACCCCTTCACATGGACAAGCAAAGGCAGGACGACCAGCTAGAACCTACATACAGCAGCAGCTCTGCGCCGATACGGGATATAGCCCGGAACACCTGCCGGAAGTAATGGACAATAGAGAAGGGTGGCGAGAGAGGGTAAGAAATATTCGTGCTGATGGAGCAACATGAGGATGATGGAGTTAACTCATTATTCCAGCACTTTCTTAGCTATTTTTTCAAACCAATGGACGTTTGACCGCGACATTGTAGTAAGCGAGTTCGAGTTAGAGAATGAGGAGAAAATTTGCCAATGGTCCGGGAGACCGGGGTTCAATTCCAGGGCAAGTTATACCAAAGACTCAAAAAATGGAACTTGATGCCACCTTACTTAACGCTTAGCATTATAAGGTAAGGGTCAAGGGTAAAGTAGAGTAATCCAGGGAATGGAGTAGCACCCTCCCCAACACCTCGGTGTGGTAGCTCTAGAAAAAGGAGCCTTCGGGTCACCCTCGACTAAAATCTCCAACTTTACTTTTCCTTTTTTTAGTTCAACTACTGCATTTTATACGAATGGCTTTGGCATCAAATAACCCACGAAGTGTGATATGCCATTAAGAATAAACCAAACCAAACAAACGACTACAGAAAAATATGAACTTCATTCGCTAATCTCCCGGCATAAAATAACCCAAGACGGGTTAACATGACGTTTAAATCAATAAAACAATCAATCATTTCAAAAATAAAAGAAATAAAATTTTTATTCAATTTATTGTTAAATCGTGAACCTCAGCAACTCACTCAAATAATCACCCGTATTGATGATCACTGAACACAGAAAAGCGTTAAGATATGAACGGTTTTGTTTGATGGCAATAAAATTTTCCTAATTTCTTTTCTTTCATCAGTTTCCTCCATTTTTCTTTTAACAAAAAGAGAATCAACGAAAGAATGTTTCATTCATTGTGTAAAAGTATAAATCATAACCTGGCTGACGTATCAGTTTATGCTGTTTCTAGGAATCAGCACTTGAATCACAATTATCATGTAATCTTAGCAATTAAAAATTTACTCCAAACAGTAACAAATGATAATTGTTTCGAGAAGGAAAACGTATGAGAAGAAATAGAAATTACGAATTATAAGTCTTATAATATTTTATAAAGATAGTACTATTTTGTGAAAAATGTCAAGGAGAGTTTTTTAGAGAACTATTTTAATTTAAGAGCCACTTAAGGATTTTATCGATTCAAACATTTTTCATTTTCGTTCGGATTGATAGTTCGTATGAACCCACGTAATTATTTTCGATCTTCAGCTTGAATAACTATCTATAAACCAAATTACTAATGTTTAATTGGATGTTAATAATTGTTTTAATAAGACAACTCATTTTTTAAAAGTGAAAATTGGAAATTTAAATTCTTTACGATTAGTTAAGGCATACGACAATATGGCTTCCCTCCGGGTTATACATGCAGTTAGCATCTCTTCCTAATATGAAGAATGGGTCCTTGTGGCATTGTGGTTAACAAGCTGGACTGTGACATCGTAGTTAGTGAATTCGAACTCCAGTCGTGTTATAACGCTTTTTTTTTCGGACTAATAATCATGGGAAAAGTTATGAGCTTCCCTGTTCCTCGAGCGATGGGTTAAATAGTACCATTACTGTTCTTCGACAAGAATAGATTTGGCATTGAATAACCCGTGAAGCTTGGTATGTCATTAAATAAATAAACAAAATCAAACTGCTATTAAGAATTTTGAATAAATACATTTTTGCACAGATACTATCTATCTATCTATCTATCTATCTATCTATCTATCGTTTGTTTTCTATTCCAAATGAACACTAGCACGTTTCTTGGTAAAATTGCTTGCATGACCGGCATGTTAAAAACGAAATATAATGACTTATTGTTTTCCTAGTACTCTCTCTTTTGCTCTCGTTTAACGAGTCATAGCTCAATTGTTTGCTCACTGTTCCAAGACTCGCTATGTAATACTAATTCAATTCAGCATCAGTAATTTGTTTGCACACAGTTGAGTGAATTTAGGTATAAAAAATGATTAAACATTTCTATTTGACTCATAGACAGGATCTTAACAGGTATTACCACTCCGGGATTAATGGCAATGAAGGAGTAATCCACATTCCCCAAAGCTGCAGAAGTGGAGGCTCATCATCTGATACAGTTTAGGGTTATGTCTTCGACACTTGATAGTGGGGAGTATACTCTGCAATGATGCAGTCGGTGTATTCTGTTGCTCTAGCCGACTGAGCTTGTGCAGCCGGGCGTGCTTATATATATATATATATATATATATATACTGCACAATACAGTGTTCGAATGAGCTGTAAAATGGGAATAATGGTTTTAGTAACCTTTAAAATCGATTAAAACTAATATTAAATTTAGGCGCCTTTTGACAGACACTTCTCCAAACGTCACTTGTCGCTATTTACAAATGAGTGGATAGAGGTTCCAATAGAATATATATATATAATCAATTGAAGATCGGATACGTGAAACTCAGAATTGTAAGTAAATTTTAACTATTTTATAGCTGAATATCGTAATATTGCTTTGCATTAAACACTATTTAACTGTTTTTAATATTATTGTGTATTTCTCCATCTCTCCCAACCGGCTCTGGTGGTGTCCTCGTGGTGTAATGGTTAAAGCGAAGGACTGCGGAATCGTAGTAAGCGAGTTCGAACCCCAATTGCGCTATTACGTTCACTTTCGAGCAAATACCCTTGGAAAAGGTATGAAGCCCCTTATCCTCCCAGCTATGGGTTAAATAGTACCACTACTGTTCTTCTATAAGAGTTGCTTAGGCAAAGCCCCATACCTCGTTATCATCTGTCTAGACTACGTGCTTAGAACTTCGATCGATAAAATCAGAGAGAACAGCTTCGAGCTGACAAAGAAAAGAAGCAGAAGGTACACCGCAAAAACAATTACCGACCCCGACTAGGCCGATGACATAGCGTTACAAGCAAATACACCCAACCAAGCCACTACTGCATAGTTTGAAACGAGCCGCCGCAGAAATTGGCCTCCATGTCAATCCACACAAAACTGAATACATGTGTTTTAATCAAGCAGGCGACATTTCCACCCTAGACGGGACCTCTCTGAAACTGGTTGACAAATTCACCTACCTAGGAAGCAGTGTCTCATCAACCGAAAAAGACATCGACACGCGGCTAACGAAGACATGGACAGCTATCGATGAGCTATCGATCATATGGAAATCAGACCTGACCGATAAAATGAAACGCAGTTTCTTCCAAGCAGCGATCGTGTCGATACTGCTGTATGGATGCTCCACTTCGACCCTAACAAAACAGCTGGAGAAGAAGCTAGACAGCAACTACACAAGAATGTTGCAAGCAATATTAAACAAGTCCTGGCGGCAACACTCCAAAAAGCACGAACTATACAGCCACCTGCCTCCCATCATGAAAACTATTCAAGTTAGACGAGCCAGGCACGTAGGACACTGCTGAAGGAGCAGGGACGAGCTCATAAATGATGTACTCCTATCCTATTTACCAACCCCTCCGCTCGGGCAGGATATGACACAAGGTCAATTTTTAAGCGGAGTTTAACAGGTTTGAATTCAGAGTTTTCCTTCTTCTAGACTAGTTGCCTCACCAAGGCTGAAGAACCTAGTCTGCCCTACTATTTTACCCATAGCTGGAGGGAGAATATTTGGATTCATACCTTTCCCAAGGGTATTAGTGCTATGTGAAATGTATTCAGGCTAGTCCAGGATTTGAACTCGTGTCGTCGTGTCCACATCCTGCGACGATAACCATTACACCACGGGCACCTCCTGATGTACTCCTATGGACGAACTAAAGCAGGACGACCAGCTCGAACATACATACAACAGCTATGTGAGGATATGGGATGTAGCCCAGAAGACCTGCCAGAGGCGATGAACGATAAGAAAAAGTGGCGAGAGAGGGTCAGGGATATCCGTGCTAGCGGCACGACGTGATGATGATGATGATGATGATAATATGATCCGAGTAAAAATGGATATGGTCGTTTTTTTAGTGAATACTTATTAAACTTTAATTTCCACTTTGTTGCAATTATTCATTAATGATAAATCTAAAAAAAAAAAAAAGGGGGGGTGCTCGGTGTTGTTAATTTTTAGTTCGTTGTTAAAATAATGGTAGCTTCTATGTTGTTTAATTTACCTGTAATTTTTCTTAAGTCATTACTTTGTCGATGTATAAATAATATATCATGTATTTAAAGGAAATATCTAGAATCTAAAAGACCTGATTTGAGAAATTCAAGAAATAAACAAGCAAAACTCCACTTAAAAGTGAACTCACGTGAACCGAATTTTTGTAAACAAAAATTAGCATTACATTGAAATCAAATTGACAATGTTTACTTCCATCTCCTTTCGTTAACAATCTTGGTAAGACGAGCATGGCGTACTGGGCACTAATGGAGAAACAAGAACAAAACTTCCTTTCTTTAATGGCATGTCAACAATCATAGGTTATTTAATGCCATAGCCATCCTTGAAGAAGTAAAGCAGTAGTACTATTTCATCCATACAAAGGTAGGATAAGGGGAGGGTCATACCTTTTTCTAGAGTATTTTTTGAATGTAATAGCACGATCCTATTTACCCAACCCCTCCGCTCGGGCAGGATATAACACAAGGTCAATTTTTTAAGCGGAGTTTAACAGGTTTGAATTCAGAGTTTTCCTTCTCCTAGACTAGTTGTCTTACCAAGGTTGAAGAACCTAGTCTGCCCTACTATTTACCCATAACTGGGTGGAGAATAATTGGATTCATACCTTTCCCAAGGGTACTAGTGAAATGCAATTAGTCTGGTCCAGGATTTGAACTCGTCGCCGTGTCCATTTCCTACGACGATAACCATTACACCACGAGCACCTCCATTAATTAATGTAATAGGACGATTGGAGTTCGAAATCGCTCACTCTGATGTTGCAGTCCACCACGTAAGCCACGACTGCATGGAACTCTCCCTATGGACGAACTCATAACCGATGTACCCAACAGTACTGACCGATAAGAAAGAAAAACCTAACATTCTGTTTGGATATTCAAAGCCATCAAGCTATGACTGTTAGGGACAGATAGCGCGAGAGTGTCAAGGGATTCTGTGCTGCTGACATGCCTTAATAATGAAGATGACTTGTTTTACCGAAATATCAAGATATAAATGTGCTGATTAAAAAAAAGCATTTCTTTTAAACAAAAGACATTGAATCGGATCTAAATAGGACATTTAATTCTGAATACATTCAACAGTAAAAGAACACAATGATCTTTGCTACTTAAAGCATTTTTTTATTAAATCATCGGGTTTCTTTTCTCACAATTCCATCTGTTCAGTTCCCCAATCAACAATTGAAATAGGAAGTTTAAAATTTATAAGGAGACAACACGGACAGCCATTTTGAGTGCTTCTCAAACAACAGGCACTAATTCTCAACAGCAAAAGTGGAGAAAGAAAAACAAAGAAAAAAGTGTGAGAACGGACCAACTGTGTTTACTGAAGAAAATTCCGACCTGCTTAAAAGTTGAAACATTGATTCTATTCACTGCGAAATTCTCTAGCGATAAAAAAAGATCATTACGTTGAATCAAAAGTTTTGCAGTATTTTCGAATCGTCAGGCTGCAATGCACTTGTTCGACCGTTCCAACAACTTCTGGAAGGCCTCATCGAAGTCCTTTTGTGTGAGCGTATCAATGATCTTCGTCACAGCCTCTTTCATCTCCTCAATTGTCTCATAACGACAGCCTCTAAGCTTAGGGAATAACCAAAAGTCACAGGGAGCAAGGTTTGGACTATAGTGAGAGTGAGGATCCGTCCTGATGCCCATCTTGGTCAAATAGTCTGTGACAAGGATGGAGTTGTGGACTGGTGCATTGTCCTGGTGGAAATGCCACTGAGCCGATTTGAAGAGTGCTGGCTTCTTCCGACGGAATCTCTTCCTGAACTCCTTTAAAATCTCAACATAGTAACCCTAACCCTAACCCTTTGGCCAAACAACTCTGGTGTATTGACCTCCTTAATCCTCCCACACCTCTCATCATCCCTCACAGACTGCCTGCCTTCCTTGAATCTCTTATGCTACTCAAAACCTGATGCTAGATTCATGCAAGATGGTCGAAAAGCAGTCTGAAGCATTCCATACGTGTCTGTGGCATTTTTTCATAGTTTGAAGCAGAATTTTATTGCATATCGTTCATCTAAAGTGTCCTCCCGTCCAGGTTGCATTTTTTAAATTCATCACCTGTGACAATCAGGTTTTAGTTGGGTGTATTCGAATTCCTGCTGTAGCTGTTCATTTGAACCTGAAATCATAAAAATTGGTCAGTCATCTCATAAGATGTATAGCAATAATATCATAGTTGATTTTCAAGAGTCTACGACAAGTTTAAATGCCTGTACAAAAAAATGTCTTGAAACATATTGAAGGCACCACGTAATTCAATTGCTCTGGTTGCATTGCCGAATTCATGAATATAACGAACCACACTGGACTATGAGATATTGAGCTTGCCTAGTACTATCTGTGAGCTACGCACCGGATTTACCTCTCTAGTTTGGAGTCGGCCTCGGAATCCACGCGCTTAGGTTTACTTGACCTTGCTTGAACGTCGAGCTTCTTACAAGCCGAGTGAAATTTCTTCAACCATCTATTGACTATACTGTAATGAACTTTATCTTCACCGAACTCACAATAAATGTTTTTCGCGTCGTTTTGGCCCACTTTAAACATGTAAAGAATAAGTTCCTGAGTTAGACTATGTTGTACATTTTTCTGTGCGGCTTTCAAATAACACACGTAGGGAAAAAATGCGCAACATGTCTGCGCGCACCAGTTGACACGATACTAACGACCACAGCGGGTACGTTGCACAGCCTGAACCGCTTTGCATACGTCATATCATTATCATGATAATGGTTGGCTGGTTGTTTTTTACGACAGATCAAGCCTTGTGTGTCATGAAATACCAGATCCTTTTTATATATATCCATATATTGAATATATTTGATTTATAAACAAATATTTTGTAAGTAACTTAATCTTAAAACCAGCCAGGACTTATTCGTTTGCAAATAAATGGTTTCAAGTATTGCTATCTAATATTAATAATTCTATTCAACATTTTTCGTTTGAGCACAGTTAAATTGTTCCAAGTATTGCTATGCAATAGTAATAATTCAATTTAACAGTCATTGCTTTGCGTACAGTTAAATAGTTTCAAGTATTGCTATCTAATTCAAATAATTCATTGTAACTGTTATTTGTTTGCACATTGGTAAATGCTTTCAAGAATTGCTATCTAACACTAATAATCCAATTCAACATTACTCAATCGCACTCTGTTAAATGATTTCAAGACTTGGTACGTAATACAAATTATTCAATTTAACATCGGTCATTTCTTTGTACACAGTTAAATGGTTTCAAGTATAGCAAATGATTAAACCGTTCTATTTGACTCCTAAATGGGACCCTAACAGGTACTACCTCTCCATGTCGGATCGAACCTGGGAGTAATGGCAATGAAGAGGTATTCTACATCCCCCAGCGCCCCGGGCTCACCATCAGAAGCTGTTTAGTGACATATCCGAAACAATCGTTGGTAGGGGTCTTACCCATTTTCAGAAATGCGGCTGGCGTATTCTAAAGCCTGATCATCGTCATCGTCATCAAGTCATGTTGATAACCTAGAGTTCCCAGACTCTCTCTCTCTCTCTCTCTCTCTCTCTCTCTCTTTCTCTCTTATCGTCCGTCTCTGTCGTCCACTGCTTTTCGTGTGTTCTCTAGAAAGCAGCCAGTGTCCGCACAGAGTTAATGTAAATCCTTGCTGGTCGTTCAACACTGACTTCTGAGTTCCTTCTCATTTCCCCAGCAGTGCTCCGCATGTCTTGTCCGTCTTACGTGAATAGTTTGCCAGATGGGAGGTAAGTAGCCGTACAGCTATTGTTTTGTGGGGTGTTGCTTCCTGGACTTGTTAAAGACGTCACGTAGTTTGCTTGAGTAGTTCCTATCTAGATTTTTCGTCAAACGGCTCGGCACCATCCATGAGATGCATCCTTACAATAGTACTTACACATCTGCAGCTTAGAAAAAAATCTCTTTCATTTTACAGGGAAATCAGGTTTCCATATGATCTATAACTTGTCAAAAGCAGTTCATGCCTTCCTTAGGCCAATGTTGACATCACTTTCAGTCAAGGTTTGTGCACTGGTCAACTAATTTCAGATGCTTGCTTCTTCAGCTTTGCGTTCATAGTGGGGCTAATGCTTCGTGACAACGATGTACCAAAGTATTGCTCTTCTTTTCACTTAGTCTAGGACTCCGACGACTGACCAATCAAAATTCATAGTAAATACATGAATCAAGGATTTTCTAACCTGACACACACGAATAGGTACTGAAATGTTCTCGACTCAATCAAGAAAGGACATTTTAGAAAATTGATTAAAGTATCAAAAATATTAATATACAGTGTTATGAACTTTCGAATGAATATACAAATTCCTTCGTAAATTGCCAAGAAAATGCCAAGAAACAGAAGGTGAATCAATCGCTAAATGTAGACATATAAACATGTTCCTCCTATGTCATTTACCCCTTTGAATAATTCCATAATTATATATATTGGGGTTGCTCAGATTTCTATTATGAGTGATTTTTCACGTACGAGTATCATCGGAACAAACATTTTGCCATATGACAAATTCCTCACGTCATAAATACGTTGGTTAGCTATTTCTTCTCATATATCCGTACGATGATTGGGAGACCACGCAAAAAAAAAAAAAAAACTTAAAGTTACACACTTTACAAGTATATGATTTGAATATAGGTTTAAAACCAACTCTACTTTAATAGCATCAGACAGTTATGCACATTTCTCATTTGTATTCTACTTAACACACACACACACACACACACACACACACACATATATATATATATATGTATATATATATAAATCAAAATTCAAATATTTAGATATTCCTGGTGAAGAGATCAATGTGAATGATATCACAGAGCAAATAATTGTTGTGAAAACCAAAAATCGGTCACATTAGTATAATAGATTTATTTCCATCCTGCTAAGAGCATTGATACGAATCAAAAACTTTAAAAAGAATTTAACAGGACTTCTTCAGATCCAACCTTTTGGTTGTTAGATCTGAAGAACTCCTGTTTAATTCTTTTTAGAGTTTTTGAATCATATCAATGCTCTTAGCAGTATGAAAATAAATCTATAATCCTAATATGACAGAATTTTGTTTTTTTCTTGAAGATATATATATATATATATATACACACACACACAGACACAGACACACACACACACACACACACACACACACACACACACACACACACACACACACACACACACACACACACACACGCATATATATATATATATATATATATATATATATATATATATATAAATTGAAAAATCAAACTGCATAATTCAGATATTTTTCGAAGTTGAAAAATAAAGTTTTAACTTCAAAGATACAATGGAAAATTTTGAAAAGATCTACAACACCTAGCTGCTTTGATGTAAGATATAATTTATGTCTGGAGTAAAAGATACAAATCATGTTGTACATTCATCCTGTTAATCTATTGAATCAAAAATTTGATTCTATCGCTAGATGTAGGGGCATAGAAATACATTTGGAATTATTTTGAAAAATAATGCAATAAATAAATGAATAATAAATAAATATGACTGATTAAATTGATAAATAAATTAAAATTTGAATTAATATTCATAGATTTTTAGCTTTGTTATTATAATGTTATTGGAACTGAGCCATTGACCTAATGAGTAGCATGTTTACCAATGGTTCTGGAAACCCGGGTTCAATCCCAGGTCACGTCATAACAAATACTCAAAAATTGTACTTGGTACCGCTTTGCTTAGCATTCAGCACAATAAGGTAAGGATCAAGGGTAAAGTGGGGCAATCTAGGAAATGGAGTAGCACCATCACCTACACCGCGGTGTAGTAGCTATTGAAAAGGGAACTTTCAGGTCACCCTTGACTAAGGCCACCAACTTTACTTATTGTAATGTAATTTTGCAGGATTTTACAGAGTTTTAGTTGTAGATAGAATTATCTGATTTTAATGATTAAAATTTGATGTAATAAAATAAGATATGTCTAAATTATAATTTTTTTATATAATACTTTAGATAGTAAGACATGTATTTTTGTAGCTGTAGATTTTTCCTCTGTTAAGTTTGAAGTATGATGAAACCGGATGTTCTATACATGCCAAAATAAGCTGATACTTATTGCTACTTGATTTGGATGGGTTAGGTTTATGGAGGCGAAAAAAAACATTTTTTTAGTCTAGTCTTGTTGTGAATGTGGAAAGAATTATTTTCATCCGTTCTTGTTTGATCTGAAGTAGTCCTGTTATTTTTTAGAGCATCGATTCATATCAATGCTTTTTAATAGGATGGAAATAAATTTATTGTCTTGATGTGACCAATTGTTGGTTTTATTGTGAAAAAAAATAATTTGCTCTGTGGATTTTATTTGCATTGAGCTCTTGACCGGGATTATTTAAATTTAATATTCTATATTTGGATATCAAATTGTCCAGCTTGGAATTGTTCCCAACGCCGTATTTACTGAATTTAATACTCTCTTATATATATATATATATATACAAAAGATAGTATTATATATATATATATATATATATATATATATATATATATATATATATATATATATATACGTGGTATGCAACCCTGTCTCACAACAGATATATAAAAAAATTCATTGATATGATAACAGGTGATATTATTTAAGTAAACAAGAAAGAAAGAAAAAATGAAAGAAAGAAATAATATAACCATTGGAAGAAAAATCAAAATAAGAAAGAATTTGCAAGAGAGAGAGAGAGAGAGAGAGAGAGAGAGAGAGAGAGAGAGAGAGAGAGAGAGAGATTAACTACTTATCAACACATAAATACTCTGGTTATAATTGATGTGAACTATGCTCCTACGACAACTAGGACTAAAATTACTACTACTAATGATAGTAGTCGTTGTAGCATGTTCACGGCTTTGCTAAGGGTACTAGAAAAGTGAAATGGATTGATTAGTTTTAGCAGCGAAAAGCAATTTGAGATAATAAAATCTTAGAACCTAAACAACGGGCTAATATTGTCCAAACGTGCTTATTTCGATATTGTTGTCAAGCACGTTAGTTATAATGCTACGAGGACTCCACCCACCCGCCTTCAATGTTGTTTGAGGAGAAACGAAACAAAAAAGTACAGAAAATATTTCGTGTAATTAGGAAATACATCAAATTTTCTCAGATGAAGTATTTACCATGTTGGTGTGGCTTCCCGTACACTGACTGCATCCTCAAGATTCCCACAAAAAAAGATGTTCTGAGTATAACACAAAACTGTATCTGATGGGCTGGCCCCACTTTTAGAGATCTGGATATTGTGGAATACACTTTTATTATCATTACTCCTAGGTTCCCACTGATAAAACCTCGTAGTATATATTATGGTCCCGTATAGACTTCAAATAAGTTTGTTAAAAAAGCAGAAAAAACAAACAAAAAACTAATAAACAAATTAAATACACAAAAATGTACACAGTGTAGCAGAAAGAACTTCGCATTTTTGTTTGGGGCGTTAATTAATTTGACCGTTATGGTCGTCGCATATTTTCACCCAATGAGGATGACTTATCCTTTTCTGCCTGGACCATGTTTCCCGGGCAACACAAAAATGGTGAAAGTCCGCCAAACTCACTCTTCAGAATCTTTCGAGCAGGACGGACGCACTTTCTTTTCGCTCCCTTCATAGCAGCAGATCACAACACCATGGGGAGAGCCATCTAATCTATGGACATTTGAGTCTATCCTTCTTGACCAAAGGTTTCCAATTGAATATGAATTAGATGCCTTTATTCTGCCCCTTATAGGAACACTTTTATGTCACCTCTAACTTTTGCTATGTCAACAGCGATGCTTAATTACGCTCAGACATTCAGCTACTTCATTCCTGGACAACCTTTTAGGAGACCATTATTCTTCGCTCAAACCTGTTAAACTCCGCTTAAAAATTGATCTTGTGTCATATCCTGCCCGAGCGGAGAGGTTAGTAAATATGATTATGCCCCTATCCTACAGCAAACAGGACCACGCATTTATGGCTGAATATTCATTCCTGTTCTAAAATTAGCAACTCAATATTTGCTTTGACTGTAGAACGCATATTCCGCTCAGACATTCAGCTGCTTAAATCTTTGTCAATTCAATAACTATTTTCTTCTACCCGCTACCAGCACAAAGGTTTCCTTTCCAACAAACCTTTATTAAACTTCTACATTGAAAACCTTTTGGTACCTTCGTTCGACTCATATATTTTTACTTTAGATATAACGGAGAGGGTAACTTAATCACATTCTTCATTATAACAGGAACATACTCTGTATTGGTTAGTTGACATATCGTTAAAAATCTAACTCAGAAGAAGAACAACAGTAAAAATAATATGGGAAGAAAAACAGCTGTATTGATATTTCAAGCGACAAACAAGCGAAATCTCACACAAGAAAACTTGAACATAGTTAAGAAAGAGAACCTTAAAAGAGAAACTGAATCTCTTCTGATAGCAGCTCAAAACAACACTATAAGGACAATGTCAAAGCATGAAAAGACAAGACGCAACAAAATAGCAGATGTAGATAAAGATGAAACGAAAACATAATAAATGAATGCAGCAAATTATTCCAGAAAGAGTATAAGACGAGACATGATCGGGTGGACAAGGCGATCCACTGGGAAATGTGCAAGAAGTTTAAGTTTGACCATACGAACAAAAGGTACATGCACAACCAAGAATACGTCCTATAAAATGAGACGCACAAAATTCTTTGGGATTTTGAGATACAAACGCATCACTTAATCTCGACCAGATGACCACACCTTGTGATAGTCAAAAAAAAAAAAAAGAACCTCCCGAGTAGTGGAGTTTGCGTTTACCGCTGAACACAGAGTAAAACTGAAACATAGCGAGAAGAGAGATAAGTACCTAGACCTTGCAAGAGAACTGAAAAAAAAACTATGGAACATGAAAGTTACGGTGATACCATTTGTAATTGGTGCGTTCGGCACAGTCACCTTAAAGGGACTGGAGGACTTGGAAATCAGAGGACAAGTAAATACCATCCAGACTACGCTGTTATTAAGATCGGCCAGAATACTGAGAAGAGTCCTAGAGACTTGAGGAAATTTGCTGTCACTCAAACTCCAGTGTGAAACCATCAACTGACGCTGGTGTGAAACACTCTCAAAAGAGTAAAATAATATCTTCCGAGGACACTTATTGTTCCTTCCAATATTCGTCATGGCGACGATGCCACCAAATTATGTCCTTAAAATTCAAAGAACATAGATTAACAAAATTACAAGAAAAAATAAACTACCTAATATAAATGGATAAGGTGAACCTTTTTGAGAAGTAGAAACCCAAACACAAAAATTGGATCTGCCAAGTCTTAGGGATAACATTTGGAATTGTTTGGTTGATTTGGTTGGTTTGGTTTTATGGCATATCAACCTTTGTAGGTTATTTAACGCCAAATCCATTTTTATGTAAATAATCTGTTCTATTGAAAACAGTTCAGATTAGCACAAGTACACAGTTTAATTGTCAAAAACATTTCAATTTCAAACTATTCAAGCAGTTATATATAACAATTCAGTTTAGTGTAAGTACAGTTTCAATGCAAAAAAAAAAAACAGTTCAATTTCAAATAATTCAGTTTAGCATAAGCACGCAGTTTAAATATAAGTACAGTTTGTGAAAAACATTTCTATTTTGAGCTATTCAGTTTTGTCAATCAGTTCTAATTCAGCTAATTCAGTTTAGTATAAGTGCAAATTTTGTTTACCCACATTTACATGTCAAAACAGCTCTATCTTAAACAATTCAGCTTGGTGTAAATACAGTTTCAATTTTAGAAAAACAGTTCTATTTGAATAATTCAGTTTAGCATAAGCACGCAGTTTAAATGTAAGCACGGTTTAATTGTGAACAACATTTCTATTTCAAGATATTCAGTTTAATCAAACAATTCAGTTTAGCATAAATATGCCGTTAGTTCTATTTAACCCATAGATAGGGCCCTATCAAGTGCTACCACTCCTGGTCAGAGAGGACCTGGGAGCGATGGCAATAAAGGGGTACTCTGCATTCCCCAAAGCTCCAGCATTGCTGGAACCTCACCATCAGATTGCTTAATGTCATATCCAGGATAAAAGTGGGAATGGGGTCCTACCCCTCTGTAGAGTTGCAGTCAGTGTACTCTACAGCCCCAGCCGACTGGACAAATTTGGAATTGTGAATAGCCCAATCCTAGTTATGAACACAAAAGAGAAACAACAGAAGTAACTACACAGTCAGAAATGCATTAAAAAAACTCGAAGAAAAACCAAAAGTATAAATATATGGGAATTATTGAAGTAGATACATCAAACACCCAGAAATGAAGAAAAAAAAAAAAGATTACCTCCGAAGGACAAAGAAAGTCCTAGAAATTAGACTTTGCAGCAGGAAGTTAATCAACGGAAGAAATACTTGAGTGGTTTCCCTTGTAAGATAAACCTGACCCTTTTTAAACTGGACAAAGGAGGAGTTAAGAAATATGGGTCACGGAATGAGAAAATTAATGACTATGCACAAGGCCTTAAACCCGAGGGATGATGTGGACAGATGAAGAAAGTGGACTCAAAAGCGCAGAGGATTATATGGATGTGAGGAATGGAGGGAAAAGAGACAGAAAGAAGACTTATTAAAGTAGGCAATAATAACAAAAAAAATCTTGTCCGATGGGCTACATGCGATAAGAAATACTTTATCTGACTGATTGTTTATCCATAGATGGGTGGTAGGGTATAACCAATTGATTCATGCCTTTCTCAAGGCTATAAGTGTAAAGAGATACACAAACGGTTTAGTTCAAGGGTTTGAACTGGTATCACCGATTTTATTTCTAACCACTTAACCGTTACGCAAAGCCCGCCTTTACCAGGTTTAAAGTTACTAAAATCAATTTTAGCATATTCTTCATTGATAATCATCTCTTTTTCTTAGTTCTGATAATGTATGTATTTACCTAACCCCTCTGCAAAGAAAAAGGTGGCACATAGTTAATTTTCAAGGAGAGCAAAGCAGATTTGAATTCAGAGTTTTCCTTCTCATTGACTGGTTGCCAAACAAAAGCAAAAGAATCTAGTCTGCTCAACTATCTACCCATAGTTGAAATAGGGTACAGACGTTTTCATGATCTTCCTACGGAAATCAAATGAATGAAGAGGGAATCCCCATGGAATATTGGCTAACGAGCAAGACTGTGATATCGTTGTCAGCGAGTTTGAATTCTAGTTACGCTATTAAATTCATTTTCGGACTAATACCGTATTTCCACAGCTATGGGTTAAATATTACCACTTCTGTTATTCTACAAGGGTGGCTTTGGCATTAAGTATTTCATGAAGGTTCATATGCCGTTAAAACAAAGAAATCAAACCAAGCAAAACTAACGATCGACAGCAATATCTCCTCAATAATAATTCAAAAAACATTCAACGTTGGGGAATAAAAACAAATAAAGACCCATGAATAGATTTAAACTCTGATGATTTAGAAAAAAAAAACAAAAAAAAACAATCAAACCAAAACTTATCCTGACTCTTAGGTTTGGTTTGGTTTCTTTGTTTTATGGCATATCAACTCTTTTTAGGTTATTTAATGCCAAAGCCATTCTCCTAGAAGATCAGTAGTGGTACTATTTCACCCATAACTGGGAGGATAAGGAGGTTCATGCCTTTCCCAAGGGTATTTGCCCGAAAGTGAGCGTAATAGCGCGACTGGAGTACGAACTCGCGTACTACGATTCCGCAATCCATCACTTTTACCATTACACCACGAAGACACCCCTCTGACTCTTACTGGGCAATTCTGAGCCATTTTGGATTGAAAAATAAGGAAGCAGAGCCGAAGAAAAGACAAAAAATATTCATTCATGGAACTCCAGTGAATTCTTTACGAAAAGCCTAATTCCGTCATGTCCCACTTCTCTCACTTATTAATATCTGCTTCTCATGCCTCGCTTGAAATACGAAAAAAAAAAATGTTTTTAAAAATGTGATAAAAAGAAAATCAACGAATTAAGGAGATCTTTTCATAAAGATTTTCAGTACTTCAGTAAAATAACGATTTTTAAAGGACTTCGATTTTTTCGCCTTATTTATTCATTTAAAGAATTAGCTGTTTGAAAATAATCGAAGAAACAGAGAAAGAAAAGAAAAAGAAAGGCTAATTCTTCGCTAGAACTATCATTGGATTTAAGGAATGTCATGGGCATTTTAAGGGTTTCTAAAAAAAAAAATTCTAAGAATTAATTATTTTAAAATCGCCTCATTACGCAATGTCTTACAGATGAAAGAAAATTTTCTCCATGGATCGATTTGAGGCTTAATCTCTTCATTCAAATGAATTCGTTCATCAGTTTGAAAATCATGTCTCTTCGAAAGATTTTCTCTTTTTTTAGGGAGTACTAAAGGGAGTGATAATTCGAGATGAAAGAAAAAAATGTAAAAGTTGATGATGACAGACAAGAAAAAAAATTTTTTCTTTCATGTGAAGGAAATCCTTGTTCGTATTGGTGACTTTTGAGTAACACGATTGCAGATTTAAAATCAGAAAATTATTTTGATCTTATAAGTTTAAATCCTCATGGTTCTTGCCATGGTTTACTCAATAATGCAAACACACACACACACACACACACACACATATATATATATATATATATATATATATATATATATATATATATATATATAAGAGTTTTGACCTCAGTCGAGGGTGAGCGAAGGCTCTTTTTGCAATAGTTATTACACCTAGGTGTAAGGTAGGGTGCTACTCCATTCCCTGGATTGCTCCACTTTACCCTTGATCCTTACCTTATAATGATGTGTGTTAAGCAAGGCGGCATCAAGTACCATTTTCTTTTTAGTCTTTGGTATGACTCGATCTGGGATTGAACCCTGGTGTCCTGGACCATTGGCAGACACCCTAGTCATAATATATATATAGATAGATAATTTGAGAGAGAGAGAGAGAGCGAGAGAGAGTGTGTCAGGGAACTATGTATTGACAGTGCAATTTGACAATGATGATAATGATTGGTTTGGTTTGGTTTGGTTTTATGGCACATCAACCATTGTAGGTTATTTAATGTCAATTCCATTTTATACATATAAACAGTTCTATTTCAAACAATACAGTTTAGTATAAGAACACAGTTTCACTATCAAAACACAGTTCTATTTCAAACAGTTAAGTTTAGCATAGGTACACAGTTTAGTTCTATTTGATCCATATATAGGACCCTGTCAAGTGTTACCACTCTGGGCCAGAGTGGACCTGGAAGCGATAGCAATGAAGGGGTGCTCCGCATTCCCCAATGTTCCTGCATTACTGGAACCTCACCATCAGATTGTTTAGTGTCATATCCAGGACACTCATTGAGGGGGTGGGGTCTTACCCCTCTACAGAGAAGCAGTCGGTGTCTTCTACAGCCCCAGCCGACTGGACAAGATGATGATAATGAGATAAGAATAATTGATAAATACAATTACTAATGTTAAATAGCAATACTTGAAACCTTTTGAACTGTATAGAAACGACTGAGCTGTAACAACTCGTTTATACTAAAGTTACTAACTAACTATTGGTTCACAATTCATATATATATATATATATATATATATGTGTGTGTGTGTGTGTGTGTGTGAGTGTGTGTGTGTGTTTTGGTATTGAATAACCCACAAAGCTTGATATTCCATAAAACATCAATCATCTCACCAACCAACCAACCAACCAACCGAATAAAATTATCTTGTCCGATCGCAATTTGTGTTGAATGTAATTTCTTAGTCATTCGAATTTTCGGTAAGTACAAAATGCCAATGAAAATGCTTCACTCCTTCGTAAATAGATCGATATCAACATGGATGACTGTTACTACAGAAACCCAAAGGGTTAACAAGTAATCTAGTCGACTCTAAAAGTAGCAGATTGACGGTCAGAGAAATCCATGAAGACACGCTCCATTTTTATTGTACTAAACTGCTTATGATTTGGTAACGGCTTATAATCGAGTGCACTCGCTTTGTAAAAAGCGTTTGGCTTAAATTTATCGAGTTGATTTAATTGTTAGTGCCAATATTGAATTAAAAAGTGATTATGCTTAACCCAGCTTGTAAAATGACCTAGCTAATTAAAACTTAACCTCAGAGTACAAGTCACGAAAAATGTAAGCTTCATTAGGCAGACGGTATACTTTTGTAAAATGCGCATGCGTACTTACATTCTGCAGAAGATATTCATTCAATTCCGCTGAAGCAGACACATGAAATAGTTGGGACCGAATCATTTACATTCAAGTTTACCGGCAACACAGATTCCTTAGAATCTCTCTTGCCATTTGGCCCTATCACCCATCACCCTTGGTAAATACTCTAGACGGCATCCTTTTTTCGCAAAGTGCTGATGAATGAAACCTTTTGCTTGTCAGCCAATACTAATGTATCCATGAGTAGGAGTCCATGACAGAACTCCGTTTATGAGTTAATCCCTACTATCTCTTAGAGAGCCCAGCATACCTTGCTGGCCTTAATGACCAGTTAACGACCATATAGATCGCTTGGATAAAATAAAACGGGAATTCTAAGTGTTAGCCGTGTCAGTATTACTGTATTGTTGCAGCACTTGCACTCTAAGAAAACGCCTGGAGAACAAGCCAGACTGGAACTACACAAGAATGCCACGGGCTGTTTAGAAAAAATCCAGGAAGCAGCACCCTACAAAATAGCAACTGTATGGCTACTTATCTTCCATCTCACTTGCCATCTATGTAAGATGAGCTAGACATGGTGGATATTGCTGGAAAAGCAGAGACTAGTCGGAAGACCAGCTTTATACAACATGACTAGGTGATATCATGCAATGGTTGTCGTTTATAAAATATTATCTTACTCTAACTCATGGTCAATATAAAGGGTCATCTGATGAAAATCGAATTATAAGAGACCGCTATCTCCACCAGCAACAGTTGGCAAAAGGATAAATTAGGAATGTAAAACCCTTTTATAAGACAGGTATTTCACCTGTGGAAAAGGTGTTATACTTGTGCTTTGTAAGCAAATATGGACTGTTTGGCCGATACCATCACCCTTGGTAAGAAGGCTTGTTTCAGGGTGTAGCCAAATGATTTGTTTATCAGTCCCCAGTGGGCCTCATGGTTCGAACCCATTGCAATTTAATGTAAATCTGGTTGGGCAATATACAGGGATAGTAGTAGATATTCATTCCTTTTTCTTTCTCCATATTTTCTTTCTTTCTTTCTTTCTTTCTTTCTATTATTCTGATAATTTCTTTTTTTTTACCCAACATCGGCAGAGAACCTCCTCCACAGGTGGAATGTCTATCCTAAGATAGAGTTTTATCTATCTATCTATCTATCTATCTATCTATCTGATTCTTTCTTTCTTTCTTTCTATTATTCTGATTCTTTCTTTCTTTTTTACCCAACATAAGCTGAGAACCTCCTCCACAGGTGGAATGTCTATCCTATGATAGAATTTTATCTATCTATCTATCTTATTCTTTCTTTCTTTCTTTCTTTCTATTATTCTGAATATTTTTTTTCTTTTTTACCCAACATAAGCAGAGAACCTCTTCCACAGGTGGAATGTCAATCCTATCATAGAATTTTATCTATCTGATTCTTTCTTTCTTTCTTTCTTTCTTTCTTTCTTTCTATCTCATAAATGAAAAGGTGCACTTAATGCCAAGCTTGCCTAGAAAGAAATGACTTTTGTCTTGAGAAGTGGCAGTCATTTTTTTTACCCTAAAATGTCCGCCGTTTTTGTCGAGGTGGGGAAAATACATTGAAATGAAGCGTGAAATTACAGTCATCTTCTCAGGTGTTAGTCACAAAACACCCCACCGAATGGAACTTATCTGCCGCCGTCAATCACGTGTAAACATTTTTTTTTCAGCACCCTGTGTTTTTTAACTTTAAGAGTACAGTCATAGAGTTCGTTTCTGAAAGGCACTGCGCATGCGCTAATATCTAGATAAAAAAAAAAAAAAAAAAAAAAAACTAAAAAAGAAAACAAATAAAAAAGAAAAAAGAAAAGAAGGGGATAATTAATGATAAAGGGAAAGCAGGAGTATAATAATTTCTTTTTGCATATATACCTTTGAGTTTTTCAAGACAGAGAGTTGACAGACACAATGTGATAAGAAAAAAGGATGAATAGGACTTGCCTGTATTGAAGATTGCATTGATGCAATGATCCAGAGACTCCAACAAAAAAAAAAAAGAGAATAGAAAAACTAATCACAGTTGCCAGAGCAATACAAACAGAAGTACCGAGCACAAATAGGAAAACAAAAAATATAGAGAGCAAAAAAAGGAAAAAATTTACAGATACTTCAAGTGACAAGCTAAGGAAGATATTCGTAAAATAACCTGCCAGAGAAACTATTAATGACTGCTCGACTAAAGTCCTGGAGATCTGAGAAAACTTGGTCTCGGACTTCAGGATTTTTGCTGATTTTAATAATGTTGTAATTGATGGATTTTGTCGCTAATAATAGTTTCTCTCTTCGTGTTAATTAAAACTAGTTTTATTCATCTAATCGAGATTGGATGATCCGTTTATATCTCAAAATCCGTGAGAACCTTGCGCTTTTCATTTTCAAGAACAGATTCTGCTTTGCGCATATACCTTTGGTCAGTATGAAAAAATAGTCTCTTGCATAATTTCCTATGGAAAACCTTTCTTACCCAGTCGTATCTGCCCTTTGGGTGCCAGTTTACTGTATTCACTTATGTGATTTCAACAATGTTGTAGTTTGGATGGTCTTGATTCGTCCTCCGATTTCCAACTCTTCCAGTCCACTCATCAAGCCATTGTCGAACGTTCCGAGTGCACCACTTATAACTGGCATCACTGTCAATTTCATGTTCTATAACTTTTTAGCTCTCAGGCAAGGTACAAATACTTTTTTTCCCTTTTCGTTTTCTTTGATTTTCACTCTGTAGTTCGCCAGGATGGTAAAGTGCACAATACGGCAGGTTCTTTAATCTTACTCTTTTGAGCGTTTTTCACACCAGCTTTAGCTGATGATTTTCCACTTGAGTTTGAGAGACAGCAAGTCCCCTTAAGTCTCCAGGACTCTTCTCAGTATTCTGGCCGATCTTAATAATGCTGTTGTCTAAATTGTCTCCACTCGTCCTGTTATTTAATTTCCAAGTCCTCCAGTCTCTGTATCAATCCTTTGGGGAGTTGTCCTCGGGGTGTAATGGTTAAAGCACTGGATTACGGAATCATAGTAAGCGAGTTCGAATTCAAGTCGCGCTATTACGTTCACTTTCGGACAAATATCCTTGAGAATGGTATGAACCCTTTTATTCTTTCAGCTATGGGTTAAATAGCATCACTGCAGTTCTTCATGACGGAAGGCTTTGGTATTAAATAACCCACGAAGGTTGATATGTCATTAAAAAAAGAAATCAAACCAAGCCAATCTTTTGGTGACTGTGCCAAGAGCACCAATAACAATTAGTATCATCGTCACTTTCATGTTCCACAGTTTTTTTTTTTCAATTGTCCGGAAAGGACGGGGTACTTATCTTTATTTTCGATTTCTTTCAATCTTACTCTTTGGTCCACTGGGTTAGCAAAGTCCATAATTCGGTATCATTATCATTATAAGACCCGCGGAATTTACTTGGTTGTTCGGCAATGGTCCGGAAGACCGGGGTTCAATCCCAGGTCGAGTCATTCCAAAGACTCAAAAAATGGTACTTGATGTTTAGCACTCAGTATTATAAGGTTAGGTTCAAGGGTAAAGTGGAGCAATCCAGGGAAAGGAGTAGCGCCCTACCCTAGACCTCGCTGTAGTAGCTGTAGAAAAGGGAGCCTTCGCGTCGCCCTCGACTAAGGTCGCCAACTTTACTTACTTACTATCTTTATTTTTTAGAGTTTTTTTTTTTATGCACCCACGCATGCACACGCACAGGTAGACATGCTTGCGCACATACATGAAACTATTGAAAAGAATATTTTACACATTGATAAATTACCGAAAAGGAATATTTTTCGTAAAGTTTAGGAATATTTCTCAGCGTTTCTAAGGCGATTACTCTGACTACCATTGAAACTTTCTCCCAACACGGCGAGGAAGTTGGCATGAGGAAGTAAAGTCTTTTCGAGTGTGTTGTACTGGGTGGGTTGGTGGGGTTGCAATTCGGAAGGCAAACATGTTGTCATCTTTTATTCTTTCTCGTTCTTTTATTTCTATTTGAGGATATAAACATGATTCTCTTCATGGATATAGGTTGAAAATTAGATTTCATTTATTTTGTCCATCTCTTCTTCTCGTAGAGACATTTAAAATCTGTTTTCCCTCTTTTTCTTTCTGTCTTCATAGCTCTCTCTCTCTCTCTCTCTAAATATATATATATATATAAGCACACACACACACATACGCACACACACACGTATATATATATATATATATATATATATATATATATATATCCTCATTCTCGTTGATGTATATTTATAATGGAAAGTGGGACAAACACTAAATATAGATATGTAAGTAGGTATGTAGATGCACACTAAAATAGTCGAATTATTCTTAATAATAATAATGATAATAATAATAACTACGATAATAATAATAATAATACCAAAGAAAACGAAAAGAGAGAGAAATGTACATGGACCTTGCCTGAGAACTAAGAAAGCTGTGGAGCATGAGAGTGATGGTAATGCTAATTGTATTTATAACACTTTGAACAGTACCAGAAGACTTTGAAAGGTTTCTAGAAGAGTTGGAAATCGGAGGACGAACTGAGACCATCCAAACTACAGTATTGTTGAGGTCATCTTAAATTCTGAGAAGATTCCTGGTGACCTAAGAAGATTTGCTGTCTTTCAGATTCCTGTGGAAGACCATCAGCTAACGCTGGAGGAAAAAAAACTCGTAAGAAGTCAAATAATAGCAGCCCAGGACCAAAACCCCGGAACAAGAAACTATCAAGTTTATTATTAAGAACGGGTGAATAATATGTAGACTGTGCGTACAACCCCCCCCCCAAAAAAAAACTGTATGAATTGACTACTTAATGTCCTGTTGCCCAACAGAAAGTGAATATAAAGAAAGGCATGATGAAATAGAAAAAATGTAAATGAAAAATATGTAAATATCTGTGATATAAATAATTAACAGAACCAATAACATAAGCCAAAGAAGTCACATTTCTCTGGAACATAGCAATCGAAACAAACATAAAAATAAAAAGCAATAGTTCCAATAGAGTGGTTAAGAACTATAAAAGAAACACATGCTTTCTAATTGATATGTCATTTAAAGTAAACAATAAAATAAGTTAATATGAAGATCTGGATGTAGAAATTAAAAAGAAAAATGCAGCACTGTGTCAGTTATTGTGGTGGCCCTGGCTATGATCAAGAAACGGACAGATAAACACATTAAACAGATTCCTGGCAATCCCAGCCTATATGAAATGCCAAAGAGTAATGCTCTTTACAGAACTGCTAATTTCCTTCGGAGAGTGCAATCAATGTGAAAGAAAAAATAACATCCAAAATAGTCAGTAAAAAATAAATAAAGGAATAAAAAATGAATGCATAAAATCTCTTACTCCCCTCGGGCAAGGTCTTTCGTAAAGATCCAGTGAAGGGTTGTAAGAAACGGAAAGTAAAGCTAAAAATTGAATAATAATAATAATAATAATAATAATTACAAGACGCGCAAGTACCTGAATGGATGACCAAAGGAAAGACTTCATTAATCTAAAAGGACCCTAGTGAAGGAACTGCCCCAAACAATTACAGACCCATAACCTGCCTACCAATTATGTGGAAAATACTAACAGCACAAATAAGGGAAAAGATCTACTATTCGCTAACAAGCCGCGGATTGTTTCCTGACGAACAGAAAGGATGCTGCAAAGGATCCAGAGGCACAGCAGAATTACTCTACATAGATCAACACATCCTAAATGAGAGCAAGACTAGACGGAAAAATCTAGCAATGGCCTGAATTGACTATAAAAAGTCATATGATATGGTCCCACAAAGCTGGATACTACACTGTCTCAAAATGTACAAAATATCACATGAAGTCATAAAATTCATCGAAAAGACCATGAAAACCTGGAGAGTGCAGCTGACAGCAGGAGGAAGAAGCATAGCTGGAACAAAGATCCAAAGAGGCATTTTCCAAAGAGATGCACTATCGCCCTTACTATTCATAATAGCCATGTTGCCACTGAACCACATACTCAGAAAATGCGCAGCCGGATACAAACTCAGCAGATTTCAAGAGAAGATTAACCACCTAATGTACATGGATGACAGTAAATTATTTGCAAAAAAATGAAAAAGAACTGGAAACTCTCATACACGCAGTTAGAATATACAGTCAGGACATAAGAATGGAATTTGGCATAGAAAAATGTGCCATGTCCGACATGAAAAGTGGCAAACGACATATGACTGACGGAATGGAACTACCAAACCACGGCAGAATTAGAACGCTCGAAGAAAATGAAACCTACAAATCCTTGGGCATCTTGGAGGCTGACACCATCAAACAAGTGCAAATGAAAGACACGATCCGAAAAGAATATCTCAGGAGAATGGGAAAACTACTCGGGACAAAACTCTGCAGCAGAAACCTCATCAAAGGAATAAATATTTGGGCTGTGTCACTAGTTAGATATTCGGGACCCTTTCTCAAATGGACCCGAGAAGAACTTAAATTGACCAAAGAACAAGAAAACTAATGACCATGCATAAGGCATTATACCACAGAGACGACGTTGACAGACTATAGGTATATAGAAAACAGGGAGGAAGAGGACTTGCCAGCATCGAAGACACCGTTGACGCATCCATACAACGGCTCGAAGACTACATAGAAAAACACGAACGAGGACTAATTAGAAACGATCCTCAGAGGACGAATGACAATAACTAGGAAACAAAAATGGGAATGAAAACAACTCTATGGCCGTTTTAAACGTCTAATAAACAACATCTCACACCAGAAAACCTGGACCTGGCTAAAAAAAGGAAACCTTAAGAGAGAAACGGAATCCCTCCTAATAGCAGCACAGGACAATGCCATAAGAACCACTCATATCAAAGCGAGAATAGATAAGACGCAACAAAACAGTCAATGTAGGCTATGAAGTGACAGAGACGAAACGATCAATCACATAATAAGCAGCAAATTAGCATAGAAGGAGTACAAGGCGAGACACGACTGGGCCGGCAAGGTGATCCACTGGGAAATGTACCGGAAATTTCAATTCGACGATATAAACAAATGGTATATGCACAACCCGACACCTGTCCTAGAAAATAACTCGCATTAACTCCTATGGGACTTTAACATACAAACGGATCACTTAATTCCGGCCAGAAGACCAGACCTCATAATAATCAACAAAAGAAAGAGAGAATTTGCAAAATTGTTGATTTTGCTGTCCCGGTGGAGCACAGAATAAATCTGAAGGAAAGAGAAAAGAAGGATAAGTACCTCGACCTTGCTAGAGAATTGAAAAAGCTGTGGAACATGAAAGTAACGATTGTGCCAATAGTGATTGGTGCGTTAGGCACAGTAACTAAAAGATTATTAGAGGGACTGGAGGACTTGGAAATTGGCTGACGGGTAGAGACTATCCAAACGACAGCATTGTTAAGGACGGCCAGAATACTGAGACGAGTCCTGGAGACTTGAGGAGACTTGCTGTCACTCAAACTCCAGTGAAGAACCATCAGCTAACACTAATGTGAAAAACTCTAAAGGAGTAAATTATAATAATACCAGACCTAGTACTAAATAAGAAAATAAAAGAAGAAATAACAGAAAACTTGCTGTCTAGTGGATTTTGTGGTTCCAGCAGCACAAATTGTTGAAATAAGAAGAAGGCGAAAAGATAAACAAATACTTGGATTTTGCCTGAGAACTAAAAATTTGAGGATGACGGTCATACCAGTAGTAGTTAGTGCACTTTGAAAAGTCCCCAAAATGCACTGGAAGAATTAGAAATTCGTGGAAGAATTGAAAGCGTAGAGACTACAAGGTTTTTGAGATCGGGCAGAATAGTGAGAAGATTCCCAGATCATGAGGAAATTTGCTGTCACTCAGACTCGAGAGAATGATCACCAGTGAGAACCTGAGCGAAAAATTCGCAAAGAGTAAAATAATAATAATAATAATAATAATGGAGGAATAAGAGGGAGAAAACAAATAGTACTTTATGGAGGATTACCTTTTTGCAAGTTAGTCTCGCAAAATGCAACGATTGTTTAAAGTCTTTTTTAGTAAGTTTTGATCGAATCCGAGATAATTTAGCCTCGGTGAATTTGGAAATTTCAAGATGAATAGAGAGGGATTTTTTTAGCAAGAACAAGAAAGGAAAAAAAGAGTAAAAAAAAGAAAAAAAAAGAAAAAAAACCTCACAAAAACCAGACAAAGAGCTGAGTATTGGACTGGAAGACAAAAGATGCGTAAATGAATAATTTTGAACAATCCATATGTTTTAAAAGTGCTAGTGTCCTCGCAGATCACTAAAATAGACAGATCCGTGTATTTGATTGGTGGTTGCAAACAACCTATCAGATGCGCGGATGAGCGGTCAATAATTGTCCAAATAGATAAAAAGCCAATTCAATTTCCCTTTTTTTTCCTATGTCATGTAAACTGGTTGGTATATCAGAGACTGATCATCTCTGATAGGGTCTACTGGGGGAGGGGAGTATGATGTTGGAAGAACCGAAACTCTCCAAGGAACCAAACAAAACATCACTGACGACACCCTCCGGTGCTAAATGCATTAAAGCGTATATCTAAAGTAAAAAAGATCGTACTCGTGACTTAAACATTATGACGAAGAAGAAGAAGAAGAAGAAGAAGAAGAAGAAGAAGAAGAAGAAGAAGAAGAAGAGTGGGAAATAAATTAAAAAATATTTGTCATTTACTAAGTTACTATATATTTGACTCTCGACTAGAAATTTGGAGGACTCCGTGAAAATGAAACACGAGTAATTCTCGACGATCTTGGATTGCTAACCCTTGCAAGACGTGAAGTGCTCTGAAACTTCGATTAGTTTTGTCAAAAGAACGGAAGTACGAAACACTTTATGAGGGTTGAATTCATTTTTCAGAAGTAATTGATTTGAAAGATTAGGTTGCTAAACATGGCAGCCTGGTGTACGTCTCTGTGGTATAATGGCAAAAGCGCTAGAGTGGTACACGAAGTAAAACAGTTCGAACTCCAGTCACGCTATTATATTCATTTTAGAATTAATTCTGTTAGGAAAGGCATGATCCCTCTATTACCCAAGATATGGAAAAAATAGTAACGCTACTGCTCTTTTACAAGGATTACTTTGGCATTGAATAATCCATAAAGGTTGATCTGTCAGCTAACAAAGAATCTGAAACCATTGTACCAAAATGTCGTGTATATTTTCTATTTCACTGATTTTAGATTAAGATCATTTGAAGACTTGTAGGTTTCGGTTGATGACAAAAATTCTTAGGGCTAATAAATATAATGAAATGAACAGAATTAAAGGAAAGCGTGATAAAACATCAATGCGTTGTCTTTTATTTGTTTGGTCTAGTTTAGTTTTATGGCATATCAACCATTGTAGGTTATTTAATGCCAAATCCGTTTTATACATATATATTAAATATATGATTTAACACATTTTGTAAATAACATTTTTAAACAAGCCTGGAACCATTGTTTGCACACAGTTAAATGGTTTCACTTATTTCTATCTAATACGAATAATAATTCTATATATTATTAATCATTTGTTTGCACACAGTTTAATGTTTTCAAGTATTGCTATTTGACACTAATACTTAAATGAAACAGTCATTTATTTACACACAGTTCAATGATTAAACATTTCTATTTCAAACAATTCAGTTTAGCATGACAGCAAAGTTAAATGGTTACAAGTATTGCTATGTATCACTTATAATTCAATTAAAGATCAATCACTTGTTTACACATAGTTAAAGGATTAGATTGTTCTATTTCAAGCAATCCAGTTTTGCGTAAGTCATCTGTTTGCCCTCAGTTTAAATGTTAAACATTTCTATTTGGCAAATTGATAGGACCGGATCTGTGTTACAACTCCGGGCCTGACCTGGGAGCAATGGCAATAAAAAAGTACTCCGCATTTCCCAAAGCTCCAGCATTACTGGAGCCTAAATGTTTTTTATTATATATATATAATTTCAGCGGTGGAATTGCTAATCTCCAAAAATCGATGGCCTATTCGGTTGGGGTGTAGAATAAACCGATATCATCTCTGCTGAAGGGTAAGACTCCCCCAACGAATGTTCTGGATATGACAGTAAATAATCTGATGGTAAGGCTCCAGGAATGCTGGAGCGTTGGGGAATAGGGAGTACCTATTCTTTGCTATCGCCCCAAGGTCCACTGTGGCCCGGAGTGGTAAAACCTGATATAGTCTTATCTACGGGTCAAATAGAACTAAACTGTGTACTCATAAGCTGAACCGTTTGAGATAGAACTTTATATTTAAAAAAAATGGATTCAGCATTAAATAAAGTACATTGGTTGATATGCCATAAAATCCAACCAACCAACCAACCAACCAAGGAACCTACCAACCAAAAATCAACAAACTTTATGATTTATCAGAAATGTTAACGTCTCTGTCTGTGTGTCGCACTCTCAGTCTGTCTGTCTGTCTACATATATACCAAAATCAAACAAAGAATATCTATCTATCTATCTATCTATCCAACAACATCATTAGACAACATTATCTGTCAATCATAGTGTGGGTGGGGGATAACGGTTATACACTTTCGAAATGGATTTGACAATCAGACTTCTTATGCTGGACGAGTCTATTTTTTCTTCACTTTCGCATTTATTCCCTGAGAAAATGAACCAGTCCTCTCTTCTTTGGATCTTAAACTCTTTGTAAACAGGCAAATAGGGTTCATTACCCTTTGTAAAGCCACCAGTCTAGGAGAAGGAACAAACTCTAAATTCAAAAGCAGGACTTTTGAGGCTAGTAACTCCAAAAATCTGTTTCCCACAAAACTAGAGTACTATCACAGACATGGTGTGGCTGTGGTTCTGTTATATACCCGATCGATGAATACGTTGGACCCTATTGTGAGGGAAGGTATTTTTGCTAAGTTGTCACCACTTACAGTGGTTACTTTCTTTGCGCCGCAACCAAGTATTGTATTTTTTTTAATGTCATAAGAATTACCATTTCATTTCCAACGTCTGTTTTGATTATTTCTCATTCAGTAACATTTTGTTAGGTTATAACAGGTTCTATGCACCTAAGGGAACGAACACATTTACATCTGTTATAATTTCATTTTATCTTTTAGATTTTAACTCGCAAGTAACGTCATCCACTGTAATCACATGAACTATCTGGAGAATAAAGAAACATTAAAAGGCCCCCGTAATCCAATAAAGGAAAATGAAAATCGTACAGTGTATAAGTGTTAATTCATTGCGGAAGGATTTTTTTTTTATATTATCATTTTTCGTTGATTATATCTTATCATTTGGGTTAGTTAGGTGCACACATTGAGTGCAGGTGTGCACGCTCGTGCGGGGAGGATGTGAAAATCACAGATGTCATAATAAAAACCCTGGATAGGAAATAAGACTGGGGATGTAAATGACGTCATACCCGGAAACGATGGGCTGCGATTCTTAGGTATTTTGAAAAAAACACAGTTAGTTGAGATTTGGACCTAGACGAGACCATTGGCGAACATTCTACCCACTAAATATATATATATATATATATATATATACATATATATATATATAAATGTATTTATATAAATATATACTTACATTTATAAATATTTATTTATGAATAAACATATCCAGTTTATAGACGTAGTTTACACTCATTAAAAACGCAAGATTCTTATCTAAAAATGATCAGCATCTACAAACAATAATTTTCAGAGCCTTGCCACCATGCAGAGGTTAGCGTTCTAGTTTTCCGGACCTTATCGTGTGAGTTCGATTTTTGCCGTTATCTGTACACATATGGTTCTCACCAAAGTTTTATTACTATCTTTTTGTAATATTTTCATATCACTGCATAGATTTAAAAAAAAGGTGTTTGCTAACAAGACATTTTATTCAAGATTTTAAAATTATGCAATGGATTAGAATTTTTTAGAATCCTTATGATAATTTTTTAGAATTTTAGATGAAGTGATTCGGTCTTTCTTAATTAAGTCTTCTCAAAAGAGCAAATTTAAGTGTTTATTTCTGTCTCATTATTTCGCTTTTTGTAATGAGCTTCAGTACTTCTTTCTTTTGCAAGACAGTGACATCTCAAATGAAGACAACGCTTCACCACACCAAGTAATGGTGGTTACTAGAAGGAAATGAAGCTATTTGTGTCGATGAACTTTATTGAATAGTTTAGAATTTGTAAGATGTTATTGAACAACTTGCTTATTATTATTATTATTATTATTATTATTATTATTATTATTCATTAGAGTTTTTCCGATCAGCGTAAACTCGAGTTAGAGTGAAAAGAAATCGACTCAAGTCTCCAGGACTCTTCTCAGTATTCTGGTCGTTCTCAATAATGCTGTAGTTTCGATGGTCTCCACTCGTCCGCCAAATTCCAAGTCCTCTAGTCCCTTTAGTAATCATTTAGTTACTGTACCAAAAGCATCAATTACAATTGGTATAATTGTCACCTGCATGTTCCAGAGTTTTTTCAATTCCCTAGCAAAGTCGAGGTACTTATCCTTCTTTTCACATTCTTTCAGTTTTATTCTATGATCAGATTATTATTATTATTATCATTATGTACTCATTAGAGTTTTTCTCATCAGCGTAAGCTGATAGTCTTTCACTGAAGATTGAGTGACAGCAAGTCTCCTCAAGTCTCCAGGACTCTTCTCAGTATTCTGGCCGTTTTCAATAATGCTATTGTTTGGATGTTCTCCACTCGGCCGCCAACTTCTAAATCTTCCAGGCCCTTTAATAATCCTTTAGCTACCGTGCCAAAAGCACCAATCACAATTGGTATAATTGTCACCTTCATGTTCCATAGTTTTTTCAATTCTCTGTCAAGGTCGAGGTACTTTTCACATTCTGTCAGTTTTATTTTGTGGTCAGCCGGGACAGCAAAGTCGACAATTTTGCAAATTTTCTTTTTTTTTGTTGTTGATTATTTTAAGGTCTGGTCTTTGGGCTGAGATAAGGTGATCCGTTTGTGAGTGTCATTTTCTAGGAAAGGTGCTGGGTTGTGTATATACCATTTGTTGGCATGGTCAAATTTAAATTTCTTGTACATTTCCCAGTGGATCACCTTGCCTACCCAATCGTATCTAGCCTTGTACTCCTTCTGTGACAATTTGCTGCATTCGCATTGTCTGCATTTGCTATTTTATTTACTCCTTTAGAGTTTTTCACATCAGTCTTAGCTGATGGTTTTTCACTGGAGTTTAAGTGACAGCAAGTCTCCTCAAGTCTCCAGGACTTGCCTCAGGATTCTGGCCGTTTTTAGCAATGCTGCCGTTTGGATAGTCTCTACCCGTCCGCCAACTTCCAAGTCCTCCAGGCTTTTTAACAATCCTATAGTTATTGTCCCTAACGCACCAATCACAATTGGCACAATCGTTACTTTCATGTTCCGCAGCTTTTTCAATTCTCTAGGAAGGTCGAGGTACTTATCCTTCTTTTCACTTTCCTACAGATTTATTCTGTGGTCCATCGGGACAGCAAAGTCGACAATTTTACAGATTCTCTTTCTTTTGTTGATTATTATGAGGTCTGGTCTTCTGGCCGGGATTAGGTGATCCGTTTGTATGTTAAAGTCCCATAGGAGTTTATGCGAGTCATTTTCTCGGACAGGTGCCGAGCTGTGCATTATTCTGGCCGTTCTCTTTCAGTTTTATTCTGTGGCTAGATTATTATTATCATTATTATTATTCTACAAGAATGGCTTTGGCATTAATATGCCATTAAGCCAAGAAATAAAACCTAACCCCATTAGTGAGCACACCAGAAATGGTGTATTCAGTTAATGCGCTCATTGTTGTTGACAGAAAAGTTACAATGGTAGTTATTTTTGAACAACAGGACATTTCTGTGTGTACAGTACACAAAATTGAGCATGATGATCTTTCCTTTTCTAAGGCCAGTTGTCGTTGCGTTTCACAGTTGATTCAAGGTTTCATATTACAGCAAGAACAGTGGAAAACATCAGTCAGTTTGGTTGGGAACAGAGACCATATAGTCTTTTCAGTTCTAATCTGACCCCCACCCTTGATTTCCATTAGTTTCGGCCCGTCAAAGAATTTCTTCGAGGAACAAATTCTCAAGCGATAATAAAGTGAAGAGCATCGGAAGCAAATGACTCAAACTCAGCCCAAATATTTCTAAGCTGAAGGAAAGCAAGAACTTTTTTTTTAAAATAGACAGAAAGAATGGAGATTATTTTTTAAAATAATTTTTTCCCTAGGTGAAATGTGGAAAGTTACGTTGTACATTCAATATGTTTCCAGACTTTTTTTGTACAGGCATCTAAAATTGTTGTAGACTCATGAAAATTCAGTATATTATTGCTATACATTTTATGAGATGACAGACCAATTTTTATGATTTCAGCTTCAAATGAACAACTATAGCAGCAATTGGAATACACCCTACTAAAGCCTGATTGTCACAGCTGGTGAATTTCAAAAATGCAATCTAGACGTGGGGACAGTTTAGAAGAACGATATGCAATAAAATTCTGTTTTAAACTTGAAAAAAATGCCACAGAAACGTATGAAATACTTTAGACTCCTTTTCGACCATCTTGCATGAATCGAGCATCAGTTTTTGAGTGGCAGAACAGATTCAAGGAAGGCAGGGGGTCTGTGAGGAATGATGAGAGGTGCGGGAGGAGTAAGGAAGTCAATACACCAGAGTTGATTGGCCAAAGGGTTCGGGTTAGGGTTACCATGTTGAGATTTTAAGGGAGCTCAGGAAGATATTCAAAGGGAAGAGGTCAGCACTCTTCAAATCGGGGCATTTCCACCAGGACAATGCACCAGTCCACAACTCTATCCTTGTCACGGACTATTTGACCAAGATAGGCATCAAGACAGTTCATCACCCTCCCTATAGTCAAGACCTTACTCCTTGTGACTTTTGGTTATTCCCTAAGCTCAGAGGCTGTCGTTATGAGATAATTGAGGAGATGAAAGCGGCTGTAACGAAGGTCATTGACATGCTCACACAAGGGAACTTCCATGGGGCCTTCCAGAAGTTGTTGGAACGGTACAAGTGCATTGCAGCCGGAGGAGATTACTTCGAAGGGGAGTAGATTTTCATGTGTGTACTATCAATAAAAGTGCCCATACGAAAAAATTCTGGAAACTTATTCAATGATCCTCGTATATAGCAAAGTTCACCTTATTTATTGAAAGAGACTTGTATGTATGTATATATATATATATATATATATATATATATATATATATTTGATGTGCTTGATTTATCTTATATATATATATATATATATATATATATATATATATATATATATATTACTTTTGCATGTGGCAGTCGTAATTTTCTTACAGCTCATTTGTTAGTTTGTTGGATTTTTTCCAGTAACTTAAAATTTCCTCCAATGTTTTTATTTTTCTCATTTTCATGTTTTTAATGTTTTAAGCCGACGCCTACAAATAACCTCTTAAATCTAAATATATCAAGCCTGCATATAAATTTAGATTTGATTTGTATTTCACTTTGAAAAATCATTTCCAGTTGTCTCTTCAGTTTACGTAAATCTTGGCCAGAAGAAAATTAATCGACCTCAGACTAAAAATAAAGAAAACATTTGAAATAAATATGAGGTTTAAAAGTGAGAGCTTTCCGAGATTTAATATTAACGACAATATAATCTACCCGCGGTATTATCTGCTTTAAAGTGGTTTGAGATATCACACATTCACCTCGGTGTCCATTCCCTTATTATCTCTTTTCTTTTTCGTTCTCTGAAATTACCTCCAATTCAACAGCGGAAGGGTTCTAACGAGTATTGTAACAGGCTTTTACAGACCCGAGTAAATCTGTTTTGAGAGAGAGAGAGAGAGAGAGAGAGAGAGAGAGAGAGGGATAGAAAGAAAGAAAGAAAGAGAGGGTGTGTGTGTAGTCATCTGATATTAATCTTTTTTTAGAGAAGAAGATGAAAAAACTAAATGTTATGTTATTAGTTTATAAATGAGATTTTTTTACAATTACGTTAAATGCTCAACAAATCCCCCATTTTGCTCTACAATATTAGCATGGCATCTTGCAACTATATATTGCATATCCATATACACGAATATGGCCATGTGCGAGATGGATATCGAATGTTGGTAACATAAATATATAACTTATACGCATAGAACATAGGAATCTTGAAATTCGAAAACACGTAATGACTTTTTTTTGTTCAGGTACGAAACCTTTACATTTCTTTTGAGTTAAAGGTTTCGACATAAGGAGAGAGAGAGAGAATCTTTTTATGCTGGCTTCTTCATCTGGCCCCTATCTCGTGCGGCACCCATGGCGCGCAAATTCGTCTCGACTCAGCGAGCCCCAAAAGTCGGCGTCTAGCTTCAACTCTCTTAACCTTTCTTCGAAATCCCCAAAATCCTCCGCGCGCTTCCGGTGCGTGACATCACCCGCACTTTGTCACCCGTTTCATCATCTTAGGCTATTGTGACATCTCTGAGTGGCATGTCCTCTCTGTGCGCGCACACGCGTTACCACCTGTATCAAGGTTGCACCTAACTAACCCATGTGCTGAGCCGAAAGGTTCTCAGTCTAACGAAACCCAAAGGCATAAACCGAAATCCCTCGGCTATCATATTACTCAAATTCTGAAACTCACAATAAAATTCTCAGAGATACAACCTCCTAAGTACATTTAAATTGATATACAACGTTAGCTTTTGCAAAACTCCAATCGAAGGAGGGAGGAATTATTCTTAATAACTAAGTTGGGGGTGCTAAATTTGTTATATTATGTGATTAGTTTTATGTTTTTTTTATGAGGATCAGAGGGAAGTATATTTCTTTTAATCAACGTTTTTAAAATATTTTCATCTAATTTATAATTGTTGTGCATTTTGTTACGGTAAAAACTTGAATGAATTTTTATTTGTTGGCTGGAGTGTCACATACCGTAAAACCAACTAGGAAACCGGAAAAGACATATACAAAAATAATTAGACAAAACATGGCTCTATTGTTCAAGGAAATAAGCATTAATCAAGAAATGCTGCCTAAACACACACACACACACACACACACACACACACACACACACACACACACACTTGTGTGCTTCTGGATGTCAATGTACTGATACAAACAAAATATACGCGTACTTTAATATATTAATCTATGTATAAAACTGAAACACTTCTTGCCTTTAAACTGTAGGTTGAATGTCAATAGAAATCAATAATTATTAATTATAGGAGGTTCAAAGCATTCGTTGTGATTGACTTTTTTTTTCAGGAATTCACTCCCAAAGTCCTTCTGAGCTTTTATTCAAAACTAGCATAACCTCTCCCAAATGTAGAAATGAGGAAAAATAATGTTTGAAAAATCACCAAATCTTGAGTATACACTGATACTCCGATACCTGAACTGCTGCTGTTTGTAATTTGGCTCATCGTTTCCCTCTACGTTTATTCGGTGTTCAAGTATAGTTCTAGCCATGTTTGAATATTGATTTTCAAGGCATGCAGTTTTGTTCCGTTTAACAAGAAAATTAATCAATATAATGTCCCAAAATCTCATTTATAAGCTTTGGCCTCGTATGTATTTATCCCAAGCTCGGGGAACGTGGGAAGGATTTATACGTTTCCTTAGAGTGTAAGCGCGAAGTGAAAGGCGAACAATCTCATCGGGGATGTGAATTTGGGCCGCCAATTCCATTTGCATTACGCGCCTTCTAATTTGGTCTTGTAGCTGAATAAATTAATAATTAGAAATATTGGAGGTGCCCGTGGTGTAATGGTTATCGTCGTAGGAAATGAACATGGCGACACGAGTTCAAATCCTGGACGAGACTGATTGCATTTCACATAGCACTCATACCCTTGGGAAAGGTATGAATCGAAATATTCTCCCTCCAGCTATGGGTAAATAGTAGGGCAGACTGAGTTCTTCAGCCTTAGTGAGGTAACTAGTCTAGGAGAAGGAAAACTCTGAATTCAAACCTGTTAAACTCCGCTTAAAAATGACCTTGTGTCATATCCTGCCGAGAAATAGGATAATAAGAAATATTTCGGAATCTACTTTTTGAAATTAAAATTTAAAAATCATAGTTGTGTTCATTTTCATTGTTTCATGGGTAATTTAATACCAAACCCATCTTTGTATAAGAAGAGCAGTGAAACTATTTAAACCATATCTGGTAGGGATGATGGGGTTCATGCCTTTCCAAAGGTTATTTGTCCGACAGGAAACGTAATAGTGTGACTTACAACTGTGTTTATATATATATATATATATATATATATATATATTGTGTTTATATATATGTATATATATATATATATATATGTGTGTGTGTGTGTGTGTGTGTATGTGTGAGCGTGCGTGTGTATTAGTGTGTGTTATTCTTATTTAGACACAAGGTAATTTATACATTTTCACATAGCAATATTCTAATTGAGTGAGTTTATTTGAATACTGCTACAATATATGTATATATATATATATATATATATATATATATATATATATATATATATATATATATATATATATATATAACAGGACTTGGTATTAGATAACCTACAAAGGTTGATATGCTATAAAAAACCAACCAACCAACAATTGAATACTGCTGTAAATATGATATATCTTTGTTAATAATTAGAAATAGTTACTTTATTTGTCTCCAAGAGATAACAAAACAGGTCGGGTTGAATAACCAAATATGTAATAGTCGAAGCTAGAATGTTTTAACTTAAAACGTTTTCCTTCGAAGGAGGAGTTCTCTAAAAGCAAATGATAACGGACGGGAATCCACGTTGCTGCAAGACGTGTAAAGTTGAATGGAATGCGAATATTCTAAAATAAACTGGAAAGATTAAAAATTTATTTGTTTGGCGAAAACATTTAACCCCTTTGAATTAAACATTGCGTTTATTCGGAGACTTGTAAAATAATTACAATGTGTTATTTCTTAATTAGGGTTAACAATTGGGAAAAAATACATTTTTAAATTGATTTATCTCTTAAGTGTCTCTCACTTAGATCTTATATTTCTCAACAAAATTCTATTTTTTTCTGAGTCACATAATACTTGAATATTCTATCATTAACGGTTTTCGTTATTGTTATTTCCACAACGTTTCGGCCGATATGTCCTCTGGCCTTCTTCAGGTGTTTGTCGAACTCAGGAACGTTCACGGAACTTCGAACTACGTCCTTTATTGAATCCACGCAGTTTGCCTGTTCTGATTCCGTTAGCCATAACCGGGTACAAGTGTTAAGTATTCCTGTATTGTTTCTCGACTGCAGTCAGGATTGAACCTGCAACCTCACATGATTGTCTCCTTAGAAATTTAGGGAACTAACGCCTATAAGCGTTACGCCATGTGCCCTGCTGGACAATTCAAAGTGAATTTTTGGGACTTATAAACCTAATGTTCTTACTCGAATAGAACTACTATTATGTATGATTTTTTACCTGAGCTCATATTCAGATTTTCTTTTTCGACAAACACCTGAAGAAGGCTGGAGGACATATCGACCGAAATGTTGTGGAAATAACAATAAAGATGAAGGCAATAGTCCGAAAACCCGTTATAATAAAAGTCATCAAGCTTCGACTCAGAAATTTAGACAACTAATATTTGAATAATCGGAATTCATGCTGTAACGGATACTGCTGAAAGAAATGTACACGGTGATACGAGTTCAAATCCTGGACGACACTGCATGCCTTTTACATTTTGCAAATACCCTTGAGAAAGATATTATTCCAAATATTTTCCCTCCAGTTATGGGTAAATAGTAGGTCAGACTGTCTCTTTAGCCTTGGTATGGCAACCAGTCTTGGAGATTGAAAACTCTGAATTCATTCCTGTCAAACTCCGCAAAAATTGACCTTATGTCATATTCCGGTTGTGAAGAGGTGTCAATAAATATATATAATTGGCCATAATTTCTGCGACTCACCTCCAAGAGTATGAAAGAAAAATACATCTCATGGAGAGGCTCCAGTTCTGGAAACCATGGGAGTGTGGAGTGCTCTTTCATTGTCATTACTCCCAGGTCTACTCTGTATCGATAGGGTCCTATCTATATGTCAAAAATTATCCATATTCGATTGGAATACTATTACTGTAAATTATCTGTACTAAGAATAATTACCTGTGGCTATAATTGCTTACTCAGCTTTATAATTAGATAACTGAAGACATATGACTTTATGCAAACAAATGACTATTATTAGATTGCATAATGAACAGCTACAGAATAAAAACAGTGAATGAGATCATTGTTAGGTAGTGGGTAGTGCGTTGAAAAATGGACTACAGGGAAAACCTTTTCTTGACAACGACCCTGTGGTCATTGCTTTAAAAATGTGCATCGTTTTCGTTGAATAAGCATTTTATGAACGTATCACGCTGGATCGTTTTCATCGCTTGTGAAAATGAATTGCCAATCGTATTGATTATTTGGAAAAAAATTTCAACTGAAAACCTGCTAATATTTATTGTGTTGTGTGTATAATTTAGTTTCTATGAATATACATAGAATTTTTATTTACTTTCTTTCTCTGTCTCTGTTTGTCTGTCTGTCTGCCTGCCTGTCTGCCTGTCTCACTATCTCTTTGTATACATACTGGGTGTCTCAGTTTACATGGGACCCATGTGACTGCTAATAACTCTACTAATAATAATGTCATGTTCTTTTTAGTTACAGATTAGAAAGTAGAATACAATAACTTCTATTAATCTTCGATCACAATGCCTTGGACAAGAGAGGAAAAATATTTTGTGACTCTATTTATTTGGTGACAAAAATCATTTAAAACTGTCTCAAAATAGATGCAACCCATTCAATGATAAAGATTTATTACTGAGACAAGACCCCCGCAAAAAATAATTGCATGTCCTGGAAGCTAATATAATAGCAATTACAAAAACTATTGATTTGATGCCTCTAGCTCAAAGGATGCATTTTTACAGGACACGTTCCAAAATGGCCACCATTGCGCATGTCTCAGTAATAAATAATAATCATATCAATGGGTTGCATCTATTTTGAGATGCCCTGTACAAGATGTACGTTAAATTGTTTTCTAAAATCAAAATAACACTGACATCTCAATTTATCTGTTACATTTACGTAAATTACACGAAAATATGTCCTGTTGCGAGCAATATTGAATAAGTCCAGGCAGTAACACCTAACAAGGCACCAACTATACGGCCACCTGCCTCCCATCACGAAAACTATCCAAGTTAGCCAAACCAGACACGCTGGACACTGCTGGAGAAACAGGGTCGAGCTCATAAGTGATGTACTCCTATGGACCCCCACATATGGCCGGGCAAAAGCAGGACGACCAGCTCGAACATAAATACAGCAGCTATGTGAGGATACGGGGTGTAGCCCTGAAGACCAGCCAGAGGCGATGAACGATATGGAAAAGTGGCAAAAGAGGGTCAGTGATATCCGTGCTAGCAGCACGACATGATAATGATGAGGATGATGATGACAAGCGATGACGACTTTCATACCTCTATTCAGAAATATTTGTTTTGGAGATTCGGCAGTGACTGCCAACCAGTACAGCATACCGTTTCCAAATTTCGTGAGGAGTAATTTGCGTTATGATATTGTGCTCCTCACAGACTCTACTTTGCTGCACAGAAGACAAAACCTGGAAAAGCGCGTGTGACATTTATAATTTAAAAAAGCAAGAATTTAAACACCACTCTCTGTTTATATATATATATATATATATATATATTGGAATAATGAATTTATGGTATCACAGGATAAGCTGTGTTGCCGTTTACTTACTGACTCCATTTGAGGTTATTCTATTCTTACCCCACTTTTGTTTTGCTGGATTAGTTTTTGGATATGAAGGCTGTAAAAGAATTACATGAAAGAAGAAGATAGTAACAGATTGGAGACGAAGATATCGTTTATATTTTCCCTTTATTTCTGAGTTCAACAACCATTCAGTGGATGAGAAAATTCTTCCTCAATACAAATGAAATGGTTGAATCTCCTAGTCAAGGTGTTAAAAAAGCGTTAGTCTTTTCTCGGGTATATATATATATATATATATATATATATGTCCTTACTCAGTATTTAAAGCTTTAACAACGTGTTCGGTATATAAAGCTTTAGCGACGTGTTAATCGCTTTTGGGAGTTTGTCTAAATCCAGTGCTTTAGTCATTGGTTGGTGGTGAAAGAGACGACTACTACCAGTGGAAGGGTTAGCGAATGCGTCGTCTAAAGACGAATGCATAGCGCCCTCCACCACTTAGCAAGGTGTTGGAACTTAGCTGGTCACTGCTGAAAGAGCGTCAGAGTAATCCTTTTGTCGGGCGGTCCCTTTTCTTTGCGCATGGGTCTCCCGTCTTCCTGTGAGAGGCCTTTGGGAGTTTCTGCATATCTTAATAATTATTTCAATTCAATTTAAATTTATTTTTCTTTCTATATTTATTTATTCCCTACAAATTCTTGAAGTCTGTTTGGTGAAATTTCATGTGGAGTGCACAATCATTAGATAGAATTGTAAAAAAAAAAGTGGTCAACCAAACATATTTATAGTTTTTGATCACATTATAAGACGTTATAACACGTGACGCCCAGATAAAAAAAAGATTTAGAGCAGTCTAAATACAATAGAATAAATTATAAAATTAGTCAGGAGGTAAATGGCAAAAAAGAAATTGATTAACATGTTTACACTTAAATATAAATCCCTTTTATTTTTTTTTAAATTTATTTTTTCAGGTTTTATCTTCTGAATGTCCTATGATAAATAATATTTCTTCCAGATAATTTATATCTATTATAACTTCTTTAATAGGCTTTAGCTTTTTTCACATTATCCAGTTGCATCATGGGAGTTGGTCATATTATTATAACCCCCTCTTTACGCATACGTCGTTAATGCCCTGGCAGTCTAGTTTTCGTTCCTGTCGATGTGCAGCATTTAATTCGAACCCCGTTCGTTCCGATATCCCAACATTCATAAAGCTGCCAAAATGGGTGGGGGTTACAATTTGAAACAGTTTGAGTAGTTTCAGTCATCGATCGTCCGGTCTATTTCTTAAAAAATATTGGGATTCTTACCAAGAAAAAAAGATACTTTTCTACCTGAGTCAGTAAACTGAGTTAAGTTTTCTTGTGACGGTTTCTCTGAATAGAACAAATTGAACTTTGGCGATGAAATAAGAATATCACCCTTGGTTATACAAGGATCATTAAATAAGTTTCCAGACTTTTTCGTATGGGCACTTTTATTGATAATACACTCGTGAAACTCTACTCCCCTTCGAAGTAATCTCCTCCGGCAGCAATGCACTTGTTGTACTGTTCCAACAACTTCTGAAAGGCCCATGGAAGTCCTGTTGTGTGAGCGTGTCAATGACCTTCGTCACAGCCTCTTTCATCTCCTCAATTGTCTCATAACGACAGCCTCTGAGCTTAGGGAATAACCAAAAGTCACAGGGAGCAACGTCTGGACGATAGGGAGGCTGACGAACTGTGTTGATACCCATCTTGATCAAATAGTCTGTGACAAGGATGGAGTTGTGGACTGGTGCATTGTCCTGGTGGAAATGCCACTGACCCGATTTGAAGAGTGCTGGCTTCTTCCGACGAAATCTCTTCCTGAACTCCCTTAAAAACTCAACATAGTATTCCTTGTTGGATGTCTGTCCAGTGGGAACCCAGTGCATGTAGATCATTCCAGTGCTGTCACAAAAAGGGATCATCAAAAGTTTGTGGGTGGATTTGCTCTGTCTGGCTTTCTTGGGTCTGGGAGAGCCAGCATGCTTCCACTGGGAACTCTGTCTCTTAGTCTATGGATCATAGCAGTAGATCCAGCTTTCATCGCATGGCATTTTTTCCAAGTATAAAACAGAATCTTATTGCATATTCTTCTTCCTCACGTCCAGATTGCATTTTTGAAATTCACCAGCTGTGACAAACAGGCTTTAGTAGGGTGTATTCCAATGCCTGCTGTAGCTGTTCATTTAAACCTGAAATCAAAAAGATTGGTCAGTCATCTCATAAGACGTATAGCAATAACATACTGAATTCTCAAGAGTCTACGACAATTTTAAATACCTGTGCAAAAAAAGTCTGGAAACTTATTGAAGGCACCACGTATATAGACAATTAAATAAAAGTGAATAAAAATGATCTACAATCGAATATATTTCGGCAATCTACTACACAAAGACAACGATATGGAATCTGATCTAATGTGTCAAAAAAATTCAATCAGAAGATCAGTGAACGCCCGGGTCTTTTGCGGGTGTGCATTTTTTGCGTGAGTGCTGGTTTCTTGTCTGCTGTCTTCTTGGCTTTTTCTCAACCGTATGTTTGGGTCGACAAAAATGGCTGCTTATATGCATCCTTTTCCGCATTTGCACCAAACTCGTCAAACGCCAAACAACTAAATTTTCAATTGTTTAAAGTCTGGGTCATAATATCTTTTTCTATGTTTTTGATTTTTAGCACTAAAGAACTCAAACATATAAGGCTGTCATCTTCGCCAAATGTGTCATCAAAAACATGTTTTAACAATTATTAGTTATATATAGCAATACTTTAAACCATTTAACTGCGTGCAAACAAATGAGATCTTGCTCGTTTAAAAGGATTCCTACAAACTATTCGTTTACAGATCATATATATTTAATGTGTGTATAAATAAGATTTGGCATTAAATAACCAACAAAAGTTGATATTCCATAAAACCCAATCAACTGCCCACATCCTCTCAAATGGGGCCCAGTAGGCTGGGGCTAGAGAATACACCGACTACATCTCTACAGAGAGGTAAGACTCCTCCGACGAGTGTCCTGAGGCCCAGTCGGCTGAGGCTGAAGAATACATCGACAACATCTCTGCAAAGGGGTAAGACTCCCCCAACAAGGCCCAGTCAGCTGGAGCTGTAGAATACTCCGACTGCATCTCTACAAAGGGGTAAGACCCCCACAATGAACGTCTTGGATATGACACTGAGAAATCGGATTGTGAGGCTCCTGTCCTGCTGGAGCTTTGGGGGATGCGGATTACCCCTTTATTGCCATCGCTTCCAGGTTCATTCTGTTCCAGAGTGGTAGCACCTGATAGGATCCTATCTATGGGTCAAATAGAACTAAACAGTATACATATCCTAAACTGAATTGTATAAAATAGAATTATTTGACATTTAAACTCTGTATTTATGTTAAACTGAATTGGTTGAAATAAAACTGTTTACATGTATAAAATGAATTTTGTATTAAATAACCTACAATGTTTGATATGTCAAAAAAAACCCCCAAAAACCCAAAAAAAAACCAAAGCTCTCAAACCACGATCTCACAAACCACGTATTCTCAAACCATGTGTACTCTAAGTACGTGTTTTCAAGTCATTTCTCGAGATGGAAGAGAAAGTAAAGGGGAATTAACTCCTTGTATCTTTTGGCCAAAACGTCTCCGTGAAGACTGAAACTAGAAACTAGATCCATGACCGTATTTCTATGATCAAAAGACGTGATCCATGATTATATTTCCATGATCAAAAGACGTGATCCATGATTATATTCCCATGATCAAAAGACGTGATCCATGATTATATTTCCATGATCAAAAGACGTGATCCATGATTATATTTCCATGATCAAAATACGTGATCCATGATTATATTTCCATGATCAAAAGACGTGATCCATGATTATATTCCCATGATCAAAAGACGTGATCCATGACTGTATTTCCATGATTAAAAGACGTGATCCATGATTATGTTTCCATGATCAAAAGACGTGATCCATGACTGTATTTTCATGATATGAAATGCAAATTCAAGTTTCCATCGAAAATGACTTTATCTTTGAACATTACTTTTACTTAACGATCGGAGAATATAAAAAAAAAGAATTGAGCATCGCATAAAAACGACGTGAATCACAAGTGTAACGTTCGACTCACGCAAGACGACTTTTCTGTGTCAGTGACTCTCGCAGGATATTATGCGAGGAATGCAGCCACCATCCCCTAAATCTAGAGGGGCGGAAAGAAATTGAAAAGTTGCGTACTAAAATATATCAAGGCTATGAATGAATCCGGTGAAATTTATTCAGAGGGAAATTATATTTCAGTGAAATCGTTTTTACACAATGATACAAGACATTATTATGAACAAAGTAGTCACACTTGTCTGTATGTGTGAGTCGAAAGATTTAGTGTGAGAGAGAGTGTGTGCGTCTGTGTGTGTGTGTGTGTGTGTGTGTGTGAGAGAGAGAGATAGAGAGAGAGATAGAGAGAGAGATGAAATCGAGAAGAATAGAAAGAATAAAAAAGAAGAAAGAAAAAGGGGACATAGGAAAAAGTTAAGAAAAGCAAAAAAAAAAAAAATAAATAAATAAATAAAAAGAAAAAAAGAAAAAAAGAAAAAAGGCGAATCGAAAAGGAGAATAAAGAAAGAATAAGTAAAAATGAGAAAAGAGGAAAAAGAGATGAAAAGGACAAAGGAGAAAAAAAAGGAGAAAAAGAAAAAGAAAGTTAAAATAAAGAAAAATAAAATAAAAAGTTGCAAAACGGAAAAGAGGTGAAAGGGAAAGAAAGCAGTAAGGAAAATGTTAATAAAAGACAGGAGAAAGGAAAAGAAAGAAAAGAAAATGAAGAAAAGAAAAGAAAAAGAGAAAAGAGGAGAGAAGAAAAAGTAAGGGAAATGTTAATAAAAGAAAGGAGAAAGGAAAAGAAAGAAAAGAAAATGAAGAAAAGAAAAGAAAAAGAGAAAAAAAGGAGAGAAGAAAAAGAGAAAAAACAATATGGTTGATATGTAGAACATATTTGATTATCTCTCCTTTGGCCAGGGGACGAGACAGTCTTTAAAGCCTGTTACTATGGAAACAAAATCAGGATCAATCAGCAATAATATGCAGAGGCACAAGAAACCGTCAATGTTTTTCAGCAGTCTGATAGAAGAACAGAATCTAGCAACTTCATTACCCACAAAGTCTAAAGTCAGGGTAAGAACGGCCGCCATGTTGAAAACCAAGTCGCTTTTATCATATCACACTATAGCGTGTCAAAATCATTGGCAGTAAAAAAAACAACCTCCCAAGCATAAGAATTTTTTAAATAATGGTTGAAAGCGAAACACTTAAAATCGGTAATTGATTCTTTCTCGAGTATATAGATCATTCAACTTGTTTTGGTTATCTGATAGATTTTAACAGCATTTCAACTCGTCTAGGGTTATTTCATAGCAATTCGTTATGGAATCATGTTCATTGGTTGTTTACACAGACATTTTTTGTTTAGTTGTTTCCTAAGAGCACTTTGCCCGTATGTGACCCGTTATATATAAATACTTAATTCCATACAACTGTATACAACTTATTTATGTAATATAAGTATAATATAGTAATAGGTTTGGTTTGGTTTCTTTGTTTAATTTTAATGGGATATCAACCTTTGTAGGTTATTTAATGCCGGAGCAATTCTCCAAGAAGAACAGTAATGATGCTATTTAACCCATAGCTGGATGGATAAGGGGGTTCATACCTTTGCTAAGGGTATTTGCCCGAAAGTGAACTTAATAGCGCGATCGGAGTACGAACTCGCTTACTACGATTCCTCAGTCCATCGCTTTAACCATTACACCACGAGGATATACCCAATATAGTAATACTTTATATCAGTATTGGCCTAATGATTAGAGTGTTTGTCAATGGATCCGGGAGACCTGGGTTCAATCCCTGGTCGAGTCATACCAAAGACTCAAAAAATGGTACTTGATTCCGTCTTGCTTAGCACTCAGCACTATAAGGTAAGGATCAAGGGTAAAGTGAAGCAATCCAGGGAAAAGAGTAGCGCCCTCCCCAACACCTCGGTGTAGTAGCTATTGAAAAGGGAGCCTTCAGGTCACCCTCACCAACTTTACTGACTTATATCAGAGGACTACATAAAAATTCTCAAGAAACAATTACATAAGAAATGTAAATATGACACGTAAAATGAACATGATTCCCTAACCTCTTGGCATAAAAAAAACACCAAAACGAGTTGACATATCTTTAAAATCAATGATTGAAACTATTACCGTTTATAAATGAAAATCATTATTAAATACTTGAAATCATATAAGTGCTTGGAAAAAAAAGAAAGAAAAAAGTAACCTTCAACTCATAAGAGAGCGCGTTAGATAGAGTATCGATTTTTTGGTATCCCTACTTACGTCCTACTGCTTAAGTGCGTCATATATGCAGAAATTCGCTTTGGTTTGGTTTGGATTTTATGGCATATTAACATTTGAAGTTCTTTAATCACAGATCCTGTTTATATATATATATATATATATATATGATAGGCAAACACATTTGTTAAGCTGGGTAATGCTTAGTAAATATCAAATATATATTTATCAACTCCCTCAGCAGGAGCAGGATGTGGCACAAGGTCAGTTTGTGAGTGTTGTTTAACTGGTCTGAAATCATAGTTTTCCTTCTTTTATATTGGTTGTCATTCTAATGTTAAAGTGTACAGTCTGCCCAATGAATACGGACAAACCATGCCTACAGCTCTGGTTACTACAACATCCCCTGCTAAGTTCTAAGATGTGTAACATACTGTAAGCAATCTGAACTTAATCTATTTAACGAAGCAATACTTAAAATATTTCGTTAGCTTTTTTGTTTAATGGCTTATCAACCTTCATGGATTAGTTTGGTCTGGTTTGGTTTTATGGTATAGCAATCATTGTAAGCTATTCATTGCCAAATCCTCTTTATACATATATATTAAATATATATATATATGATTTATAAACATATTTTGTAGATAACATTCTTAAACCTGAGTCTTTTCGCACACTGTTAAATGGTTTCAAGTTTTGCTATAAGACAGTTATAATTTAACATCAGTTATTTCTTTGCACACATAGATTGTTCTATTTGACCCATTGATAGAGCTCAATCAGGTGCCAATAACATCAGTTATTTCTTTGCACACATAGATTGTTCTATTTGACCCATTGATAGGGCTCAATCAGGTGCCAATAACATCAGTTATTTCTTTGCACACATAGATTGTTCTATTTGACCCATTGATAGAGCTCAATCAGGTGCCACAACTTCGGGTCAGAGTGGACCTGGCAATGACGGGATACTCTACATTCCCCAAATCTTCAAGTCTGGGGACTTGCCACCTGATTGCTTAATGTTATATCGAGGGAACTTGTTAGGATGCAAAAATAGAACGTCATCTTTTCGAATTAATTCTTCTGTTGTTTTTGATTGTTTCGGTTTTATGGCATAACAACCTTTGTAGGTTCTTTAACGCCAAATCCAGTTTTATGCAAATAGTCACTTTTATTTCAAACAATTTAGTTTAGCATGTGTACACAGTTTAATTGCCAAAAAGATTTCTATTTCAAGCTATTCAATTTATTCAAACAGTTCTAATTCACTTAATTCAGTTTAGTATCAGTATACTTCCTGTTTACATACAGTTAAATGTCTATATTAAACAATTCAGTTTTGTGTAAGTACAGTTTCAATATCAAAAACAGTTCAATTTCAAGCAATTCAGTTTAGCATAAGCACATAAGTATACTGTTTAATTGTCAAAACCATTTCTATTTCAAGCTATTCAGTTTAGTCAAACAGTTCTAATTTAAAAAATTCAGTTTAGCATAAGTAAACAGTTAGTTCTATTTAACCCATAGATAGGGCCCTATCAGGTGATTGGACCTGGGAGCAATGGCAATGAAGAGGTGCTTCGCATTCCTCAAAGCCCCAGCATCACTGGAACCTCATCATCATATCCAGGACACTCATGGAGGGATCTTACTCCTTTGCAGAGGTGCAGTCGGTGTATTCTACAACCCTAGTCGATTGGGCAATAACTCTTCTGAATTGGGTCATAAATATCAAATGGAACTAAACATTTTGGATGGTTTTACGGCAAATCAACCTTTTTTTTTGTTTTCTTATTATGCCGATGTCAGTTAAACAGTTTAAGTCTTCTATTATATAGTGTACGAAAAGCATATAATCGCCATCATTTTAAACGGGTAGGCACTTTATTATTTAATAACTCTTTTTACCCATCGTTAATTTCCTATATATTCACCTACATTACTTTCTGTCCCTTTGATTGTTTCTGTACTCACTAAGCTTGATTTTATTTCAGTATAAGGACATTGTCCTAGCGGTTAGAGTGTTTGCCAATGGCCCGGGAGACCTGGGTTCAATCCCAGGTCGAGTCATACCAAAGACTCTAAAAATGGTACTTGATGCCTCCTTGCTTAACACTCAGCATTATAAGGTACGGATCAAGGGTAAAGTGGAGCAATCCAGCGAAAGGAGTAGCGCCCTTCCCTACACCTTGGTGTAGTAGCTATCGAGAAGGGAGCCTTCGGGTCGCCCTCGACTATGGTCGCCAACTTTACTTTACTTATAAGGCTAAATAGGTAAAAGATGAAAGAAATAAGATTGCATTGCGCCAATATCCAAAAGTTTTAATACCAAAACTCGAGGTCCCTCTGTGCAACCATAGATCCAACTTTCAAAATTTTCACTTCGCCTTTTGATGCTGACTGTTAAGAAGTACCGTACAAATGCGGATGAAACTCATTGATCTTCAGTTGAAGATTTTTGCTTGATTTCTGTAAGGAACGAGTGCATCCATCTGGGCGATTCCTCAACCTTCAGTTCACCCAGCAAGTGGTGTGCATATATATATATGTTATATAATTACGGAATTATTTTTTTATATTAATCATTTTTCGTTAATTATATTTTATCATTCAGTTTGTTTGGGCTTTGAACTATTCGGCTCTTAGTTCAGGTGCACAGACATTGGGTACAGTTTAAGCTCGCGCGCAGAGGATATGACAATCACAATTGTCATAATAAACCCCAGATAGGAAATAGGACTGGAGTGTGAATGACGTCATGCCCGGAAGCGATGAGCTGAGAATTTGGGTATTTTGAAAAACAATCAGTTGGGTCTTGGCTGTGGGCCAGTCGAGTTGGTAGTTTACTAGGGACCAGTTCAGTTGAGTTAAGACCATGGTGTTGAGAAGTTGAAGTCTAACCATGGAGTTCTGCTGATCTCTACCGACAGAGATTTTAAAGATTACGAGATGTGCCGAGCGTTTGAGTTTTGTTAGTATAGAATGATTGAGAATTGTGTGTCTCTCTCTCCTCGCGTCGAAGAACCGAACTGAGAAGTCAAGAAGTTAATAAACGTTCATATCTGAACAACGGAGTCGCCTATGTATTTGAATTTGCCTATTGTGTTTTTGCATATGTATAACGTTTGTGATTGATATGACTATACAACACTACCATCTTTTTACTTTCAGAATAAAGCTTCAATAATCCAATAATCCTGAATATTTTTAAAAAGGTGAACAAGCAAGTAGTACAAGCAATTTTTGGTTAGTCCAGAATTATAAACAGGGTCAAATTTTTTTTTAGAAAAGATTGATTAGTCTTGTTGTTGTCACATACAGTAGCAATATATGAAACCTTTTTTCATAAAAAAAAGTGCCTCTTGTTATTACTCGCATGTAGACGGACAGTCGAAGTGAGTTCCGACCATGGTGTTGAGAAGTTTGGCTTTCGACCGTTGAGGCATACGATTATGTTTTTCGGGTCCCAACCAGCGAAGATGAAAGGAGATCTAAAACTCCACGAGATGTGCCGAGCGTTTGAGTCTTGTTAGCATAGTATAATGCGAAAGACTTTTAAGAATTGTGTTTCTCTCTCTTCGTGTCGAAGAAGCAAACTCAGAAGTCAAGAAGTTAATAAACGTTCGTACCTGAACAACGGAATCGCCTGTGTATTTGAGTCTGCCTATTGTGTTTTTGCATATGTATAACGTTTGTGGCAGATATAGCTATACAACATATATTTGTGCTATAAAACCAAACAAAGCAAAACCATTCTTTCATTAATTTTAATCTATCGTTTCAATTTCTGGTAATTAAATTTGTTTTTCATTGTTCACATTTTGGGTTTATTGTTCGATGAATTCTTTGGTCTTCAGTAACCAATGGCAGTAGCTTTGACTCATCATCAGAAGTTAATTAAATATGTCAACATGCTCAAAGGTGTTATGGGCATTAACACCAGGATTGAAATGGCTAATTATAGGGATCACTGACACGGACAAAATTCCATTCAATAATTAATTTCTAATTTCTAACTAGAAAATTGGTAGTCAATTAACTGTTTCGTTTTTAGATACTGACGAAAATGCAGGACGAGCTCGTTAACCATTACACAACGATGAGATGCTGGAAATTGTTGTTTACTTAATAGATTTTGAAATCATTCAATTGTAATTTTAAATTCGAAGAATTTAAGTCAAGATCTGTAAGGTTTAATTCCGTTTGATTTGTCTGACGATTGCGTATGCTTTTATATTTGATTACAGTATTTTAATTTTATTTATAATGAATACTATAGATTTAATATTAAGCAATACCTATGGCTTTGTGGTTAGAGTGTTCACCAATGGCCTGGATCACCAAGGTTCAATCCCAAGTCGAGTATTGCCAAAGACTCAAAAAATGGTATTTGATACTTCCTTAGCACTCAGCATTAACAGGTACCTATCAAGGTTAAATTGGAGCAGTCCGGGGAAAGGAGTGGCACCATCCGCTAAATCTCGGAATTGAATTACCTGCGAACACTTACGCACGACATACGGAAACACTGGACAGCTTTTTCGGCCTAATCTGGTCTCATCAGCAGTGTATGGCATGATCTCCACCACTGGAGATCGAGCCAACGATCACAGATTACAGAGCAGAAACTCTGCAACTGAGCCACCAGTTCATATCGAACACAAGCGACCCTAAATCAACTAGGCATGGTAATTGTGCAGCCAATTAACCTAATTGTGTCTTGTAAGTTACATCCGTACTCTTTACAAAGGACACGGTCACCTGCAGGGCCACGTCTTCCCAAAAGGATTAGAAATACATCTCCGCATAATTATTATGACCCCATTTAAATTACGCTGATTCACAAATCAAATGAAATTAGATTGAAAAAAAAGTAATAATGAAAAAAATGAAATAATCTATATATTGAGCGGCTTATTCTGTCTGGGGAATTTTTGTAACTTTTTTCTCTTAATGGCTCAATCATCTATATCTGGATAAATAAAAAGGTAGAGCGATATGTCAAAAGAATTAGATAACAGGTAAAAGTTCCTGTTTAATATTGACCTTTGACAGCATGTTAGTTGTGGATTTCTAAACAAGATATCGCACCTGTTTAAACAAGGGGACAGCGGAAATGAATCCTGTGAAGTGAGAACCGGAAGAAGAGCTTGTAGGCGTCGAGAATATTATAAAATGACAAGAGATTCGCTGACAGAAACGCATATTAAAAGGAAAGTCTGCGAGTGCCAAGAAGCAAAGAAGTTAGTCTCTGAATATGTCTCCAACGTGGTGTCACTGGCAGCAGTCGTCCGTTAGTCTTGGTTTCCCTCTTTTTCTCTCACTCTCTCTCTCTCTCTCTCTCTCTCTCTCTCTCTTTCTCTTTCTCTTACTAGCAGCTATTTTGATTCTTACATGACAATAAAGAAAAGAGAGATATATTTTTATATAAAGAAATGTCATGGTCTCTTCCATTATAGCTATATAACAGTACCAAATATCAGGTAAAAGGTACCTAGGAAAAGTTAGCAGATATCTCGTAAAATGTAAGGGATACCAGGAAAAAGGTAAACGATTATAGGTAATGTTTATAATAAGCAATATGTATTGCACAATATATGATATGATTTAGTAATAATGGAATATTTGATATTCATTTGGTAATAAAGCACGAAGGTAAAAACATTTCAGGGTTGGTAACTATATCTGTTCAGACGTCTACATGAGTAGATGTGGAGACAGATGTCAAATCAAAGTTCTTCAAAGAAACACAATTGGAGAAACATCTAAAGCATGAAGGAATGTTGTTCTTATTTCTCTGCTTGGTTAGATATTAGTTTTATATATACGTACTGCCTTCAATAAGTTTCCAGACTTTTTTGTACAGACATTTAAAATTGTCGCAGACTCTTGAGAATTCCCTATGTTATTGCTATACATCTTATGAGATGACTGACCAATTTTTATGATTTCAAGCTCAAATGAACAGCTACAGCAGGAATTGGAATACACCCTTCTAAAGCCTGATTGTCACAGCTGGTGAATTTCAAAAATGAAATCAGACACTCTTGAAGAACGATATACAATAAAAATCTATTTTAAACTAGGAGTGCTTTTCGACCATCTTGCATGAATCGAGCATCAGTTTTTCAGTGTCATAAGAGATTCAAGGAAGGCAGGGAGTCTGTGAGAGATGATGAGAGGTGTGGGAGGAGTAAGGCAATCAATAGATCAGAGTTGATTGGCCAAAGGGTTAGGGTTAGGGTTCACTATGTTGAGGTTTTAAGGGAGTTCAGGAAGAGATTCCGTCGGAAGAGGCCAGCACTCTTCAAATCGGGTCAGTGGCATTTCCACCAGGACAATGCACCAGTCCACAACTCCATCCTTGTCACAGACTATTTGACCAAGATGGGCATCAAGACAGTTCCTCACTCTCCCTATAGTCCAGACCTCGCTCTCTGTGACTTTTGGTTATTCCCTAAGCTCAGAGGCTATCGTTATGAGAGAATTGAGGAGATGAAAGAGGCTGTGACGAAGGTCATAGACACGCTCACACAAGAGGACTTCCATGGGCCTTCCAAAAGTTTTTGGAACGGTACAAGTGAAATAAAGTTCTGTAAAAAGATCTGAGGAAAAATCTGAATGATTTAAAAAAGAAATCAAATAAGAAAAATTAAAACAAAAACTGATTCAGTTTTTGTTGTATACTGCAAAGAAATCCGCTAGTACAAGAACATTTTTCTTTACGGGGTGGGGGCATATTACACTTAAAGAAGACGGAAGAATTCACTAGTCAAATAATCATATGAAGAAGAATAGGGAGTTTAAGTGTCTGAGAAATTGTTTGACTGTTAAGACAAAAAAATTTGCTTGTTAAAACATTGCTGATGTCAAGCCATTAACATTCCTTCATTTAAGAATAAGAATTATTGAATATTGCGCGAAGCACTTTTGAAAAGGACTCTGCACACTTCCCAATAGATGTGTTTTTGTCGACTAATATTTCCGAATACATGAGTCAGTATTCACCAATACCTATGACGCATACATCTGTCTCAATTAATACTTACAAATATATGTTCAAAAACGTTTCTGTTCCTGTTCCAGTTCAAAGTACTTTTTTCCTGGTGGATACTCGTCATATCTTCATCTCGTCAATGTCTCTGGCGACTTTTGTCGAGAACCAACATCGGGAAAATTAGCTAAACAAGTCATGGCTTTATTGTTTGTACTTCCAGGTATATTCTAAACCCACTTTAGCTGTATAAAATTTCCTTATTGTCATAGATGGATGGCCCGAATGAGTAGCAACAGAAAAGCAATATATATATATATATATATATATATATATATATATATATATATATATATAAAAGCTAGAAGTGGAGACAGAAGGAGCCGCTATCAGTCTCCTGAAGAGGACCACAAAGACTGAAACCCGCGTGGAGCACTATTATATGAAATAAAAACATAAAGTATCTGATTCAAATTTAATTACAAATCAATTTATTTCAATACACACACACACAAACACACACACTCACACACACACACACACACATACACATATATATATATATATATATATATAAATACCATTTCCAGTTCATTCATATTGTAAAACGTTTTCCATTGAATTTCTGTGTTTAGATTTCGATTTGGAAATGCTTTTACAATAAGAATGCACTGCAAAGGGTTTTTATCAATAAAAATATTAGAAACTGTTTTATTCTTGTAATACTTTGTCCAATCGGCTGGGGCTGTAGAATACACCGATTGCTTCTCTGCAGAGGGGTAAGACACCCCCTCCCAACAAGTGTCCTGAATATGACACTAGACAATCTGGTGGTGAGGCTCCAGTAATGCTGTAGCTTTGGAGAATGCGGAATACCCCTCCATTGCCATCGCTCCCAGGTCTACTCTGGCTCGGAATGGTAGCACCTGATGAGGGCCCTATCAATGGGTTAAATAGAATTAAACTGCATACTTATGCTAAACTGAATTGTTTTAAATGGAACTGTATTTACGCTAAACTGAATCTTTTTAATATAGAACTGTTTTACCATTTAACTCTGCTTAAATAAAATCTATACTTTTACAAAACTGAATTGTTTGAATTAGAATTGTTTCACTAAACTGAGTTGCTTGAAATAGAAATATTTTTGACGATTAAACCGTGTACTCATGCTAAATTGAATTGTTTGAAATAGAACTGATTATTTACATAAAAATGGATTTGGCGTTGAATAACTTACAAAGGTCGATATGCCATAAAACCCAACCAACCTAGTTATGCTCTAGAAAGTTTTTTACTATAAGAATGCACTGGAAAGGGTTTTGATTTATAAAGATATTATAAAGTGTTTTATTCTAGCAATGTTCTGGAAAGGCTTTTACTAATAGAATACATTAGAAAATGTTTTAATGTATAAATGAATTGAAAAGGGATTTCATTGTAGGAATGAACTGGAAAGGGATTTACTCAGAGAATGGCATTGGAAGTGTTTCACCCGAAGAATACGATGCACATTTCTTTTCTCTCTATGAATAATCTTGAAAGGATTACACTACAAGAATTTACTGGATATGGCATTATGATAGGATTGCACCGGAAAGTGTTTGCTATAGAAATGTACTAGAATGGATTTTATAATCGGAATTTATCAAAAAAAAAGGTTTTACTATACACTGGAAAAGATTTTACATTTTGAAGGAATTGGAAATAGTTTTTCTATTAGACAGCATAAGAAGGGTCTTAAAATTAGAATTTCCCTGGAAAGGGTTTCAAAATAGAAATACACTAGAAAGGGTTTTATATTTCAAAAAGTAGCAGTTTAATTATTGTCTGACACTTCTTCATCTAAAATATAATTAATTAATGATCACACGAAGCGTTTATGAAAAAATACCATACACAATTCCGAATACATGTCTCTCTCTCGACTAATACTTCCGAATATGTTAAAAAATGTTTCTGTCCCCTCTAATTGTACTGCCGTGTAATATGAGACTTTAATTAGCTATCCATACTCATACATGAAAGCGACAAAAATAATCTTTTTCTAATAAATTCTATCTAATATGAGAAAAAAAAGATACATCGAAATATGATAGTTTTATGAGTTAAAAATTAAATACTAATTACAACTATTTTATTATTTCTTCAGGAGAATTAACTTATATTTTATAGACTTGGATATTTCTTTTTTTTTTTTTAAATTTACTTTGCTAAATTTTATACAACATTCGATTTAAAATAAGTCAGCTCGGGTTTCAGACTCGAATGAAGGTCGGTTCCAATTAAATTTTATGCCTTATTAAAGCTGCCATGACATTTCCAATCCACTCCATCACATTTTACTGTTGAACTGTTATTCAACGTTTTTGTTAATTACAAATATCAACCATTTTCTTCATTTTTCTTATTTGTTCTCTTTTTTTTTTTCCCGCCTAAATTGCCCCTGGACAGACTCCTTCAAATATATGCTATATTTTTGATGAGTCATAGAAAAAATGGCGGCTTTTTCCCGACCAATCCAATAGCATCCAATCATTAGTATCGAGATGGACATAGATTTCTTGAATAGGCCAAACCTTTTTGTACATCATGCCGTATGAAATTACTGTTTTATTTTATCTCTTTACGCTACTCTGGTTTTGACATAGAGTTTTAAGAGAATACTGTTGTCACGTTCTGAGATAGATGTAAATAAATGTCCAAAACACTCTCAAACGGAAGGTAATAACCACGGAGAAACAAAAATCAATAGCTTTAGAGATATGTTAAAAACCATTCTGCCAGCTTCCTCCCTGGTTTTGGCTCAAAGAATACGCTGACAGTATCCTCTGCAGATGGCTAAGACCCCACCCCCAAAAGTGGTGTCTTCGATGGAAAGCTAAACTGCATCTGATGGTGAGGCTCAATTTCTGGATATCTGGGGATTGTGGATTACATCTTTATTGATATTAGTCCAAGATCCACTCAGATTTGACGTGGGATTACCTGTTCGGTTCCCATGTATGGGTCAAATAAATCTGTTTTAAAATATTTGCATTTCATAGGAATATTTAATGCTTCAGAACAGTAAATTCTTTGTATTAAGAATATTAACACGAAGCTACGATTGTTTATTAAAGATTATCATTTGTTACTTTAAAACATCTAACTGTGTGCTAACATATGTAACATACCCATGATACGGATATGTGAAATAGACATTGGGAAGCTAAAAACACAAAACTTTACGAAATTGGTTCAGGTACGAAACTTTATTACCTTTGAGGTAAAGGTTTCGACATGCGGAGAGAGAGAGAGAGAGAGAGAGAGAGAGAGAGAGAGAGAGAGAGAGAGAGAGAGAGAGAGAGAATCTTTCTATGCTGACTGCTTTTACATCGTCAGCTCTCAACACAACCAACGCGTGGCGCCCGTAGCGCACAAAGTCGTCTGGCCTCGCCTAGCTCTGAAAGTCAACCTTCTTCCTCCAAGGCAAGAACTCACTGCTTTTTCTCAAATCTCAGCCCACGCCTCCGGTGCGTGACGTCACCCAAATACCCTGGTCTCAATTCCTATCTGGGATTTTTATTTTGACATCTCTGAATGACATATCCTCTCCACGCGCGCGTGAACACCTGCGTTAATGTTGCACCTAACTAACCCATGCGCTAAGCGAAAGGTTCTCATCCTAACTAAACCGAAAGGCAAGAAATATAAAACGAAATCCCTCCGCCATTATATTACACAAATAGCTATAATTAAAAACAAAAGATTACTTGAAGCCATATAATTATCAATATCAGGAATACTTTTAACCCTAAAACCGTTTAAAAAATGTTTGTATTTGATAAGAATACTTTATATATAACTGTAGATTATTTGGGTTAGGAATAGTTCCTTGGAGATATAACTGAATTATAATTAGTCCTTAAAACAAATAACTATGTGCCAAAAATAGCTATTATCAAATAGAAATAATTACTTGAAATCATATAATTATTATTGTTGGTGTTAGATAGGAATACTTGAAACCATATAACAATGTGCAACTTATTTCTATTAGATAAGATTACTTGTTATCATACATCATCATCATCATCTTGTCATACCATCTGCACCGATATCCCTGACCCTCTCTTGACACCCCTCCCTATCGTTCATCGCTTCCAGCAGGTCTTCAAGGCTACACCCTGTATCTATACAGAGCCGTTGTATGTAGGTTCGATCTGGTTGCCCTGCCTTTGCTCGTCCATATGAAGGGGTCCATAGAAGAACCTCACTTATCGTCCCTATTTCTCCAGCAGTGTCCCGCATGTCTTGTTCGTCTAATTTTGTTAGTTTTCGTGATGGATGGTATGTGGCCGTATAGTTGCTGCTTTTTGGGGTGTTGCCTCCTGGACTTATTCAATATTGCTCACAGCATTCTTGTGTAGTTGCCGTCAAGCTTTTTCTCCATCCGTTTAGTTAGCGTCCATGTTGTGCACCCATATAGCAGTATCGCCATGACCGCTGCTTGGAAGAAACCGCGTTTCATTTTTACAACTGTGTGCAAATTATTTGTATTTGATAGGAATACTTGATACCATATAACTGTGTGCAAAAAAAAAAAAATCTAAAGAAACAACTACACAAAAGAATAAATTCTAGCGTCCGTCAAAAGTTTTGCAATATTTTAGTAGTACGTTCTAGTTTGCAGCGTGTATATCACTTGAACGAAACAGTTCAAGTCCTGGTAAAATACGCGCTGTGGTTGGGAGTAGCATGGTAGTTTGTGCGCTAACATGTTGTGCATTGCTTCACTCTGTTTGTGAGTGATTGCAAAGCCTTACAGATGAACAATATACTAAACAGACGATTCAAGAAATTTCACTTGGGTTGCAAGAACCTCGATGATTAGGCAAGGTAAGGTAGACCTATGATAGTGGATTCCAACGCCGTGTTGCAAGTCATAGAGGTACATTAGGTGAGTAGCACTTGAAGAGTATCAGGTTAACAGTACATCTCACTGTCCAGTGTGATTCATCACTTTTACGATCTTCGTAAAAAGCCAACTTGATCTGCCAAATTGTGTCTCACAATATTGCAAAAGTTTATCTCTCTATAGTATAAATATACAATGAACGAAATTCCCTAACCTCTTGGAATAAAATAATTTTTAGATGAGTTGACATGCCGTATAAATTAATCCATCAATTTTTGTCAGTTTTTTTATCACCGCGTTTAACCTTTAATCTCCAGGTAATGTTTACTGTGATCTTTCATTCCACCTGACGAGTGTTTCGCGTTTTTTCATTGCGTTTTTTTTACTCTCAGGAAAAACACTCATTGATTAGACGTGTGATTTTGTATAGCACTGATAAGATCATCAGTAAATATTCGTGGCGTAAGGGCTGAACTGTGACCGCGAAGTATGAGGGTTCGAATTCCAGTCGGGCTATAACGTTTACTTTCAGACTAATACCCGCGATAAAGGTATGATCTTCCAGTCATGCGTTCAATAGTCTCACTTATCTTCTTTTTATAAGGATGACTTCGGAATTACATAACCCGCAAAGATTGATAAGCCATTAAAAATAACAAAGCGAGCACTCATTGAGTTCTCCATAATTCTGTCTGCAAATTCTGGATGATGATGTTCATTTTTTAATTGATAAGCAAGTAAAGTTGGCGACCCAAAGGCTCCCTTTTCAATAACTACTACACCGGGATGTAGAGGAGGGCACCACTCCTTTCCCTTGATTGCTCTACTTTATCCTTGATAAGTACCTTATAATGCTGAGTATTAAGCAAGTAGGTATCAAGTACCATTTTTAAAGTCTTTGGTATGACGCGACCAAGGACTGAACCCTGGTCTCCCGGGCCATGGGCAAACACTTTAATTCATAGTTATAGGGAAGGTAAGAATCTATCTCTTTTACCTCCAGCAATGCATAAATAGTAGGGCAGATTGGTTTCTTTAGTCTTGGAGAAGGAAAACTGAATTCGAAATAGTTGTAACCCGCTTACAAACTGACTTTCTCTCACACCATGCAATTGGCGGTGGGCTTGGTTGAATACGTACTTCTGTCCTCATGTCACATTTAAACTAATCTAAGCAAATTTCTATTTGGATACCTTGATGTAGAGTAATGATTTGCAAGTTAGTCTAGCAGATTGATTAGTAACGAGTTCAATACACGCTAGGTATCCTTTAAGTGCAGCTTTGAGTCGAATCTAAGTCATGTTTGGATGAATTAAGGATCTGGTTGGTGGGTTGGTTGTTTGATTTTTATAGCATATCAACCTTTGTAGGTTATTTAACGCCAAATCCATTTTTATGTAAATAATCAGTTCTATTTCAAACAATTCAGTTTAGCATGAGTACACAGTTTGTCAAAAACATTTCTATTTCAAACTATTCAGTTTATTCAAGCAGTTATATATAACAATTCAGTTTAGTGTATGTACAGTTTCAATGTCAAAAAACAGTTTAATCTTAAATAATTCAGTTTAGCATAAGCACGCAGTTTAAATGCAATTACGGTTTGTCAAAAACATTTCTATTTCAAGCAATTCAGTTTAGCATAAGTATGCCGTTAGTTCTATTTAACCCATAGATATGGCCCTATCAGGTGCTACCACGCCGGGCCAGAGTGGACCTGGGAGCGATGGTAATAAAGGGGTACTCTGCATTCCCCAAAGCTCCAGCATTGCTGGAATCTCACCATCAGATTGTTTAGTGCCATAACAGGACACTCGTTGGGTGGGGGGTCTTACCCCTCTGCAGAGAAGCAGTCAGTGTATTCTACAGCCCCAGCCGATTGGGCAAAATTAAGGATCTAGAGTCAAGTCATGATTAATCACTCAATTAACGTTAAATCATGGAAATTAGGTAGAGATTAACCTCTTCATTATTCAGATGGGTGACTGTTTAGTAATTGAATTTATTAGAAGGAATGCAAAGCTTGCGTCCCAGGGTGTAATCTGTAAATAACAAGAAGGGTGGATACTTAGAAACATCAGATGGTGGAATGTTTACGCTGCTTTATATCAGACTACATCAAAGTTGATAAATAAAGAAAATTTGAATTGTTGATCACTTGCGAACTCCACATAAGGCAAACATTTTGTAGCTTTATGTTTGATTGAAGTAAATGTTGCAAATAAATTGATAATACAAAAACCGTCAGAGCATTATTATTATTTTTTTTTTTTGTGTATTATATTCTTTTGCTTTTTATTCTTCGTTGTGCATATATCGGTCATGAGTGCAACAAGATAATATTTTATTGTCAAATGTTATTTTAACTCAGTGACTATATATATATATATATATATATATATATATATGTATAAAACAATTTTATTGCATATCGTTCTTGTTAAGTGTTAGATTGCATTTTTGAAATTCACCAGCTGTGACAATCAAGCTTTAGAAGGGTGTATTCCAATTGCTGCTGTAGCTGTTCATTTGAAGCTGAAATCATAAAACTTGGTCAGTCATCTCATCAGATGTATAGCAGTAACATAGTGAATTTTCAAGAGTCTACGAATATTTTAAATGCCCGTACAAAAAATGTCTGGAAACTTATCGTATGCACGTCGTATATATATATATATATATATATATATATATATATATATATATATATATATATATAATATATATACGAGGTGCATACGATAAGTTTCCAGACATTTTTTGTACGGGCATTTAAACTTGACGTAGACTCTTGAGAATTCACTATGTTACTGCTATACATCTTATGAGATGACTGACCAAGTTTTATGATTTCAGCTTCAAATGAACAGCTACAGCAGCAATTGGAATACACCCTTCTAGAGCTTGATTGTCACAGCTGGTGAATTTCAAAAATGCAATCTAACACTTAACAAGAACGATATGCAATAAAATTGTTTTAAACTTGGAGAAAATATCACAGAAACGTATGGAATGCTTCAGACTGCTTTTCGACCATCTTGCATGAATAGAGCATCAGTTTTTGAATGGCATTAGAGATTCAAGGAAGGCAGGGAGTCTGTGAGGGATGATGAGAGGTGTGGGAGGAGTAAGAAAGTCAACACACCAGAGTTGATTGGCCAAAGGGTTAGGGCTAAGGTTACTATGCTGAGGTTTTAAAAGAGTTCAGGAAGAGATTCCTAGGGAAGAGGCCAGCAGTCTTCAAATTGGGTCAGTGGCATTTCCACCAGGACAATGCACCAGTCCACAACTACATCCTTATCACAGACTATTTGACCAAGATAGGCATCAAGACAGTTCCTCACTCTCCCTATAGTTCAGACCTTGCTCTCTGTGACTTTTGGTTATTCCCTAAGCTCAGAGGCTGTCGTTATGAGAGAATTGAGGAGATGAAAGAAGCTCTAACGAAGGTCATAGACACGCTCACACAAGCGGACTTCCATGAGACCTTCCAGAAGTTGTTGAAAGGGTGCAACAAGTGCATTACAGCCGGAGGAGATTACTTCGAAGGGGAGTCGAGTTTCATGTGTGTACTATCAATAAAAGTGCCAATACGAAAAAATTCTGGAAACATATCGTATGCACCTACTATATATATATATATATATATATATAACTTCCCATTTTTCAGTCCTTTCATCTGTTACTTAGTTAAAGTCCCTCCAAATTGATGTCTGTTTACCGATACGACCTTAAGAGTGACTGGGCGACCGTTTTGGTTGGAACCGGAAGGGCACCAATTTGCAACTCTGTGGGTGACTGGCGCTATTTTCTGATAGTGCAAAATAATCACTCTTTCTCTCACTCTCTCTCTCTCTCTTTCTCTTCCTCTCTCTCTCTTTCTCTTCCTCTCTCTTTTTCGCTTTCCCTTTCTGTCTCTGTCTCTGTCTCTCTCTCTCTCACACGCATACTAAGCTGTGTGTATACGTATAAATCATTAATATATATATATATATGTACATTACACGTCAAGAACGATTGTCCTTATCATGGTTGTTAAATTTTTCAGCTTGAAATACTTTGGTCACGTGTTATGTGTTCCTCAATCTCGTACACACCAAAATATTACAAAACTTTTAAGAAATAATTCAATGTAAATTATACGTTGAATTTTACGCAAATCCTAATTGAAAATTGATATTTATTAAGTTTTACTTAATGTAGCAGAGAACCACCACGTCTTTTTTGTGCTGCATCTATTTTAAATCGAAAAATTATTTATATAAACAATCTCTCTTAGCTTTCTAGAATATTTATTATCCGAGTGTGGAACGTCACACCTTACATCTAGCTCATCAAAGTTTTTCATTAGTAAATACAACTTTTTAAAAATCAGCACATATTTTTTAGTCATCCTTCAACGTTTTCCAGTACTGGTTTCTTGTATATTTTTCGTTCATGTAATTTTCCAAGAATAATACCCGTGGTGTAATTGTTATCGTCGTAGGAAATGAACACGGCGACACGAGTTCAAATCCTGGACGAAACTCATTGCATTTCACATAGCACTAATACCCTTGGGAAAAGTATGAATCCAATTATTCTCCCTCCAGCTATGGGTAAATAGTAGGATAGACTAGGTTCTTCAGCCTTGGTTAGGCAACTAGTCTAGGAGAAGGAAAACTCTGACTTCAAACCTGTTAAACTCCGCTTAAAAATTGACCTTGTGTCATATCCTGCCCGAGCGGAGGGGTTGGTAAATAGGATAGTGGGATTTATTCAATGTTGTAGTGAACCTGGGAGTAATGCCAATGAAGAGATACTCCACACTCCTCAAAACCCCCAAAATGGAACATCATTATCAGATACCGTGTCATATATAAGACAATCCTTTTTTTAGGTGGGGTTTTACCCATCTGCAAGGGATGCAGTAAGGATATTCTAAGCCCCACCGACAACGTTACTTTTAACCCGTAGAATATATCTTTGTTTTTTGTTTCAGCGATATTTCGTTACTTTTTCTCTTTTTCATTTGTTTTTATTCTTTCTTTTTTCCAGCACTCTTTTTTTCAGCTTTGATGGTTTCTTTCTTTAAATTGCTTCCTTTTTTTTTTTCTGGTATTCTTTTTTTCATTTTTTCTTTCTTTTTCTTTTAATTTTTTCTTTCTTTCTTTCTTTCTTTCTTTCTTTTAAAAGGCTTCTTTGTTTGTTTGTTTGTTTCTTTCTTTCTTTCCTTTAAAAGGCTTTTTTGTTTGTTTGTATGTTTGTTTGTTTCTTTGTTTGTTTCTTTGTTTCTTTCTTTCTCTTAAAAGGCTTCTTTTTTGTTTGTTTGTTTGTTCTTTCTTTCTTTCTTTCTTTCTTTCTTTCTTTCTTTCTTTTAAAAGGCACGTTTTTTTTGTTTCTTTCTTTAAATTCTTATCTTTTTCTTTCTTTCTTTCTCTTCTGCCATTACGTTTTCTTTCTTTCTTTCTTTCTTTCTTTCTTTTAAAAAGCTTGTTTGTTTGTTTGTTTGTTTGTTTCTTTAAATTACTAAATCCTTCTTTCTTTCTTTCTTTCTTTCTTTCTTTCTTTCTTTCTTTCTCTTTTGCCCACACTCTTTCTTTCTTTCTTTCTTTCTTTCTTTTAAAAAGGCTTGCTTGTTTGTTTCTTTCTTTAAATTATTAAATTCTTATCTTTTTCTTTCTTTCTTTCTTTCTTTTTTTCTCTTTTGCCGACACTCCTTCTTTCTTTCTTTCTTTCTTTCTTTCTTTCTTTTAAAAGACTTGCTTGTTTGTTTGTTTCTTTCTTTAGATTACTAAATTCTTATCTTTTTCTTTCTTTTTTCCCTTTTGCCGACACTTTCTCTTTCTTTCTTTCTTTCTTTCTTTCTTTCTTTCTTTCTTTCTTTCTTTCTAATTTTGAATTCCCGTCCAACTTTATATCACATAATTTATATTTCTTCCGGCTTTTTTTGCTGAGCGTTATGACTTGCCTGTCGGCCTGCCTGTCAGTCTTCATTTATCCCCTCCCCAACCAATAAAAGGATACACTCCCTTAACATCTACTGCAGCTGGAATTGAAGCAGCAGGGACACCAGCCCACACCCGGCATGTCTCCATTTTTACAATTCCTCTTGGCAGTGGGCCATGTCTTTTCCCGCGTCAATTATACTCGATTTTTGGACTTCGGCCAAATATCCTACAATATTTATAGCCTCCTTCCTCCTCCTTCCCCTTCTCCTTCCCATAGGAAAGGCTAGGGATACATTTACAGGGTTCTGCTTTTGATACACAGATAGAGGAAAACGTTTTAAACGAGAACAAATGAGCTCTGAATGCAACATCAGCACATGCTCCTGCTGCTACATTTCCGGCTTTTTAGCGAGAGATGCAAGAAATGGTGGTCTTCGTTTGTCGATTTATTAATATACACGTCAGTCGCTCGCCACCCGATCGATTCAAACACTTATACTCATAACTCTTTTTAAATATAAAAAAAGAAATACACCCCTGTCGGAGAGGTTTAAAATATGCTGAGTGCATCCCCTATGGAGGAGTCCCCCCCCAAAAAAAAGGAATGACCTGAGTATGACATTAAACTACATCTGATTCTGAGACTCATGAGAAATATGGAGTACTCTGTTATTACTATTACTCTCATATCCTCGTTAACTCAGAGTATCAGTATTGATTGATTTTAACGGCATGTCAACACATCTACGGTTATTTTATTCCTAGAAGTATGAGAATCACAATCATAATATTTTTTCTGTAGATATTTTTGCCCATGGCCCAATTGAATAATTTTTAGACAGAAGTATAAGTCCAATAGGTAAATCCTTAATCGATACTATCACTCTGGGTTGAGTGGACCTGGGAGTAAAGGCAGAGAAGAGGACGCCATACTCCTTAGATTGCCTAAATTAGAGCCTCACCATTAGATGTAAATACACAGGATACTACATTTTTGGTGGGGCTTACCCTTCATCAGGGGATACACTCAGCATATTCTAAGCCTCGCTGACTGGACGGGGTAAATAAAAGGTTAGGCTGGGTAAGCACAACCGCTCTAAAAGGAAAACTCCATTCAATTTTCTGCCAGTGTGGCGGGGCAATCTGCCGCTGTGGAGTGGTAAAACCAGTAGTGGTGAAACTAACATTGTTAAAACCAGGAATTTCTAACTCCCGCAGCGATACCATTGGTAAGTTTTATAGCGTTTTACCCTTCTCTTGGACAAACATTAGTATCGGGAAGATAGGAGACCTGATGCATGGGCAACTGTTGGTTTTCTATACAAACTTGTTCTGGGTTGTGCTGAGATTCAGATGGAGATTCAGAGCCTTTCAAAAGGCTGATGAAAGCCATAAATTAATTTAAAAACGCATAAAAATGAAATGTATACGAGATTTCAAATTACTGAAGTTTCGTGAAATTGCTACCAAAAAGCGATACAGCGAACATTTTACAGGAAAAAGAAGACATAAATATAAATTAGGTAATAATTTTCGTCTTCAATAAAAGGAATAAACACGCGAATAGCATCAAGTGAAAAGTATTCACGATCCTTCCTTGGTTGGACAACAGTGAAGCTTCAGTGGGTGTATTAGCGGACTAGGAAATTAACAAACATACTTGAAACTCTCGTGATTACCTAGTGCAAATGATTTTCAATGCTCAGTTTAGATATTGTCGATACATTCAGTATCAATAGGCGTTGTATAGCGTAAATTATTTCTTCTAGTTTTGAAGAGGCGACCATCTTTACGGTAAAAAATATTATGGCTGAAATACAGTTGTTTTTGAAACAAAATTATCAGACATAGATCAAAAACCACAAATGATAAAGTGATGAAAATTACATTTTTTGAAAGATAAAAGAATAGCATTTTCGGTTTTGCAATTATTTTGTCACAAACATGTGAACGAAAAATAGGAAAAAAAGTCCGAGAGGAAACGCTTCAGATGCCCACTGTTCAGTTGAAGGCACTTTTGAATGCATCGTGCGAAGTTGCTGATAATGTGTACACATTCCTCTCAGGTGATCAGAGGCCCAGATGGTGAGGACGCCGTTGCGCTACGATCTTCATAAGTGCCATAAGCTTCAAAGAATTTGACCAGCTTGAAAATCTAATTTTTACTTGGAAATGTGTTAAAATTGAACATCCTTTTGCATCTTACTTGAACCATATTGAAAAACTTAGTTTTGTCAGATGTTTTCACACAAAAGATCTTCTGCTTCGTCGTCCCTGGCAGAATCTCGCTATATTTGGATGAATCTATCAACATTTTAACTATTTCGCACCAATAATCCGAAAAGGGAAAGAGAATAAAGTCAACAGGGAAGATCTTGGAGGCCACTGCTTGGTTTCAACAATTGTACAACACCCTGTAAATTGAATTTCGCCAGCACCAGGTCGTTTTGCATGTGAAGATATAAATACTGTTTCGTTCCAAATGACTTATATCGGTATTCAACAGCCAGAAAGTTTGATGCTGTAGAAGTCTATCATCATAAAATGGTACGGAGAATATTTGTATTTAACTTCATATGTTCTCACCAACAAATGGATAAGTAGTAAGGCAGACTGGGTTCTTTAGCTTGATTAGGCAACCAGCCTAGGAGAAGAAAAACTCTAAATTCAAGCCAACTGTACCCCGTTTAAAAATGACGTTGTGTTACACTCTGCTCGAAGCTGGGGCTTGGGAATATATATATATGCTGTCCCAATAAAATGGTTTTAAACGATCTCCATGTCAAATTCAGGTTAATATATAAAAGATGAGGTGGTTATTTTTTTATTTTTAAATAGAGGAATGATGTATTATCAATTAACTAGTCATGGAAAATACGCGGCCAATTAACTTGGTGTGTCTTGTAGTTACATCCGTACTCTTATATGGGACACGATCACCTCCTGAGCTAGGTCTTCCATGACTAGTTAATTTAGAATCGCTTGTGTCCGGTGTGGACCAGTAGCTCAGTATTAGAGTTACGGCCCTGCATTCTGTGGATACTGGTTCAACCTGCGGAGGGAAAATCACGGTATACACTAGGACCTAATAAGGTTGAAATAAGTGTGTCGTGCGCAGTGCTCGCCAGATTTTATGATCATGATAATTGAATTAATAGTGGTTATATTTTTAGACCTGATATTATCTTTGCGATATATTGGGGCTAAATGACTCATATAGGTATTGATATTCCAATAACATTTTTTTATATTTTACTACTCATGATTCTATTTTTACAGCTTTTACCATTTTCCCCGCGTTTTCATTTTCTGGAAGATTCTTGCAGTTGCATAAAAGAATACTGATTACTTTGTTAAACTGGCTGCAAGACGACAAAATCAACTTCAGTGTATTTGGTTTGGTTTGCTTTCTTTGTTTAATGGCATATCAAGCCTTGTAGGTTATTTAATGCCATAGAAGAACAGTAGTGGTACTATTCCACCCATAGCTGGGAGGATAAGGGGTTTAATACCTTTCCCAAGGGTATTTGCCCGAAAGTGCCCATAATAGCGTGACTGGAGTACGAACTCGCTTACTACGATTCCGCAGTCCATCGCTTTAACCATTACACCACGAGGACACCCCCCTTCAGTGTGTGATGCAGCCGTTCAACATGAACAGCACAATATAATCCGTTGGTTGGAATCCTTTGAATTTTCCCCTAAGTTTTTCTATCCACGCAGTCAGCAACTATTATTTATAAATCTTGAATAAGGACCAACTTTAAGTCTTGAATTTTATGCCAAGCACGTGTAGGCACGATCAAGGACCGGTGCGATAAAACGTTACCCCTCAAAATAAATCTATTGCGCCCGGTCAGTCCGAATTAAATAACTAGATCAGTACGCAATGTTTCGATTCATTTATTTATTTGATTGTCGACTATCTCATTCATTTGAATCGCTCAGCCTTCCCCCTTTATATGGTTCTTTTCTTTTTAGTGTCCAGTTAAAATCTATATCTCATAAGCAAGACTAACATTATCAAATTGCCCTGGGTATAGCACTAAACTGCATCGGATGGTGAGGCTTCAGTTCTGGAACTCTAGGAGTAGGAAGTACTCCTTCATTGCCATTACTCCCAGGTAGACTCTGACTCAGGGTGGTTGTAACTGTTAGGGTCCAATCTATGGGTTAAGTCAATCTGGATAAAGATTATTCACATTTGATTGGACCGTGTGCAAAAGAAAAAAATGTATATATAAACGTACAATAAATTTCTAACCTGGAGGCATAAAATAGACCTTTACTGGTTGACATGCCATCAAAATCAATCAGTCAATCAACCAATCAATTATTTTCTTTAAAAAGCCTGCAAAGGGATGAGTTTTTGGAACACTAATTACATTTCACAAATTTGAAACTGAACGCTACCAACGGATATTGAGTGTTTTAAAACTTAATAATTTATACGCCCTGGTGAAGCTGTAAACCCCGAAACATTTAACGTTGGTGAATTGTCTATAAATAAAATCAGCCGCTAAAGACCTTTTGTGTTTCAATTTGTGTAATTTTCTCTCTCTCTCTCTCTCTCTATCTATCTATCTCTCTCTCTCTCTCTATATATATATATATATATATATAACATTTTTGTAGGTCTAAAGAGAGAATTAAAAATATTTTAAACCGAGTAGGCCCACGAAGAGATTTATATTTTTTAAATAAATCCTAATAAATACAAATCTCTTCGTGGACCCACTCATTTTGATATATATATATATATATATATATATATATATATATTCCTCTGGCGAAGGAATTTACTGCTGCCGCTTGCATAATGCAAAGTTCTTCGAACGAATTGAGCACTCTGGTATTTGGTAAGGTATAAAATGGAAATAAACAAACGTTACTATTTAATACCTTATAATTCTGGAGCTGAACTGGTACGCTTGTTGGCTGGGTGGTATGATACTAAGTCTAACGTAAAGTTGGGCGGGTTTCGATCCCTGCGTCGAGTGGCCTACGTGTCTAGTCACACTGAAGAATTGTGATACTACGAAAGAGTCTGTCCGTTGATGACAATATATATATATATGTAATTTTACAGCAGTTGTTTTCATAAATTCACATTAATAATAAAAACCTAAAAATTTTACATTATTTCTTTTTTAAATTACTAATTATGTATGATTGGTTTGTATTTTCTTTGTTGTTTCAATGGTCTTGCACTTTATTCACCATATGCATTGGTATTACATACAACTTGTTTAACAAGATAAAACCTATAAATCATGCGCTGCATTCTTTACATACCAGAACATTAAAAACAACATGAAATTATGAATAACACGATGGTAATTTCATTGTAGACAGGTTCTGCGTACCTCTTTGCCATTAATTTTTCACGGTTTTAGGCCGTCTGCGGCAGGTGAAAGCTAGTATATACAGATTCTTAAGGTGAAGGCTAGAGCTACTCAAAATGGGGCACACTTGCCGTTGCCATATGTGAATCCTGAACTGATCAACTCGCGCCCTTTTTTTTTACATCTTTAAATACGTTAAAATATCTATTACCCATTATGTTTACATATAAATATATAAACTCTGAATTTAAAACAGTTATACTTGACTTTGAAATTGACCTTGAGTCACACCTTATGCATAGTCGGAGGTTGGGTAAATACATAGGTTTTTATTTACTAATTTTTTTTCCTTAGATATACCACACAAAGCAAAATATTCCAACGATGTATTTATTTATATATGATAATATGCAAAAGTTTAACGTTCCGGTTTTTTGGTAAACCATCTTCAGGGTCATATCAGAATGTGATGTTATAATGCTGAATCTGAAAATTATTTTCAAATGAAAAAGATGAAACGAAATTTTTAAAAAAAGTAGTGTTTTATCATTCCTAATGGGGTTTCGTTTCAAAATAGAGACATGTTTCAAGTGTTCAAACATTTTAAAAAAAAAAGATAACCCTTTGCTATGTTACATAGCCACAATTAACGCCATGTGCGAAATAGACATATAATGTTCATAACGATAGAACATATAAAGAACATAGGAATCTCGAAATTTGAAAACACGTAACGACTTCTTTGTTCAGGTACGAAACCTTTTTATTACTTTTGAGTTGAAGGTTTCGACATAAGGAGAAGAGACACAATCTTTTTATGCTGGATTCTTCATCTGGCCCCTATCTCGTGCGGCACCCATGGCCCCAAAAAGTCGAACCTCCTCGTTCGGCGTCTATTTTTCAGCTCTGTTAACTTTCTACGAAATCCCCAAAATCCTCGGCGCGCTTCCGGTGCATTTTGTCACCCGCATTTTGTCACCCGTTTCATCATTTCAGACTATTGTGACATCTCTGAATGGCATATCCACTCTGTGCGCGCGCACGCGTTACCACCTGCATCAAGGTTGCACCTAACTAACCCATGTGCTGAGCTGAAAGGTCCTCAGCCTAACTAAACCCAAAGGCATGAACCGAAACCCCTCGGCTATTATATTACAGCTATAGATTAAAACAATTATTATTAGAATTGAGAATCTTTTTCTTTAAATTTACAAAATTACGTCTAAGTGTAAAAATTCTTTAAAATTCTATTTTATTATTAATAAAAGCTAATTTAAATAAGTGATACTGTAACAATTTCGAACTCATTATCATCATGTCACGCTGCCAGCACGGATATCCCTGACCTTCTTTCACCACCCGTCTCTATCGTCCATCGTTCCCGGGAACTCTTCCAGGCCACATCCTATCTCGGCACAGAGCTGTTGTATGTAGGTTCCAGCTAGTTGTCCTGCCTTTGATCGTCTGTGAAAAGGGGTCCACCGTAGTACATCACTTATGAGTTCTTCCTTATTTCTCCAGTAGTGTCGAGCGTGTCTGGTTCGTTTATCTTGAATAGTTTTCGTGATGGTTGGTAGGTAGCCATACAGCTGCTGTTTTGTGGGGTGTTGCCTCCAGGACTTGTTCAATAGAAGCTCGCAGCATTTTTATCTAGAACTAATCTAACTAAAAAAGCAGATAAGTTGAAAAACCGTGCGTTTATTTAATAGTATTATTTTTAAAAAAATATTTATAGTATCATTAAAAAAATTTGACTTATAATATTATTTTAAAAGATTGATAAATAGTATTATTGAAAATAATGCTAGATTCAAGTTCATCTTTGTTTATTTATTTACATATTAAATAAGATTTTAGAAACTTTGAAATTAAAACAATATTTGGTTTCTCGAATGTCTTCATGAATAAATTTTTAGATTAATCTTGAAGTTTTCTTTATTGCAACCCTTACACGCAATTGAACACCAGCAATGGATTGGATATGATTCTGCTCCTTCGTATAATCAATTATCTTCCAAATTGTTGTAAAAGAGTTTTAGACTGTTTGAATACCAAGTTTGTTTAGAATTTTTTTTTCAATATGTGCAGTTCAGAGATGGACAAACTTTTTGATGGTTGCATCCGTGGACTATCAACAATCAAAAGGCTGCCTCTTTTAAAATCAAAAGAATTTAGTCTCAATTCAAGTGCAACTATTTATTATTTATTTCAGAGGCTCCCGCGGACCGCAGAGAACAGTGCAGTGGGCTGCAGGTTGGCTGCGGACCGCATGCGGGCTGCGGGATGCCTACCCCTGATGTAATTGAATTATTATTAATTTTTTTTTTATTGATTATTAATAAACTATATTTACTTTGCAGTGTCTCGAAATTATTTTTAATCAAAATATTTTCTAAACAAGATTCTGATTGATAACCGCAACAAAGACTTCATTGAATTTAATATCAAGTAATAGTAAAAGAATAATAAAAGTAAGTAAAGTTTGCTACCGTAGTCGAGGACGGCTCCCTTTTCTGTAGCTACTACAGCGAGGTATAGGGGAGGCCGCTACTCCATTCCCTGGATTGCTCCACTTTTCCCTTGATACGTACCTTACATTGCTGAGTATTAAGCAAGGAGATATAAAGTACCATTTTTAAAGTCTTTGGTATGACGTAACCTGGGATTGAACCCAAGTCTCCCGGACCATTGGCAAACACTCTACCCACTAGATAAACTACACACATAGACGTTATTAATTTGTATAAAAGTCAAAACATTTTTCATCTACAGTAAAGGTGTAATCCTTTTTGTAAAAAAAATCGACAAGTTGCGTGACTATATTTAAACGGAACGCTATGTACGATAATAGAACACTAAGAATTTTTCATTTCATTTTCATTTTTCCATTTGAAAATAATTTACATATTAAACATTACAACATCGCATTCGATCATTGCCCTGGAGATGGTTTAACAACAAACCGAAACATTAAACGTGGGCATATTATCATATGTAAGTAAGTAAAGTTAGCGACTGTAGTCGAGGCTCCCTTTTCAATAGCTACTACACTGAGGTGTAGGAGACGACGCCCCTCCTTTCCCTAGATTGCTCAACCTTACCCTTAATCCGTACCTTATAATGCAGAGTGTTAAGCAAGGCAGCTTCAAGTACCATTTTTAAAGCCTTGAATGACTCGACCGGGGATTGAACCCAGGTCTCCCGGGCCATTTCAACACTCCTCTACTGAATATTTTATTTTTCCTATATATATATATATATATATATATATATATATATATATATATATATATATATATATATATATATATATATATATATATATTCTACAGGAAAAAATAAACAAATGAATGAGAAATTAAAACAAAACAGCTGAGCCACCAAAAAGTCTTCATCAGAGGATGCCACTGTTTCGGCATAAAAACATTATTACCACATCTCAGCAGTATCTTACAGGACTTTGTCACTTCTCTGTCATAACGTGGAAATGCCAGCTCAAGGTGAAGTCACTTCGAATAACCCTTTGTAATGGTCACAACTTTTTACTAACAAAGAGTAAATTCAATGTTGAAAGATTGGAATTAACTGACAGGTCATTACACTGAAAGTGAAAGGAAAAAGTGTTTCCGTGGAATTAACGAGTGAAGTCAGTATAAAAAGATCTTAATAATGAATCGTTAATTTTGTGATGTTAATTTGAGTTATATGGTGACATGATAATGCAATTGTAAAGTCGAGATAACATTTTACGGAGCTCAACTTCAAATGACTATATATATATATATATATATATATATAATCACAACCCATACCGATAACCAAAGGAGTCCTGGGTACTGTGGAGTAACTCCTGGCTTTTTTTCTTCCAGTTGTTTTCTAATCTTGGTATGAGATTTATGCAATTATCAATATGGATGACCAATTTTATTGAGATGGTTCTGTATTGTTTTCTGACGTGATGATGATATTCTACTCCCACATCGTAAGAGCATATCCAATTTCTTGGTCGAGGGCGCTACTGCAAAATCTTTCCTAACGTTCACTAGTTTTTCCTTGTATGATGCGAACGTTCCCGAAAGTGTAAGAAGTGTGTGTATATGTGTGCATAAGAGAGAGAGACAAAAGGAGGGAAGATAGAGCGAAGGAGGGGAGATAGAGAGAGAGAGAGAGGAGGAAAAAAGAGAGAGAGAGAAATAGAGAGGGAGAGAGAGACAAAAGGAGGGAAGATAGAGAGAAGGACGGGAGATAGAGAGAGAGAGGAGGAAAAAAGAGAGAGAGAAATAGAGAGGGAGAGAGAGACAAAAGGAGGGAAGATAGAGAGAAGGACGGGAGATAGAGAGAGAGAGAGAGGAGGAAAAAAGAGAGAGAGAAATAGAGAGGGAGAGAGAGACAAAAGAAGGGAAGATAGAGAGAAGGACGGGAGATAGAGAGAGAGAGAGAGAGAGGAGGAAAAAAGAGAGAGAGAGAAATAGAGAGGGAGAGAGAGACAAAAAGAGGGAAGATAGAGAGAAGGACGGGAGATAGAGAGAGAGAGAGAGGAGGAAAAAAGAGAGAGAGAGAAATAGAGAGGGAGAGAGAGACAAAAGGAGGGAAGATAGAGAGAAGGACGGGAGATAGAGAGAGAGAGAGAGGAGGAAAAAAGAGAGAGAGAGAAATCGAGAGGGAGAGAGAGACAAAAGGAGGGAAGATAGAGAGAAGCAGGGGAGATAGAGAGAGAGAGAGGAGGAAAAAAGAGAGAGAAATAGAGAGGGAGAGAGAGAGACAAAAGGAGGGAAGATAGAGAGAAGGAGGGGAGATAGAGAGAGAGAGAGAGGAGGAAAAAAGAGAGAGAGAAATAGAGAGGGAGAGAGAGACAAAAGGAGGGAAGATAGAGAGAAGGACGGGAGATAGAGAGAGAGAGAGGAGGAAAAAAGAGAGAGAGAAATAGAGAGGGAGAGACAAAAGGAGGGAAGATAGAGAGAAGCAGGGGAGATAGAGAGAGAGAGAGGAGGAAAAAAGAGAGAGAAATAGAGAGGGAGAGAGAGAGACAAAAGGAGGGAAGATAGAGAGAAGGAGGGGAGATAGAGAGAGAGAGAGGAGGAAAAAAGAGAGAGAGAAATAGAGAGGGAGAGAGAGACAAAAGGAGGGAAGATAGAGAGAAGGACGGGAGATAGAGAGAGAGAGAGGAGGAAAAAAGAGAGAGAGAAATAGAGAGGGAGAGAGAGACAAAAGGAGGGAAGATAGAGAGAAGCAGGGGAGATAGAGAGAGAGAGAGGAGGAAAAAAGAGAGAGAAATAGAGAGGGAGAGAGAGAGACAAAAGGAGGGAAGATAGAGAGAAGGAGGGGAGATAGAGAGAGAGAGAGAGAGGAGGAAAAAGAGAGAGAGAAATAGAGAGGGAGAGAGAGACAAAAGGAGGGAAGATAGAGAGAAGCAGGGGAGATAGAGAGAGAGAGAGAGAGAGAGGAGGAAAAAAGAGAGAGAAATAGAGAGGGAGAGAGAGACAAAAGGAGGGAATATAGAGAGAAGGAGGGGAGATAGAGAGAGAGGAGGAAAAAAGAGAGAGAGAAATAGAGAGGGAGAGAGAGGGATGAGGGAAAAAGAGAGAGAAAGAGAGAGACAGAGGGAGAGAGGGAGGAGGGAAAGAGAGAGAGAAAGAGAGAGAGAGAGAGAATAAATGTAACGCAGTAAAAATATAAGAGCAAAATAACTAAAATACACTACCTTAAACAAATCCGAGTTGGGACTGAATGATTATTTGGTGTGTGTGGTGGTGGTGGTGGTGGGGGGGTCCCACATTGATAAAATCATAATATTCCCAAAACAATAAAATATCTGTTAAGAATCTGTTATTTCTATCTAAATAGAAGCATCAGTATAATCATGAACCACTGCTACAACTGGAATCTAACGATTCCAAAAGTTTTCTTTTTCTTTTATTTCTATTTATTTTTTCATTTACAAGAAGGTAATATTTTGTTCATGATTATGTAATTATTTTTTTCCCTATTTTTCCCCCCAATTAATTTCCTCAGCTCCTCCTTTCACGTGGCTTTATCAGTGGGATGTAAATAGACATTCGTCTGTTTCTAGTTATCAAAATCATAAGTTCTCAACTGAGCACTTAAAACTAGTTATGTTCTCTAATAGAACATTTTTTTTCATGAATTTGATATCTCTATAATAATATTGTTGTCATAACAACAATTTAGTCACACACAAAATCTTATTCAAATAAATCTTAGATCTATTATATGTACACAGAGAATGTTTAAATTCCTGAAGGCACTAAGCTTCTAATTTATTAAAAGTGTGGATAATTCTTGATTCGCTCTCATTTAATAGTCCTATTTTATCAGTAATGTTTGTATTATTCACTGGTGGCAAAAAAAAAAAAATTCTTTTTTATTTTCATAGTATTTTTGAAGCAGAATCTTTTATGAATTTATATAATACATATTATATCCGATTCAGTCAGCCTTGCCAGTGGTGCATACAATACGCTGATTGTATCCTCTGCAGAGGAGTGATACCCCTTCACCAAATGGTTGTCTCTGGTGTAACACTAGCATGTGTCCAATGGCGAGCCTCTTGTTCCAATGCCCGGGAGTAGTGGCGTAATCTTTCATTCCCAATACTACAAGGTTCAGTCTGTCTTGACATAACAATACATGTCCCAATTCCATTTATTAGTCAAATAGTTCTATTTAAAAATAGTATTAAAAAGAAAAATATAAAATATATAACTGTATGCAAACAAATGATTATTATTTAGAGAATTATATCAATGTTTGGAATACTTTAATCTATTTAATTGTATACAAATTAGTTGTATTAAGAATCGTTATTTGAAACTATATTTTTTTATTAAGAATAATTATTTGTTACTTGAAACCATATTATAAATTATCTTTACTCATTTGAGCATTTTTTACTCCAGCGTTAACTAATGGTTTTCCACTGGGGTTTGAGTGACAGCAAATCTCATCAAGTCTCAAGGACTCTTCTCAGTATTCTGGCCGATCTCAACAATACTGTAGTTTGGATGATCACTACTCATCCTTTTATTTCCAAGTCCTCCAGTTCGTGTATCAATTCTGTGAAACCATATAAATGTGGACAAACAACTGAATATTGATTGGAATTGCTACTCAAGTAACTATTCCTATCTAACAATATTATTGATTTGTAATAAATGTATAAAAATTATTAATATTTAAATTAGTTACCAGAACATATACTTCCTAACAAATCTTTAAAGTCACTTATTATATCAAATAATTTAAGTGACTTGGAAATGTGCAAGAGATTTAATTTGACCATACTAACAAATGGTATATGCATAAACCAGCACCTGTCCTAGAAAATGACACACGTAAACTCCTATGGGATCACCTAATCCCAGCCAGAAGACCAAACCTTATCATAATCAACAAAAAAAGAGAATTTGCAGAATTGTCGACTTTGCTGTCCCGGCGGACCACAGAATAAATCTGAAGGAATGTGAAAAGAAGGATAAGTACCTCGACCTTGCTAGAGAATTGAAAAAGCTGTGGAACATGAAAGTAACGATTGTGCCAATTGTGATTAGTGCTTTAGGCACAATAACTAAAGGATTATCAAAAGGCCTGGAGGACTTGGAAGTTGGCGGATGGATAGAGACTATCCAAACGACAGCATTGCTGAGAACAGCCAGAATCCTGAGATGAGCCCTGGAGACCTGAGGAGACATGCTGTCACTCAGGCTCCAGTGAAAAGCCATCAGCGTTAGCTGATGTGAAAAACTCTAGTGAGTAAATCCAGAATCTTGAGACGAGTCCTGGAGACTTGGGAAGACTTGCTGTCACCCAGACTCCAGTGGAAAACCATCAGCTAACGCTGATGTGAAAAACTCTAATAATGATAATGATAATAATGTGAAAAGAAAGATAAGTACCTCGACCTTGCGAGGGAATTGAAAAAACTATGGAACATGAAAATGACGATTATACCAATCGTGATCGGTGATTTCAATACATTAACTAAAGGATTATTAAGGACTGGAGTATATGGAAGTTGGAGGACGAATGGAGACCATCTAAACTACAGCATTGTTGAGGACGGCCAGAATACTGAGAATAATCCTGGAGACTTGAAGACACTTGCTGTCACTCAAACTCCAGTGAAAGACCATCAGCTAACGCTGATGTAAAAACTCTAAAATAATAATAATAATAATAGTAATAATAATGATGATGGCTTAGTAAGAATGCTGAAGGAGTTGGAAATCGGAGGATGAGCCAGTTGAGACGGCAAAGTTCACTATTCAGCAGGTTCTCGCTTTTGGTTGTTGTTGACTATCACTACTTCTGGTCTTCTAACCGAAATTAGATGATCCGCTGTTATCTCAAAATACCAGAAAATTTTGTGTGTCTCATTTTCTTGGACGGATTCTGGGTTGTGCGTAAAATTATCATTGTAAAAGTGGAGTAGCTACCTCAAACTATATAATTGGGTATAAATTAGGCATTAGGTCAGAACACTTGACACCATATAACTATGAAAACAAATGATTATTATAGATAAATAAAAAAAAATAGTTACTTGAAACTATGTACCAAGTAAGTAAAGTTGGTGACCATAGCCGAGGGTGACCCAAAGGCTCCCTTTTCAATAGCTACTACACCTCGGTGTAGGGGGGCGCTACTCCTTTCTCGGGATTGCTCCACTTTACCCTTGATACGTACCTTATATTGCTGAGTGTTAAACAAGTAGGTATCAAGTACCATTTTTAAAGTCTTTGGTATGACACGACCTGGGATTGAACCCAAACCTCCCCGGTATTAGATAGGAATACTTAATACCAGATGACTGTGTACAAACAAATTACTATTATTGTCGAATGAAAAGTGCGACTTAAAAAAATATTGTAATTTAAAGTTGAAAATATCAATGGTTATAACAATAATTAAACAAATTGGAATGAATCAAATTTTGGCATTAAGTAGTGCATTCAATAAGTTTCTAGATTTTTTATACAGGCATTTAAAATTATCATAGACACTTGAAACTTCTGTATGTTATTGCTATACATCTTATCAGATGACTGACCAACGTTTATGATTTCAGGTTCAAATGAACAGCTACAGCAGGAATTGGAATACACCCTACTAAAGCCAGATTGTCACTGCTGCTGAATTTCAAAAATGTAATCTGGACGTCAGGACACTTTAGAAGAACGATATGCAATAAAATTGTGTTTTAAACTTTGAAAAAATGCCACAGAGACGTATGGACTGCTTCAGACTGCTTTTCGACCATCTTGCATGAATCGAGCATCAGTTTTTTTAGAGTTTCATGTGTGTACTATCAATAATATTTAATACCGGACATTGGCCTAGCGGTTAGAGTGTTCGCCATTGGCCCGGGAGACCTGGGTTCAATCCCAGGTCGAGTCATACCAAAGACTCAAAAAATGGTACTTGATGCCTCCTTGCTTAACACTCAGCATTATAAGGTACGGATCAAGGGTAAAGTGAAGCAATCGAGGGAAGGAGTAGCGCCCTCCCCTACACCTCGGTGTAGTAGCTATCGAAAAGGGAGCCTTCGGGTCACCCTCGACTATGGTCGCCAACTTTACTTTACTATCAATAAAAGTGCCCACACGAAAAAAGTCTGGGAACTTATTTAATGATCCTCGTAAATGACCCATGGAGATGTTGATATTACATTAAACAACTAAATTACGCCAGACCAATTCTATTAACCTTTGATTTAATCCCTGATCTCTACCAATCTCTTTCTTCCAGGTTTTCAATGCATTTCTATCGTTTAATCATTATAAGTGCGTTCCTATTATGCATATAATAGCCCAATCATATTACTATCACTTTAATTACTTCCTGACAAATGAAAAACCCTTTCTTCCTGAGTGAGTAAAGATGTCCACAAAGGTAAAGGTTTTAAATGCTTTAATCTGCTAGCGGGCTTACCTACACTATCCAAGACTTTAAGGCTTCTACATTCTCTAAGTTGGAGTGGATAAATTCCTCCGGAAGTATTGTTCAATTTCAACGAGTGAATGAATCGTCAAAATATCTAAGAATCCGCAGCTGTGAGAACCCAACGATTAATGGCAGGACCGGGAATTTCATATCTACGTAACAGTGAGTACTGTAAGCAACCTCGAGGCTAGTGTGACAGACTAAGCCAGATTTTTTTGGAGAAAAAGCTCGCTCTTACACCTCTGCAAAGGATACTGTCACTATTTTCTAAACCTCATCAAGTGGACAGAAATAAGATTTTTCAGTGTGAAAAAAATTCTGTAAAAATTACTTTACAGAGAATATTTAAAACTGTCTCGTATTTTTTACTCAATAAATCAAATCAACTACTTAAATAACCCAATTTGATTAATTTAAAAAAAAACAAACACAATCTTTTACACGAGTAAACATAGTAGATCGATCCTTCGGTAAATTTTTTCTTAATTAATTAAACAAAGTCCTTTTGTCATAGATTCTTTACCTATACTTTCCCAGTTTCCATTTTTTTTGTTCTTTCTTTGCCTCTTCGTCTCTTCCCATAAATCTCTATATACTGAAAATGGCTCCGAAAGACATAATCCTATTAAAATGACATTAAACCGAGAAAAAAATTGGAGAAGCGGAAATAAAATCTTTAATAACATTTCCCTCTGATATATGCATTTAATTATCTGACGAAAATAATCTTGTCGCTTGTGGGTAAAATGAAATTATTAACTCAATATATTATCGCGTACATAAATAGATTTGTAATATTCAAATCATATGAAATTACAAGAGCGTAATGCGCATGCTCTATTTAATTTGTATTCTTGAAGTGATGTTAAACATAGTTGTCTCTTCACTGAATCAGTTCACTATGAATACTAAACAACCTTCACTTAAAATTGACTAAAGTTAATTTATATTAAATAAAACTTAAGAAAAGTTATTTGCTTATTTTTATTTCATTATAATTCTATTTTATTTTAAAATTATTTTTTATGATTGAAAAATCAGGGAGGATTTTGTTGAATGTTCAATTAGATTAATTAACAGTGTTTCCGAAGAAAAAAATATGATTATTTTTTTTTTTTTTACAGAAATTTACAGGGTGCGGAAGCAAAATATGGAATAATTTTAAAATATTTTTGTCTGATTAGTCTAATTTTTTAAAAAAAGCGATAAATTTAAATTTTTATGATTAGATCGCTTATTCAAGCACTTTTTTCATTAAAATTCAGCGCAATATGAGTAAGCAAGAAAAGAAATGACAAAGAATCTATGATTTGCTTAATGCCGAAACCAAGCCAAAGTTTCTTTGTCTACCGAATACAAAGCAAAGAAAAAGTTTTTCAGAAAGAGAAGCTTTATAATTAAAATGGGGAGTCTAGAATAGAACAAAAAATGAAAAGAAGCCTAATTAACTGATCTGTCAACGGTGATTAAGAAGGATTCTACAACGTCAATAAGAAAGCACCCCCATAAATTAAAAGCCCACGAGAAAACTATGAGGACAGCAATTAAACATGATTTAAACCCTGACATTAACCCCTTTGATTACGCTATATGGGCCATTTTGGTAAACAAAGCAAATGCAACTTCCCATAAAAATATCGGTTCGCTTAAGACTGTTATAAAGGAGAAATGGAATAGAATGTCTGAAGAATTTATTTTGAAAGCATGCAAATCATTTCAAAGGCGTGTTGATAGAATAATTGAAAAAAAAAGGTACCCATATTGAGTAAATTTACTGTTTTGTGTCTATCTTCTTATTTTGTTGTCTATTTTTAAAAATTAGAATTAAAATTGTTTTATAATAGACTCGTTTATTATTATACCAGAATATTCCTAATTTTGCTTGCGCACACTGTACTCCAAACCTTATATTAAAGTATTCATCCTAAGACTACGACTACTTTATATTGGTGGTCTTTCACTGAGGTCGAAGTGACAACAAGTCCCCTCAGGTCACCCAGACTCTGATGAGTATACTAGACGATCTCATCAATACTGTGGTCTGTATGGTCTCGATTCTTACTATTATTTCCAAATCTGCCAACCATTGGGGATTATTCCAAGTGCACTAATTACAATTGCTATCACCGTCAACCTTATGTTCCACTGCTTTTTCAGCTCTTAGGCAAGGTCCAAATATTAGCCTATCTTCTCGCTTTCTTTAATTTCAGCTCTGGAGTCAAATGAAACAGTAAAATCCACCAGATCACAAATCCTTTTTTCTTATTAATTAACACTCGGCCTGGACTTTTGACGGGAATTGTGCCAACAATTCCCAGTGGATTACCTTTCCCATTCAGTCGTGTTTAATCATATACTCTTTTGGAGCCATTTTTTTTGCATTGACTTGAAATTTGATTTACTGTTTCTTCTCGATCTTCACATAACCTACGCTAGTCATTCTATCACGTATTATCAACTAATGGCCTTGTTTTGTGCTGCTATAAAAATATTTAGTCTTCCTCTTAAAAATTCCTTTTCTTAGCTATTTCCAGGTCATTTTGCCGTTTGAAGTATCATTACATTTTTTCTTTCCATCTATTTTTTGTTTTTCTTTTTGAAATTATTTTGACATTGCTGTTACTAGCTGCTATAATTTGTCCTTCTTTGTTCTATTTGACTTAATCCCCAAAACCTCATCGCTATTTTCAATGGTGGCGAGTCCTCTTCCTCTTTTTTTTATTGACACATATGTTATCTCTTGGATGTAAGGTCATATGCAGTGTCATCAATTTTCTTGACCTTTGGTTTATTTGTCTGAATTTCTCTCTTGACTATTTTAATAATGCGCCTGAGAGTCACAGAAGGAGGTGGGTAGTATTATATTTTATCATACTATTCTTATTAATTAATGTAACCTGAGCTCATAAGTGATGTACTCCTATGGACCCCAACATATGACCAGGCAAAAGCAGGACGACCAGCTCGAACATACATTCAGCAGCTATGTTAGGATATGGGATGTAGCCCTGAAGACCTGCCAGAGGCGATGAACGATAGGGAGAAGTGGCGAGAGAGGGTCAGGGATATCCATGCTAGCGGCACGACATGATGATGATGATTTTTATTCTATTTCTATTAATTTATTCATTTCATTAGTATTTGGAGTCATTAACTCTCGGGAGAATTAGATATTTTTTATTCCTACGTTTGGATATACATTTTATATCCAAATTAAAGCATGAAAACAAGTTTCTACTGTGTCATCTGAAAACTAGCGACTCAAAATTGGAAAGAAAAATCAAATATAAAAACTAAACGATAATAATAATAATAGTTACCACCTCTACTACTACTACTACTTATTATAATAATAAAGAAATACTCGAACATTAATTATACATAACAGAGTAAATAAATTTGTTACATATTGACCCTTGACCGAGCTTGTAAATCAGAAATGTCTGTGAACAGGACGCACCTGTGTAAATAAGCGGATGTAGTCACGTGGTTGATCAGAAGTTGTGAGCGTTATGAAATACAATAGGCAGATGCCTGCGTGAGAGTGGAGTCAGATGAAGACAGAGTGAGACAGTTCTAGCTTGAAGTCGCGGAGAGCGCCTCGTTGGGGGCAGTGGCCCACAACGGCCACCAGTTGAGTACCCCCAGCCGAGAAGCAGAAGAAATGCTAAGTGGGGCCTTGAAAATAACACAGCGTGGTATAATCAAGAGAAGAAGAGCTTATGGGTCAATATAGCAATTTGTCTTCGTCTCCCTCCGTTCATCTGTCTCTTACACCACAGAAGAATCAACCCCTTCGAGAATAAAGTGTGAGAGTTATATTTCTATAACGAAGTGTTATGGTGATTTATCCTCCTTGTATATTCACTTATTATGGCCATTCAACAAATTAACAAGTTAAAAAGTTAACATAATACAGCTACGTAACGACGCAGGATAAACCAGACCATCCTTTCCAGAATAACCCACAAACAAGATTTGCACTACCCAACAGTACATAAACAGATACCTTCCACGAAAGAACCACTTCATCTGATGATTATATACACAAGAAACTGACAGTCACCATGCACCATTGATCCTTTATCTACGCTATTCATACATTTACCTAAATATGCTCTATCAGCATATTGATCAATCTTTATTCAAAAATATAGCAAATTACATTTTATATATGTAGTATTATTTTAAATACTTTAAATCAGTAACTCTATATATTATAAAAGCAAATACATCAATTAAAATCCTTGACAATGTTTAGTCATAATGAATCTGAAGAGGGAGAACATAAATCAACAACTAATTTACCGTAAATATCGCTGTACTAGTCGATCTGTTATGTAAGTCGATTTTTATTTCGAAATTCTCGGTTCGAGCTATACCTGCTGTATAGGTCGACCCCACAAAACTTAGTAGGTTACTAGTAGAATGTATGAAATCTGAAATCTTACAATAAGAATTTATATTCATATGTATGTAATCTATGGCACTCTCACGAAATTTCACTGATAAACAACATACCGTAGTTGTCTGAATGACCACCTGGGTGCTATGACGTTCCATTTAGGTTTTACAGTTCGTGCATCAGTCGTTGGAAGACGTGTGTGTTATAGCGTTAATAAAATACTAAATTTGTATCACAGTTTTATTTTTTTCATTTTAATCTGTTACTGTTAATGTGTTAAATATGTTCACTTAACACGAGTATAAGTTGGAAATATTTTTGCCAGTCTACTGGAGTTACGGTAGGTGGCGTATATTGATTATTTGCTGTACTGTTCCAAAGGTTGACCACTCTGTGGTAAAAGTCCGGATTTTATCTCAGCCGTATAAGGTTGCGTTTGGGTTTCTTTATTTAATGTCATATCAACCTTTGTGGGTTATTTAATGCCAAAGCCATACTTCGAGAATAACAGCAGTGATGCTATTTAACCCTTAGCTCGGAGGATAAGGGGGTTCATCCCTTTCCCAAGGGTATTTATCCGAAAGTGAACGTAATAGAGCGACTGGAGTTCGAACTCACATACTACGATTTTTTCTTCGTTAAAATGTCGACTTATACGCGGTTATTTACGGTAAATTCTTGAAGAATAACTTTTTTCTTGAAATAAAGATGAGATACAGACGACCATTAATTGTCATTTATGACGTTTTTAAATGCAAGACACTCAAAAACCTTTCAGAACGGCTTGGTTCAGCAAAACATACAATATGTAAAGAATTACATCTGCTTAAAAAATATATATTTAGGAGTTTCAGAGAGGCCCACCCATGAACTCTGGGTTGCTTAAAAAAGGAAAATACTGTTTATACAACGTAATAATCCAACTATTGGATGAATAGCCACCGTTGTAAATTTAATGTGTTGGATTGAACGCTTTCATTGCTGTCCATGCAAATCTTTCGTGCTAGTCAGAAGGTGTCATTATAGCGTTTTCTGAAAATATTCACACATTACACAGCGTGTCGGTGTCAAGCTGTCTAGTGACAAACAGAAAACGACTAGGAGAAACACGGCGTATTATTACCGATTGAACAACGACATTCTTAGAAAGCAACCATGAGGAAAAAGTTTAGAATACCCAGTAAACCCTAAGAGCTAACCGGCACTCCACTCAGGACATTTCAGAGATATGCGAAAAACAGTTCAATGTTTGGTATGGGATTTCATATTAATTATCTAATTTATTTAGGACAGCTCCTTATCTATCTATCTATCTATCTATCTTGTCTGTTTATATCAATCTATCTCGAATTATTCAAACTTATTAGCTTTTAATAAACTTATATTCACTTCTATAAGTTTAACTATAGGATTAACCCTTTCATTGCAATTCGCAAATATACTCAAAATCCAAGTGCTGCGTTGTATGCAAATATAGTTTTGTTTTATACAGCATTCCGTTTACTGGTTCATATTTTCAACCGGTTGCATAATTCTGTTGATAATTCTCTTGTTATCTTCACATTAAATTCGACTATTGTTACCCTATTTATCATTCAGATTGTTACTACAGTATCTTGACGAGGTAAATGGTGAGTGGCTGTTCTGCAAAAGGAATTATTCCCATTACGAAGTTAATTTTGACACCGATGACTCAGACCCAGGCTCTACTCACGCTGCTTTGCACGCTACTAAGAGAATTAGCTGTTTTAGAGGATGTTTAGTCGATTTTTTTTTATTTAGCAGTAAATAAACTAATGCCAGATAAGACACAACATATTTTTCTGAAGTAGCTGAATATCCTGGCTTTATAAAATATACCTGAAACTAAATTAATTTATTTAGATTAACAGTATTATCTTTTTGCAAGCTATGTAGATGAAAATATTATGAAATAACCCAGTGTTGAAGAAAACTTATGAAATTCAATGACCATTAAAATAGAATTAATATTTAGTCGCCCCCTCCTCGAGTTTTTATGACAGAATTAATCCTTTCAAGCATGGGTTTCACTAATTTCGCTATTATCTTTTACTTTAGGGATTTTAGATTTTCCTAATCACAGGTAATCGATCTATTTTGATTGATAAAGTTTTCTCATCAAATATTTAAATTTTCATTTTATGTAAATATAGAGAACATAGTGCAAGGCATATAATTGATAATCTTATTCGGAAAGCGATCTTTTTATTGTTTGACTATCTGTTAATGATTCTTGTATTGATCATTATAACATTTTACTGTGATTTAATAATTTACTGGTTGAACATATCCTGTCCGAGCAGAGGGGTTGGTATATATATATATATATATATATATATATATATATATGTATATATATATATATTAATTAAATTACCATGTCCAGAAAATCCAGTAAACACCCACATGCGATATACGGAATATTGAATAGCTGTTTCGACCTTATTGGGTCTCATCAGCTGTGTATACCATAATCCTCCGCACTAGAGATCAAACCAGCAACCCCAGTAGGTTATAGCTACACGGATGCATGACACCTACTCGGGATGACGTGGCCCAAGGTGTGGTCGTGTCCTCTGTAAGGTAAAAACGTACTTTCAAGATACATATGATCATGCGGTTGCGCATTCTTACTATGTCTTGTTGATTTGGCATCGCCTATGTGTAGCATGAATTGGTGGCCCATTTGTAGAAGTTCGGTTTATACATTCTGGGGTTGCTGGTTCGATCTCTAGTGGTGGAGATTATGGTATGCACTGCTGATGAGACCCAATAAGGTCAAAAAAGCTGTTCAGTGTTCCGTATGTCACATGTGGGTGTTTGCTGGATTTTCTGCTCATGGTAATTTTATTAATATAATATCAATTCCTCTATTATATATATATAAAATTGTGGATGACTTTATAGATATATATATACTCCCCTACATGGGTAGGGCTGAGTTCTCTAAGCGAATGAAGTAATCGCGTTGCAATTCTCTTCATAGATGAATTGAGCTCTCGGTAGCCGTTAAGTGGAAATTTACTAAGCATTTTGCTTAGATGTGGCACAAGGCCATATGAAAGGGGCACCCAATGAGACTCGAACTCACTCGTGTTGGTTTGCTAGTCGAGCTTGCTAACCATTACACCACCAGAGGCGCCTTCGGTAGCCGTTAAGTGGATGTATGTAAACAATTGTAATTGTGATTCATAACCGGTTAAAATTTACTTCGTTGCTACTGTTTCCTTGTGGCTGAGGGGTAGAGGCTTGGATTGGCGTTTGAGTGAACCGGGTTTCGATCTCAACTACAGGAAGCTAGTATGTCTAGCCACACTGATGAGTTCTGATAGAACGAAACAGATCTGTCTATGGATGACTTTATATATATATATATATATATATATATAAAGATTCTGTTGAATTTAGCTTAGTTTGAAGTTGGTACTTTGTTGGATCCAGAGAAAAGAAAGAAAACTGCGAAGTGGCCTCTTCACATTTTCCTTATGACTAAGGCGACACGCCTAAAAAACATATCATACATCATTGTCAACAGAATTAAAGGGAAAGAAAAAGCACAATAAGAAAACAATAAATGATAACGATTTATGAGTTTTCTTTCCTTTTATAGCCCTTTTCAAACTTCACCTAATAAATAGAGCAGAAACGTATTCAAAAATAAAAGATAAATATTGTCAGAAAAACAAAATCTTAAAAATTGCTTTGAAACAATTACCTGACAACAGAACATAAATAATTATCATTCTAAATATTGTACTAGTGTAAGAGAAAAGGTTTGCAATATTTTTATACGTGTCGAGTTAAGGTGCGTATATCAAGTAACCGAAGCAGTTCATTTGGTTTGGTTTGATGACATATCAACAAATGTAGGTTATTTAATGCTACATTCTGTTTATACATATAGACTAAATATATTGTCTTCCACAGACAGACTGTTTCGTTGTATCACAATTCTTCAGTGTGGCTAGACACGTAGGACGCTTGAAACTGGGATCGAAACCCGCCCAACTTTACGTTAGACTTAGTATCAGACCGCTCGATCAACAAGCGTACCACATCAGCAAGGGAATTATACGGTATTAAGTGGCAGCGTTCGTTTGTTTACATTTTATACCTTACCGGATACCAGAGTTCTCAATTCATTCGAAGAGCTTTGCATTATGTGAGTGTTCAACCCCCATGGGGGAGCCTATATATATATATATATATATATAGGATTTATAAACACATTTTGTAGGTAATATTCTTAAACGAGCCTGAGTCTTTTTTTTTTACCCACACGGTTAAATGTTTTTAAATATTGCTATATAACAGTTACGATTTACCACCAATCATTTGTTTGCCCTCGTAGTTTGTTCTATTTGACCCATTGATAGAACCTTCTCAAGTGCTACCACCCCAGCTAAGAGTTAACCTGAGAGCAATGGTAATTAAAGTGTACTCTACATTCCCCAAAGCTCCGCGGCTGGAGTCTCGCCATTAGATGGTTTAATGTTATATCCAGAACAGTCGTTGATTGGAAGTCTTATCCCTCTGCAGAGATGCAGTCGGTGTATTCTACAGCCCCAGCCGAATGTCCACTGTTTAGGGGAATCTTACTCCTCTGCAGAGATGCAGTCAGTGAATTCTACAACTCCAGCCGACTGGACCACTGTTTGGGAGAGTCTTACCTGTTTGCAGAGATGCAATCGGTGAATTCTACAGCCCTCACCCTCTGCAGACTGGGCTATCGTAGTTCAAGCCAAGCTAGGAACCCGCTGAGGTGGGTCGTACATTCATGGTAATTGGTGCGCTGACATGCTGTGCATTGCTTCATTCCGTGTGTGATTTGAAAGCCACAAAAATGAACCGACTCAAAATGCCACGGAGGCAACCAATAACATTTGCTGTGCGAAATTTGATCACAATACAGTAACCAGATGGTTTCAGAAATTTCTCTGAGTTGCAAGAAACTCAATAATCAGGCAAAATTAATCTATGGATTTCGAGTCAAATCCAGTAAGTAGCACTCAGAGAGTATCAGGTGAGTTTCGCATCTCAAAGTCCAGTGTTGTTCGTTACCGTAACGACCTCAGAAAATGCATCCGGAAATGCCGAATTGTGGCTCAGGTTACCAAAATATTACTGGCTAAACTTGGCTTATAGAAATCTAATTCGGGCGGTGCAACCTACAATATTTTGCAGATTAGCCCTCTATTTGGGAATCAAAAGAAAATGCTTCACGAGATGACTTGTTTATTTATAGAAAACACATTAAGCATTTGCTAGAAGATTTTAAAACTCGATTCAAGGTTCGTTTAAACATGAAAATTCCTGAATGGATTATTTCTCTATTTGGTGTGAATATTTACACATTCTCTCATCAATATGAAGAATGCGACACAAGGTCATTTTTAAACGGACTATTACTGTTTTGATTTCATTTTTCCTTCTCCTATATTGGTTACTCAACTAATACTAAAGAACCGAGGCTGCTCTATTGTCTAGTCCAGGATTTGAACTCGGCTCGCTCATTCGATTTTCTAAGACGATAACCATTATATTAATTGAACCTCATTTCTCCAGTTGATATTGATGTCTAAAATACAAATTAAGACAGAATTTATTGAAATTACTTTGGATCTTGAAACTACGTCTATGAACACATTTAAAGGAATTAGATTTTAATAAGTGAACGAAAAACTATTGCAGAATATTCCAAGCTTTATGCAAATGTTGGGCATATCTTAATTGCTTTTCAAAATTAATATATGGTGGAATCTGAGTTAGGTCTTGTGTATTATTCCCTGTGCAAAGAGAGAAGCACTTTGACCATAGAATGTGTCTATTTGTGGCCTAAATTCACAAACCAGCAAACAAATCTTCCTGATGTCCCCAATGTAAAAAAAAGAGTTGTTTTCTTGTTGCTTCTAAAACATCTTCTCCGAAACAGTTTTGCCGCTGACAAAACGTTCATCTGATGGGGACTCTAGAGTTTGGTATAGTTTTATTAAACGTTAATTTTTCTGAGTATCAGAGATTTATGCATGTTTATATCAATTGTAAGTATTATTGGAGCTCATAAAAGCTAAATATATCGAAAATATTTCCGGGAGAAAAAGTAAATGAAACAGTTGGGCTTTATAGACCTGAGTGTTTGGTAGAAGAGACCAAATGATAAAATAATATTGATTTTTAAAAAGAATTATTAAAAAAATCTATAAATCCTGAAGCATTGTCATGATAATAGTAATGACACCCTTCAAATCCTTTTGAAAAGAATATTTGACTCTTGCGTGATAAAATTTCAGTAACCCAATCACTTGGTTGGTTTTGTATTGGTTTCTTTGTTTGATGGCATATCAATCTTCGTGGGTTATTTAATGCCAATGAATAACAGTAGTGGTGTTAGTATTTACTCATTCTCTTTACTTATATATATATATATATATATATATATATATATATATATATATATATATTATTTGGTCCAGTTAAAACGGAGTTGGGAGTAATTCCATCAGGACAAGAAAACTATTCAAGAGTGAACATTTAAATTTTCCTGGTAAAGAGCTCAATGTAACAGACATTGCAGAGCAATAATTTCATTAAGAAAAAAACACATAAGATCTGAAGAAGTCCTGTTAATTTTTTTCGTGTTTTTTGATTTTTCAAAAACACATAACAGGATGGAAATAAATTTATAATCCTAATGTGACCGGTTTGTGTTTTTTCTTAATGAATATATATATATATATATATATATATATATATATATATATATATATAAGCTGGATGTGGCATTGAATTATCTACAAGACGTAATATGTGATAAAAATACATTTAAACAACTAACCGAACATTTTACTTCTACCCTGCGTATACGGTTACTTCAACTAAGACAAGATATTCAGAATATCGATTCCTCACGTTATTAAAACTTTCCATTCTTAAAGATAAAAGAATAAATGGAAAAATGATTAAAGAAAAACGAACTTAATATAATAATTAGTTGTATCTTATTTAATGAAACTATTCATAAGAATTTAATGACTGAAAAATGCCTGAAAAGAAGAGGTAATTTCTTTCGTGTTTCAATTAAAACGAATGCCATGAGTCGTAAAATGTTTTCTGAATAAATGCAGTCAGAGGGAATAACGTAGTTTAAAGTATAATGGAAAGTTAATACATCTACACATGGAAATTTCTCACAAAATAGTATTAAAAGATTTTTATGGAAGAAATGGAAACGAATTCAATGTGAGAAATGTGTGGGCAGCATCTTTTTTAAACGCAGAATCAAATAAATTTAATGAATATATCGATATTCAACTGCACCATTTTCAACTTAGTTCCTCTTTCACTCACTATCTCATTCTGTTTCTCTTTTTGTCTCTCTGTCTCGCTATCTCTCTCTCTCCTTATATATATATATATATATATATATATATGCAAAAGTACAATACAGCGTTTTATTTATACTAGAGTAACTTTTTTTTTATCGAAATAAGAATATATAGACAAAGGATGTCTATAATATTTAATCAAATATATGTATATATATATATATATAAAAGTTACACTAGTATAAATAAAACGCTGTATTATACTTTTGCAATATACATACACCGCTGATGATGGACCAAGAGGGGCCGAAAGTACTTAGGAACCAATTAATTACGGAAAATTTATTTGCCTATTCCAGCCGGATGCTTTAATATCCAAACGGTGATTTGAAAGGATGGAAATAAAAATATGTAGACAGTAGGATATCTATATTTAATCAAATATACCTCAACAAAGAAATTCTACCCCACCACCACCACATTTATATATATATATATAAATATATATATATATGTGGTGCTTCAATAAGTTTCCAGACTTTTCTTGTACAGGGATTTAGATTTGTCGAAGACTCTTGAAAATTCAGTATGTTCAGAGAGAACGGCTTCGAGCAGACAAAGAAAAGAAGGAGAAGGTACCTCGCAAAAACAATTACCGACGCCGACGACGCCGATGACATAGAGATACTGGCAGATACACCCGACCAAGCCGAAACACTATTGCAGAGTTTGAAACGAGCAGCCGCAGGCATAGGCCTCTATGTCAATGCACACAAAACGGAATATATGTGCTATAATCAAACGGGGGACATCTCCACTCTAGACGGAACCCCTCTTAAACTAGTAGACAAATTCACTTACCTAGGAAGCAGCGTCACATCAACCGAAAAGGACATCGACACGAGGTTAACAAAAGCATGAACAGCTATCATTAGGCTATCGATCATATGGAAATCATTCCTAACCGATAAAATGAAACGCAGTTTCTTCCAGGCAGCGGTCACATCGATACTGCTATATGGATGCACTACATGGACTCTAACAAAACGGCTGGAGAAGAAGCTAGACGGCAATTACACAAGAATGCTGCGAGAAATCTTGAACAAGTCCTGGCGGCAACACCCCACAAGACACCAACTGTACGGCCACCTGCCTCCTATCACGAAAAATATTCAAGTTAGACGAACCAGACATGCAGGACACTGCTGTAGAAGCAGGGACGAACTCATAAGTGATGTACTCTTATGGACCCCCACACACGGCCGGGCAAAAGCAGGACGACCAGCACGAACATACATTCAGCAACTATGTGAGGATACGGGATGCTGTCCAGAAGACCTGGCTGAGGCGATGAACGATCGGGAAAAGTGGCGGGAAAGGGTCAGGGATATCCGTGCTACCAGCACGACATGGTGATGATTGCTATACATCTAATTAGATGACTGACTAATTTTTATGATTTCAGGTTCAAATGAACACCTACAGCAGGAATTGGAATACACCATACTAAAGCCTGATTGTCACAGCTGGAGAATTTAAAAAATGCAATCTGGACGTGAGGACACTTTAGAAGAACGATATGCATATAAAATTCTGTTTTAAACTTGGAAAAATGCAACAGAAACGTATGGAATGCTTCAAACTGCTTTTGGAGCACCATTCCACAACTCCATTATTGTCACAGACTATTTGACCAAGATGGACATCAAGACAGTTCCTCACCCTCCCTATAGTCCAGACCTTGCACCCTGTAACTTTTGCTTATTCCCTAAGCTCAGAGGCTGTTGTTATGAGACAATTGAGGAGATGGAAGAGGCTGTGACGAAGGTCATTGACATGCTCACACAAGAGGATTTGCACGGGGACTTCTAGAAGTTGTTGGAACGGTACAACAAGTGCATTGCAGGCAGATGAGATTATTTCGAAGGTGTCTAGAGTTGCATGGGTGTACTATCAATAAAAGTACCCACAAAAAAAAGTCGGGAAACTTATTTAATGATTCTCGTATATATATATATATATATATATATGTAAATAAAAAAGTAAAGTTGGTGACCTCAGTTGAGGGTGACCCGAAGTCTCTTTTTTTAATAGCTACAACACTAAAGTGTCGGGGAGGGTGCAACTTCATTCCCTGGATTGCTCCACTTTACCCTTGATCCTCACCTTAAAATGCTGAGTGCTAAACAAAGCGGCATCAAGTACCATTTTTTGAATCTTTGGTCTGATTCAACCTGGGATTGAACCCCGGTCTCTCGGACCATTATATATATTTCGATACCAGCTCGAAGTGCCTCGTGTATCTAGCCACACTGAAGAGTTGTGATACAATGAAACAGTCTTTGTCTGTGGATGAGAGTATATACGCTTCCCACCCTGGGGTTCAGCACTCGCCTAATGAAAAGCTTTCCTAACGAATTGAGCACTTCGGTATTCGATAGCGTAAAAATTAAACAAACAAAAATGAATATATATGCGTTAAATTCCCAAGCTGCCGTTTGGTCGTTGTTGGCTGATAGGTCTGTCGTCGGTTTGACGTAAAGTTAGGTGGGTTTCGATCCCAGTTTTGAGCATCTCGCGTGTCTAGCCACACTGAAGTGTTGTGATACAGCGAAACAGTCTGTCTGTGTATGGCAATATATATATATATAAACAGACACATAAGTCGGAATTGGAAATTGTGCCAGAGATTAAATCTAACCATATTACCAATATTTTCACAAACCAAAATGCATCCAAAAATTCTCCGGGAACTTGAAATTCAAACGTGTCACTTAACCAAGTAGATTTTATCGTTCCGATGGACCACAGAGTGGAAATCAAAAAAAAAAAAAAAAGCGAAAAAATAAACGAATACTTTGAACTTTACAGGGAACTTTAAAAAAAGACACAAAAAAAAGAAAAAAAATGTGAAAAAAAAGAAACAGAAAATGTGGAATATGAGGTTGACGATGATACCAATTGAAATTGGCGCACTTGGAACGGTCCAAGTTGGAAATTTGAGTTGGGAAGTTTGAGGAAGAATCGAGATCATAAAGAACACACCCTTTTTTTTTATTTCGGCAAGAATATTTAGTAGAGTCCTGGAAACATGAGTAAACTTAATGTTACCCAGATTCCAGTTAAAGACCACCGTCAAGCTCCGATGTGAAAAACTAGAACAATAATAATAATAATAATAATAATAATAATAATAATAATAACGTGTACATAGCAGAGAAAGGAAAAACCTTAACGGAGAAGCTGAATCTCTTCTGATAACCGATAAAAACAACGCCATAAGGACCAATAAAAATAAAAATAGATAAGACGCAACTAAACAGCAAATGTAGGTTATGTCGTGATAGAGACGAAGCGATCAATCACATAATAAGCAAATGCTGCAAACTCGAAGTATAACTCTTGACATAACTAGGTGGGCAATGTGATCCACTGGGAACTGTGCAAAAAATTGAAATTTGAACATACGAACGAATGGTATATGCACAACCCAGAATCTGTCCTCGAGAACGAGACACACAAACTCCTCAGGGATTTTGATATACAAAAGGATCACCTTATATCAGCCAGATTACCAGACCTTGTAATAATCAATAATAAGAAAAAGAGGATTTGCCGAATGTAGACTTCGCTGTCCCGGCTTACCACAGAGTAAAATTGAAAGAAAGCGAAAAGAAGGATAAATACTTGGACCTTGTTAAGGAATTGAAAAAAACTGAGGGACAAGAAAGTGACGGTAATTTCAATTGTAATTGTTGGTATTGGTACAGTCAAGGACTTGAAAATAAGAGGGCTGTTGGAGATCGGCCAGAATACTTAGAAGAATCCTATAGACTTTTTGAAGACTTCAGAAGAAAACCAACATCATAACATTTATTAAGCGATAAACAAAATGAATTGAGAAAATGAGACTCTTTTAATAGCTGCATAAAATAATTTCCTTAAAAAAATATGTCAAAGCAAAACATTGATAATATGCAGAAGATTTGTAAGTGTAGGTTATGTGGTGATAAAGATGTAACAGTTCATTACATAATAATCGAATGCAAAAAACTGGCACAAAAGGAGTAAGAAATTTGATCCACTGAGAATTGTGCAAGATACTGAGGTTTGGACAATCTGAAAATAGCATAAGGGCATACAAGAATAAAAATCATCGAAAATCAGCTAGAATGCATGGGAGAATACTGGAAACCAGAAAGAAGAATAGCTGTCTCTCAGATTTCAGTAAAATTCCACATGTCAGTTGAAAGAACTTGCAAAGAGTAAAATGGTAATATATTTTCAAGAATATAAAAATAATAACAAACAAACATTTTTCTAAAACTATCAAAGTCTTTGTCATCAATCATGAAGGGAAAAAGTAAATTCGTTGTCTAAATTTATGAGACGAAGCTTGTTGATTTTTACCATTAAGGGTTTTCGGATTATTGTCTTCATCTTTATTGTTATTTCCACAACGTTTCGGCCGATATGTCCTCCGGCCTTCTTCAGGTGTTTGTCGAACTCGGGAACCTTTACAGAACTTCGAACTACGTCCTTTATTGAATCCACGGGGGTCGCCTGTTTTGATTCCGTTAGCCATAACTGGGTACAAGTGTTCAGTATTCCTGTATTGTTGTTCGCCTGCAGTCAGGATTGAACTTGCAACCTCCAGATGATTGTCTCCTTAGAAAAAGTAAAGTTAATCAAAGAAAGATTTGTTCATAGTCAACTGATTTATTTTTTTGTGTATCTTTCATTTAATTCTTTTGCTTGATTGAATAAGTAAAATGAATTAAATGACAAAAGTAAATAATCCTGTCATGATTGTCAAATTCCGGGTTAGAATTTCAGAGAAAAAAATTTATTACATTTTCAAAGCATTGAATTCATAGTAAAAGTTTTGTACATCGCAAATATACCTACTTTATCATATTTACCCAACCCCTCCGCTCGGGCAGGATATGACACCAGGTCAATTTTTTAAGCGGAGTTTAACAGGTTTGAATTCAGAGTTTTCCTTCTCCTAGACTAGTTGCCTCACCAAGGCTGAAGAACCTAGTCTGCCCTACTATTTACCCATAGCTGGAGGGAGAATAATTGGATTCATACCTTTCCCAAGGGTATTAGTGCTATGTGAAATGCAATCAGTCCAGGATTTGAACTCGTGTCGCCGTGTCCAATTCCTGCGACGATAACCATTACACCACGGGCACCTCCTTACGTACTTTGTTAATCATTCAATTTCACTTAAACGCATTATATTCGAACGAATTGAGCACTCTGAGATCCGGTAAGGTGTAAAGAATGTAAACAAATGAACGCTACCAATTAATATCATATAATTTCCGAGCTGACGTGCGACGCTTGTTGGCTGAGCGGTATGATACTAAGTCTAACGTAAAGTTGGGCCGGTTTCGATCCCAGCTTCAAGCGTCCTACGTGTCTAGCCACATTGAAGAGTTATCGATATTACTATATGGATGCACTACTTGGACGCTAACTAAACGACTGAAGAAGAAACTAGACGGCAATTACATTAGAATGTTGAGAGCAATATTGAACAAGTCCTGGCGTCAACACCCCACAACACCCAACTATACGGCCAATTGCCTCCCATCACGAAAACTATACAAGTTAGACGAACCAGACACGCAGGACACTGCTGGAGAAGCAAGGACGAACTCATCAGTGATGTACTCCTATGGACCCCCGCATATGGCCAAGCAAAAGCATGACGACCAGCTTGAACTTACATACAGCAGTTATGTGAGGATACGGGATGTAACCCTGAAGACCTGCCAGAAGCGATGAATGATAGGGAGAAGTGGCGAGAGAGGGTCAGATGACTTGATAATGATGATGATATATATATATATATTAAATAGAGTTATTATACATTATTAATTAAAAATCCAGCAAGCATTCCATGCGATATACGGAACACTAAACAGTGTTTCGACCTTACTAAGGCTCATCAGCAGTGCATATCGTGATCTCCACCACTGGAGATAGAACCAGCGATCACAGAATGCAGAGCCGGAACTCCACCACTGAGCCACTGATCCACATTACACCAAGCCAGCCCAAATGACAAATTTGGCATCACTTGTGTGTGATGTGGACCCGTGGCTCAGTGGTAGAGTTCTGTACGTTCCATATGTTGCAAGGAGTGCTTACCGGATTTTCTAGTCATAATAAATCAATTAATATATATATACATACATATATATATATATATATATATATATATATATGGCGGGGGGGAAGTCCCCATGGCGTCGAAGAATGTCTGCAGCATCTTAGTAAGCTATGTATAAATACATACATACATATATATATATATAAATAAATATACACACACACACACACACACACACACACACACACACATATATATAAATATTTGTATATATATATATATGTGTGTGTGTTTACTAATCTAATATCTACCAGTATTCACGGTACCAGAAAAAAAAAAAAACCCTGGCCAGGAACAAGAGATAAAAGTATCTCGAATCACCGCCCAGTGTGTGTGTGTGTGTGTGCATATCTCATAACACTGTCATACACACGCATTTAAAAGCTCAGTAGCTGGGGCTATAGAATACAAGAATATGACTATATCTCTACAGATGGAGTAAGACACCTTCAACGAGTGTCTTAGATATGACACAAAACAACTTGATGGTGAGGGGCCAATAATGCTTGAACAGTGGGGAATGCCCGGAGTAGTCACACTTAATAGCTTCCTAGATATGTATCAATAGAACTGTTTCACATTTAAACTGTGCAAAGAAATGACTTATGCTAAACTGTATTGTTTGAAATAAAACTGTTTGATCATTTAACTGTGTGTAAACAAATGATTGATGTTTGGTCGCTATGTTAGTGATTCATTGCAATACTTAGAATAATTTAATTTTATTGATTTTCGTTAAATTTGATTGCTAAAAATAGACCATTTAACTGTGTATCTACAAAATGCGATTACAAATCATATATTCAATATATTTGTAAAAACAGGATACGGCATTAAATAGCCAACAATGATTGATATGCCATAAAACCAAACGAAACCAAATCATTTGGTCACTTTCTCCGAGAACATTCTGGTCAGCCAATGAATCGTTCAGGCAACTCTGGTTCATTCTTCAGTGATTTCGTAACATATTGAGTTTAGACGAGGTATTTATGTCTGGGGCAGGAATGGTCTGACATAGCCTGTTTCTTTCCTGGTTTACAACTGGTTTCAATTCAGAGTTTTCTTTCAAGATCGGTGGCTGTACTAATGTAAAAGGGCCCAATCAAACTTACAATTTACCAATAGCTGGTGGGAGAATAGTTGGATTCATACTTTTCTCAAGGGTAATCGAGTCCACTTCCTATGATGATAACCGTTACCCAACGAGCACTTCCTAAGTACATAGACACATAGACACACTGACAAATATACAGTTATATATGACTAAAACAAACTTATATCTACATACATATTTATTTTTGTCATTTAATCGTATATGAGTATGTGGGGGTATGCGTATGCATAAGTATCTATGCACACACACACATAAACAAACACACACATACACAAACAAACAGACACACACACACACACACACATATATATAGAGAGAGAGAGATAGATAGATAGATAGATATATTTACCAATCTCTAAGCATATGTAGGATAAGACACAAGCTAAGTTTTTGAGCGGAGTTTAACAGTTTGATTTCGGAGTTTTCCTTCCCTACACCGGTTTTCATACTATGGTTAAAGAAACCAATCAGCTCAACTATTTACTCATTGCTGGATTTGAACTCAGATTGGAATGTCCATTTTCATTAACGATAATCTTTACAAAAGTGATGTAACTTTTGTTTTTGCATATTACTACTATGTAATATGCAAAAAAAAAAGTTACATCACTTTTGTAATAGATCCTCCCCTGATGATGACCCAAAGTCGGGCAGAATGTACTAGGGATGAATACAATTATGGAAAATACATAAATCAATTCCCACCGAATACAATAAAAGCAATACGGCAATACGAACGGATCCAGTAGAAAATATGTAGACAGAAAATATCTATGTTCAACGAAATTTGTATATATATATATATATATATATATATATTCACATGTATTTGCATATGTATACATGTATATATAAAGACATGTATATATATGTATATATAAATGCATGCATATCACACACACACACACACACACACACATGTAATCACAATTTTTTTTTACCTATATATATATATAGGTTTATTTAAGGTATTTGGAGTATTCTATCAGGTACAGGATCCTTGGGCAGACTGTGTTTCACCTATTTCAGCAGGTGAACGACAAAATAAAGAGCGATATATAAAATATTCCTGTTATTACAGCGACTTGCCACGAATTAATATGCCAGCCAATGTTGCAAAAGCAACGGTGGAGACCACACGGGCAGACACAATCACGTGATAAGTAAAGTTTACTTATGTCCCGTTGTTACAGGAAGAATCTGGGTTATTTGTTCTTTGCCAAGCAAAAAAAGTACAGGAAGTTGGCAAATGAAGGAATGAAGTTGGTCTTTTTTTGCATGTGGTGGTGGTGGTGGTGTGTGTGTGGCGGGGAAGGATTATGTCTTTTTTTTTTGTTTTTGTTGCTTTAGTATCATTGGAAAGGAAATGCATGAATGGTGATTATGATCTTATTGTGTTTTTCGGTAGATTTTGGAGATAAAGGATTTAAAATGACAGGAAATAAAAGGAGCGACTTTAAACTTAGAAAAAAAGAAGCAAAAATAGAGTCTAGGGCGATGAAGATGATAACAGTTGTAATGATGATGGTAATTGGTGGGTTAATCATGATAATAGAGGTAGTGGTGGTGGTGGTGGTGACACTGGTAATGAGGTTAGTTATCGTGGATGTGATGATGATGATAATAATGATAAAATAGTTAAAAATTTATGGCGGGAAATAAAAGGACCGACTTAAAAAAGTTGAAGTTGGTGACCTTACTGATAATGATGATGGCGTTGTGAGGATACTGATCATGAGTGGTACTGAGGATGGTGCTGGTATTGAGGATGATGTTGAATATAATTATGTTGTTTGTTGTGGCTGGAATGAGGGTAATAATGATGATGGTAGTGGTGGTGGCGATGATGATGATAGTTGTGGTGGTGGTGATGATCATGTTTTTGGTGGCGATGATGACGATGGTTATGGTGGTGGCGATAATGATGTTGGTGCAATGGTGATAGCACTGCTGCTGATGATGTTGATTAATAGTTAAATTTCATGACAGGAAATAAAAGGGGCCAATTAAAAAGGATTGGAGGACAATGAAGATCATGTGAAGTTGTTGAGAGTAATTATGGTAATGAAGGAGGTGGTGGGGTTGATGATAATGGTGATGGTGGCAGAGGTAATGGGGGCAATTATGGTAATGGTGGTGGTGGTGGTGGGATTGATGATGATGATGTTGGTGGCAGCGGTGATGGGGGCAATTATGGTAGTGGTGGTGGTGGTGGGTTTGATGATGATGATGTGGTGGCAGAGGTGATGGGGCAATTATGGTAGTGGTGGAGGTGGTGGTGGGTTTGATGATGATGATGTTGGTGGCAGAGGTGATGGGGGCAATTATGGTAGTGGTGGAGGTGGTGGTGGGTTTGATGATGATGATGTTGGTGGCAGCGGTGATGGGGGCAATTATGGTAGTGGTGGAGGTGGTGGTGGGTTTGATGATGATGATGTTGGTGGCAGCGGTGATGGGGGCAATTATGGTAGTGGTGGAGGTGGTGGTGGGTTTGATGATGATGATGTTGGTGGCAGCGGTGATGGGGGCAATTATGGTAGTGGTGGAGGTGGTGGTGGGTTTGATGAGGATGATGTTGGTGGCAGAGGTGATGGGGGCAATTATGGTAGTGGTGGAGGTGGTGGTGGGTTTGATGAGGATGATGTTGGTGGCAGAGGTGATGGGGGCAATTATGGTAGTGGTGGTGGTGGTGGTGGGTTTGATGATGATGATGTTGGTGGCAGAGGTAATGGGGGCAATTATGGTAGTGGTGGAGTTGGTGGTGGGTTTGATGATGATGATGTTGGTGGCAGCGGTGATGGGGGCAATTATGGTAGTGGTGGTGGTGGTGGGTTTGATGATGATGATGTTGGTGGCAGCGGTGATGGGGGCAATTATGGTAGTGGTGGTGGTGGTGGTGGGTTTGATGATGGTGATGTTGGTGGCGGAGGTGATGGGTGTAATAATGGTAGCGGTGGTGGTGGTGGCAGAGATAATGGTGATGGTAATAGCAGTGTTGTAATAATGATGATTATGATATGGTATTGTGGGCTCTACTCAACAACAGAGATATTAGAGACAAATATGCATTAGAATTAAGAAACAAATTCGAAGCACTACATGAGAAGGCAGAAAAAGGTACCCCAAATGACGAATATGAAAATTTTGTAGAAGCACACCTTGAGGCGGCAGCAAAGTGTATTCCAACAAAACCTAGAACTAAATATAGAGTCCCTTGGGAAACGCTAGCGGTTAGAGAAAAACGTGCACTTGTAAAAACTGCCTCCAAAAGCTATCGAAAGAACCCAACAAACACAAATGCCCGAAAACTAGAAAAGGCACAATATCAATTAACAGGAATATATCTAAAAGAACAGGCAGAAAACATACAAAATCAGATAGATAAGATTAGAGACTCGGTGGAAGATAGACAATCCAGGATAGCCTGGCAAACAATAAACGAAGTAAGTAGAAGGAAGACCACAGCCAAAGCAAAATTGAAAGCTGCAAGCCAACAAGAAAGAGTAAAACTGTGGGAACAGCATTTCAGAAATCTACTAGGAAACCCACCGAAAATAACGGATGAACCGATCACCAGAATTATTAGTAAGCAATTAGACTTTAAACTAGGTCCTTTCACTAAAGAAGAACTCGACTCAGTTCTCAGAAGAATTAAAAATAGGAAAGCTGCAGGGCTAGACGAGATCCCCCCAGAAGTGTGGAAGACTAGACAATTCGACGATATACTGCTCCGGCAATGCAACGCAGTCTATAGTCAAAATAGGATAGAAAGATGGACGAAGGGATGCATCCTTCCTTTCCCTAAAAAAGGCGACCTCGGACAAGCCAAGAACTACCGAGGGATAACACTTACATCCATAGCTGCCAAAATCTACAATGCCCTACTACGAAACCGCATAGAACCCAAAATAGACAACATTCTTAGGAAAAACCAAAATGGCTTCCGGAGAAATAGATCCACAACATCACAAATACTGACCATCCGTAGAATCCTTGAAGGCGTTCGGGCAAAAAACCTTCAGACGACATTACTATTTGTCGACTTTACCAAGGCCTTCGATTCCATACACAGAGGGAAGATGGAGCAAATCCTACTAGCGTACGGCCTACCAAAAGAAACCGTAGCAGCGATAATGATTCTCTACAGAAACACCAAAGTGAAAGTACGTTCACCAGATGGAGACACGGAATACTTCGACATTGTTGCAGGAGTACTACAAGGAGACACACTAGCCCCGTACCTCTTTATCATCTGTCTAGACTATGTGCTTAGGACTTCGATCGACAAAATCAGAGAAAATGGCTTCGAGCTGACTAAGAGAAGAAGCAAAAGGTACCCCGCAAAAAACAATCACGGACGCCGACTACGCTGATGACTTGGCGTTACTAGCGAATACGCCTAATCAAGCAGAGACACTACTGCATAGTCTGGAACGAGCTGCAGCTGGCATTGGCCTCCATGTCAATGCACACAAAACTGAATATATGTGTTACAACCAAACGGGCAACATTGCCACACTAGACGGAGCCTCTCTGAAACTAGTAGACAAATTCACCTACCTAGGAAGTAGCGTCTCATCAACCGAAAAAGACATCGACACACGACTGACGAAGGCATGGACAGCTCTCGATCATATGGAAGTCGGACCTAACCAATAAAATGAAATGCAGTTTCTTCCAGGCAGCGGTTGTGTCGATACTGCTATATGGATGCACCACATGGACGCTAACTAAGCGGCTGGAGAGGAAACTAGATGGAAATTACACAAGAATGTTGAGAGCAGTATTGAACAAGTCCTGGCGACAACACCCCACGAGACACCAACTATGCGGACACTTGCCCCCCATCACGAAAACTATACAAGTTAGACGAACCAGACACGCGGGACACTGCTGGAGAAGCAAGGACGGGCTCATAAGCGATGTACTCCTGTGGACCCCCACATATGGATGTGCAAAATCAGGACGACGAGCACGAACCTACATACAGCAACTATGTGAGGACACAGGATGTAACCCCGAAGACCTGCCGGAGGCGATGAATGATAGGGAGAAGTGGCGAGAGAGGGTCAGGGATATCCGTACTAGCGGCGTGACATGATGATGATGATGATGATTGATTTGGTTGGCTAGTTGTTTGGATTTTATGGCATATCAACCTTTGTAAAACCAAATCTATTTTATACAAATTATCGGTTCTATTTCAGTTTAGCATAAGTACACGGCTTAATTGTCAAAAAATAGTCGTATTTCAAGCTATTCAGTTTAGTCAAACAGTTCTATTTCAAACAATTCAGTTTGGTATCAGGTTAGTTTTTGTCCATACACAGTTAAATGTCAAAACAGTTCAATTTTAAACAATTCAGTTTCGTATAAGTACGCAGTTTAATTCCATTTTCACCCATAGATAGGACCCTATTAGGTGTTACCACTCCAGGCCAGAGTGGACTTAGGAGCGGTGAAATGAAGGGGTACTCCACATTTCCTAAAGCTCCAACATTACCGGAACCTCACCATCAGATATTTTAGTGTCATTCCAGGACACTCATTTGGTGAGTGCGTGTGTGTGTGTGTGGGGGGGGCTTGCCCCTTTGCAGAGATGCAATCCGTGTATTCTACAGCCCCAGCCGACTAGGCAAGATATGGTCCCGAGGGAGATGCTGATAAAGATAGAAGTGTTGTTAGTTGTTTTCTTGATGATGATGGGGATAATATTGATGGTGGTGGAGGAGTTGATGTTGATGGTTATGGTGATAATGGAGTTGTTGTTGGCGATAATGATGATGAAATACAATTTCATAACAGTGAATAGAAGTGATGATGACGATGATGATGATGATGGTGTTGGTGGTGGTGTCGATGATGATGATGATGAAATAATTTGCTCAATGAAGAGCAATATATTCAAACTACAGATAGGGACCACCTCCGGGGAATAAGAAAATTGAAGTTATGGCCCATGAAATTCCATCGAATTTTGAAGATAAAAACTTTTCTTCAAACAGAAAGATACCAGAATTTTAGTCCGAATGATAAACTGCTCAATCAAAACGAATATTATAAGGTATCGTTTAAGATAATATAAACCTGAAAGACCTCAGCAGAAAAAAAAATTAAAATTACTTAATATATACAAGTGGTATATTTATCTATTTTTTTACTGGCTCACTGTCCCAGTGGGTAGAGTGTTCGCCAATGGTCCGGGAGACCTGGGTTCAGTCCTATGTTGCGTTATACCAAAGACTTTAAAAATGGTACTTGATACCTCCTTGCTTAACATTCAGCAATATAAGGTATGTATCAAGGGTAAAGTGGAGCAATCCAGGGAAAGAAGTAGCGCCCTCCCTTACACCTCGGTGTTGTAACTATTGAAAAGAGAGTCTTCTGGTCAGCCTCGACTACGGTCGCCAACTTTACTTTTATTTTTATATCTATTTTTGGAATACTAAATATAGGGACACAAAGTTTAAATGCATTAATGTTTGGTCATAAATAATACCTAATAATACCGGTAATGATTTTATAATGTTCCAGGAGAAAAAATAAAATCATTTTGGTTTGAAGATAATTTACTTTTTAGAAAAAAAGTGTGTATATGTATTTACCCAACCCCTCCATACGAGCAGGATGTGATACAAGGTCAATTTTTAAGCGGAATTCGACAGGTTTGAATTCAGAGTTTTCCTTCTACTAGACTAGTTGCTTAACTAAAGCTAAAAAGCATAGTCTGTCCTACTATTTACCCAAAGTTGGACCTATAAGTGTTAGATTCATACCTTCCCAATGGTATTAGCGCTATGTGAAATGTAGTGTCGGCCAAGATTTGAACTCGGGTCACCGAGTTTATTTTCTATGACGATAACCTTTTACGCTATCTGCATATCCAATTTTGTTGTAGTATGTATTAAACTAAACCCTTTGTCACAGGCAGGATATAACACAAGGTCAATTTGTAGGCAGAGTTTAATAGGTTTTAATTTTCTTTCTACTAGACTAGTTGTCTAATCTAAGCTAACGAGCCCAATTTGCCCTAATATTTACCCATAGCTGGGAGGGAAATAGTTAGATTGATACATTTGCAAGGGTATTAGCGATATGTGAAATGCGATCAGCTTCGGCCAAGATTTGAACTTGGTTCGCCGTGTCCATTTTCCACGACGAAAACCATTTCAGCACGAGTACCTTCGAAAAAGTGAGGAGTGTATTTATTTATACACCATACAGCAGTGTCCTTGCAAAGTTGTAAGATTCTTGATTGGACCAAAAAGCAATAACCAAAATTAAACCGGGTTTGTCCTCCTGGTGTAATGGTTAAAGCGATAGATTGCGGAATCGTTGTAAGTGAGTTCGTACTCCCGTCGCGCTACCGATAAAGTTGCTTTTATAACATTTTTGGCCCAGTCGAATGGGGCTGTAGAATAAAGCAACACCATCTCTGCCGAAGGAGTAAGACTCCTCCGCAAACAAATGTCCTACTTATCTATATTTACTAACCTCTCCGCTCGGGCAGGATATGACACAAGGCCAATTTTTAAGTGGAGTTTAACAGGTTTGAATTCAGATATTTTCCTTCTTCTAGACTAGTTGCCTCACCAAGGCTGAAGAACCTTGTCTGTCCTAAGATTTACCTATGGCAGGGTGTCTGTGAGGAATGATGAGAGTTGTGGGAGGAGTAAGGAAGTCAATACACCAGAGTTGATTGGCAAAATGGTTAGGGTTAGTATGTTGAGGTTTTAAGGGAGTTCAGGGAGAGATTGCCTTTTTCATTAGTATCATCAGACACCCTCACCCAAATGACCCAGTTGGCATTGATCTTACTCCAACTCCCATCCCAGCAGCTAACCTGCGCATCCACACAAGAAAAAAAATGACCACAGAAAAGGCTCTATATATAATTTTGCAACAGCCAAAAATCGGGAGGTCACTTTATTCTTGCTTTTCGGCCGCAATGACGTCGTTATTCGGCTATTTGTTCACTCAGTATGTATTTCTTCCCTTTTCTTTCTTTTCCCCCTTTTTTTTCTTTAACTTACAGAAAAAAACAAATAAAATAAAAAATCACTGTACATAAATATAAAATTGCGATTAAAACAACAAACTCCTATATAAAATTGACATACGTTAAGTTTTTGTTTTAAAACTTATTTTCATTAAACAGTGTACATAAATATACAATTACGAACTATAAATCAATTAAATATTAGTTTTTTTAATTTTTGATTACATATTGAAAAAACAGTGTAATAAAAACCGTCATACCCAGGAATAGTTCCTTCTAGTTATAAGGCTATATTAATAAGTTTAAAGATTTAAAAAAAAAGTTATGTATTATTTTTCATTTTTTATTTTATCATCTTTAAAAAAAACAACAACAAATATTTATACTCTATCCTTTGAATTTAATAGTATTCGTTATTGGAAAATATCTTTTTAATTGTCTATTTATCTAATCTCTTTTCTTAATCATGGATTAACATTTCAATACATAGAATCAAAAAATATGAATCACCTAATTAATGGTCGTTAAATATATTTGATATTATTGATATATAAAGTTAAATTATAATAAGAATTTATTTCCATGTCTACATACAGACATCATTTCGTTTCTGGTATTTAGTAAATTTCAATCCAAATATTTCAATATTCATATTTTCTCTCTTAAGCATAAATTACACTTACCATGTAAACAATTTGTCGAGGAGAGACTTTTTATAACTTTCCAATTTCTCACAGATGTTAGTGCTAGTTTTTTAAATTCTTATATAGGGCAGTTTAATTTTTTTAATGTAGGATTGTAGGTTGTTGTAATATCTAAATTCCCAGTTAAATGCCAACTGGGTCATTTGGGTAAGGGTGTCTGATGTTGCGAGACCCGAAACCTCCCATTAACCCAAAGGAAACATCACTGATGACCCATCCCGATGCATCAATGAAAATGTTTGTTATAAAAAAACAGTAAACAATTTTCTTGATTAAAAAATATGATAAAATATATTACAAAATTATCTAATTAAAAAGTTATTTTAATTAAACATTTTTTTTTCAAATTCTATTCTCACCGGAAGCAATATAAGAACATCCAAATAATTTTTTTTCACTGAACATCTGATGATGGTCATCACGACCAGAAATAAATAATGACACCAAAGAAGGAAATTTTTTAAAATTTTTATTTTATATTAAAAAATATTTTTGCATATTGAGTTTTGATGTATTCTTAATTCCAAATTAATTATATGTCAACAGCCGTTGGCACTGAGCACTCAAATTGGATACTCATAGACCTCGGATTTTCTCCTCCAATTATATATATATATATATATATAATTTGGCCTTAAATAACCTCCAATGGTTGATATGCCGTAAAACTAAGCCAAACCAAACCAAAACAAAACAAATCCTATATATATAAAGAGGATTTGGCATTAAATAAACAACAATGGTTGATATGCCATAAAACCCAACCAAACCAAATCATATATATTTAATAAATATGTATTAAGATGATATGACATTAAATGACCTACCATTGTTGATATGCCTTAAAACCCAATCAAACCAAACCAGACCGAACTTATATGATTTTTAGCATGTTTACAGCAAAATCTAAATATCTAAATTTGCATTAATAACATTATCTAGATTTAATTAATTTACATTAGTAAAAAGAAATGAAAAACTTTACAAACTATTTGATGACATCAGTGTTTGCTTTTTGTAACAAAGGATACAGATTGACTGTTTGGTTATTACGGCATGTCAACCACTCTGGTGTTATTTTCATCCAGACGTTAGGGTAACACATACATTGTACGCTGACATTTACGTTTTTATTTTTATTGTCTCTTAAGAGATTTTGCATACAGCTATATTATATCAAGATTTGGTTTTTTAGAATTCATGGCATAGCAATCATTGTTGGTTATTGAATGCCAAATCTAGTTTTTACGTAAATATTAAATATATCAGATTTATAAATTCATTTTGTAGATATATTTTAAAAGTAGCCTGAGCTCATCGATTTATACAATGTTAAATGTCTTCAAGTATTTCAGTCCAAAAAGCATATTTCTATTTATCATAGGTCATTTTTTCCATACAATTAAATTTTCTAGTGTTTAAACATTGGGCTGTATATGATATCTAGTATTTTTATCCAATACAAATAATTTTCATGACCCAGTTGGCTAGGGCTGTAGAATACACTGACTGCATCTCTGCAGAAAAAACAAGAGCCCCCCCTACTAATAAGTATGACACCACATAATCTGATGGTTCTGTAATACTAAAGTTTTGGGAAATGTGGAGTGTGAGAATACCTACCGCTGCAACTTGTTGCACTAGTTACTAACCCCACGTCGAGAACTTATGTTTGGCCGGATCAAGCGAGAGGCAGGTTCACAGGTAAAAGAAAAAAACCAACAACTTTGTGGTTAGAACGCCAAGGGAGGATGGAAAGCATGTAACACTTTGTGGATAATTAGTTCTAGGCTGAGTTTCGGCTGGCGAAAGACTATCTTAACTAACTGGGTCCGGCTGGTAATGTCGCTGTTCGTTTTCTTTGTTCCGGCCTAATCAACTTTCCTCGAACCCAAACTAAGTCTAACTGCTAGGACCCAAAACGCACCTGTATATATAGAGAATGTTTCATTATTATTTCCGGCCAAGGGACACCCACGAATAAACCCATAACTTTTGGGGGGAGTCATTTCTCTCTTTAAAAAACTGGACATAAAAATATTTTCTAGCCTGGCCGTCTCCGATACAGGGACATTAAATTCAGACCCATTTAATTTTTTGACCAGTACCCGACGAGTACTTAACACTTACCTAGGTCCGTGGCCATATGTATAAACATTTTCTTTCTAGATTTCCTTAATCTAGTTAATGGGTTTTCCTAACACTCGAAATTTGATACCCAGGCCGAATCTAACTCATCTTGTCACATATATGTGTGTGTGTGCGTGTGTGTGTGTGTGCACATGTGCGTGAGCGTATATATTTACACACACACGCACACGTTTATGGGTGCACACACACACACACACACGCGCGCGCGCGTGTGTGTATACATGTATGTGCATATATCCAACTCATAGTGTCACAGGAGTACCTCTTCATTGCTATCGCTCCCAGTTTCCCTCTGGCCCGCTGTGGGGGTGTCCTCGTGGTGTAATGGTTTGAAAAACAAAGGTTTAACCCCTGAGATTGAATGGTCTATTTTGAAAAAATCAAATACTCCAAATAGTTTTGACGGTAGATGCAATTTGTGCTTAGAAGAGAAAATACATATAATGACATATAATTGCCTGAAAAGTTATTAAATAAGAGAAGTGAATTAATAGCTAGATATAGACATAGGACAAAATTTAAACTATTGACTATAAATTTTTAAAAATATAGAAATAAGTATTGAAACAAGACAAAAAACGTATCCAATATACACACATGGAAAAAATAGGTAGCTAAATAAATAGTATCGAAATTGATATAAGCATTAATATTTCCCTTACAAAAATTCATTACATTGACATAGAACATAAAAGTTATTAATTGAATTTGACAAGAAAAGAAAATAAATAAAATAAAATAAATAAAAAAGTTGAATTACCGTAATTATAACTGACGGAAGAATTTTGAAAATAAAATAAATAGGTAAATAAATAACGGAAACTCAATAAAACGAGGAGGTAACTCTTCAACTCTCTTCCTCACCCCCGTTTCTATTCTGTTTTATTTATCCATTAGATCTGAAGAAGTCCTGTTATATTTTTCTTCGTGTTTTTGGTTCACACCAGAAACGAAAAACAGGATGGAAATAAATTTATAATCCTAAAATAACCGGCTTTTGGTTTTTTCTTTAAAGAATATATATATAAAGGATATGGTATGAAATAGCCTACAATGCCATAAAACCCCACTAAAGCAAATAATTTTCAAACAGATGTGTTAGCCTGATATATTGTACTCAAACAAATAATACAATTTCGGTTTAGAGAAAATCTAGGAGTAATGGTAATGAATGACACCAAACACTCCCCATATCTCTAGAACTGGAAGCTCACTACTAGATGATGTTTAATGTCCTACCATGGACAGTCCTTTTCTTGGCTTGGGGAGGGCCTTACCTTTCTGCTGAAGGATTCAATCAGCGTATTTTAAAACTAGCCATCAGGTGCAAAACAGGAATGCAACATCATATGTCTTCAGAAATGGTTTTAAAAACTGATCTTGATGGGTTGGAAGTTTTCTGACTCCTAAAGTATAGCCATGAAAGATCTTTATTATTCCACGTATTTATTTAGATCTTCAACACACTCAGCGCACCGTTTCCTAAATTTCTGTAATTTTTAGAAAATATATAAACATAAAAAAATAGGCAATTACCTTCTTGTTTGAGCCGATATTTTTTAGCAAATCATGTTCGAGTTAATGTGCATGTGCGTGCGCGTTTTCAAAGACATGCCAAAAAAGAAAACGAGCTCCGTATTCGGTGTCTATTATTATGTAAGCGTTGGACTCCAACCCTCTCTTCTTGGTGTAAATGGGAGATGTTGCTGCAGTGCTGTAATCCCCAGGATCAGATTTGGATTGTTTTTTTTTTTTTTTTTTCGTGCTGTATCCTAAAGACAAATACACAGCCGAAGATGAGCTGTTACTAATCTCAGCCGGCAAGCAGGGGAAAATGATCTGTTTAGGTGAAGTGTAAGTCAGGCTTTTTTTTTTTTAAGGAATTTTGGTTTGTTATGATTTTCTTTGTTCTGCAGGGTGGCAACTGGAAAAAAACCTGGGTTTTAAAATGGAATCATTTACGTTCCACTGGTTGCTTATGCACGTATTGTCTTTTTAGCTTATGTTGCAGGAAATGAGTTTAGGCTGTTGGTATGTTTGTTACCATTCTATTCCTCTCTTTCTTTACTGATTGCACACTAGAAGAAAGCTCTACAATGGTCTGGTTTGGTTTGGTTTTATGGCATATCAGCCATTGTGGGTTATTTAATGCCAAATCCTTTTCATAGATATCAAATATATGATTAATATTTTAAAAACAGCCTGAGCTCATTTTTTCACACAGTTAAATGGTTTCGCTTATTTCTATCAAATACAGATTCATACTAAAATGATAAAACGATTCTACTTCAAACAATTCAATTTAGCATAAGTTTGTTGTTTACACAGAGTTAGTTATTTGTTTAAATAATATTTTTTGTTTACACACAATTAAATGTAAAAATAGTTCTATTTCAAACAAATTGTCAACAAAGTTTAAAAAATTCCAAGTATTGCTATGTATCACTAACAATTTAATCAAACATTAGTCATTCGTTTACTCACAGTTAAATGATCAAACAGTTTAATTTCTAACAATTCAGTTTAGTATAACTACACGGTTTTTTCTTTACACTCAGTTAAATGATCAAACAGTTTTATTTCTAATAATTCACTTGAGCATCAATACGCAGTTTAAATGTCAAACAGTTCTATTTGACCCATAGATAAGACCCTATCAAGTGCTACCACCCTGGGACAGAGTGGAGCTGGGAGCGATGGCAATGGAGCGGTACTCTGCATTTCCTAAAGAACCAGCATTATTGAAGTCTTACAATCAGATTGTTTGGTATCATAGCTAGGGCACTTGTTGGAGGGGGAGTCTTACCCCTCAGCAGAAATGCAGTCAGTGTATTTTACAGCTCCAGTCGACTGGGCCAAGAAGGGTATGGGTTAAACGTTATGATTGAAACACAAGAAAAGTAAAGATGAGGTTTAGAGTTCAAACCTGAGAAAAGAAACAAAATTAAAATGCCATAAACAAAAAAGAATAAGGAAAAAAATGAGATACTTATATAACCCAAAGAAAGAAGGAATTCGAAGACTATTATATTGGCGGGAGAATTTCTTCGGAAGCAAAAGAGAAATATCTTTACAATTTCGTTTGGTTCAGTTTGGTTTATTTGTTTAAAGGCATATCAAATCCTTGTGGACTATTTAAGGTCGAAATTTGATTTATTTGTAAATGTTTGATTATAAGTGTAACTATAATTTCAATATTACGTTGCATTAAAAAAAATGTCAATTATTTTGTCTATAATCAGTTGTTCACGCACAGTTGTATAATATCAAGTATTCCAATCTAATACAAATAATTTTTACACAATTATATGGATTCAAGTACCTATTTCAATTTTAAAATAACCATTTGTTAGAATCCAGGACTAGAGTTAGAAATAATTATTATTGATACTAATAATTTGTATACACTCATATAGTATCAAGAATTCCTATCTAATACAAATAATTTGCGAACAGTGGTATGATTTCAAGTATTCTTATTTAATGCTAATATATTTCACACAGTTGTACGGTCCAAATAATTTGTATTAAAATAATCTATTTGTTTGCACATAGTTATATGATATCAATCATTCCTATCTAATGCGGATAATCAGAAAATAGATAAGGTGGTTTGGTTTAGTTTGGTTTGTGTGTTTAACGGCATATCAATTCCTTATGAGCAATTTATAGCCCACATTTTATTTGTTAATATCTGATTATATCATATTATATTATGACTGTATTTACAATATGATGATGATCTTTTAAAAAATACCAATTTTTATTTGTCGATAATCTTTTGTATGTTATATGGTATCAAGTATTTCTATCTAATACAAATAATTTTCGATAATCTTTTGTATATTATATTGTATTTAGTATTTTTTCTTATACAAATCATTTCGATAATCTTTAGTGCGTTATATGGTATCAAGTATTTTTATCTAATACAAATAATTTTCACAGTTATATGGTAATTCACTGGGCCATTGGTCTAATCAGTAGAGTGTTCGCCAATGGTGCGGGAGACTTGGTTTCAATCCCAGCTCGAGTCATACTAAAGACTCAAAAAATAGTACCTGATACCACCTTGTTTAAACTCAGCATTATAAGGTAAGGGTCAAGGGTAATGCGGAACAGTTCGGAGAATTGTGTAACGCCCTTCCCTACATCTCTATGTTGTAGCTATTGAAAAGTGAACCTTCGGGTCACCCTCAATTTAGGTCGCGAACTGTAAATTTCTATGTAATAGTTTACAATTTATACACAAATATAAACGGTATCAATCTAATATAAATAATTTTCAAACATTTGCTTTGATTTCGTTGTTTAATAGCATAAAAACCCTCGTGTGCAACACGGCAGGGGGGTCCCGGTTAAACCTTTGACCCTTAGGTGGGATTCTGACAAGTTTTACTCCCTCTTCGTGTCAGAGTTGACATTGCAGTAATGGAAACGAAGAACTGGATTTTCACCGCCAGATGCAGTTTTGTATCATACCAAGGACACTTTTTTGGGGGTAGGGGTAGGTCTCAGTTGGGGATACAGCCTCCCCTTGACAACTGAGAATTTATGCTAGTATATGCTTTTAAATAAGTAATTGTAATTCTTTTCAAACAACTGTCATTTCAAGTAACTATTTTTAATATAAAGAATTTGCATACAGTTAAATTGTTTCAAGTATTCTTATCTAATATTAATAACTATTTAATAATTATCTTTTGTTTGCACACAGTTGAATGATTTCACGTATGCCTTTTCAGCACAAATAATTTTCAAACTGATCAGTGGATTGTTTAATGTTTGTTTAATATTTGCAAATGTTTGATTAAAATGATTAACAAATATTCAATATTCAATGGCATTTTTAATGTTCCTTTTTTATTTGGGTATAATTATTTGTTTCCTCACTAATAAAATATCAAATATTCCTATATAATTCAAATAATTTGCTTATAGTCTATGGTATCAAGTATTTTTTTCTAAGAATAATATTTTATACACAATAATACGGTTACAAATAACTATTTATATTTAATAATTGTCATAAGGGACAAAAAGCGAGACACTGGCGACTGAACTCCGATTGTTAGAGGACGGAAGTGGCGATCCTCCAGATTATATACAGGTACCATGTTGTTAGGATGGGACATTAGTTCGGTTGACAGTTGTCGAATGATAATCAGTCGGACGAAAAATGAATTTCAGTAATATCTTGACCGGCAGTGTACGGGTATACAAATAATTTGTATATGATTTTTACTGGATCAAAATTAGTTAAAGAATGAATCTAGATATATATTAGCAAATAATCTATTATATTGATAAGATATAAACGAATATTTTCGAATATTAAACCCTGTCATCGCCTAAGATACATAATGGACACTTTTATTTCTATTGAGAAGGAAAAGGAATAAAAAAGAACGGAGGAAAAAAATCTATCAATTCAATCCCACACCTAGGGGTAAATAGTTAGGTAGACCATATTCTTCTGTTTAGGAACGGCAACCAATCAAAGAGAAGAAAAATTCGGAATTCCAATCAGCTTTACTCCGTTTGAAAATTGACCTTGTGCCATTCTTGTCTGTGGGGGAGGGGTTTGGTAAATATATATAGGGAGCACAATAATACCTTTGGATAGTACAAGTTTTCTGATAGAAAACAATAGCAATAGTATTTTCGCTGATGGTAAATCGAAGTGTGCTTTGTTGCCTCACAACGTCAGATGCAGGTGTGGGTGGTATGGCAGTAGATGTCGAAATGCATACATTCCAGAATCAGTAATTTATACATTCCGCTCATAGAAGAACCTAGCGCTTCGGTGACACCTGTATTATGTCCGCCTGATACATAAACGCCATACTGCCGAAAACAGCTAACCGATTCCCCCCCCTATCTTTTAAAATCTTGGGCTTTCATAAACTGTAAAAGAAAGCGCTCGATCAAATACTATTTGATGAAACCGCACTTGTACCGCCAAAGCGCCAGTTGTTTCCCTCGACACCCTTCCCTAAATTACATCGTGAAAAGAAGCCTCGATGCTGATGCTTTTTCCTCCCAAACCGAACCCTTAGGTTTAGACCTTGGGTACCCGAGAGGATTACATTCCTTTTCGAGGGTGGCAAGTTTCAGGTTTGGGATGCCACCTACAATGATAGATTCTGTAGTGGCATTCTCATCAAGTCAGTCCAGGGACTGGGATCGGCCACCTGAGACACAGATGATGGCAAACCAGCAAAATATGACGTTATTTCTCATTAGTTCAAGTCGTCGTCATCGTCGCAACTTCCGGGATTATTGTTCCGCACAGCACCATCTTGGTTTAGAAGAAACAGCTTTGGGAAGTTGGGTGGCCTTGATAAACCATCTTCATAGACATAGTTCGTGATAACACGCTAGTTATATCAAATAATAATACGAATTTTGATTTTATTTTAAAAAAATGAAATGACTTGTAAATAGTTTTTTTTTCATTAAAAACATTCTTATATACACTGATCTGCGTTATTCCGCGATGGAAATCTAGAGGTTAAATACGTCAAGTTCTAAAAACCATATGATGAAGCATGTATAAAAGAAAGGTTGTTGCCTACTCTCTCATATGCACAGGCACATCCACACACATATACACTCACGCACAAACACGTGTTTCTGACACGTGTACACACGTTAACTGACACACACAATCACGCAATCACTCACACGTTCACACACACGTGGCTATACACAAGGACTCACTCACACACAAACACAGACGCACAGTTGCGTACACACGCACTCACGTGCACACACACCCACTGTTGTATACTCATGTGCCGTAACATAACGACACAATAATTAAGACAGACGCAAGGACAAGGACGCAGTAATAAACGACGCATGAAGGATAAAGACGCAGGAAGGAAGACGCAGGAAGACTTCTTTAACAATATTTTACCTCTCACTTTATTGTAACGGTTCGAAAGGGTTGTTCAAGGGTTGCATGTGAGAGGGAGCTGGAGACCGAACATAAACTGTAATATCTTGACCCCGTCATTTATGACCGTCACGTTGTGTCTTTCTTGTTCTCCTGATGCTGGGGTCCACTCCATCGGGGGTTCCCGAGGGCCCCTTCGGTTGGGTGTGGCTTTCCCTACCACATCTGGTCTCTAGCTGTCTGGAATTCTACTGGCAACTGCTCTGCCACTGCCAACTGCAACTGCTTCTTGGACTCGAACTCAACTGAGTTAAATAATAATTCAACGCTCACACGATCACCCACTGGATCTTTGAAATCGAATGTTTAATCGTCATCAAGCGGAAATAACTGTCATGCAGTTCAGAGGTCACTCACTTCCGGTACATCAGTTTTTATTGGCATAGTGGGACCTTGACCTTGTCCCATATTATAAGCCTTAATCCGCCCACGCGATCTCTTTCGATTACTGGCCATTGGAATGTGTCACTTCCTTCCGGTGCATCACCTTGGAATAGCATTTTTTTGGGCCGTGTCGAAGGTCAAAACATAACACCACACGCACGTGGACACACGCACACTCACAAACACACATATGCATTTACACACTCACACACATACGCACTCTCTCAAATACACACATGCACACATATACACTTACACACACGCGCACTCACTCAAACACACTAACTGGATCTCTCTCTCTCTCTCTCTCTCTCTCTCTGTCTCTCTCTGTCTCTCGCTTTCTCGCATACACACGCACTCACATGCGTACACAAAGAAATTATAATGGTTTATAATTTTTTTTATTACCATAAGACAATTGAAACCAGAAAATTGTTTTTAAAAAGACTGACTTCGGTATTGAATGACCTAACAAGGCTTGACGTGCCGTAAAAGCAATCAAACAACCGACTAGCAAGCTAACTCTACACCCCAAAATACACACAGCTATAGGCATATAGTAGGGTTGACTGTGCTCTTTGACTATAGAAGGTCAACCAGTCTTGCAGATGGAAAACACTTGTGACAAGTTGTGACCACTTAAAATAAGTCATTGTATCACGATTTACTTGTAGTGATTTGGTAAATATAGACACACATTTCTGCTTATACACACACACACACACACACACACATATATATATATATATATATATATATATATACAATGACTTGCATAAATACACACACACACACACACACATCTATCAATCTATCTATCTAACAACTACAAACCTGATTGACCTTAACCCACCTCGTGTAGCCACCGTTGTTTAATGGAAGAGAGCAGTTACTTGCTTATAGACATGTCTTTATTTTTGGCACTTCAGCATATTTATAATTGTTTGTATATTCGTGTCTACGTCTTTGTGTGTGCGTATATATGTATGTATGTATGTATGTATGTATGTATGTATGTATGTGTGTGTGGCGCGTGTGTGTATGTGTGAGAGAGATAGAGAGAGAGAGAGAGAAAGAAAGAGAGTACGTGTGTGTATGTTTGAGTTGAGAACAATAGCAAGGTCGTCTAAGCAATCACTGAGATAAGAACGGTGAGAAAAAAAAATGCCTGGACGAGAGATTGCAAGTGCTGATATTGAAAAATAAGGCATGGTGTTCACCATCAGACCTTTCGGGTGGAGGTTGGGATACATATTTGCTTAGATAAGACGTGAAATAGATAAATGAGACTTATCTACGATCACATACTTTAGACCTACAAGCCAATACCCCGGGTATATCCCTCCACCCGCTCCATGCAATTTCTGTTACTTTACACTATTCTTTTATCATGCAACGCATGCGCATACGTTTCTTTTCAGGTTACCTTATACGGCAATCAACTTTGTTAACCCTTTGAATCTAGAAATGTCGATTTAAACACCATTTTAGTGTACATCGTAAGTAATTTTGTGCTTTGCAGTATTCATTGGATATTAATAAGAAAACGTTTAATATAGCGACTATTGTCTTTGTTTTGATGAAATCGTGGGATAGCTATTAATAAAGAAGTTTACTCCATTTGATATACTAGAGTGATTCAAGAATTTTGAAATATTTTATTAAGGTGAAGCACAATTCAGTAGATGAGTGTTCTTTTGCCTAGGTCTTGAGGGTGACGAGCCAAACGGAACTGTGAGAACCTGAGATCGCCTGATACTCTCCGAGTGCTACTCGCCAGATTTACCGTGGCCATGAAGGTGACCAACCATACAAAACTGTGAGATCCCAAGCTCGCCTGATAATCTGTGAATGCTACGGCCTTGGAACCCACAGTTTTTGGTCAATCTCATCTGGTCTGATTGTTAAGGCTCTTGCAGCCCGATTGAAGGCAATGTACTACGTGTCAGCGCACAAACTTCCACAATACTACCAATCAAAGTGAGTACCGTCTATGGGTTGATCAGCATCAGTCATGCAATATGAGTAAAGTTGTCTCCCTTTAGTCGAGGGCGACCAGAAAGCCCCTTTTCAATAGCTACTACACTGAGGTGTAGGGGAGGTCGCTACTCCTTTCCCTGGATGGCTCCACTTTACCCATGATACGTACCTTATATTGCTGAGTGTTAAGCAAGGATGTATCAAGTACCATTTTTAAAGTCTTGGTTTCTTTGTTTAATGGAATATCAATCTTTGTAGGTTATTTAATGCCAAAGTCATTCTCCCTGAAGAACAGTAGTAGTACTTTTTAACCCATAGTTGGTGGGGATAAGGGGGTTCATACCTTTCCCAAGGATATTTGCCCGAAAGTGAACGTAATAGCGCGACTGGAGTACGAACTCGCTCACTACGATTCCGCAGCCCATCGCTTTAACCATTTCACCAGGAGGACACACCCTTAAAGTCTTTGGTATGACGCGGCCAGGGATTGAACCCAGGTTTACCGGACCATTGGCGAGCACACTTGCCTAAAACTATCACGAACTACCAAAATATTGCAAAAATTTTGACTCACTCTTGAAGTTTTGCTCAAAATCACTTGCGAATTTCATGGACTCAGATACAGAATATAGAGATCAAAGTGGAAAAAGACTCAAAGAATTACCCAATTAATCAATAGTATTTCAAAAAGAAAAAATACTTCATGATTAATTTTAAGTAATATTTATCATAAATCATTTCGATAATCTTTAGTGCGTTATATGGTATCAAGTATTTTTATCTAATACAAATAATTTTCACAGTTATATGGTAATTCACTGGGCCATTGGTCTAATCAGTAGAGTGTTCGCCAATTTTTAAATGGCTAATATACTCAATGACTTCTTTTAAAAAGAATTTTGTTTTAACACAAGACTAACTTTAAAAACTCCAATAATCAAAAACAATGCTGCAAATGTTATCATCATTTTTTTATAAGATATCTTTATATTGAATTCCTCCCATCATTATTCAGCAACGAAAATATTTTCATTGACTTTCTGATATCTCACACAACTTTTATCTAATTTTTGTATTTCTATCATGCAACTTTTAAATGTTTTTTTAATTGCACATAGTCATATGGTATCAGATTTCATATCTAATACAGATTATTTTTACACAATTACATGGATTAAAGTATCTATTTCTACTTAATGATAATCCTCTGTATTATTTCAAGTAACTTATGATAATCCTTAGTAAATGAATATAGTTAGAAAAAACAATTATTAATACAAATAATCTGCTTATAGTAATATGGTATCAAGGTTTGGTTTGGTTTGTTTTGGTTTGTTGGGTTTTATGGCATATCAACCCTTGTAGATTATTTAACGCCAAACCCATTTTTATGTAAATAATCTGTTCTATTTAAAACAATTCAGTTTATCATGAGTACACAGTTTCATTGTCAACTCATTTCTATTTCAAACTTTTCAAGCATATAACAATTCATTTTAGGGTAAGTACAGTTTCAATGTCAAAAACAGTTCAATTTCAAATAATTCAGTTTAGCATAAGCACGCAATTTAAAATGTAAGTACGGTTTAATTGTCAAAAAACATTTCTATTTCAAGCTATTCAGTTTAATCAAACAATTCAGTTTAGCATAAGCATGCAGTTAGTTCTATTTAACCCATAGATAGGGTCCTATCAGGTGCTACCACGCCGGGCCAGAGTGGACCTGGGAGCAATGGCAATGAAGTGGAGCTCCGTATTCCCCAAGGTCCCGGCATTACTAGGACCTCACCATCAGACTGTTTAGTGTCATATCCAGGACACTCATTGGGGGGTATTCTACAGCCCCAGCCGACTGGGCAATAATATGGTATCAAGTATTCCTATTTAATACAAGCAATTTACGACTCATTGTATGACTTCAAGTATTTCAATCTGATGCTAATACTTTTTACATAATTTTATGGTATCAAGTAACAATTTTTATTTAAAAATACTCATTTATTTGCACATATTTATATGTTTTCAGGTAACTGATAATAATAATAATAATCCTAAGTAAACAATTATAACTTTAAATAACTATTCTTATTATAAATAATTTGCTCACAGTTATATGATATCAAGTATTCTTATCAAATACAAATAATTATAATAATAATAATAGATCAATTGGTTTGGTTTACGTATTTAACAGCATATCAATTCCTTCTGAGTAAGTTAAAATGGATCCCCTCACATGGCCAAGCAAAAGCAGGGAAACCAGCTCGAACCAGCATACAGCAGGTCTGTGAGAATATGGGATGTAGCCCTGAGGACCAGCCAGAAGCGATGAACAATAGGGAGGAGTGGCGAGAGAGGGTCATAGAAATCCGTACTGGTGGAGCGACAAGATAATGATGATAACTAGAATATACTATATTACAACAATATTCTCAATATCCCGTTGCACTTTTAAAAAATGCCAATTTTTTTTGTCTATAATCATTTCTATACACATAGTAATATTGTATCAAGTATTTCTGTGGCCAAATGGTTAGAGTGTTCGCCAGGGTTAAATCCCAGGTCGAGTCATACCAAAGACTCAAAAAATGGTACTTGATGCCACCTTGCTTAACACTCAGCATTATAAAGGTACGGATTAAGGGTAAAGTGGAGCAATCCAGGTCACCAACTTTACTTTACTATATGGTATCAAGTATTCCTGTCTAATACAAATAATTATCATTCAGTCAGATTGTATCAAATATTCCCATCATATACAGATAATTTTTGCACAGTTATATAGTATCAAGTCTTCCGAATAATGATAATTTGAAAACAGATCTATTTAACCTAAAAGTCGGACTCTAACACTAACCGGTATCCTCACTTCGGGTAAGAGTTGAACTTCAAATGATGTAGAGGTGAATTCATACTCATCAGATATCCATAACTGGAGCCCCAGATTCTGAGTTTCACTTACAAGGCGATATGTTATGTAAGATTGATGCCAAACAGTATTTACCTCTTTTTTTTTTTTAGAAAGACGTCCTCCGACACACGGATGAAAGTTAAAGATCATATTTCTGACAAAATCAAATCATCTTAATAGCATCATTATTAAATCATGAAAGATTTTGGTCGGGTGCGGCTGTCCGTGTGGCCCAACGGCTTATCTACTTGACTGTGACATCGAAATAAACGAATTCGAATACTAGTCACTTTGTTACGTTCATTTTCGGATTAAAACCTTGGGAAAGGTATGAACCCCATTATTCCGCCATTTATGGGTTAAATAGTATCACTGCTGATTTTCTACATGGACAGCGTTTGCATTAAATAACTGTTGTACCCCCTACATAATGGACTCACCCTCCTCTATAAATACACGTCAACGAGAGCATCAGACGGTGTTCGCGAATTAGGGCTAGCTCTTGGCGAGCGCCTCGGGGCCTGTTCTGGACTTCGGTCCGGAGCGTGGCCCTGGAAAAGGAACAATGGCAGACTTGGGGCCTTTAATTAGGCACCTAGTTTCGACTAGGCTACCTTCGGGTGGGCGAGCTGCATTTTTGTCTCCTTTGTCCCCCTTGTACGGCACTAGACCAAGCGTCTAGTTTAAGCCGTAAACTGGCATACGTGCCCGGACCCACATTTGGGTTCGTGAATCTGCTTGCCTCATCAGGCTCACATTGCACTAAGTCAGCCGATGAGCAGCACAGACAAGCAGGGTTCGAGTCTTGGCTAGTTCCCGACCTCCCCTCCCCTTTATCCCCACTTTAATCGGCCTTCGGGCTTTTGACCTTGTGTCAAGTCGTGTCTGGTGGGAAGCAGCGACAAATATCCGGTGTTCGCGAATTAGCATGATACAATCACGTGTGATACCATTTGCATAGTGGACGGATAATCACTACCGCACAAAACTCTCAGCTTCCTATCAACTAACTACTGTTTAACCAAATTCTGTTACTTGAATATATATGTATTTCTATCAACCTTTTTTGTGTTCCCCGTGTCTTTCTTTTGTCAGCATCACAACGATAACCCACGAAATTTGGTATGCGATTAAATCAAGAAATCACAGCAAAACTGAACGTTTTTCCATGGCTTTCATTATACATTCTGTTAAACAGTTCAGCAAAGTTAGGTTCATATAATTTTTTATGCATTTTTGATAAAGTTTTTTTTCTGATTTATAGTAAAGCCTATAAAAAAGAACATTGAATAATTCGTTTTTATCTAAAAGTTAACTTTCTTCTAAATGATAGGGATCCGGATTTTATTATTTCATGAGAAAAATACAAACAAAGCGAATACTATTAAGTATTATTTATGACCAATCTCTTTACTATAGAAATTCTGTAAAGAAAAAGGACATCAATTCTAAAGAAAATTAAAATGGTATAAATATTTATGAAGGTGTTTGGAAACTAACTGAACAGGAGATTCACCATTGGATGCAGTTTACAGTCATATACATAACATTCTTTATGGGTGTGGTGTAACCCCTCTACTGTCGCCGCTGACAGCGCGAAAATGAATAAGGATATTCTGACAAGTTCAGATTTAAGTCCCAAAAATATTAAAATTTAATTCTTTTTTTAATTTCGGAAGATTTTATAATGAAATATCTTTTTGCTTTAAATAAAATTGTACCATAGTCATGATATGGCTATGTGTGAAACATACATAGAATGTTCATAACATATATACATAGAACATAGGAATCCCGAAACACGAAAAACACGTAACGTCTTCTTAGTTCAGGTACGAAACCTTTTATTACCTTTGAGTCAAAGGTTTCGACATAAGAAAGAGAGATACACAATCTTTCTATGATGACTTTTCCATCTGCCCCCTCCTCCCCATCACGTGCAGCGCCCCGTAGCGCACAAATTCGTCTGGCCTCAGCAAGCCCCGAAAGTCGACCCTTCTCGTTCGGAGTCTAGTTCTCAACTACTGACTTTTTCAAATCTCCCCAAATCCTCCGCGCACGCTTCCGGTGCATGACGTCATTCACATCCCGGGTCACATCCTCTCTCTCTCGGATTTTTGTTTTTACATCTGTGAACGACACATCCTCCCCCCGCGCGTCAACACCTGTGCTCAAGTTTGTACCTAACTAACCCATGTGCTGAGTCGAAAGGTTCTCAGCCGAACTAAACCCAAAGGCAAGATATATAAAACGAAATCTCTCGGCCATTATATTACAAAATTATAAAATAAGTTTTCTTTCTTTTGCTATTTATTTTTTTTGGCGAGTCACCGAGGCACAATGATTAAAATGTTGGTCTATGACCTTGAAGTAAACGAGTTCGAATTCTTGTCGCGTTCTTATATTCATTTTTTAGGGGGAAGGAAGGTATGAATCCATTTATACTTACGGTTTTGGGTTTAACAGTTGTTAGATGCGGCACTAGGCTATATGAATGAGACACAAACTCATTAAGACTCAAACTCACTCGTGAAGGTTTGCTAGTTTGGCTTGCTAACCATTACACCACCCGAGATCCTTTCGGCTATGGGTTAAATAATATCGTTGCTGCTTTTCCTTAAGGTTCCTTTTGGCATGAAATAAACCATGAAGATTGATTGCTACTAAAGAAAGAAACAGAGAATAACATTCTTTCATTTCTAATTATATTTTTCTCTCTATAGCGGATTCTTTTTCTTCCCTTTATTTCTTTACAATCAAAACAGACTAGTTTATTATTTATCTGAGGGAATGACAGGGTGTATCATTCAAAGCCATGTCTTATTCAATTAGTATTATAGATGATGATAATGATGGTCCCAACAACAACAACAACAACAACAGAGATAATCTTCAAATGTCAATATGAAACTATCACTTTACATCTCTTCTTTCATTTTACTTTTTTCTCGTTTCTTTCCTCACAATCAAAACGGAATAATCTATTATTTATCTGGGGTGATGACAGGTCGTAATACTCAAGCACATGTGTTCATGTCTTATTCTCTTAACATTATACATTCATAGAATCATTATTTACCTATTAAAGTTTCTTCTCTGATTACCTGCTATTTTTAACCCATTACCATCCTTCAGTTTATCCCGTCGATTCCATTTCTCAATGGATAGATTTTTCAAGGTTTTTTTCTCCATATCTTAAGTTCGTTTGGAGCCCTTATAAGACAAGGAGTGTTGCATGAAACAAAACAGGTCTTCGGGATATATATATCTATAACGGAAAAAGATGCCTATTTCAGGGAGCGGGTGTTAGCAGGATCAATGTGTGTGTTTGCAGACCCCCGCAAGGAGAGAGAGAGAGAGAGAGAGAGAGAGAGAGAGAGAGAGAGAAGGAGAGAGAAACTTTCAAAATGAAGTATCGTCTGCCGTTTCGCGTTCGAGAAAGGGTAGCAAAGAGGCAGCCACACAAGATATATCCCTAAAGTAAGAAAAAAAAAAAAAAACAGAAAAAAACCAAAAAAAAAACCAAACAAACCATTTGTTTTTTTACCGGACGGGATAATTCTCGGGTTAAAAGCTCGATTCAGTCTTGATATACATCAATACAAACAGGGAATTAACATACAAGGTGTGTTTGAAAAGTAATGGCACTGGTGTCAAAAATTACTTAAATTCCAAACAACAAACTACATGACCTCCCCTTTAAAGTGTAATGCACATTCCCATTCTTCTCTACCAAATTTCTTAGCACTTTTGGATGGATTCTTCTGTGATGCCCCTTAGCTCTGGCCTCCATATCTTCAAAACGGGTCCCCTTGATGAATCTCTTATACTTGGGGAAAATAAAAGGTCCCATGGAGCGAGATCAGATGAATCGGGAGTTTGCTCCAGTAGGGTGAGGTTTCTCTCGGCCAGGTGCACTAGGATGTTCAGGGTATTGTGAACAGGAGCAATGTCGTGACGAAGTAGACACAATTCTTGTCTCTTCCCTCGCCGCGGGATCTCCTTGTAGACTTACTGATCTTTCGTCTAGCCCTCTCTGTAGTTAGGTTTGGTTTGTATTTATGGCATATCAACCACTGTAGGTTATCTAATGCTTAACCGTTTTCATACCTATAAATTAAATATATATTATTTAGTTTAGTTGGGTTTTATGGCATATCAACCATTGTAGGTTATTTAAAGTCAAATCCTTTTTATACATATATATCAAATATAAGATTTCTAAACACAGTTTGTAGATAACGTTTTTAAACGATTCTGAGCTCATTTTTTTCACACAGTTAAATGGTTTCACTTATTTCTATCTAATACAAATAATTCTAATTACTATTAATCATTTGTTTGCACACAGTTTAATGTTTTTGAGTATTGCTATGTATCCTCAACCATTCATTTTAACATTAATCATTTGTTTACACAGAGTTAAATGATTAAGCAGTTCTGTTTCAAACAACTCAGTTCTGCACATTAACAATTGTAAATATTTCTGACTATTTCTCTGTAGATAGGACACTATCAAGTGTTACCACTCCGAGTCAGAGTGGACCTAGGAGCTATGGCAATGAAAGGGTACTCTGCATTCTCCAAAGCTCGAGTATTATTGAAGGCTCATCATCAGATTTTTTAGTGGTGGAGTCTTACCCTTCTGCAGAGATGCAATCTGTGTATTTTACAGGTCCATTTGACTGGGCTAGATTATCTGTTGACGATACCCGTTGCATCTAAGAAAGGGATCAACATGACATTGACTTTTGACTTTGAACTGTCTCGCTTTCTTAGGCCTCAGCGACGTCTGAGATTTCCACTGACATCTTTGGCTCTTGGTTTCAAGGTCATACTCAAAGATACTTCTCATCACTAGTGGTGACACTGCAGCGCAAATTTGGTTCAGTTTGAAAACAGTCGATAATATCCTAACACGCCTAATCATCATTCAGCAGTCTTGTCAACGATTTTTGCGCCGTTTTACTTCTTGCCTAAATGTTTGGTGATAATCTCCCAAACACTTTTTATGTTCTACTCACTTGCAATTATTTGAACAGTCAACCAGCAATCACCATACACAATCTACCTTACCCACTCGATGTTGATCCCAGTCGTGCTTGTTGAAGGCCTCCTACTTCTGGAGTTAATTTTACCTATTCGCGCCTCTCTTTGAATCTCTTGAGCCTCTCAAAAACACATCGTGCGCAACATAGTATTATCTCCATAAATTTGCTGAAGGGCTTGTGAAGGAGTTTTCCCCAGCCGGACTAAAATTTACTGAATAATCGTTCCTCAGTATTCTTTGATGAACGACTAAAAAAAGGTGTAAACAAAAGCATTTGAAAAAAATGCAATGTTTACAGAAAGTTAAGATTACAGTTATGTAATCTCAAGATATCTTCGTGGATGATAACACAATCCACTTATCCCTCTTTCGCCCATGGCACACACAACACAAGCAGTTCCGTTATTTTCAGACAGATCTTGGTCATAGACAGTGATAAAAAATGTGAATTAACATTTATAGAGATTGAATTAAGTTTTGGTATGTGAACTGCTGAGAGCACAAATGTATATTGTTCTTGTTTAAAAAAAAGTCTTTCTTCTTTTTAAGTTTAATTTGTTGTGTGTCTAACGTTTCGATATCGTATTAAGCAAGTTAAAAGACGAGTCAAGAAGTAACTTTCTTTTTCGGACTAATGCCCCTTGGGAAGGGTATTAACTCCCTTATTCCCCCAGCTATGGGTTAAATAGTACTCTGTTTATAGGCAACTGTTTATACGCAATAATGGCATTAAATAACTAATAATGGCATTAAATAACTAAATAATTAATGTGCCATTGAACAAAATAAACTGAACCAAATCAACCTATAACCAACCTATGTGTGTGTAAAAAAGAAATTTACTTTTGTGGTGGAGGAGTTAGAAGTTCTATTGGTAAAATCCTTGGAGTGTTGAAAAGGAAAGAGTCTTCTAAAATTCCTATCGTAGTACGATGAAAGGCACTTTGAATCTTTTTTTGATTGATTGATTAATTGATTAATTTAGATGGCATGTCAAACCATTTAGGGTTATTTTATGCATAGAGGTGAAGGAATCGTGTTCATTGGACGTTGATATATACATTTTTCGTGTAGTTATTTCTTTAATTGTTTTTGTACATGGTCCGATAGAATAGGGATTATTTTCATAAGGTTATATTTGATACAGAGATCGAACCCGAATAAACACTGTCACTCCATATCAGAGTGAACCTAAAAATAATGGCAATGAAGAGGTAACGCTATACTCCCAATATTTCCATAATTGGAGTCTCAAATGCACTTTAATAAATTATCCAGGACACACCTTTTTTTTTCTTTTTTTTGGTGGGGGGTCTTACGCCTCTACAAGGTATGACAATATGAGAGGGAGTGATTCACTCACCTACCTGGCTGGGAAGTAGGTCAACGCGTTAGTTTGAACGACCGGATAGCCTTGAATGAGTATGAGGCTACACGCAGGAAGAAGAACCAAGAAACAGGAAATGTCCAATTAATTATTGTTACTCAAGCGGGGTGGAATAATCCAGAAAATGCTATACTTATAAAAATGAGAGCTCAATATTATTAATGGAGTCTTTGTAGCTAGCGTAGACACAGAGTGAATAAAGCTTGATAACAGTCAGTTTCCCATCTCTGAATTCACCTGGTTGATTAACGCATAGGCGAGGAGCTGACTGTTGCAAAGGACCTTTGACTCAGTGTCAACGTATCCTAATGTCGTATATTGTACCACTGGACGAACGACGAAAGACTCGTAGATATATAAAAACATAATTTATATTTTTATTCTTCGACGGCGACGTTTGTGTTAAGCAGGAATACAGTCAGAGAGAGTTCGCACATATTTTTCTTCTGTGACGTGGACCCTTTGTGTGAAGTAGAGAGAAACGGCCGGAGAACACACACGGGGGAACCGACAGGTTTTTGAATGACCAGTGGATCTCCCCCTTCACTTGAGTGACCAGCGGATCTCCCTTCAGTCCAAAATTATAGACCTTATATTGTCTTTCAAGTCCCACGCGGAAATATGAACACACCTCTTCGCCAACATATTTTCTGTTTATGGCTGATTATCGGAACTTACACACTTCCATTTTTTCTGGTAATTTGTTGATCTTATCTGCGAACGGAAATATTTGTCATTCTATGAACAAGCAATAAATTACATTCTCGCCATCCTTCTTTATTTTTTTCTCTTTCTTGTGAAACCACTTTATTGATGTTATCTTGCGACCGCATTGAATCTGCTAAGTTCATCCACGGCACTACGTCGCCAGCTAAGCTAGTATATTACACTAAGTTTATATATATATATATATATATATATATACGTGTGTGTGTGTGTGTGTGTGTGTATTCAAAATTCTCCGAGAAATTTTCTTTCGAGCTCACACTCACTATGTCTTTGCATTCTCGATAATCTCATCTATAGCCTAGCTGAAAAAGTCCCTAAATGTGAATGAAGAAGGGTAAAAAAAACTCATTCAATTAAATTTCACTTCCGAAAGAGAAACCTAACTAAAGAGTCTCTGTTCATACATGCTCAGAATGGTCCCCTCTAATTCTTTACAAGGTTACATGACGCCCGCGAAAATTGAATTTTTTTTTTTCATATTCAGAATGCCCTGAAACGTTCTGAAAAAACTCGTATATTTATGTGAAATCATAAAACCAGTCGCCATTAATGAGTGTTTTTATCAATTTAAATACTCAGTATGAGTTGGTTAGTTTATTTCTTTACAAACTGCAATTTTATGCCTCGTTCCATGTCAATTAAAAATACGTACGAAAAAGAATTTATGTGTCAGAAAAATTTTCCTTTGACGTTAGGTTCATTCATTGTAGATAAAAATTAAAAAAAATAGAATTTGATATATTGTACTTTTTTTCAGTATTTATTTAAGCCTTGGCGTATATTAAACCTTTAGGTAGAAAACTATATATTTTCAAAAAGACAAGTTTTAAAGCTTTGGATTATTCTGTTTTTCTTTTCTATTTTTACATACTATGTGATTTTATATTTATGATTCATTCAGCTTTTTTAGATGTGGCACAAGGCCGTATGAATGGGACGCCCAATGAGACTAGAAGTCACTTGTGTAGGTTCGCTACTCTAGCTTGCTAGCCATTACACCAGCTGGGGCGCCCTTTTATATTATATTAGCCTCACCCGTTGAAATTCAGTGGAATATACGTATAACTGCATGAATCTAATCAGTAAATTTAAACTGTACGAATTCGATTTTGTTTTTGAAAATTGTTAATCAATAATAATAATAATAATAACAAACACATTAACATAAAAAAAGAAGATGAAAAATGAACAAAGAAAAACAGTTATCATTTTCCTCATCAAGGCGCTCTGACTTCACGGACTCCCTTGACTTTTTTTCGTCATCAGTCCCTATCGACAGGTCTTCTACAAGGTATCCAGTGTCTGGACAGAGGTGATAAATAATTTTGCTGGTTGGTCCACATATATATGTTCCTATCTACGAGTCCATAGGAAGTGGTCGCTCATAAGTTCATCCTTACTTCACCAGCAGTGTTCAGCATGTCTTACTGGGGTGGTTTGTGAGTGGACGTACAACTGCTATTTTGTAAGGGTGTTGCTTCCTGGATTTGTTCAAAACAACCCTGCAGCACCTTTAGGCAGTTCTCATCTATTTTTAACACCGTGCATTTCGTTAAAGTTCAAATGGTGCAACTATATAGTAGTAATGACACAGCTAAAGGGCATGAATTTAGATTATGGGTATGAAATGAATCGTTGTCGTTTTTATTTTGAAATATGATAAATTAAAAAAAAAATTAACAAAACATTTTAAAAAATGAAAGTAAAAAGCCAAAAAACAGCGAATATAAAAACAATAAAATTTTAACAAACTTTCACTTTTCCTTTGTTTTCAGTTCTTTGGCAACGTGTAGATGTTATTTTGTTTTTATTTTCATTTAACTTTATTATGTGGTCTACCGGGATTGAAAAATTATTTCTGTCTTGTTAATTGTAACATAATCTATCCTCTGGCCTAGATCAGGTGATTCGTTTTTATCTCAAGATACCAGGAGAATTTTATGTACCTTGAGAGTTTTTCAGAACCAGTCTTAACTGGTGATTTTTCGCTGAAGTCTAAGTGACAGCAAGTCTTCTCAGGTCTCCAGAACTCTTCTCAGTATTCAAGCTGATTTCAACAGTTCTGTGTTCTAGATGCTTTCGTTTCTTTGTCTGATCTCCAATTCCCGTAGACCCTTTTCTAAGCCTCTGAGACCATTTCAAGGGAACTAGTTACAATTGCTAGAATCATCACTTTCCTATTTCACAGCCTTTTAAGCTCTCTTGTAAGATAAGATACTATTATTTTACTCTTTTGAGAGTTTTCCACACCAGTGTTAGCTGATAGTTTCTCACGAGAATTCGGTTGACAGCAAAATTCCTCAAGTCTCCAGAACTCTTCCCAGTATTCTGGCCGATATCAATAATGCTTTAGTCTCGATGGTCTCAACTTGTCTTCTAGTTCCTTTAATTGTTCCAAGAGTACTAATTACAATTGCTATCACCGTTATATTCACGTAATTAGTTGTCTAGCAAGATCTTAATATTTATCAGCTTCTTAGTATTCACGTGTCGTTAAGAGCAAGGAAAGTGTCCTTTGTCTCGACATTTGCTGTAATCATCCACCATCTGTCGTGGACGACAGACCTCCACTTGATTCTGGAGGAAAGGTAATGATTACCAAGAGAGTAGCTGGGAGTTATCCTTTTACCGCCACGGAGACAGTAAGACGAGGAATATAAAAGATAGACTTCTCTTAGAAATCAATTTAAGCCTTCTGATATCTCCTAATATAGTGTAAAAGCGTTAACTCTAAAAATTACTGAAAGCTTGGTTTAAATCAGGCCCAAAATGATGTAGATTTTTCGGTATAGGCAGACGGATGAAGGTGAAGTAGCTAATATATGCACTATCCGCTGGGCACGAGTATTTAAGCTTTAATTTAATTGTAACATTCTCATATGCATGTAGAAACATAGTCAACCCAATAATGACGAACGAAACACAGTTCTTTAGAAAAATATACCTCTCACACTTTATTCGAAATGGTACGAAAGGGTTACGAAAGGTTTATGTGTGAGAGGTGAGTTGGATACTGAACAAAAACTGCAACATATTGACCCCCAGCTCTTCTAGCCATAGCAGCGCTTCTCTCTCGTTCTCTTGGACTGCTCAACCAGGGGCCCTGAGGGCCCAGCTCTATGCTGGGTCTGGTTCTCACTCCTCGAACTGCAACAACCGACTTCAAACTCTGATCTCCAACTAACTCGAACTTCCTGTAGCACCGGGTTATATAATTGTTTGACATCCACCTGCTTCAGTGAGCGTCGCATCTGCAGTCAACTCAACCCGTCCACAGTCAAGGTATCTGATATCTTCGATCGGATGCACCTGTTATCTACACAGGTGCATTTCTTATTTGACAGCTCGGCCGGGTTTGGACGTCAATATGTTACATAATAAAATGTATTTTTAAAAAAAGCTCAAGAAAATGAATAAGAACAAATATAAAAACAGTATTTTCTATTCTACTTCAATTAATTTCAATATAAGATTATATTTATGATTGCTTCATGTTCGTTGCCTGATGAGCAGATTGTTCGTCAATGGGGTTCAATCCCAGGTCGAGTCATACCTAAGACTAAAAAAATGGTACTTGATGCCACCTTGCATAACACTAAGCATTATAAGGTACGGATCAAGGGTAAAGTGAAGCAATCCAGAGAATGGAGTAGCGCCTTTCCCTACACCTCGGTGTAGTAGCTACTGAAAATGGAACCTACGGGTCACCCTCGACTAAGGTCACCAACTTTACTTATTTTTAATATGTAATTTTAAAAATGTTAATATAAGCAAAGTAGAATAAATAATAAACAAATATAATTTGATTATATACAAAATTAAATTATTACATCAAACCTCTTTGAAACTCGAAGAATAGAACAGCTTAGTCACCAGCTTTTCCCATTACTCCCGGTATTTATAGTTAAGTTTTTCAAAATTTTACTATATTGGACAGTTAAGAGGAAAAGTGGAGTTACTTATTTTTGTTAATTGATTTATTTAAGGTTTATCGATGGTAACTTTGTTCAAATATACTAAAATAAAAAATAACAATTAAAAATATATAAAAACAAGCAAATATTCATTAAAATCAAATTTTAAGATTAATATGCAAATTAACCTTTCTATTCACTGTAAACCGCTATTTGGTTGTATACATGAATACAATTGTATGTTATTTGTATACCGATAAAACATGCAGTATGAATAATGATAAAGTTTTTTTTTAAATAATTTAATTCTAATGAAAAGGAAATCATTAAGAATTCTGGCGCTGGTGGTTTCGGTTTCAGAGAGGGACACATATTCTCCATTATACAAATGGAAAATTATCAGGTTGTTTTCATGAAGAAATTGTTTTAGTTTAGGTTCAGTGTAAAGGTATAATTGCTTGTTTGCCACTTTTCTCTAAATTCGTTCATGGTCGCACCTTTGTGATCAAATCTGAATGCATAAAACTCTGATATTTTGAATTCTTTTTTTATACTGATTTATTTTAGTTCAGATTGCAGTTCCGTTCGTGCTAATGTCCTTAGGAAAGACCTGAAGTGGGGCAGATTGGTTTCATTCGCCTTGTTTCGGTAACATTTGTCCTCTTTCTAGCTATAGGGAAATACGAGGATCATTAAATAAGTTTCCAGACTTTTTTCGTATGGGCACTTTTATTGATAGTACACACATGAAGCTCTAGTCCCCTTCGAAGTAATCTCCTCCGACTGCAATGCACTTGTACCGTTCCAAAAACTTCTGGAAGGCCCCATTGAAGTCCTATTGTGTGAGCGTGTCAATGGCCTTCGTCATAGCCTCTTTCATCTCCTCAATTGTCTCATAACGACAGCCTCTGAGCTTAAGAATAACCAAAAGTCACAGGGAGCAAGGTCTGGACAACAGGGACGGTGAGGAAGTGTCTTGATGCCCATCTTGGTCAAATAGTCTGTGACAAGGATGGAATTGTGGACTGGTACATTGTCTTGTTGGAAATGCCACAGAGCCAATTTGAAAAGTGTTGGCCTCTTCCGACGGAATCTCTTCCTTAACTCCCTTAAAACCTCAGCATAGTAACCCTAACCCTTTGGCCAATCAACTCTGGTGTATTGACTTCCTTACTCCTCCCACACCTGTCATCATCCATCACAGACTTCCTGCCTTCCTTGAATCTCTTATGCCACTCAAAAACGGATGCTCGATTCATGCAAGATAGTCGAAAAGCAGTCTGAAGCATTCCAGACGTTTCTGTGGCATCATTTTGTTTCCAAGTTTAAAACAGAATTTTATTGCATATCATTCTTTTAAAGTGTCCTCACGTCCAGATTGCATTTTTGAAATTCACCAGTTGTGACAATCAGGCTTTAATAGGGTGTATTCCAATTCGTGCTGTAGATGTCGATTTGAACCTGAAATCATAAAAATTGGTCAGTCATCTCATAGAATGTATAGCAATAACATACTAAATTTTCAAGAGTCGACGCCAATTTCAAATGCCCATACTAAAAAGTCTGGAAACTTATTGTATGCACCTCGCAGTATGACACACTGGTTTCTGTAGCCTTAGTTAGGCAACCAGTCTAGGAAAAGGAACACTGCATTCAATCCAGCTTAATTTTACTTACTTGGATTCCAATTTGTCACTGGTGGTAGGTGGAGTGAACAAAAACAATATCTCTCTTCTTTCCACATTTTTCTCTTAACGATTTTTTAAAAAGGCTCTACCTCTTTTTATTGTTTAGATTGGAAAATCCTTTTTACTTCTAGCCAATATAAACACACATATTTTTCAGATATTTGATAGACAGCGAAAACATTAGCAAAAGGTCATGTTTATGCAGCACATAGTGAGGAACAAACTCCCTGTCGACAGTTTGTTGAACTAAAGTATACACCATTGGGTACGGATGGCTCATATCTGCTAAGCACCCAGACCCCTTTAGTACACAGAGGTGTGTGTATATTCACAGTTCAGCATGTCATAATGACAAGCTCAGCTATGAAAGATATGTCTTTATCTTGATACATACCTGGTTACTTATTCACTCAGCCACCATCCTTCTTACCCACTGACCGAGTATTTGCTATTTCACGCACTACTATTAAACCCAACACTCACTCACGCTCCCTAATATTTAGGCAACGTCATTTTCAGTTTTATATGTGAATTTAAGCGTAATATCTTCTCAGAGTCAATTTAATTACATCAGAATCATATATATATATATATATATATATAAGTGTGTGTATACATATCCTCATCATCATCATCATGTCGTGCTGGTAGCACGGATATCCCTGACCCTCTCTTGCCACTTTTCCCTATCGTTCATCGCCTCAGGCAGGTCTTCTGGACAACTTCCCGTATCCTCACATAGTTGCTGAATGTATGTTCGAGCTGGTCGTCCTGCTTTTGCACGGCCATGTGTGGGGGTCTACAAGAGTACATCACTTATGAGTTCGTCCCTACTTCTCCAGCAGTGTCCTACATGTCTGGTTCGTCTAACTTGAATAGTTTTCGTGATAGGAGGCAGTTGGCCGTACAGTTGGTGCCTTGTGGGATGTTGCCGCCAGGACTTGTTCAAGATTGCTCGCAGCATTCTTGTGTAATTGCCGTCTAGCTTCTTCTCCAGCCGTTTTGTTAGAGTCCATGTAGTGCATCCATATACCAGTATCGATGAGACCGCTGACTCGAAGAAACTGCATATATATATATATATATATATATAAGACACTACGTTACATCACACACAGACAGACATATATTGGTTTAGTCTCCTTTTTTAATGGAATATAAACCTTTGTGATTTATTTAATGCCAAATCCATCTTTGTATAAGAACAGCAGTGGTATTATTTAAACCTAAGCTCGGGGATAAGCGAGTTACTTCTATTTGCATGGAGATTAGTCCTAAATGATTGTAATAGCAAAACTGGCATTTGTACTCACAACGATATCGCTGTCAAGCACCTTAGCCACTATACTACAGTAATATCCGTTTGTATATATGTATATACAGTTAAACCTTAACGCTAACAGCCACTCTGAATCGTATAATCTCAATAATATTAACTGCACAAAAAAGTAGAGCAATATCACAATATATTACAATACCCGTGTGAATTACCTGTTCACAGAATTGATAATATATTTAATTATTGATTGATAAATAATTTATTGTGGTATATAATAGTTTCGTCCATTAATAAGTATACCTCTATGAATTTGTGATTGATAATTGATTTTTTACTTTCAATTTTATTTCTCACGGAACATTTTAAAATCAAAATGGATATTATTAGGTATTACTGATCATCGAATGTCGCAACATAGAGATTATGTTCCAATTATGTAATTTCGTCCCGTCGATGAAGTGGGGACTTAGAATTAGTTGATTATATCCATTAGACTAATGAATAGAGTGTTCGCTAATGGTCCGGGAGATTAAGGTTCTATCCCCAGTCGAGTCAAACTAAAGACTAAAAAATAGTACTTGATGCCGCCTTGCTTAACGCTCATCATTATAAGGTAAGGGTAAAGGGGAAAATAGCGCTCTCCCCTACACCTCTATGTGGTAGCTATTGAAAAGGGAGCCTTCGGTTCACCTTTGACAAAGATTGTCAACTTTACTTGCATCCATTGCAGACCCCTGGAGCTCTAGGGAGAGTGAATAACCCTTTCCTTGTCATTACTCTCAGGTCCACTCTGACTAGGAACGGTTATACTACATAGGGTCTCATCTATGGGTCAAATAGACGCGGTCAAATGTGATACTATTCTGGTAACGGTGCAAAATGTGACTTCTATGGTGGTAACTTTACCAAATATGGTACTATGTTAGTAACGGTACTTTGTTATAGCCTTGATTACTTGACTACCATATCCGTTTCCGGGTAATTGGTTTATCAACTCTGTGGCCACGTTGTGTTTGAAAGATCCACTGATAGGGAATTACACAACCGACCCAGAACTTCTTCAAGCAGTCAAGCTAGTTTGTTGGAGCAAGTTTCCTGGGTGTTGGCAACTCAAAGACAAGAAGAACTCTCCGGTAACAATTAACAATTACTTTTTGGAACGTATCAGTGTAACCATAATATATATAATATTCTCATAGAAATTATCAATTTCTTATCCAAATATGAAGATATCCATTTATGCAGATGTCAAAGCTCAAGAGAGAGAAAGCTTGCAAGGGTCCATGAACAGAGATTCGCTTGCCGCTAGATAGAGTCGAACCCACCCCATCACTTTTCCGGAAGGACTCTGTAGATCTCAACTCAACTGACAACTGACTCCCAAACGACTACTGCCAAAACTCCAAAAATTCGCTAATTCTTATATATTCTAAATTTAATATATCATTAGAGTGGTGTCATCTCACTTATTTATTGCGACATTTCATCACGATCATCACACGTTTCCCGAACTTTCTATGGTTTCATCTTTTACCTCAGTTAAACTTATGACAAGACATGAATCTATTTTGTTAACATTTGGTCTTCCTGTGTAGAGATGACAGGTGTTCTATCATATTCGCTGGTACACGCGCTTGACTTTTCCAATTTGACTCACATTTCCTCTCAAAGATTTTAGCTAACTAAACAGTTAACGGAACAACTTGCGGCCAGACCAATTAATGAAATAATTAACCATCACCGTAATTAGATCACCATACCTCACCTGTGACTATTATCATCGTTGGAAATCAATCATTGACCTTTGGTCAAATCATGCGCTTGGCTCTTTGCGTTTCACGACGCGCTTATACACTTAGGAAAGGCATGAATCTATCTGTTCCTTTCACAAACATCTATGGGTAAATAGTGGAACTGACTGAATTCTTTAGCCTTGATTAGGCAACCAACCGACGAAAACGAAAACTCTGAATCCAAACAAGCTCTTCTCCAATTAAAAATTGACCACATACAACCTGGAGGGGGTTGCGTGAATTCATAAATGTTTTTTTTTTTTGGTTCCTGAGTTTCAATCTAGAACAGTGGTTTCCAACCGATGTGTGTGTGTGTGTGTGTGTGTGTCTTTTGAGAGTGTTAGTGTGTGTGTGTCTTAAGAAAGAGCTAAATAATTCATCTAAATATGAATGTACAATGAACAATATTCCTTCACCTCTAGGTATAAAGTAACCCCAGATTAGCCATTGGGTAGAGTGTTGGGAGATGGGGTTCAATCCCTGGTCAAGTCATACTTGAGACTCAGAAAAATGGTACTTGACGCCGTCTGGCTTAACACTCGATATTATGAGGTACGGATCAAGGGTAAAGTGGAGGAAGCCAGGAAAAGGAGTTGCGCCCTCCCTTACACCTCGGCGTAGTAGCTTATGAAAAGGGAGCCTTCGAGTTGCCATCAACTACTGTCGCCAACTTTACTTTCTTAGATGGATTGACATCCTGCTAAAATCAATCAGTCAATCAATCAATAAATCAATCTATCACTCCAAATTCTTGAATATTTTACAGATGAAACTATGCAACTATTGGATTCTTAGTTGGTTGGTTGGGTGGATTTTATGACATATCAACCTTTGTAGGTTATTTAATGCCAAATCCATTTTTATACATATAATCAGTTATATATCAAACAATTCAGTTTAGCAAGAGTACATAATTGTCAAAGACATTTCTATTTCAAGCTATTCAGCTTATTCAAACAGTTCTAATTTAGCTAATTCAGTTTAGTATGTGTATAGATTTTGTTTACACGCAGTTAAATGTCAAAAACCTTCTATATTAAACAATTCAGTTTAGCGTAAACACAGTTTCAATGTCAAAAACAGTTCATTTTCAAACAATTCAGTTTAGCATGAGTACGGAGTTTAAATGTAAGTACACAATTTAATTGTCAAAAACATATCCATTTCAAGCTATTCAGTTTAGCATAAGTATGCAGTTAGTTCTTATTTAATGATCCTCGTATATTTGATCCATATTTAATATAGCATTAAGATTTATCTCGGTTCACATACAGTCAAACATTTTCATGTCATTGCACAAAGGGTCACGATATAATCATGAACCTTTAAATTCGCCATCAAAATAAAAAACGACCAAAGTAAAAATCAGTAAAATTAACTTTCGCCGTTTTAGTTTTATTTGGTGAAACTGAAGTTTCACTCTCGTTCTTAATGTTGAAATATCCCCCACAAACTGATGACATTAAACAGTCTCTATCGAACGGTAATAAGAAAAAGTGTATACTATACCAAATGAAATGCAAAGTATTTAAGAAAGTAATCACTATGGGGAGACAATACATTATAATGTCTCCTTTAAAAATGGGTATATCCATAGAGTAGCCTCATGGACGGTCAAATGACAATCCGAGAAAATCTTTCACTCGCCCATTTGCCTTTGTTGTTTGAAGAAAAAAGACGTTGTCTTTAGTCTCGCCTTTATCATATTTACCCAACCCCTCCACTCGGGCAGGATATGACACAAGGTCAATTTTTAAGCGGAGTTTAACAGGTTTCAATTCAGAGTTTTCCTTCTCCTAGACTAGTTGCCTCACCAAGGCTGAAGAACCTAGTCTGCCCTACTATTTACCCATAGCTGGAGGGAGGATAATTGGATTCATACCTTTCCCAAGGGTATTAGTGCTATGTGAAATGCAATCAGTCTCGTCGAAGTTTTGAACTCGTGTCGCCGTATTCATTTCCTGTGACGATAACCATTACACCACGGGCCTCGCCTTTATGCCCTAAAGCCAATATGCCCGTGAACATGCTACTCTCCGTTTAAGTCAAATTAGACTTTTACAGTTTTTGTCCTATTTTCATTTTCTTGTATTGGTGTTTGAGTCAGCCGTGTTTCGATCTCAGCTTCGGGAATCTAGCGTGTCTAGCCACACTGAAGAGTTGTGATACAACGAAACAGTCTGTCCGTGGAAGACAACATATATATATATATATATATATATATTCATAGTTTATCTATTGGGTCTCATTTGTGCGTTCTTGTCAATACTTCGTATACGTACATTATGCAATTCATGAAATGTTGCTGTTGCGGTAAATGAGCTCATTTTGTCAATCTTTCCGTTTATTTAGTGTATCATAGATGTCGTAATGCTCATATCGGGCATTTGCCCAGTCGGCTGGGGCTGTAAAATACACTGACTGCACCTCTGCAGAGGGGTTAGACCCCCCCCCGCTAACGAGTGTCCTGCATATGACAATAAACAATCTGATGGTGAGGTTCCAGCAGTGCTGGAGCTTTGGGGAATACGGAGTACCCCTTCATTGCCATTGCTCCCAGATCCACTCTGGCCCGGAGTAGTAACACCTTATAGGGTCCTATCTATGGGTTAAATAGAACTAACAGCATACTTATGCTAATGTGAATTGTTTGAGTAAAACTGAATAGCTTGAAATAGAAAAGACTTTTACAATTAAACCGTACTTACACTTAAACTGCGTGTTTATGCTCAACTGAATTATTTGAAATAGAACTGATTTTCGACATTAAAACTGTATTTACCCTTAACCGAATTGTTACATACAACTGCTTGAATAGTTAGAAATGGAAATGTTTTTGACCATTAAACTGTGTACTTATGCTAAACTGAATTGTTTTAAATAGAACAGATTATTTACATAAAACTGGATTTGTCGATAAATAACCTACAAAGTTTGATATGCCATAAAACTAAACCAAACCAACCAACATATCGGGCATCGGTGAGTGGTTTGTGATTTAATTATCAGCCTTTCTTCCAGACAACACATTACCACTATGAAAAATGAATTAACTTTGTTCCTTTATCTTTAGTGCACCTGTATAGAACCGAGTCTTGTCTATTCCCCTCCACCATGATAAGAATTCATATTTAAAGACTAGGCTTTGATCTTGAAATTGACTTTCAAATGTCTTCTTTGTATAACTTAAAATATTGTTTAAAACTACAATAACTCTGGGTTAGTATCTCTATTTCTCTACTTTCGGTGTTAATGTCATTTTTTTTTGTTGCTCTTTTATACACTTTAAATATCTTCCTAAAAACGACGAGTGAAGTAGCTAATGTGCTGACTGTGACACCAAAGAAAGCGAGTTTGAACACCAGCCTCTCTATTACGTTCACTTTTAAACGAATGGACGCTCTAATCTCCTCCTTGGCCATTGGTTGAATAGTACCACAGCTACCTTTATACAAGGATGGCTGCAGCATTAACTGACCCACAAAAGTTGATATGCCATTAAACAAAGGAAGGAAACCAAACCAAACAAACTTAAAATACAGACACATCTAAAATTATTTTTCTCGACTTTTCCAAAGGATATTAGGCGCCAAAATTAATCATAGCAATATGATAAAACATAATATCTTGACATGTTTATTCCAGTCAAGAAGGCGACCGTAACGGAGTTTTCGTCTTTTTATATTTCCAGAATTATACATGACTTGATTGTTAGTACATAAAAAAAATAAAACGTAGTCTAGGATGGGAACATGGCATTAAAGAGAGATGTTTTACTTAGCGTTAAATATTTTAGCAGTAGGTTTAGATTATCTATGGCGAAATAATCATTCTTCCTTTTTTTTCTGTCTGAAATAAATGTATAACACGAATTTTGAAGAACAATTTTTCATGCAAATACACTGGTGTCGACCTATACACGAGTAATAATTTTGCATGGTTTAATTGGTGTTATGGTCAAGGGGAGGTCCAAATGATAACACGATTCGGAAATGAGTGATAAAAAATATATTGAAAGAAAATAGTACATACATAAACGATAGCTGGGAGAAACTCTTCCTCAGCTTAACACAATCATGAATATTACCGTTCTTGGTGACGGCAAGCCGAGACTGCGCAGAAGAGAGCTTAGCCGGTATATGTCACATGGGGGCGAGTCCATCTGTAGGGGAGACACCCCAACAATTGGTTAAAAGGAAAAATTACGGAAAAGACAAGGATGGTTTGGTTGTTTAATGGCATATCAACCTTTGTAGGTTATTTAATGCCAACTCTATTCTCCTAGAAGAACAGTAGTGGTACTATTCAACCCATAGTTGGGAGGATAAGGCGGTTCGTACCTTTCCCAAGGGTATTTGCCCGAAAGTGAACGTAATAGCGCGACTGGAGTACGAACTCGCGTATTACGATTCCGCAGTCCATCGCTTTAACGATTACACCACGAGGACCCAATCAAACCAAATCATATATATTTAATATATATGTATAAAGAGGATTTGTCATTAAATCACCTAAAATTGTTGACATGCCAAAAACAAAACAAAACCAAACATATCGTATATATTTAATATATATGTATAAAGAGGATATGGCATTCAATAACATACAATGGTTGATATGCCATAAAACCCAACCAAACCAAATCATATATATTTAATATATATGTATAAAGAGGATTTGGCATTAAATAACCTACAATGGTTGATATGCCATAAAACCCAACCAAACCAAATCATATATATTTAATATATATGTATAAAGAGGATATGGCATTAAATAACATACAATGGTTGATATACCATAAAACCCACGAAACCAAATGATATATATTTAATATATATGTATAAAGAGTATTTGGCATTAAATCACTTAAAATTGTTGATATGCCATTAAACGAAACCAAACCAAACATATATATATATTTAATATATATGTATAAGGAGGATTTGGCATTATATAATCTACAATAGTTGATATGCCATAAAACCCAACCCAAACAAATCACGCCTATTTAATATATATGTACAAAGATTTGGCATTATATAATCTACAATGGTTGATATTTCATAAAACCCAACCAAATCTTCTCCATACTTTTTTGTATATTCCTCAAAAACCTTTATGGTTTCATCTACACAATCTTTGCATTTTCTTCGTGGATAATTTAATGGTATGATTACTATAACACAAAGTAATAGCCTTAATGGAAAACCTTAATGGAAAACCCTTCTGTTGAGATTGGTCCTTTTGCGGATAATTTCACTCTTAAACTTTCCATAATTCAACTGATAAACTCTACTACTCACTTTGATACTTTGAATATTTTCAAGTATTCTATGATTCCTCTTTGCAGTATCATTGCTATCATTTTTATTGGTTATAAAATAACAAGTGAAATTCCAGCATTTTCTATAAAAATTTGACTCGTGTACTGGCGCTAAGTTTTCTAACAAAGTAAGAAAATTAAAAAAATGTTCATTCAAGTTTTGGCCGCCAACCGAATAGGACTGTCTGCGGGAGACGTTAAATATATAAAACCTATTCTGCCTAAAGAGAAAAATAAGTCATTCACCTTTTTGATGAATACTTTAAATAGATTTAAATATTTTTTGCACAACGCGAAATATTAAATAAATGAAATAGTTAATTTAGTTTAATATTTTTGCTCAAAGCGAAATTATGCCACTTTTATCTTGTGTACTTGACAACAAAATCGCTCCTCAATGGAAATGTTTTTTTTTAATTCTATAATAAGAAAGTGGAGCTTGATTTAATAAAACTGGCGGTTCTTCAATGTTATCCAACCAGACATATAGCCTAATTGATAGACTGGTTATTCTCAAACGAAATGAACTGATCGAGCAATGTGCAAAACCTCGAATGGCCGCTTGCGTTTCACGTCGTGATAATGCTTTTGAGATTGTCAAGCATCGTTCTTCTCACAACTCTTGCTCCATCTAGGAGTAAAATTGGTCGGAAACTCTAGCCTACAAAGAGAGCAACTTGATAACGAGAGGTAAAAATTCTGATTTTAAAAACCAGCAACTGGAGTTTGGATGACAGTCCGATATTATTTTTAGCTTCATTCTGATAAAATATACGGCGACACTGATCGCCCAATCCAGTTCGGAAGACCAGGTCAGGTTTTCATTAACAAAAATAAAAGAAATATCATCCACTGGATTTTTCTATATGCATGTCTTAAATGATGAGAGACAGGTCCTGGGAGTTCATTATATATAAATATATGAGTGTGTTTGGGAGTGGGCTCATGCTGAATAGTGTCGACGTGGGAGGGTTGTTGGACGTTGTAGTCAGGTTACTTCGACTAAGCTCTTACCATCCCAAAGGACGTGAAAAAGAAAACGAAACATAAGTAATAAAAGCTTTTCAAATTTATGAAAAAATGATTCGTTGCATTCCTTTTCTAACTTTCCTTCCACGCAATCAATACGCCACAAAAGAAGAAGGAAGTGACGAAGTTGAAGTCAAGAAATGTTTAACTTCTTTAAATTCTCTCTTCTCGAAATCTCGTCCTCTAAAGTAAAATATTACCTGAAATAGATTTCATTATTCTGATACATAAATAAACACTATTTTCTCAAAAATACACCTGCCGTTTATAAGCGAATAAAATCTTTTGTATTGGTGAACCTTGACGGTGTTTTCTGGATTCATCAGTTTTTCCCACAGCGAGGTTACAACAGGGGTCTGACTGAAATCTAAGGTGTAGCACTACAAGTGTCAGCCGGGAAGAATAGTTGTACAAGCGTCTATGTGGTGTAAGAGTAAATACGTCTATTTGAGAACGTTAATGTAACACATTCATATAAAACGAACATAGCACTGCTGAAAATGTATGGGAAAACTCATAAATTACGTACTCTGATGGACTTTTCCTTGTGGACACACTAATTTTGACGGACCTTCAAAAGTTTACGCACATAAGCGGACACTAGAGGACTTGCCAGGAGTGATGGACGATACACACGGGGGAAGAGACGAAGAGACAGAGCGTGTGCCAAGAACAGTGCTATTAGCACAACTAGATAATAATGATGACGATATATGTTATATGCATATATATCAAAGTAGGATAGCTTAGATATAGTCAACGTGGCTTGTTGATTGTCAGTTTCTCGCCCATTTGATCCTTGAACCATTAGCAAGAAAATGGCCGGTGCAATTGACTCTTTATTGACGCTATCTAAACTTAGATATGCATGCTCTATAACCGTTATGGAGCACTATTAATTAATAACATAACAAAGTCTCTCTCTCTCTCTCTATATATATATATATATATATAACGCAGTCTTATCTCCCATATGAGAAATTCTCTAACAGAAACACCAGGCATTACACAATTGGCATGATTCTTGATATAAAAACAACGGAATTTTTTAGCATACAGTAGTGATACTAAAGAGGCAGAATATTGCAAAAAGCTTCGTATATAGCATCAGATTTTACAGAATTCGTGTTATATAACATATGCCATGGATTTTCGGTTCGTTCCTAGTGACCGCGTGTGCTTTGGCAAGCTGTCACATTTTGATTAGTAAACAGGAAGATGACAGCGCGTCAGGACACTCAGGTCGAACAGGTGTGTAACCGGAAGGGGACCACGTGATAACCATGCGGTCAGATTTAGACAGTGCAGAGGATCGCAGTCGAGCGAGGGTCACGCAGCTGATCAGAGGCGTCTCAACTTCCTAGAGGGTGCAAGCGTTGCCCCCCGGCTCCTGGAAGAAGATATGGCGAGAAGTCCCCTCTCTGAGTATATGTCTCTCCATCTATTTCTCAACTAACATCAAACTGTGGGCCCTTTTCGAAAATAAAATGAGAGATATATTTTTATAAGAAAGCGTTTCGTTCGTATCTGTACTGTTATTATTGAGATCGCCAAATCGATATATAACATTCGGACCAAAGATCTCTGTATTAATATCAAGTATTTTAACAACGTGCGTATCCTTCACATGTATCACATAGATATGTATAATAACAGTTGTTGGGGATATAGCACAAGGAGTTGAAGTTCTCAGCAAATAGCTCATTATTTTTTAATTGCTTCATTACTTTGAGAAAGTTGGCAAAATGGCTCTTGGGATGAAAGGCCTGTTATTGAATTCCCTCATGCATAAAATTGACTCTTACTCTAGTTTACAGAAACTAATGATAAAATGTGAGCTCTGTTAGGTGGTGGGTAATACGTTTCACCAGTTGCAATAGCGATGTGGGACACACGATTCGTTCGTCACATCTGTCAATTGACGAAGGGAAAACTATCTCGATACGGGCCTTTGAAAGGTGGATTACGCGGACAAGGTATTCTAGACAACGACGCTGTCATCACCACGGTAAAAATGTTGCTCAACCCTTTTGAGGGTAAAATGCAGGGAAGATTGTTCCTTAGCTGAAAATTTTTTTTATTTAACTGTGTTATTGAGTTGTTGTTTATATGGAAATGAATATGAACATTAATTTTGAGTGGCTCTTTGTCGGTCTCATAATCAGTAGAAAAATGAAAATAGATAGATAGATAGATAGATGTTTAATGACTGAGAGAGATAGCCAGATGTGCATAGACGGATATAGATTGACAGTTAAATAGGTTTGTGCAGGAGGAAATAGATAGATAGATAGATAGATAGATAGATAGATATGAACAGTTTGTGATAGATAGATAGATAGATAGATAGATAGATAGATAGATAGATAGATATGAACAGTTTGCAATAGGTAAATAGATAGATGTGAATAAACTGAAATAGAGAGATAGATAGATATGAACAGAGCAAGATAGATATATAGATAGATAGATATGAACAGTTTGTGATAGATAGATAAATAGATAGATAGATATGAACAGTTTGTGATAGATAGATAGATAGATAGATCGATACATTGATAGATAGATAGATAGATAGATAGATATGAACAGTTTGTGATAGATAGATAGATAGATAGATAGATTGATAGATATGAACAGTTTGTGATAGATAGATAGATAGATAGATAGATAGATAGATATGAACAGTTTGTGAAAGATAGAGAGATAGATAGATAGATAGATATGAACAGTTTGTGATAGATGGATAGATTGATAGATAGATATGAAAAGGTTGCGATAGGTGACTAGACTGATATTTATATATATATATATATATATATATATATATATATATATATATATATATATATATGAACAGTTTGTGATGGATAGATAGATATGAAAAGGTTGCGAAAGGTAAATTGATAGATGTGAATAGACTGAGACAGATAGATAGATAGATAGATAGATAGATAGATAGATAGATAGATGTGAACAGTTTTAAACTGATGCAAAGAGAAATAGATAGCAGAAAGCTACATACAGAGACAAGCTAAATTAAAGTTCTTTATTATATTTGAAATTTTCTATTTTACCGATTAAAAACAAAAACTACTTAATTTCATTTAGTGACATGTGAGTGTAATTTTCTGAAGTCCTTTAAATATGATGTCACTTCCTCTTATTGCATTGTGATACTATTTATAAAATAACTTCCGGTGATACTAGCAAAGCAGAAAATCAGGCCAGGTATACAACAACTTCCGGTCTGTCGTCTGCCTCTTTACTGTCGTTCATAAGGGCACCAGAATAAATGTTTATGGGCGTGGTTTTAGAAGTGCGTATTTATACAGATATACGCACAATCAATTTTAAACATACTATCTGAAAATATAGCAACCGATGTGAAAAAACTGAGGGTCTTTTTATTTGCTAATCTTGTCCAAAAATTACTTTTTTTTTTTTTTGGAGGAATATGAGAAAGAAAAGTATATAAAACTTTGTGATTGTTCGTTCTGTAAGAAAACCTTTTTTCTTTTTCTTGGCAAAATTCCATTGTCAGTAAAGTTAGTTGGCTGGTTGGTTGTTTTATTTTACAGCATATCAACCCTTTTCAGGTAATTTAACACCGAATTAAATTTCAAACAATTCAGTTTAGTATCAGTATAGTTTTTTTGTTTACACACAGTTATATGTCGAAACAGTTTTATTTAAAACAATTCAGTTTTGCACAAGTATACAGTTTCAATGTCAAAAACAGTTCTATTTTAAACAATTCAGTTTAGCATAAGTACGCAGTTTAGTTCTATTTGACCCATACATAGGACCCTATCAGGTGCAACTATTCCGGACCAGAATAAACCTGGGAGCGATGACAGTGAGGGGATACTCTGCATTCCCCAAAGCTCCAGTATTACTGGAACGTTACAATCAGATTGTTTATTGTCATATCCAAGAAAATCGTTGGAGGAAGTCTTACCTCTCTGCAGAGGTGCAGTCGGTGCATTTTACAGCCCCAGTGGACAACACAAATGATCAGTAAAGATTATGTTTTAGAGATTACAAGTGCAGTTTTCGTCGAAGGAAATAGACTAAACGAGTCAAATTCAAATCCTGAACTAGACTATTTCTGTTTAAAGTCAAGCTTATGTCGTTGAGAAGGGTATTAACCAACCTGTTCTTCCTCAAGATAAAGGTAAATAGTAGGATAAACTGTGCCTTGAAAAATAAAACTTCAGAATGCAAAACATTAAGGGTGCCAATCAGAAGAATCTGTGATATATTGGTGCACCATCCTTCTGTCATCAGCTCATCAAAAAATTGTGACTTATCCAGTACAAGACATCGGAAGTCGAAAGAAATAAGTTTTGTAAGTGTTCAATGGTTTTCATCTTTAACTGATTATAGTGCTTGGCTCTCAACGATGGGAGAAAACATAATCTATATATAAAAAATAGTTGGGCAGACTAATCTTTTTAGGTTGGGTAAGGCCACCGTTCTAGGAGAAATAAAACTCAACATTCAAAACCAGTAGTATAAATTAGCTTAGGTTAGGTTTTATGGCATATCAAGCATTGTAGGTTATTTAATGCCAAATCCTCTTTATACATACATATGAAATATATATGATTTGGTTTGGTTGGGTTTTATGGCATATCAACCATTGTAGGTTATATAATGCCAAATCCTCTTTATACATACATATTAAATATATATGATTTGGTTTGGTTGGGTTTTATGGCATATCAACCATTGGAGGTTATATAATGCCAAATCCTCTTTATACATATATATGAAATATATATGATATGTTTGGTTGGATTTTATGGCATATCAACCATTGTAGGTTATATAATGCCAAATCCTCTTTATACATATATATTTGATAAATATATGGGAGCAATGGCATTGAAAGAGTATTTCCCATTCCCAAAGCACCAGTACTGGAGCCTCACCATCTGATATCCAGGACACTCGTTCGGGTAGGGGTCTTACCTCTCTGTAGAGGTACAGTTATCATATTCTTCATCCTCAGCCGACTCGGGTGGTTATTTTAAGGTTTTTTCCTTGCAACTAGTATCATGAAATATATAAACTGACCAATGTTACTTGTAGAGGGGATGGGTATCGTTAAGTAACCTCCCACCATCCCAAAATATATCAAAGAGGGAAAATATTTCAATTTACAAATAAGAATGTTTTTTTATGTTAAGATTGTTTATAAGTTTTCCCATCAAATTTGGTGGCCTTATACCAAACTGACTTTTTCTCAGTAGAAGAGGGGTAAAAAAAAAAAAAAGAAAAAGAAAATAAAGATTATTATAAATTTAGATTGAAATCAATTTAAAATAGCCACACCTTTATGAACGAAGTATATAAAGATGGATATCTCAACAACAAAATATATCATAAGAGTGTTTCGTGAAAAAACAAAAAACAAAAAAACAAAAACAAAAAAATGCACTGATAAGGTTTTTTTTAACAAATATTTGAACTTTTTTCTTGTGTCCTGATAGATTTTAAGGACTGGTTCTATTCATTATTTTTATTGGTTAGAAAAAGTATAGATATTCTCCAAAAATTTTCTCTCCGAGCACTTTTCACCATTATTGGGATTTCCTATTTGAAAGTCAAGTTATTGATTTGCGATATAAAAAATAAATCTACAAAAATTTGTTAAAATGAACCAACCCTTACGAAAACGACTTTTGAATAAATATTCTTATATATATATATATATATATACAGAGAGAGAGAGAGAGAGAGAGAGAGAGAGAGAGAGAGAGAGAGAGAGAGAGAGAAAGAGATTGATAAAATATACCTTATATATATATATATATATATAAGTATACATATATATATGTGTGTGTGTGTGTGTGTGTTTGGTTGAAGATCGCATTTTGTTTCTTTTTTAAAATTTCAAGTCTTCTTGCTATTTTTCACATGTCTGAGTCAAGATGGGGAAGAAAGTTCCCTCTACTAGCCCAAGCTCTTTTGATCATTTCGCAGGTCATCTTCGGAGGTTGTATTTGGTTGTTTGTTGCAATGAGTTTTATTTATATTCATTTGGAGTGGGGTTTTTTCCTAGCTTTTTTATAGATGAGGTTTGCTCATTCTGTTAACGGTCGGTGGTTCGTTATTGAATATGTTTAATATGTAAATACCTGTGTTGAATGTTATTTTATTTATAGTAGTTTTTAAAAAAAAAACTTTTTATAGTTATTGCTACGAGGATTTGTAAACGGTTTTTATTGTTATTTTTTATATATGATTTTTGTATTGTTAATAAGGATCTTTCTTATATTCGGGGACTTGAGTTTGTCAGTGTGTTTGTTATGCCTTGTCATTTGGCGATTATGTCTGACAGGTGGTAAGTAAGCAACGAGAGAGTGTGGTTGTTGTATGACCTATGTAGGTATTAGGCGTTATGTCATTTTCCGAGACACTTTCGAAATCGACATGTAAATTTAAACACTACATTAGTTTTATTTAGAAGAGTTTTGGTGGAGTCTGTGTTATTCTAAACAATGAGGTTTGACGTTTTAAATTTAGTGTAACAGATAATGAGTTTTATTTGTTTTTGAGGTTCGGTCGGTTTAATGTGCCTGCGTATAATGTTGGTTATTATTTGATAATCAAATTTGTAGTTTTTATGCATTTGATTATTGTAAATAGAAGTTTCATTCCGTTCGTGTTATTATTGTTGTTATTATTCCAATTTTTATGGATGTTATGGAAATATAGATTTATTTTTAGTTGATTTAGAACACTGCTGGAAAAGCAGGGGCGAGCTCATAAGTGATGTACTCCTATGGACCCCTGCATATGGACGAGCAAAAGCAGGACGACTAGCTCAAACATACATACAGCAGCTATGTGAGGATACAAGATGTAGCTCGGAAGACCTGCCGGAGGCGATGGATGATATGGAGAAGTGGCGAGAGAGGGTCAGGGATATCCGTGCTGGCCTCCCGACATCATGATGATGATGATGATTATTTACTAATGTCTTTTTTTATGTTAGGTCTTTGTAAAATATTGTCTTAGAGGAGGATATGTGATAAGCTGTATGGATTAATTTTTTTATAAGGGCAATATATATATATATATATATATATATATATATATATATTGGCATCATTTCTTCATTAATACATATTTGATCGAACATAATAGACATTTTTTGTTTACAAATTTTTTGTTAATCCTTTCGAATTGTATAGATTTTCTGATATTCGGCGGGAATTTGGTTGATAAATCTTCCATAATTATTTATTTTCCCCCCATACTTTTTGCCCAACTTTGGGCCATCATCAGGGGAGAATGTATTACAAAAGGGATTTAACTTTTTTATGTACATTACTACTTTGTAAGAAGAGCGGCTCTACTGTTATATAGAAACAAATTCGAAAAGTAAACGCTACCCAATACAGTAGTACTTCGGAAATAACTAATTATGGAAGATTTATCAACGAATTCCCGACGATCAATACAGCAATTCAAAAGGATTAACAAAAAAATATGTAGATAAAAAATATCTATTATGTTCAATCAAATATATATATATATATATATATATATATATATCAGGTATATTTTTTCGAAAAAGTATTTTTCCTTTCTATAATTAGACGAAACAAACTTTTTAACAAAAACTATTTAAATTTCATGTTATTGCTGCATGAAAAGTATAAAGCAATCTTTCCCGGCGCAAATTTGAAATATTAAATAAAAACGATAAAAGAAAAAGTGACAGATGTAACTGCATGAATAAAACTAGATGCCCGTTGAAGGGTTATTGTTTGATTAATGATGTACAATAAAAGGCCCCTATCAAAAAGGAAAAAAAAAATAACGATAGTGATTAAAGGATATACATTGGTGCCACAGAACTGGATATGTAAAAATAGAGGGTTTAAAAATAATCTCATGATTACTAACAGCAAATACATCCATGATCCAACACTATCCAAACATATAGTGCAAATAAATAGGACACATTATAAAATAGGTTATTACCCAAAAAGCCAAAGCGTAAAAAGGCGATGATAATAGTAACAAGTTGTGTCTACAAGTAAAATTAGACATGTTAAAACGTGCTGAAAACAAATTGTAAAAAAAAAAAAAAAAAAAAAAGCCATTCGATATATAACAGTAGATATATTAATAACTTTTCCCTGCGTTATTTGTCACCTGACTGATTCCATATTTATTTCCTTTTATTTGAGCAGTCTCCACTCTCTTTAATCCTTTGCAAGGATAACTCTGATTGTGAGCGTTTTTTCTTTTACATTTAGTAAAACAATTTTTAAACGTTAAAACCTTTGCATTTGAATAAGAATTAATCCTAAATTAAATATATCGTACGCATTTATCCTATTTACCCAACCCCCCCGCTCGGGCAGGATATGACACAAGGTCAATTTTTAAGCGGAGTTTAACAGGTTTGAATTCAGAGTTTTCCTTCTCCTAGACTAGTTGCCTCACCAAGGCTGAAGAACCTAGTCTGCCCTACTATTTACCCATAGCTGGAAGGAGAATAATTGGATTCATACCTTCCCCAAGGGTATTAGTGCTATGTGAAATGCAATCAATCCAGGATTTGAACTCGTGTTGCCGTGTTCAATTCCTGCGACGATAACCATTATACCACTAGCACCTCCATGCGTACGCGTTTATAGAGGACCGACAAACAAAATCTTTTCGATTATTAGTATAGATCCTTATCAAGTGAAAAGGGCCACGCTTTTGTAGAAGGGAATATGTAAAGAAGCTAATCACAACAACTGAGGTTTGTAACTAAAACTGTTCAGTCTCCTATCTCGCCTGTAATTGTTTCCTTTTCTTGTTGACCTTTAATTTGAAGTTGAGAATTTCCTGTGTTAGCTGATTCGGGTGGAGACTTTTAGAAACCTGGCAAGGGGTGCGACGACTATCAGCGATCATTGCTATCTTGAATAACGTGATAGCACAGACAATGACGAAATAATTCATCCTCAGTCACCATGCTCCTCAAGTGTTTTTGAGTACTATGAATAATACGTTTTAGAAAATTTAATAAAAGCTGCGAAATTTGTGGGAGATGGAGACATTTGTAGTTGATGAAGATAGGAAATAAAGAACTCGCCACTTGTTGCGCAGCGTAGCTTTGCTGGAATTTGAGATGTAGTTTGATTGTGATGATGGAATGAAGTCATGATATTTCGCATTGGTGAGACATCATCATCATCACCATGTCTGCCGCTAGCACGGACATCCCTGACCCTCTCTCACCACTTCTCCCTATCGTTCATCGCCTCTGGCAGGTCTTCAGGACTACATTCCGTATCCTCACATAGCTGCTGTATGTATGTTCGAGCTGGTCGTCATGCTTTTGCTCGGCCATATGCGGGGGTCCATAGGAGTACATCCCTTATGAGCTCGCCCCTGCTTCTCCAGCAGTGTCCTGCACGTCTGGTTTGTCTAACTTGGATAGTTTTCGTGATGGGAGGCAGGTGGCCGTATAGTTGGTGCCTTGTGGGGTGTTGCCGCCAGGACTTGTTCAATGTTGCTCGCAACATTCTTGTGTAATTGCCGTCTAGCTTCTTCTCCAGCCGTTTTGTTAGCGTCCAAGTAGTGCATAGTATAATGAAAAAAAAAAAAAATAGACCTTCAGTTAGTTGCCTTAAGTGTTTGCTTTAACGGCAACTCTGTTTCTTCGATTTTCAGATCTTTCCTTGACTATCCATTTTTTTTTTACGTTGAAAAGCTAAGCCTCCTTCGTTTCTTCGGGTTTTTCAACTTTCGATAGACTCTTCTGTCTTTTGTCTCCCTGAACTGTCTTTTTACAAATTCGTAGGCGTATATGTATCATGTGTATATATGTGTGTGTGGGTCAAGCAAACCCTCTACTGTGGGTATGATGTGGCACAAGGTCAATTTTTAAATAGAGTAAACTGGTTTAAATTCAGTTTTCTTTTTCATAGACTTGGTTTATTAAGGAACTGGGTGGATGGAAATAGTCCCATGGTGTTATGGCTAAAGAGCTGGACAGCGACCTCAAAGTATGCGAGTTCAAACTCTAGTCGTGCTTTATGCTAACTTTCGCACCAATACCTTTTGGAAAGGCATGAACTCCTTCATTCCCCCGGCTATAGGTTAAATAGTATCATTATTGATCTTCTAAAAAGACTACTCGCATTAAATAACCCACGAAGGTTGATATGCCATTAACCCTAAGAAACCATAAGATTACCGAACCAAGGCTTAAGAATCCATTCTGTCAAACTATTTACCCATAGCTGGAGGTGTGGCAGATGCTTTTCCAAATGGCATTAGCACAAAGAGAAACCCAGTATCGGCCTGGATTTGAACTCGGATCACCGGTTCTATTTACTATGATGATAACATTCACAAATGCGCCTTCGAATTGCATTTGTATATGTGTGTGTGTAGGGAGGTAGTGCAGGCTTGTGTATGTGTTTTTATGTGTGTGTGTGTGTGTGTGTTTGCATAGGTGCTTGCGTGTGTGTTTATGTGTATATTTGTGTAGGTTTGTGTGCGTGTGTGTGGTTGTGGAGGCGTTTGTGTATGTTTGTGTAGGCATGTATTTGTGTTTGTGTGTATATGTTTGTATCTGTATGTTTGTGTGTGGGGTAGTGCGTTTTTGTGTATGTGTTTGTATGTGGGCGCACGCGCGCGTGTGTGTTTGCATAGGTGCTTGCGTGTGTGTGTGCTTGAGTAGGCGTTTGCGCGTGTGTTTGTGTAGGTATGTAATTGTGTTTGTGTGTGTGAATGTTTGTGTGTGTGTGTGTGTGTGTGTGTGTGTGTGTGTGTGTGTTTCTGTGTGCTTGCATAGGTGTTTGCGTGTGTGTTTATGTGTGTTTGTGCAGATTTCTGTGTGTGTGCTTTTGTAGGTGTTTGTGTATGTGTTTGTATAGGTATGTGTTTGTGTTTGCGTGTGTATGTGTGTGTATGGGTTTTTGTGTGAATGTATGAGCATGTGTATTTTTGTGTGTGTAGGTTTGTAAGTGTGTGAGTTTACATAGGCGTGTTTGTGTGTTTGCATGTGTGCGTAGGATTGTGTGTATGCTTGTGCATCAGTGTATGTGTGTCTGTGTGTTGGTGTAGGTTTGTGCGTTTGTTCGTGTGTGTGCATATATGTTTGTGTGTGTGTGTGTACATGTATCTTTGTATGTGTGTGTGTTTATGTGTGTGTGTTTCTGCTTATTCGTGTTTCTGTTTGCACACGCGCACGTGTGTGTGCAAGCATAGTTTTTTAAAATCTACGGACGGGGTTGTTTTTGAAAAAAATTTAAGTTTATTTATTTTTTTTCTCGTCGTCTTAATGATTTCCTTAAATTTGTTTTAATTTCATTTAAAAGTTTGCTAGAGTTTTCTACTTATTCAATTTCAACCTTCATAAGCCATTTTCAAGACTATCAGAACATTCTATTTTTCTTTTAAATCCAGCGAGAATTTTCTTTTTAATGTCTGAGGTCTTTTCTTTTCAGAGTATCAAGAGATTTTTAATTATTTACGTGGTGCACACAATAAATTTCCAGACTGTTTTTGCAATTAGCGTAGACTCTTGAAAATTTAGTATGTTATTGCTATACATCTTATGATATGACAGACCAATTTTTATGATTTCAGGTTTAAACGAACAGCTACAGCAGCAATTGGAATACACCCTACTAAAGCCTGATTGTCCCAGCTGGTGAATTTCAAAACTGCAATCTGGACGTGATGACACTTTAGAAGAACGATATGCAATAAAATTCTGTTTTAAACTTGGAAAAAATGCCACAGAAACGTCTGGAATACTTCAGACTGCTTTTCGACCATCTTGCATGAATCGAGCATCAGTTTTTGAGTGGCATAAGAGATTCAAGGAAGGCAGAAAGTCTGTGAGGGATGATGAGAGGTGTGGGAGGAGTAAGGAAGTCAATACACCAGAGTTGATTTGACAAAGTGTTAGGGTTACTATGTTGAGGTTTTAAGGGAGTTCAGGAAGAGATTCCGTCGGAAGAGGCCAACACTCTTCAAATCGGGTCAGTGGCATTTCCAGCTGGACAATATACCAGTCCAAAACCCCATCCTTGTCACAGACTATTTGACCAGTATGGGCATCAAGACACTTCCCCCCCAGACCTTGCTCCCTGTGACTTTTGGTTATTCCCTAAACTCAGAGGCTGTCGTTATGAAACAATTGAGGAGATGAAAGATGCTGTGACGAAGGTCATTGACACGCTCACACAAGAGGATTTTCATGGGGCCTTCCAGAAGTTTTCGGAACGATACAAAAAGTGCATTGCAGCCGGAGGAGATTACTTCGAAGGGGACAAGAGTTTCATGTTTGACTAAACTGAATATCTTGAAAGAGAAATGTTTTTAACGATTAAACTGTGTACTCTTGCTAAACTGAATTGCTTGAAATATAACTGATTATTTGTATAAAAATGGATTTGGCATTGGCTAACCTACGTGGTGTAATAGTTAAAGCACAATCTTGCGGAATCGCAGTAAGCGAGTTCGAATTCCAGTTGCAAAATTACGTTCACATTCGGAAAAATACCATAAGGAAAGGTATAGACCCCCTCACCCCCTAGTTATGGGTTAAATAGTACCACTACTGTTCTTCTAGGAGGATTGGCATTAAATAAGCAAAAAATATGCGTTTAAAAACAAAGAAATCAAACCAAAGAATCCTAGTACCATAGCCATCAACCAAAGTTTGATTATAGAATACACCGACTGATTCTCTACTGAGGGTAAGACCCCTCCCCAACGAATGTCCTGATATGACACTAAACACACTGATGGTTAGATTCCAGTAATGCTAGAGTTTGGGGAATGCAGAGCACCTCTTCATTGCCATCGCTCCCAGGTTCACTCTAGCCCGGTTTGGTAGCACCTGATAGGGACCTATCTATGGGTCAAACAGAACTAAACTGTGTACTTATGCTAAACTGAATTGTTCGAAATAGAACTGTTTTGAAATTTAACTCTGTGTGGACAACAACTGTACTTATACTAGACTGGATTGTTTGAATTAGAACTGTTTGACTAAACTGAATATCTTGAAAGAGAAATGTTTTTGAACGAAAATTAAAACTGTGTACTCAAGCTAAATTGATTTGTTTGAAATACAAATAATTATTTGTATAAAAATGGATTTGGCATTAAATAACCAACAAAGGTTGATAGGCCATAAAACCCAAAAAAGCAACAAACCTATTGTCGGATAGATGCCAAGTTATTATATAGTATATATATTGCATTGTTCTTTATAGCTCTATTAGCGGATAAATGGCAAGTTAATCTACATTAAAGTTTTGTGGTTGTATAACAAATAGAGATATAAGGACTTTAAAAATACAAACATTTCATTGTATTAAAAAACAACATATTAGATCCTTGAAAATGACCAATGCTGGTGGAAACTGCTGGAGGAGAACATTTCTTGAAATTTTAGAATAGAATTTAACCAATTTCAAGAAATCTTTTAAGACAACAAGAATCAATAAAAATTACTTTAGGAATACACTTTTCTTTGAGATATAACGAGATTTGCTCAAGAAAAAAAAAAGACCGTTGACTATATATATTTCGATTGAATGAATAAAATTGTTTTAAAATCGTTTTTCTAAAATCAAGACAGTATTTAAATTCGAGCCTGTAGAGTAGGACAAAATCTGATATAAATTGTTATTTCAACCTCTTATCTCGGTTTTATTACGTAATTGATAAAATACATTCGTCAATCAAAGCACGCCTCTCTTTCTCTCTTTCTCTCTCTCTCTCTCTTACACTCTCGCTCTCTCTCTCTATATATATACGAATACCTACCAAAGTTTCACCTAACCCCATCATAGGGTTGATTCAGAATTACCTTAAAGATCCGGTTAGGTGAAACATAGGTAGATTACATCTGGCTCTGTACGTATTCGTATATCGCTCTACTTAGTGTACTGAGCACTCTCAATTTTTAGCTTATGGTATTTTGTCGTTGTTTTTTTTTTTTTTTTTGACTCAGCATTGCAATATACATAATTTATTTTCAAGACGTACGAATGTTTTTTTTCTTTTCTCTTATTTTATGGAATTCTCTTAAATCCAGATATCAGTTTGTGTAATATTTTTCTATTTACACATTGTATCGTTGAGGTTTAGGTCTGAATTATAGAATACGTATAAAACCAAAAATGATATACATATATATATATATATATATATATAATATATATATATATATATATATATATACGAGAATCATTAAATAAGTTTCCAGACTTTTTTCGTATGGGCACTTTTATTGATAGTACACACATGAAACTCTAGTCCCCTTCGAAGAAATCTCCTCCGGCTGCAATGCACTTGTTGTGCCGTTCCAAAAACTTCTGGAAGGCCCCATGGAAGTCTTCTTGTGTGAGCGTGTCTATGACCTTCGTCACAGCCTCTTTCATCTCCTCAATTGTCTCATAACGACAGCCTCTAAGTTTTTCCTTGAGCTTAGGGAATAACCAAAAGTCACAGGGAGCAACGTCTGGACTATAGAGAGGGTTAGGAACTGTCTTGATGCCCATCTTGGTCAAATAGTCTGTGACAAGGATGGAGTTGTGGACTGGTGTATTGTCCTGGTGGAAAGGCCACTGACCCGATTTGAAGAGTGCTGGCCTCTTCCGACGGAATCTCTTCCTGAACTCCATTAAAACCTCAACATAGTAACCCTAACCCTAATTCTAACACTTTGTCAAATTAACACTGGTCTATTGACTTCATTACTCCACCCACACCTCTCATCCTCTTTTACAGACTTTCTGCCTTCCTTGAATCTCTTATGCCACTCAAAAACTGATGCTAGATTCACGCAAGATGGTCGAAAAGCAGTCCGAAGTATTCCAGACGTTTCTGTGGCATTTTTCCATGTTTAAAACAGAATTTTATTGCATATCGTTCTTCTAAAGTGTCCTCACGTCCAGATTGGATTTTTGAAATTCACCAGTTGTGACAATCAGGGTTTAGTAGGGTGTATTCGAATTCCTGCTGTTGCTGTTCATTTGAACCTGAAATCATAAAAATTGGTCAGTCATCTCATAAGATGTATAGCAATAAGATGTATAGCAATAGCATACAGAATTTTCAAGAGTCTACGAAAATTTTAAATGCCTGTACATAAAAAGGTCTGGAAACTTATTGCAGGCCCCATATATATATATATATATATATATATATATATATATATATATATATAATTCAGTCTGTGAGCTCAATTGGTATCATCGTTAGTTTCATGTTTCACAGTGTTTTCAGCTCTTTAGCAAGATCCAAGTATTCGTTTATCTTTTTGCTTTTATTTTCATTCTGTGGTCTGCCAGAATAGCAAAAGCCATTTGATTGTATGTTCTCTTAAATTAACACTTGGTTTGATCGATCCGGGATCGGGTGATCCGTTGATATCTCAAATCTCATAATTTAATGAGTCCCATTTTCAAAGACAGCTTCTTTTTTTGTTTGTTTTCATATTTTAATGGAATATAAACATTCATAACTTATATAATGCTAAATCCAACCTTGCAGAAGGACAGTAGGGATGCTATATAACCTGTACCGTGGGGAATGAGAATGTTCCTTCCCCAAGGGTAGTACACACACACACACATATATATATATATATATATATATATATATATATATATATATATATATATATATTAAATATAAAAAATTACACAAATCTAAAATTTTATATATGTTTTGATGAAAATGAAATAATTATTCATTCCTATGTAGTTTTTGTAAATAATATTTGCTAAAGGATTATAAATTTTATACAAATCAAAGTTCTTGGGATATACTTCATAAACGAAAAACATTTACTGAAAGACCTAATGAAATAACTTGTTCAAGAAGAAATATATTTAAAAAAAAGATTTAAAAATTAAAAACAGTCAAATACATAAAAGAACGGCTACAAAATGCTTTTTTTTATGATGAAGTTCATAAACTGAAGAATTTGGAAATGATGAATAACAGAAATTAAAACAATTTGTATGAAATATGGTCTTTTTTTTTTTTTTTTTTTTTTGCTATAGCATCAGTTAACTGACGTCCACGGAATATGACAGCTGCCTTGCACAAGCTTGTGCAATGATATATATATATATATATATATATATATATATATATATATATATATATATATATATATATATATATTTATATATATATATATATATATATATATATATATAAGGATCCGGTGGCAATTACTATCAATAAAATATGCATTTGAATGAATCGTTCTTGCATTTTGACCGGTATATATATATATATATATAATATATATATATATATATATATATATATATATATATATTATTTTGACACGATAAATAATTACGAATTTAGAGACTGGGTGTAAATTCTACTGACTCTTTCCATCTCTTTTAAAATTTAATTGAAATGCTTTGCGTTTGTTTTTGTTTTTTAACGCTGACCCCTGGGTGGTTAAACAAACTATTAAATTGCAAACACGTGGAGTTCGGTTGTGCTATACACCTCGACTAAATTAAGAAAAAAAAGTTGAATTCCTGAAAAAGAGTTACGAGAATAAAAGTCTGAAGATGTTTTCTTAATATATAAAAAAACAAACAAATAAACAAACAAATCAACAAACAAAATAAACCAAAATTGAAAAAATACACTCATAGAATATTTAGATATCTTATGTCTGTTCAGTTTTCTTCAAATCTATTTGTCTGCAGGTCTTAATCATATTTGCATATCTTTGCGTAGAGTTTTGTCTCTTCATTTCTGTACATTTTAATTTGCGCATTTATCTGTCTAACCCAATTTCATATTTCTCTCTCATTCTTTCTCTTGTCCCCCCTCTCTCCCCTTTCTCTCTCTCTCTCTCTCTCTATATATATATATATATATATATATATATATATATAGTGTGTGTGTGTGTGTGTGTGTGTGTGTGTGTGTGTGTGTGTAACAGAAAAATATCAAATTATGAACACTACAAATCCGTTACGTTAGTTTTTAGGTGGTGTGCACAACCATCAGACAGAAAAAAAAATTCCGTCTGATGATCGTGTGCATCACATAAAACATCTCGTTTTCATAATTTGATGTTTTTCTTTGCCTAGTCGAGTGGGGCTGTAGAATACATCGACTGCTTCTCTGTAGAGGGGTAAGACCACCCTCAACGAGTGTCCTAAATATGATACTAAACAATCTTATGATAAAGTTCCAGTAATGCTGGAGCTTTGGTGAATGCGGAGTACACCTTCCTTGCCATTGCTCCCAGTTCCACTCTGGCCCGGTGTGGAAGTACCTGTCAAATAGTACTAAACTAAACTTTTGCAAAACTGAATTGCTTTAATTAGGACTATTTTGACATGTCAACTGCGTACTTATATTAAACCGAACTGTTTAAAATAGAATCGTTTTTATATAGAACTAAATTGTGTACTTATGCTAAACTAAATTGTTTGAAATAGAACTGTTTTTAAATTTAACTAAACTGTTTTGACATTTAACTCAACTGTCTTGACATTTAATCGTTTGTAAACAAAACATATACTTATACTAAACTGAATTCTTTGAAATTTAATTTGGCGTTAAATGACTTGAAAAGGGTTGATACGGAGTAAAAACCAACCAACCAACCAACCAACTAACTAACTTAATGTTTTTCTGAGCTCTATAGCTTCGCTGCTATATATATATATATATATATATATATATATATATATATATATATATATGTGTGTGTGTGTGTGTGTTTGTTTTTGTGTGGGTAAAGTTGAACAAGAATGAAAAGACAAATAAACATATTTCTTTTATGTTATCTATTTCAGGTCGTCAGGTCTTTGTTAGATGAAACGTTTTTATGGGAAAAAGTTATATATATATATATATATATATATATATATATATTCGTTATTTGTTTTTTTTCTTAAATAAATAAATAAATAAATATATATATATATATATATATATATATATATATATATATATATATATATAAGGATAATTTCAGAAAAACGCAAAATCATCACAGAAACAAACCCACAGACACCCAACAATACCTCCACTTCTTCATGATTAAGACTGGCAACTACGCGGTCCGTGTCAATATCCATATTTTCTATACTATTGGTCCTTTGTAAAGATTTTGTTGGTCCCTGAGCATTGGATTGTTTGGTTCTTGTAGGCAACTTTGTTGTTGAGGGCATTTTGAATGTGCTTCCTGCTCTTTCCTTATTCATTTTGGTGTTCATCTGTATTTTCACAGTTTGGCCAATGGGAGCTTCTGATTTTTGTTTAAGTTGTTCAGGTCTTATGGGAGACAAGTTATTTTAGTCTGTCTTTAATGCTTTTTGGTGGACAGATTGGTGATTTATGTAACGGCTGTTTTGATGGAGATTTTGCACTTTTATGAGTTGTTCGTGTCGGAGTGATAGATCCTACGTGTGTTTTTGTTTGGACTACAACATTGGATGTCTCTCCATTCCTTGTTGCTGGGCTGGTGCTTGGTAAAATTCAACTGAGTGTTTTCCAGGAAGGACACATTCTTCTAATATTTCACCTCAATTAATTCTTTTTCTTTTTTGTAAAAATTGCAAGATCTTCCGTAAGCCGGGTGATCTTGTCGGCAGTTTGCACATCGAATTTCTTTCAAGCAATCTTCCTCCACGTGGTCCGGGTCCTTTTCACCGCATTTGATACATGTCTGTCGGGCTCTACAGGCTTCCCTGTGGTGTCCATATTTTTGGCATTTGAAGCACCTCAGGGGAGCTGGAACGTCCTGCTAAACTCTTTTAAAACAATAGCCAGTCTTCACTTCGTTGGGTGTACAGAGCTTATTAAATGTCAGGATGTAAGTGTTGGTCTGGATTCGTTGTTCGCCTTTTCTGATGGATATTATTCTTATATTTGTAACTTCCTGTTTTCCCAGGGCTGATGCTATTTCCTCTTCTGTAGCCATTGCCAACTCCCTACTCCTGATAACTCCCTTGGAAGTGTTCAGTTTCTCATGCGTATAGGCTCTGCATTTCGTCGTATAAAACGTTTTTATATTTAATGTTTTCTGTCTATCTCCGACAGTCTATCTCGACAAGCAAGTTACCATTCCTTGTTTTTTTTAACAGTTTTTGAACAACCCTTGTAGAAATTACCTTTTCTATGAGGAAAGGCGAAAATTTGGCTAAGCAGACCTCCTCCAAAGGTTCAATAACAATAGATATGGGGAAGTCTGCTACGTCATTCTCCGAGTCTGACAGGTTTCTTTTATATTTTTTATTTGAAGACGCCATATATGCTGTTTATTTTTTGCAATCCCTCCACGGAATCCAACTTATGTTGGGAATGAACTAAAGGAGGAACCCATTCGCCTTGGTTGAGACGGAGATACGCGACTAGTATACTCAAGTTGACGGTAGGTTTCCGAGTCGTTGCCAATTTCATGTTCTCAGCACTGGTCAAATTCCTGACTCTCAGCCACCGCCTTCTAGCACTTTACAGATAAAGGTTGGGAACTTGCTGCAAGTGCAGATTTAAAAGTACGGTTGGGATAAAGCATATAGGTAGTAGGGCATGACATGGTTGGTTGGTTGGTTGATTGTTTTGTTTTACGGCGTATCAACCCTTTTTAGGCTCAAACAGGTCTATTTCAAACAATTCAGTTTAGCATGAGTACACAGTTTAGTTCTATTTGACCCATAGATAGGACCTTGTCAGGTGCTACCACTTCGGGTGTGAGTGGACCAGGGAGCGATAGCAATGAAGGGATACTCAGCATTCCCCAAAGCTCCTGCATTACTGGAACCTCACCATCTGATTGTTTTGTGTCATATCCAGGACACTCATTAGAGGGGGGTGTAGTTGCTCTGTAGAGATGTAGTCAGTGTATTCTACAGCCCGAAGTGGGGAGTTGTGTTATGGTGTTACTTTTCTCACAGAAAATGTCTAACTGACTATTATTTGCTGCACAGTAGACAAAATCTGAAATAAATTAATTGAATGCGCAAAAGTAATGTTTCAAAATGGCAATATGCATCCATCGTACACAGTATGTTCTAGACGTTTAAACAGATTTTTCCCTACATCTTTAACCCTTTAAGACCCTGTGCCCTATCACGCCCGTAGGCCACTCCAGTCTAAACATCTGGCGAAAAAATTACCTGCAAATATAAATGTTGAAATCAGTTAACTGTTCATAAGGCCGTAAATTATTAAAATCAGTGATATAGAAATAATATTGCTAATGGTAATATTGTTTATTAAATACCAACGAAAAACAACTTATTTTGAATTATAGGCAATGGTGATGTAGAAATGGGCATTTGGGGGCAGAAAATCAGACCACCCGTTTATATGAACTTTTTTTAAAGCGGTACAAATATCACCCACTCGAGTTTTGATTGTTAAAAATCAATTTAAACGAAAATAAAGAACATTTTTTATTGATCTTTTTTTTTGAAAAAAAATTTACACTTTAACTTCCACATGAATGAATGTATTTATCCAATCCTTACGCATCGGGCAGGATGTGATTCTAGATCCAAATCACTGGGGTCAGAGCATTACTCGAAAAAATCCCTTATGAAATATTCCGGCGGTATTAGAGAGAAATGTTTTTCTTAACCAACCCATAACGTCCCAAGACACACACACACACACACACACACACACACACACACACACACACACACGCCCATACTCACACACACACACACACACACACACAATCACAAAACACATAAAAGTCGTATATATCAATAAATACTTCCTTTGAAACTCAGACGCCATCTCCTACCATTACTGTCTTTTTACAACGAAGATTTTAGGATTAAATAACCCCAAAGTGTTGATATACCAGTAAACACAGAAACCAAACCAATCAAATACGACTTATCAAGTTTTTCTCTAATATATGTGTATATTGGTGTGTCTATTTATAGATATATATCAATAGCTATTTGTAAGTATCAACCTTCAACCTTTGCCACGTGTAGCATATGGAACAAGGTCAATTATCAAGCGGAGTAAAGCTGGTTTCTCTTTAGAGTTTACCTTCTCCAAGGAAGGTTGCTTAATCAAGGTGGAAAAACTCATTCTACCCTGTTATTTACCCATGGTTGGAGAGGAAAAATGAATTCCTGCTTTTCCCAAGTGATTAGCTCCCAGTGAAACGCAAATTGTCTCATTCAGGTTTTAATTCCATCCCATTTTCTACGACGATGATCATTACACTAAACAAACCTCCTTTCTTCGTGAATATTATTGTTATCCGGAAAATACTGTTCGATTTCCGTATTAACTGTTCACAATCTTTTCAAATATATTATTGTATTTATTATTTTATAATTGTGTATAGTTGTATAAGAAATTATACTTTGTATTATCTTTTTGTATTATTGTATATTGTTGTAAAAATTATACTGTATATTATATTATTGAATTATTGTATATAGTTCTATAAAAATTAAATTGTATATAATATGATTGTATATAGTTGCATAAAATATATATACAATATATTTTTATATTGTTATATTATGGTATCATTGCAGATAGTTTTATAAAAATATATTGCATGTTATATCATTGCATTATTGTATATAGTTGTATAAAAATTATATCGTGGGTTATATTGTACTATTGTATATAGGTATATAAAAATTATAGTGTGTATTATATCAATGTATGGAGTAGTAGAATTTATATTGTACATTATATTATTGTATTATTGTATATAGGCTTATAAAAAATATATTGTATATCATATTATTATATTGTTGTATATAGTTGTATAAAATTATATTGTATATTATATCACTGTTTATAGTTGTACAAAGATATATGTATATATTATTGTAAATCCTCCAGTAAAAAATTATAAGCATGTTATATAATTGCATTATTGTATATAGTTGTATATAAAATATACCATATATAATATTATTGGGCAATTGTACCAGGTGGAACGATAAAATTGTCGCCCTTAAAAGACGACATGATTCCATTTCCGTTTAATGAAAACCAGTTTTCTTTTTTTTTTTTTTTGTTGTTGCAGACCATCAACTAGTTGGCCAGTTGTGTACAAATCCCAAGAGCGATAGTAGCCTTCTATCATGTCTGAAAGTGAAACAATGTTCAACGAGCGAGATCGGAGATGTGCCGCTGTACAACTCATGTTGTATATTGACCTACGACCTACCTATGTAAATAACAGGTGCATCCGGTCGAGGAATATCAGAATTATAACCTTGACCGTGGATGGGTTGAATGAGTGCAATTGTGACGCCCACAAGAAGAAGGGGGCGTTGAACTATAATATAACTCGGTGAAGGCAGGAAGTCAGTTAGTTTGGAGACCAGATCAGTTGGAGCGAGATGCGGTAGAGAAAGCCAGCTACCAGCAGCCAGCAGTGTGGGCCCCAGGCCACCGATTGAGCAGTTGGGGATCAGACGAGTTAGAAATAAGATGCGGTAGAGAAAACCAGAACCCAGAGAGGTTGGCCCCCAGCCCCCCAGTTGAGCAGCCCTTGAGAACGGGAAAGAAACGCTGATGGCCATAAAAGTGAGGGTCAATGTATTGCAGTTCTGTTCGGTCTACAACTCCCTCTCACACACAACACTTTCAAATAACGAGATAGGTATATTTTTTTTAAAAGAACTGTGTCACTCGTCTACCGACCCAAGTTATGACAACAGGACCATTACCAGCACCCTCAAAATGCAAATCTGGATTGCCACAAATAACAGGGACGTGCCCAGGGTGATGAAAACAAAGTTTCCGGCGACGGTTATGGTCTTTGGTGTGGTTTCAGGTGAGGGCCACATCATGCCACCTCACATCTTCGAAGTCGGCTTGAAAGTCAACACCCAAGTGAACCTGGATGTGCTGAAGAGTGATGATTCCCTGGTGCAATCAGGTGGCCGGTGGCAGACCCTGGGTGTGGCAGCAGGATTCGGCACCGGTTCACAAGTCCAAAGAGACCCAGTCTTAGATTCAGAAGGAGTGCTACGACTTTGTACTCTTCTCCCACTGGCCCCCTCCTCCCCCGATCTGAACCTGCTGGACTACTTCGTTTGGTCATACGTCGAGAACATCACCAACATGACTTCCCACAACACCAAAGCCAACCTGATTACCGCCATCCGCCGAGTATTCACCAAGCTCCCGCCGATACTTGTGGAAAAGCATGCTTCCAGTTCCGGATCCGTATCGAGGCGGCGATTAAGGCTGAAGGCGGCTACATTGAATAGATGTTAGCTCTACTATTTAATCACGTTACCTGAATTGATTTTTCAAGAAAAGTTTTAAAATAAAGCGGTATCGTTCCACCCTGCATATAGTTGTATATTATATTGTATATTATATTATTGTATATTGTGGTATAAAAATCATTATATACTATATTATTGTATTATTGTATATAGTTGTATTAAGAATTGTGCAGTACATCATATTATTATATTATTGTATATAGTTAAAAAAATATATGTAAATAAAAATTATATTGTACATTTATTAATGAATATCGTTATATAAAAATTACACTGAACAATATATTATTGTATTATTGTATATAGTTATAAAAATTATATTTTTTATAATATTATTGTATATAGTTGTCTAAAAATTACATTGTACTTTATATTATTGTATCATTGCATGTTGTTATATAAAAATTATATATACGAGGATCATTAAATAAGTTTCCAGACTTTTTTGTATGAGCACTTTTATTGATAGTACACATAAAACGCTAGTCCCCCTCGAAATACTCTCCTCTGGCTGCAATGCACTTGTTGCACCGTTCCAACAACTTCTGGAAGGTCCCATGGAAGTCCTCTTGTGTCAATGACCGTCGTCACAGCCTCTTTCATCTCCTCAATTGTTTCATAACGACAGCCACTGAGAATAACCAAAAGTCACAGCGAGCAAGGTCTGGGCTATAGGGAGGGTGAGAAACTCTTGATGCCCATCTTGGTCAAAGAGTCTGTGACAAAGATAGAGTTGTGGACTGGAGCATTGTCCTGGTGGAAATAACACTGAGCCGATCTGAAGAGTGCTGGCCTCTTCCGACGGAATCTCTTTCTGAACTCCCTTAAAACCTCAACCCTAACCTTAACACTTTGGCCAATCAACTCTGGTCTATTGACTTCCTTATTCCTCTCACACCTCTCATCATCCTTCATAGACTCCCTGCCTTCCTTGAATCTCTTATACCACTCAAAAACTCATGCTCGATTCATGCAAGATAGTCGAAAAGCAGTCTGAAGCATTCCAGACGTTTCTGTGGCATTTTTTCCAAATTTAAAACAGAATTTTATTGTATGTCGTTCTTCTAAAGTTTCCTCACGTTCAGATTGCATTTTTGAAATTCTCCAACTGCGACAATCAGGCTTTAGTAGGGTGTATTCCAATTGCTGCTGTAGCTGTTAATTTGAACCTGAAATCATAAAAATTGGTCAGTCGTCTCATAAGATGTATAGAAATAAAATACTGAATTTTCAAGAGGCCACAACAATTTTAAATGCCTGTACAAAAAAAAAGTTTGGCAACTTATTGAAGGCACCACTAATTATTGTATTGTACTATTGTAGATTGTAGTATGAAAATTATATTGTATATATAATTGTACAATTTTACATAGTTGCATAAAATATATACATTCCTAATGATTAAAGTAGTATCATCTTTGTTAATTTTCCGTCAATTATTTCAGAGTTTGATTTTGAACGTTATATGCCCCTAATCATGAACATGAAAAAAAAAGTGATGGGTTTATTTATTCATTTATTTATTTATTTTTGCATAAGTTTAGCCTTTACCACAGCTGCCAGAAAATAGGGTTTTGAGCATAGGGTAAAGGATCCATTTGTGATCGGTAGCTACTGCACAGGTTTCAGAAGTTCGTTATTGGGGATACGAATCATGAAGATCAAAGGAGTTGAGAACGTCTGTTCACAACTAATGACCAACATCTGACAACACTTGTTGAACAAAATTCACGACAAATTGTCCGGGAATGTCTCAAGGAATAGGTGTCTGCATTTCACAAATATTGTATTATCTCAATAAAATTCATTTATATATAAAGATTGTGTGGTATGTACAAAATTAAAAAAAATCTCTTTAAAAAGCATACTCATTTTAAAATGCTTTAAAATTCTTAAAAAGGGAACCCTTCGTTTCTCTCAAGTTAAAAATACCGTAAAAAATACACGTCAAAAATACCGTGATAGAAAAGTTGTGATGAGGAAACGGACATTGGGGTGGTAATTGTCGAAAGTGTGTGGGTAAGAAAACAAAGCCGAAAAAAAAATTCTTCACGTTAGGGTTAGGGTTAGTTGGATTAAGAACTGTTGCATTAAATAAAAGTAATGTTTAAAATTTTTTTTGCATACACAACACAGTTTGGAATTTTAAGATGTGAAGGAACTCGAGTTCTGATAAATGTAACTCCTTACTAGAGGACTATAAGATGGTAAACATTTTCTGCTTATGTATATCATGATCATCATCAGGTCACACAGCTAGCATGAATTTCCCTGATTCTCTCTCGACATTTGTCCCTATCATCTATCTCTCTCCTGGCAGGCCATCCACATTACGTTTCATGTCCGATAAGAGCTGTTGTAGGTAGATTTTTCCTCGTTAGCCAACACTGACACATCCGTGTGAAGGGGTCCACAGGAGAATGTCACTTATGTATTTGTCCTTGCTTCTCCTGCACTGTCCCGCATGTCTCGTTCGTATTGTTTGGATGGTTTCAGACAGCGGAGGTCGTTGTTGTTTCGTGGGATGTTGTTTCCAGGATTTGTTCTACATAGCTCGTAGCATTCTTATATATATATATATATATATATATATATATATATACGATATATATTATTGTATATAGTGTAATTGGATGGAAACTCAAACCTGGTTAAGCTTTGAGTTTCCATCCAATTACACTATATACGCTCTTAATGTGAATTTTGTTATATCCCTGCGAAGGAATAAGCCATACATCGAGCACTCACATAGATTTATATGATATTCCTCATATATTCTATAAAAGAATAATCCACACCCACTGTCTTCGGACGCTGACTGGATATATATATATATATATATATATATATATATATATATATATATATCCAGTCAGCGTCCGAAGACAGTGGGTGTGGATTATTCTTATATATATATATATATATATATATATATATATATATATATATATTACATGTGTGAAGCAACCTAGTCAAAATCAAGGATTAAATGGTACAAAACTTCGACTAGAATTATTCAAGAGCACACTCTACAAAATGCAAGAAAAGATAAAACCGTTAAGATAAGAGATTTTTTCACATCTTCCATTCTCACCAGTTCTAGGAAGCAGACGTGCTACAATGGTTATGTTCGTAGGAAAAAGACACAGCGAATTTAAATCCCGTTTGTATTTCATATAGCAGTCATATTCTGAGGAAAGAGATGCGTCCGACTATTCTCCTTCCAGATATGGGAAAATTCTAGGACAGATGGAGTTTTTTAATCATGATATGACAGCCTGCCTAGGAGAAAAACAACTCGGAATTGAAACCTGTTAAAATTCGCTTAAGAAATGACCTTGTGTCGAATCCTTCTTGTGGGGAGGGGTTGGGTAAATACTATGCTCATCAAATTTAGCACCAACATATTTTCATTTGTTCCGATGAATAGAATATTTCATAAATAACAAAAACTATTCAGAAAGAATTGTTTTTTCAAGAAAAATCCCATGTTATGTTTTGACCTTCGACCCGGCCCAAAATGCCATTCAAGGTGATGCACCGGAAGGAAGTGAAACATTCCAATGGCAGTTAGGAGAGGAAATCGCGTGGGCAGAAATTGGCTAACAAAATGGGACGAGCTAAAAAATCCCATAATACTCTCATTGACTGACGCACCGGAAGAGAGTGACCTCTGAACTGCATGACAGTTATTTCCGCTTGATGACGATTAAACATGCGATTTCAAAGATCGAGTGGGCGATCAAGTGAGCGTTGAACTATTATATAGCTCATTCAAGACAGAAGTCAAGACAGTTGGCAAGTTGCAGTAGAGCTGGAGACGGAGTTATAGACGAGTTGAGGTAAGAAAAGCCACACCCGGCCGAAGGGGCCCTCGGGAACCCCGATGGAGTTTGGGGAACAGAGAAGTTGTTGATAAGATGGAGTAAAAGAAGCCATCACCCTGCAGAGTGGGCCTCTGGACCTCTGGTTGAGCATTAGGAGAACAAGAAAAACACAACGTGACGGCCATAAGAGTGAGAGTCAAAATATTGCAGTTCTGTTCGATCTCCAGCTCCCTCTCACACGCAAACCTTGAATAACCTTTTCGAACCCTTGCAATAAAGTGAGAGGTAAATATTTTGTTAAAGAAGCCTTTCTGCGTTTGTCATTGCATCTGTTATTCATTGCGTCAGAGTGTATCCTGTATGAACATGTATATGAGAATGCAACTCCCTAGAGTTCTACTGAAGTGGAATCAAAAAAGTTTTTCTTCTTGTTAAACTGTAGTTGTTGAAAATGAGGGTGATAACATTTTTGATGATGCAAATTTAACGTATATTTTATTTTTATATCCTCTCTGGTAAAATTTAATCACCCACCTATCCGCACACACACACACACACATATATATATATATATATGGATAATGAAAATGGTCTCTCTTTGAAAGGATAAAAAAGAATTTTGTTAAAATCTAAAATCAAGAGATGCATTAAATCTTAAGTAGAAACATTACATCTGTTAATGGTATTTGCATTCTCCGAGAACTGCTTATAAAAGTGAAATATTGTAGATCTCCCAGTGTTTTAGGAAGTGGATAAAGCAGTAATAAAAATGTCTAAAATTATTGGGCAAAATTTTATTAAAAAAATCCCATAAGAGATGCATAAAACGCTGTACAGCGTTATTTACAATATTTTTGGATGATTAAAAAACAACCAACTAACCCACCAAATAAACAAACAAAAAAAAAACACTTTCACTACCGCTGAGATGTCAACTCCTGCCACTTCTGTTTTGTTAAGTTGGTCTGAATGGTCAGCAGTTAAGTCGCATCAGCAGTGTTCAATTTGATGAATCAAGTAAAAAAAAAAAAAGGTTAAAAAGATTTAGAACATATAACAAGAACTCATATAGTATATTGTATTCAGTTCTGAGCTCAAGATTATAATATAAAGAGTAACAAAAATATTTTAAAAAATTTAAAAAATACAGTTATAGAGACTGATAAGAGAAAATTGGAGGTGCCTGTGGTGTAATTGTTATCGCCGTAGGAAATGAATACGGCGACACGAGTTCAAATCCTGGATGAGACTGATTGCATTTCACATAGCATTAATATCCTTGGGAAAGGTATGAATCCAATTATTCTCCCTCCAGCAATGGGTAAATAGTAGGACAGACTAGGTTCTTCAGCCTTGGTTAGGCAACTAGTCTAGGAGAAGGAAAACTCTGAATTCAAACCTGTTAAACTCCACTTAAAAAATTGAACTTGTGTCATATCCTGCCCGAGCGGAGGGGTTGGTAAATAGGATAAGAGAAAATTGGATTAACTAATTTACTCGAAAGAAGATGGTTAAATATTAGGCTATTTGTTAGGCTGTGTGGGTTATTTAATGACAAATCCTCTTTACATATATAATTTGTAAGCAAATAAGTTTTCGGTAACTTCATCATAAGCCCTAGCAAAAATTTGGGCAGTTCTATTTAACCCATGGACGAGCTCATAAGTGATGTACTCCTGTGGACCCCTTCATATGGACGAACAAAGACAGGACGACCAGCTCGAACTTACATACAGCAGCTCTGTGCCGATACAGGATGTCGCTCTGAAGACCTTCCAGAAGCATTGGACGACAAAGAGGAGTGGCTAGAGAGGGTCAGGGATACGTGCTGATGGCGTGACATGATGATGATGATGATTTAATCCATAGATGGGAATCTAACAAGTTCTACCGCTCCGGGTCAGAGTAAACTTGAAAGTAATGGTAATGTTGGGGCTTTCCTCATTTCTTAAACTACAAGACTGGATCCCCACCATGTAGTTTAATTTCACACGCTGGACTCTAAATGTTTTTATGTTTTACTATCGAACACTAATAATTCTATTTAGTATCATTCATTCGTTTTCACACAGTTAAATGGTTTCAAGGAGAGTTAACTCTAACAATTATGTTTCATATCAAACATTGTTTTCACACAATGAAATTGTCTCAAGTTTTGCAAACGCTAATAATTCTATTTAATACCAACCATTCGTTTGCACACAGTTAAATAGTTTCAAATATTCCTATCTAACAGTAATAATTCAATCTAACATTAATCCACAATCAAATAATTACTAGAATAGTAAACGATTAAATTGTTCTATTTGATCCATAGATGGGACACTGACAGGTACAACTATTCCGAGGCTTAGTGAACGTGGGAGTAATGGCAATGAAGGAGTTCTCTACCTTGCCCAAAAATCCAAGACTGGAGCTTCTCAGTTAGATGCAGTTTTGTGTCACAGGACCCTTTTTTGGAAGGCTGTCTTACCCCTCCTCAGAGATAGAGTCGGTGTATTGTACAACGTCAGTCGACTGGGCCACAGGACACTCGTTGATAGAGGGCTCACCCCTCTGCAGAGATAGAGTTGGTCTATTCTACACCCTCAGCCAAATGGACCACAGGACACTCGTTGATGGAGGTCTTACCCCTCTGCAGAGATAGAGTCAGTGTATTCTACAATCTCAGTCGACTGGGCCACAGGACACTCATTGATGGAGGGCTTACCCCCCCCTGCAGAGATAGTGTTGGTCTATTCTACACCCTCAACCGACTGGGCTTTAGAAAGAAGAGGGGATCGAATTGAAAGTTTCAAAATGATTTATCTTATTTCTACTCGTGGTAGAAGTTTCTTTTAGTATACCTACTTGAACTGAAAACGTATTGACAAAGTATATATAAAAAATCAAGTCTACTCACCAATTAAATTTTTTTGTTCATTGAGTAATGTATTTTTGGAATAAACTGCTCTGTCAGATCAAAATCAGCAATAATGTAGAAAAGTTTTAAATTGAATTGGATGATTTCAGAAAAATTGTACAAAAAAGAATCAAGAGAGCATTTTTGAAAAGTATCGGATGAATTAATCTCTCTGATTGAATAAAATGGGATTTCTTCCAAGTTGTGAATATGTCAGTACTACTGTATGGAGGCACCACCTGAATGCTAACAAAACACATAGAGAAAAACCTGAATGGGAACTACAGGAGAATGATACGAGCTATCTGGAACAAATCCTGGAACAAGACCCTACAAAACAGCAGCTACACGGCCACTTACCACTTAACTCACAAACTATTTAAGTAAGACAAAGAAGACATGCTGAATTTTGCTGGTGAAGTAAAAATGACCAAATAATGTAACGAAATTCAACGGCTCATAGAAAATTGAATGAATAAATAATTAGATGAATAAATGAATAAAGCAGAGAGTCTCCAAATAGCAAGGCCAAGGCACTTGAGGTAATTAAAAATAACTAGGGAAAACTGGAGGTCCGAAATTCTTATACGCATGCGTGGAAGCGAGGGAAAGTGGATGTCTCTCCCGCCGACACTGGGTGGAAGTGACCGGACAACTAGTGTCCTTTCGGTAGTTGACAGCGAGAAGTAATAAGGTAACGACGTCTGTTGCACACGAGCTAAGAAGATGTAAGAAGACGAAAGTTCAAAAGCCTCAAATTCTGGGGGCGCTCCAAAGAGGGCGTTAGACCCAGTGGACAAGCATTTTAAGAACCAGGAATAAATTCAAGGTCTGTGTTTGCTCATCTTTTTCTCACTGGGATGTGTTGCCTATAATTGTCTAGTTGACGTGGTTGTCTTAGGTTTCTATACTCCCTTACTCGTACTTACACTTAAACTGCGTGCTTATGCTGAACTGAATTATTTGAAATAGAACTGTTTTTCGACATTAAAACTGTATTTACACTTAACTGAATTGTTACATATAACTGCTTGAATATTTTGAAAGGGAAATGTTTTTGACAATTAAACTGTGTACTTATGCTAAACTGAATTGATTTAAATGGAACAGATTTTTTACGTAAAAATGGATTTGGTGTTAAATAACCTACAAAGGTTGATATGCCATAAAACCCAACAAACCAAACTAAACCAAATCATTTTAAAGGTTGGTTCAAGAAGGTAGTAAAAAGGGGAGATGCCCTAGGAGGCATAACAAGCAAACAAAACAAAGCAAAACAAAACAAAGCAAAACAAATCAACCAAACAAATAATAATAACAATTATATTATTCATAATATGTCAAAACCCTTTTTGGTGACATATTGTGAATTAAAAGAGGTTCCTGGGAAATAAGCCGTGTCCTGTCTACACAGAGAACCCTTCCTTTATGAAACCTTAAGACCAGTTTTGTCATCCGCTGAAATGAGACTGTCATAATCCTCTGTCAATCAGCAAAACTAGGCAAACAGGAAGGTTAATATTCAAAAGAGATTTTGAAGTTTACAATCGGAATGTCTCGATATTTTGAATATAGATATCTTCCAACCCTAATCCCCATGTAAGCAAGTTAGTGAGACAGAAAGTTATCTGTCACTGCCTCCCACCAGACAGGACTTGACACAAGGTCAATGACCGAAGGCTGATTATAGTGGGGTTTTAGGGTAGGGGAAGGTCAGGCACGAGCCGAGGCTCGAACCCTGCTGGTCTGTGCTGCTCATTGACCGACTAAGTGCAATGTGGATCTAATAAGCCAAGCAGTTTCACAAACCCAAATCTGGGTCCGGGCACGGATGCCGGGTTATAGCTTGAACTAGACAAGATCTAGTGCTATACATAGGGGACAAGGGTTGCAGCTCGCCCACCCGAAGGTGGCCCAGTTGATGAGACAGAACGTACGTTGCATTATGTATATATGTAAAGGTGGAAAATCATAATAGTTGGAAATCAGTTTTAGTTTTTCTTTTACTTATTTAATCCTTTTTTACACTGTCAACATTGGCAGAAAAAAAGTTAAATTAAAACTTGTTCAATAAGCTATTTTTTCTTCTTTTGATTATAAGATTGTAAGTCTCCAGTTCGAGACATCTAGAAAATGTAGAATCACGTTTCTTTGCAATTACTCCCAGGTCCACTCTGAGTGGTAGTATCTGTTAGGTTCACATCCGTGTGCAAAAATAAAAAATCTCTTAAGAAATAACAATGCAGAAAATATAAATATAGATATACAATGAATGCAATTTCCTAATTTCTTGGCATAAATTATTCAAAACGATTTAACATGCGGTTAATATCAATCATTTTTTAGCATCTGAATTATTTCATTCTTCATACATCTAATTTCTTTTTTGTTTTCATAGTCTTTTATTTCCCATTGTTACAGCAGATCAAGAATATATTGATGTTTCTATTTAGGAAGGACTGTGTGTTCTAAATAGCTTCTTACCTTTGTTATATCGAGAATCTTTGTGACTAAAAATTAGCTTCAGTGCGAACACTGACCCCACACAATGATAATTCAGTTACAAATTAGACTGGATATTACTTTATTCACTTAATTTTTATGTGTGGATTTTTTTTTAATCATTGTTAGATAAAAGGGGCGCGTTGCGTGATGTCTATCGTCAAAAACAATGAATTGGCGAGCTACGAACGGTAATACCCCGGAGAAAAGAATAGATACATTCAACTTCTAACTTTAGCTAAATTGCAGGATAGATTGAGCTGTCTAGAGTTGGTAAGAGTAATTCTATCTAAGAGAAAGGAGAATCTGAATTCCGACTTTAATTAGGGTGGCAGAGTAACTTGCTCAGATATAATTAGAAAGTTTAGCAGCTGGGGTGTTTAAGGAAGTTTAACATTGTGATCAAAATGATTCTGAAAGGAAATTCTCAGGGCGTACTGGTGGTAGTTTCCGAGCATAGTAGCTAACATTCTGGACTGTGACATGGTAGTAAGAGAGTTTGAATAACAGTTGCGTTATGACGTTCACTTTTGGATTAATACAGTTGGGAAAGGTATGATGCCTTTTATACGCCTAACTCTGGGTAAAATAGTACCTCTACTATCCTTTGTGGTTCTATGCTAGTCACGGCACATGATTATGGCCTTAGTTCTATGACTATAACATGCGTTTCCGTCGGTTTGGTTTATCAACTCCTTCTGTGCCCACGTTGGGTTTGAAAGATCCACAGATCTTCCTGAAACTTCTTCTGCCAGTCAGGGTGGTTGGTTGAAACAAGTTGCCTAGAAGATGACGACTAAAAGACAAGAAAAACTCCGTTAACAATTAACTGTTTATTAAAACACAATGGTGTAACAAATATATATATATATATATATATATATATATATATATATATATATAAATTGTCGCTTTTTGTTATATTTGAGAGACAGACAAATGCGGTATCTCGGAGTTTTCCGGAGAGTGAGGCTTTTGCTGGAGAGTCTTTACTTCTTGGAGAGATTTCTTTTCCTATTCTCTTATCTTTATTATTGACATATGATCTCTTCTCTCATTTAACCCTAAAACACTTATTTCTATTCCCCGGGAACAAACATTCCCTATTGGCTAACCAATCACAGATAATTCCATATTGGTCAACCAATCACATGCGCTGATCTACGCCTATGAGAATAGTACCCCTTCCATGTATCAGGGTTTTGATTGGTTATCAAATCAAACAGCTATATAGGGGCTTGGTTAATTAAACGTCCCAGCCCTCATCTTGTTGGGGAGTATCTTTTTTCTCATTACCCAAAACAAAAAAATTGACCTTTTAGCCCCAACAGATAGGCAAGAGATGTCAAGATTTAAAAGGATTAATGCACCGACAAAAACCCAAACCTGCTTACTGTTTGTCTTGACAATCTGAATGTTCGAGAAGTACTAGTCCCTCACTGACCATTTAAATTGACTTCTGAATTTCTTTCAAAGTCAATAAGCATGTTTTATATCTTTATAATAAAAAGATTACATTTTTCTAAATTAAAAAATACATAATACTTTCCATAAGTTTTTTAGCACCAGTGAATACCTTATATGGTCATACTTTCTACAATGATGGCTTTGGTATTAAGTAACTTGCGATGATAAATATGTCATTAAGAAATCAAAAAAAAAAAAAGAAAAAAAGAAATACAAAACAAAAACTAAACAAGTTATGGCGATACCTGTGGCAACATGGTGCCTTGTAAAACATCAGTAGCGTCAGGGGAAAGACCGGCCGCACGGGCAACTCCCCGTTTTCCATAAAATTAAGTGTATATCCACAATCTTGCGGGAATGATGAGTGCGAAACTCTCTGGAAGAATGATTGATTGAGTGAGTGATTGATTTTAACGGCATGTCAATTCGTTTAGGATTTTTTATACATATAGGTTAGGGAATAGCGTTCATAATATGATCATATTTACATTTTTTGTGTGGATGTCAAAAGAGCTTTTATTTTTTATACACAGTCCTATCAAATACGAATAATTCTTAAATAGATAGGATAGCTATTACCACACTGGGTCAGAGTGGACCTAGGAGCAATGGCAATGAAGGGATACTCCACATTTACCAACGCTCCAGCATTACTGGAGCCTCACCATCAGATTCAGTGTCATAACAATGACACATCGATAGAAAAGACGGTGCATACACATATACAAACATAAGGAGAATTTTAGTAAAATACAGATATATGTGCAAGTGTTTCTCACTGTTATACAACTTCGATATATTCTGAAAACTTTTCAATATAAACACATATATATGCATACAGTTGTTAATTATAGCTATGGTTGTTACTGTAAGAAGAAAAAGTTGTAATAGAGAAGTTTTTCTGTCGATTTCACATAATATTTAAATGTAAATTTCTTCTTATTGGGTTTACTTTATAAATACCATTTTTTTACTGACTGCACCTGTTTTTACGACTCCAAATAACGAAATATTTATTCCAAAAATGGGGCAGAGCTTTTGCTGATAAACTACATCATATCTCTAAAAATCTTTTTTATCAAGTGAATATTAGAGAAATGTTTAAAACTTATCTAGACTGGAACGGATTTCTAAAACAGAAAGCTTGTTTGGTTGTGTTTTATGTCACATCAACTCTTACGGATTATCTAATGCCAAATCCAGTTCACACACACACACACACACACACAAATATATATATATACGAGGTGCATACGATAAGTTTCCAGACTTTTTTCGTATGGGAAATGCACCAGTCCACAACTCCATCCTTGTCACAGACTATTTGACCAAGATAAGCATCAACACAGTTCCTCAGCCTCCCTATAGTCCAGGCCTTGCTCCCTGTGACTTTTGCTTATTCCCTAAGCTCAGAGGCTGTCGTTATGAGACAATTGAGGAGGTGAAAGAAGCTGTGACGAAGGTGATTGACATGCTCACACAAGAGGACTTCCATACGGCGTTCCCTATATTTACCAACCCCGCCGCTCGGGCAGGATATGACACAAGGTCAATTTTTAAGCGGAGGTTTGAATTCAGAGTTTTCCTTCTCCTAGACTAGTTGCCTCACCAAGGCTGAAGAACCTACTCTGCCCTACTATTTACCCATAGCTGGACGGAGAATTATGGGATTCATACCTTTCCCAAGGGTATTAGTGCAATGTGAAATGCAATTAGTCTCGTCGAGGATTTGAACTCGTGTCGCCGTGCCCAATTCCTACGACGATAACCATTACACCACGGGCGTTCCAGAAGTTTTTGAAACGGTACAACAAGTGCATTGCAGCCGGAGGAGATTACTTCGAAGGGGATTAGAGTTTCATGTGTGTACTATCAATAAAAGTGCCCATACGAAAAAATTCGGGAAACTTATCGTATGCACCTCGTATATACGTAAGATTTATAAGAAGAATAGTTTGTAGGTAACTTTATTTTTAAACTAGTTAAAGCTTATTTATTTGCACATAGTTAAGTGATTTCAAGTATTGTTAACTCTAATACTACTATTTGATATTAATCCTTTATTTAATATTAATCCTTTATTTAATATTAATCCTTTATTTGCACATCGAATGGTTTCAAGTAGAGCTATTTAACAATAATAATTTTGAATAATCCAATCTAATAACAATCATTTGTTTGCACACAGTTCAATTGTTTCAAGTATAGTAAATGATCGGTTTGTTCTATTTGACTCATATATAGAAGATGAACAGGTACTACACCTCTGGGTCAGAGCTGACCTGATAGTAATGGCAATGAAGGGGTATTTCACGTTCTCTAAACTCCAAAACTGGAACTTCACCATCAGATGCAATTTGAATATCATACCCAGGTCATAAGACAGAAAGAAACGATGAAGGTTCTAAATACTTTTCCATACAGTAGACAACATTTTTTTCGAATATAAAGCGAAGAATAAAAAATTAGACAGCGATACAATAAATTATTTTGCACTTTCCAACTAACAGATTAGACTCAGCTTGAAGACATATATGATGTAATAGCAACAGAGTTGGGTTCATGCCTTTTATAAGCACCAAGTGGAGGCAAACAGCTTCGTCTAAGTTTTGAACCCGAATCACGAATTTTATTTCCTACAATGAAAACCATCATGTTAAGTACACCCCCTTATCAGACGAGTATTTCTATAGTAGATAATGTGCATTGTCACAAAATGGATTGAATGACGATCAAAAGTTATCTTTAACACACACACATACACACACGTACTCACCCATACGCACATACACACACATACACACATACACATACACATATATGCACATATACATATACACACACTCGTGCATACACACATGCGCAAACTTGCACACACATACAGACATGCACACATACACAAACGTACAGACAAATACAATCATACACAAATCGATTTGTTTGCGTTGTGGCGATTGTAGTGTAATGGTTATTGTCGTAAGAGATAGACCAGGCGACCCAAGTTCAATTCCTGGACGAGGCCACTTGCATTTCACTTAATACCCTTTGAAAAGGTAGGAATGCAACTATTCTCCCTTCAGCCATGGGTAAATTGCATGCTTGACAGGGTTCTTTATCCTTGTTCTAGAAGAAAGAAAACTCTGAATTGAAACCTGTTAAACTCCGGTTAAAAATCGATCTTACGTGACCTCCTGCTTGTTTGGAGGGGTTAGGTAAACACACACACACACACACACACACACACACACACACACACACACACACACACACATATATATATATATATATAATGGCAATAAAGACACTTAAAGTTTCATTCATGATGAAAATTAAAACTTAAAAGAAGCAAGTCTAGCTAGCAGGTTTCGTTCCTTGCTCAACAAAAATAAATCGAGCAAATTACGTATACGATTAAAAACAAGAAATATGTTGGATGAAGAAAAAAGAAGACAATACCGAAATAATATCAAATCCTAGTAGAAATGTTCTCTGTTTACTGAAAGACAGCCTGCTAGATAAAATGTGAATAGTTTCCAATATTTTTAGATAACATGAAAAGTGTGACTTGCTCAGTCTAGAGAACTTGTCAACACTAAATTTATTCGCACTATAACGGTGAGGATACGGGATGTAACCCTGAAGACCTGCCAGAAGCTATGAATGATAGGGAGAAGTGGCGAGAGAGGGTCAGGGATATCCGTGCTAGTGGCACGACATGATGATGATGATTATGATACACATATATATATATATATATATATATATTCGGACAATGCCGTCTACATCTCGTCGACTCCACGACGAAGGAAGTAGGGATAAGTTGGTTGATTGTAATGGCATGTCAAACCGTTTGGACTATATTATGCTGAGAGGTTTGTGAATTGTGTTCATTGTATGTTCATATTTACTTTTTGTGGAGTTTTCTGATTTTTTTTTTTTTGCACATATTCCCCCTGAATGTAAAAAATTTCAAATAGATGTATTCGACCCGCTCATGGGACCCTATATATATTACCACTTCCGATTAGAGTGAATCTGGGAGTAATGGGAATTAACGGGTATTTCACTCCAGAACTTGAGCCTTATCATCAAGTACCATTTTTGAAGGAGGCACTTTCTCTTCTGCAATGGATAGAGTCAGCGTATTCTAAGCCCTTCCGACAAGGCGAGCGATGAGAAAGGAAACAGCTATACGTCAATACGTATTTGTCTTTAAAATGTTGCTATATTAGAATAACTTATAATGTTTTAATTTGCAATTTTCTCCTTGAAAATTCAGAGATTAGTAGACATTTACAACACAAATTAATACAAAACATTGTGTCGATTTACTAGAATTTTGTATACATATAAAGTGATAAACGATACACTGGTGTCGAGAAAAACCTTTCAAAAGACGAAAATACCAACTATCTAATTGTAGAGATTTAAATGCGAATAGGTTATGTAATTTTGCGAAAATGGCAGAAGAAGAAGAAGAAGAAGAAGAAGAAGAAGAAGAAGAAGAAGAAGAAGAAGAAGAAGAAACACACACGCGCGCGCGCACGCGTAAACAAAAACCAAAAAAAAGCCTTTTAAACTTTAATGCATCAGACATACAACCAAGCTGAAGGCAGACTAAGTTCTTAATCTTACATCCGGTTTACGATGGCATTTGAAGAAAAATAAAATCTATTTCAAAAAATATTCTAAAAGTTTACATATGCATAAATATATATCAAAGAAGATGGACTACTTTTTATCAGGATAGTGATTCTGGGGGATTGCAGATATTTCTAGAATGCCAGACATACTGGCCTCCTTATTAGGTCACACGCTTGTAATCCACCTCCTACCCCTACAAAAAAAACCCCTCCAAAACAAACCGTTGAACTACGAATGAATTTCATCCATCTATCACAGTTCCCCGAAAGTTTAATAAGTAGAATCTCATCAGAGTTATTTCCCTCATTTACCGCACCAATCCTAAATAAAATATTATAGGTAGGAAGAGTGTGTTGCGCCAATCTAAGTGGGAAACGCCTGTTTGTTTGGAAACATTTTTTAAATTCTGGCTTTTATATAAGTAGGAAGATCGTGTAACGCCAATAAGTATAAAACGCCTGCTTGTTTAAAAAAGTTTAAAATTCTGGTTTTTATCTGTTTTGTCGGGCAAAGGTATGAAATCCCTTATCCTCCCATCTTATGGGTTAAATAGTACCACTACTGTTCTTCTAGGAGAATGGGGTTGGCATTGAATGACCTACAAAGGTTGATGTTCCATTAAACAAAGAAACCAAGTTTATCTATTTTGGAATATGGTGATGCGGCAGAACAGACCGGCCTTAATTCAATATTATTTGCCGCATGATTCTTGCAGCGATGTTGACTTGCGTTATTTTGAGAGGCACAACGTTTCGGTCAGTAATGTCACCTTGGCTATAAACACTTCAAAATTTCTCAGATGTTTCTTAAACTTTTTTGTTATTATTAAACTCTAGCAACAATAGGAGTCGAATGTGCATTTCCGGTTTCTTCATTTTAGGGGAGGGAAATCAGAGATTAAATTATGATTCACCCTCTTTCACTACTGAAATATGAATGACCGGTACAATTTTGAAATGCATACTTACAACTTGCTTTTAAAAAACGAAAATTATTTATGATTCAACCCACCATATACTTTACCAGATTGTGGAGCGCTAATATTGTTCGTCGTAAATTTCTACCTGCAAGGAAAAAAAAAAGAAAATCAAAATTCTGCTTTTTGTATAAGCTCGAAGATTTTGTAGTGCCAATATTCAAAATGGAAAACGCCTGTCTGCTTTTTTTGGTAATTGTTTAAAATTTCTCGCTTTTATAAGAATAGAAAGATTGTGTAGCGTCAATATTCTGAGAGCAAGACGCTTACCTACTTTGAAACAAAAATGATTCTGGCTTTTCTATCTATTGTAAGATAATTTAGAGTCGATACTCAAAGTGCAGAACTCCTACCATAGAAAAAAGGTTAAATTTTGGCTCTTAAATGGATACGAAGATTGTGTAGTGCCTACATTCAAAATGTAAAACGCCTATTTTTGAAAAACGTTTTCAAAAATCTGGTTTATGTATGAGTACGTAGATGTAATATTAATGTTCTAAGTGGAAAACGCCCACCTTCTTTAAAAAAAAAAAAGCAGTTTAAAATTCTTGCTATTAATATTGTTCTGAAGATCATATAGCATCAATATTCGAAGTGAAATGGTCTGACTTCTTGGTTAAATGTTTAAAAGAATTCTGGGTTTTTATAAGAATTATGAGATTGTGAAGGGCCAATGCTTATCGTGGGAATTTCTTGCTTGTTTAAAAAAAATTTTGCAACAATAGATTTTAAATGAGTTGCAAGATTGTGCAATGCCAATATTTAAAGTGGAAAATTCCTACCTGTTTGGAAAATATTTACCACTCGGTTTGGTTTCTTGGCATATCAACCTTTGTAGGTTATTTAATGCCAAAGCTATTCTCCTAGAAGAATAGTAGTGGTACTATTTAACCCATACTTGGGAGGATAAGGAGGGTTCATACCTTTTCCAAGGGTATTTGCCCGAAAGTGAACGTAATAGGGCGACTGGGGTATGAACTCGCTTACTACGAGTCTGCAGTCCATTGCTTTAACCATTACACCACGAGGACATCTCCTTACAACACGGGCTTTTAAATAATTAGCATGATTGTATTGAACAAGTCCTGGCGGCAACACCCCACAAGACACCAGCTGTACGGCCACTTGCCTCCCATCACGAAAACTATACAAGTTGGACGAGCCAAACACGCAGGACACTGCTGGAGAAGTAAGAACGAACTCATCAGTGATGTACTCCTATGAACCCCTGCATATGGCGAAGCAAAAGAAGGACGACCAGCTCGAACATACATACAGCAGCTAGGTGAGGATACGGGATGTAGACCTGAAGACCAGCCAAAAGCAATGAATGATAGGGAGGGGTGGCGAGAGAGAGTCTGGGATATCCGTGCTGGTGGCTCCACATGGTGATGATGATGATGATGGTGATGATGTATTGTGTCAAACTTTTAAGTTGAAAACGCTTGCCGGCATTAAATAAGAATTTGAGTTGAATGTCTAGCATGAATTATAAATTAGACAGTCATTATATAACCGCAGTTGTTGCACGACGAGTAAGATAAAAGCCTTTTAGCAGAAGTTACACGAAATATTCTTGAAGAGAATGCACTTCACCCCCTTTTGCGGCAACTAAAGTAGAAGAATTTCCTGCTTTCTATTAGTAGAAAGGACTAAAAAACAAAAGAAAATCTGGGTTTCATGTAATTAGGAAGATTGTCTAGCGCCAACATTGTAAGGGTAAAAACCTGCCTGCTTTGAAAAACGTTAAAAAAATCCTGGCTTTTTTTATGAGTCGGAAGAATATGAGGCATTAATATTCTATATGAGTAACGTCTAACTGCTTCGACCCCCGCCTCCACAAAAAACTTTAAAATTCTTGCTTTTATATATCATTATTATTTATTATCTATTCTTATGCCACCTTGGGCATTTTCCTTCTTTATTATATTCTCACAACAACCCTAAAAAACAGAAGAAAAAAGAAAGTGTCTTTGCACATAACTAATATGTTTCTGCAATATTTTTGTATAGATCAAATTCAGTTAATTACTTCATCTAACCGTTCCCAAAAATGCCCTTTTCATTTCTTTTCTTAACATTATTTCAGAAATCCTCCAATCTTGATTTTTTTTTACGCTTTTGTTGTTTTTTATCTAATTTCCAAAGATTTATTACTCGATTAGGAAAAACAGACTTAGTTTTCGAAATATGCTCTGACAATAAATTTTCAGAGTAAATATTGAAAAAAAAAGTCTACCATTATAAGAAATTCTATTATTTAGATAATTTGAATTAGATCATCTCTCATTCTCCTTCCTAATAAAGAAATTGATCCTAATTTCTCTAATCTCTTGCTGTTTCTGTTTTACCCTTTTGATTAATTTTGGCTCATTGGCTTAGTGGGTAGAGTGTTCGTTAAAGGTCCGGGAGACCGGGGTTCAGTCCCAGGTCGAGTCATACAAAAAACTTAAAAAATGGTACTTGATACCTCCTTGCTTAACACTCAGAATTATAAGGTACGTAACGAGAGTAAAGTGGAGCAATCCAGGAAAAGGAGTAGCGCCGTCCCCTACGCCTTGGTGTAGTAGCTACAAAAAAGGAAGCCTTCGGGTCGCCCTCGACTACAGTCGCCAACTTTACTTACTTGTATGACCGCGTAAATATTGGAGCCAAGATATGTGTAAAATATTCTATATTACTTGGAAAATTATGTAGGACTCATAGTGGGAAATGCCTAACTGCTTTGTAAAAAAATTCTAGCTTTAATGTAGTTTGGAAGATTGTTTAGCGCCAATATTCACAGTGAGATACGTCTGCTCCTTTAAATGTGTAAAAAATTCTGGCTTTCATTTTAATTTAACGAGCAACACCTTCCCACAGTTCCATAAAAGGATGTAATGGCTAAAACGTTGGACTGCGACCTCGAAGTATGTCAATTCAAACTCTAGACATGCAGTTAAATTAATTCCCGAACTAATTCCTTTAGGAAAGGTAAGAACCCCCGTATCTCTCAAACTATGGGTTAAATAGTATCATCACTTTTCTTCTACAAGGATGGCTTTGGCATTAAATAACCCACTCAAGTTGATATACCATTAAGTTTGGGGTGAGTTACTTAGTTTTGTATATACTGCTGTATTCTACAGCCCCAGTAATATTGGAGCAAAATCTGTTCTCGTGATATAATATACTACACCCCATTCCACTCGCCAGGGCTTAGAATATCTACCGATTGTGTTGCTTCAAATGTAGAAGTGTAGACAGATTTCTGCTTTTGCAGAATAGGGATAATTATAGCAGACATGATTTTTAATAGCTCTATCAGCCAGGTAAGAATAGACACTTGAAAATTGTAAGTGTTGGATAGGAATAACTGAATCCATATAATACTGCAAATTTTTATTAAATAGGAATACTTTATATCATATAACTATCTGCAAACGAATGATTATTATAAGTGAATAGAAAAAATTGTGAGTGAATAAAGATGATTCTGATGGAACATTGACAAACTTACACGAATAGAAATCAAATATTAAAAGATGAAAAGTCTCCACCATTTAAGAATCAACGTAAGACCCCATAAGAAATTCCTTAACTTTCCTATTCAATCGATAAGGCCAAAGATAACAGTCGTGCTTATGATAAGTAAAACTTTTTTTGCTCCATCTTAGAGAAAAATATGCATGTCGCAAAAGAGAAAAAAAATGTCGATCATTGAAACCCAGACATCTCTTCCATGTTCATCTATTTTCATATTGTTAAAAAATACAAAGTGTGAGTAGAAACATTGTGTAACATTGAAAGTGTAATTAAGATTACAATCATTAATAGATTATACAAATTTTGGAAGCAAATTAGCCATAGGGAGTTGATTTGCCATTAAACAAATAAATGAAACCAAACCACGCTCTCTTTCTTCTCTCTCTCTCTATCTCTATCTCTCTCTATCTTTCTCCCTTAAACATGTAGAAATACCCCACAAAGAGTTAATGTGCCGTTTAACAAATGAACCAAACCAAACCTGTCTCTCTCTCTCTTCTTTTCTTCTCACTCTTTCTCTCCTATCTTTATTCCCCCCCCTCTCTCTCTCTTCTATTGTAATCAACAATTTTAGCATTATATAAACCAAACAACTTGACAAGCTGTCAAACAAATAAAGTAGACCAAACCAGTTTTTACTCTTCTTCTTCTTCTTCTTCTTAAACATTTAGAGATGAATCTAATATAGCCATTAAATTACTCAACTGAATTCTTCTAGAGTGTTCTCCGATGGTCCGTGGGACATGTCATTGAACCCAGGTCGCATCATACCAAAGACTTTAAAAATGGTTCTTGATACCTCCTTGCTTGACACTCAACAATATAAGGTACGTATCAAGGGTAAAGTAGAGCAATCCAGGGAAAAGAGTTGCGCCCTCTCCTACACCTCTGTGTAGAAACTATCGCAAAGGGAGCCTTTTGGTTGCCCTCGATTAAGGTCGCCAACTTTACTTACTTTTATTAGGGACCTCTTTTGATAACACTTTTGTTCACAAACCTTTCCCTAGTAGAAGTATATATGGAACTTAGTAATTCACCTCAAACTGCTTCAGAGTATATACATGGTAGACAAAATATTCCTAATTATTGATATAGATTTTTTAAAATCTTCATTTGGTCGACTGTTGATCGGATCTTATTGAACAGGTTTTTAAAATTCCCTCTTAGTCCTTAGTTATTTTAATTATTTTCAGATTGTAGAAACGGTGATTTGCTATTGCCACTGGGCAATTATCAGCAGAGAAACGTTGCTCGGGAAACGAGTATTTGTTTGCTTGTCAACGTTACTTTTCAAATGGCAGAACCTTTTTTTTTTACACCATGGCGGTTTTATGACGTTTTATGGGTGGAACATGTGTTCCTACGTATGTGCATATCATTTGATATGTTTTCAGTTTTAAATTTCGTGCCTTTATTCAAACTAATTATACGCGATAGCTCCACAGACTTAAGCTGTTTGTCGGTAAGCTTAGCAAATGATTAAATGAATTTCCCACACAGAAAAGATAATTAAAAACATCAAATACTGATTATTTTTACTAATTTTGACTAGTAGTTCTTTTCATCTTAATTTTTAGTTGTAATTTTTCTTCCCTTTTTTTTCTGCGTTGTCAAAGAAAAACAGCACAGATCGGAACCAACAAAGGTTTAATTTCTTCGTGTAGATCTAATTTCTGTTCTCTTTGAGTTGGGAGAAGTCAAGTTAAAATAAACCAACTGCTCTACTCATCTGAGTTACGAACAGGCATTATTTAGAAGAATTCCATACTTTTTAATCTATATATCACAACATCTTATTGGTTATCACACCAGGGTTATCCTGTCCGGTCAGTGAGGGCGTAGAATAAGCTGACTGAAACCCCTTTCAAGAGACTAATAAAGTAAAGTTGGCGACCGTAGTCGAGAGCGACCAGAAGGCTCCCTTTTCAATAGCTACTTCACCGAGGTGTAGGGGAGGGTGCTACTCCTTTCTCTGGTTTGCTCCACTTTACCTTTGATATGTACCTTACATCGCTGAGTGTTAAGCAAGGAGGTGTCAAGTATCATTTTAAAAGTTTTTGGGAGGACGGGACCTGGGATTGAACCCCGGTCTCCCGGACCATTGGCGAACACTCTACCCACTAGACCAATTAGCCGTCTGGGTCTGACATTGCACTGTACCTGATGGAAAGCCTCCAGGAGTAGAAACCTGGGGATTGTTGAATAACCTTTCTTTGCTATAGACTAAAGGTCCACTAAATCCCAGAGTAGTAGTAACTGAAAGGGTCCCATCTATGAGTCAAATCGATTTGTACAAAAATTAGTATCACTGATTTGGAATATGTAAAACCATTGCCGTGTCAAAAAAAAAAGGATTATAGCCTAATGAAAACAGTGTAATAAAGAATCCAGTGGAACAATTAAAATCAAGTTATGATTACAATCAAACATTTACTAATCAATCAACTCTGAATGTAGTGATCATCATCATCATATCGTGCTGGCAGCACGGATATCCCTGACCCTCTCTCGCCACTCCTCCCTATCGTTCATCGCCCTAGGCAGGTCTTCAGGACAACAACCTGTATCCTCACATAGCTGCTGAATGTACGTTCGTGCTGGTCGTCCTGCTTTTGCGCGGCCATGTGTGGGGATCCATAAGAGTACATCTCTTATGAGTTCATCTCTGCTTCTCCAGCAATGTCCTGCATGTCTGGTTCGCCTTACTTGAATAGCTTTCGTGATAGGGGGCAGGTGGCCGTACAGTTGGTGTCTTGTGGGGTGTTGCTGCCAGGACTTGTTGAGGATTGCACGCAGCATTCTTGTGTAATTGCCATCTAGTTTCTTCTCCAGCCGTTTTGTTAGCGTCCATGTAGTGCATCCATACAGCAGTATCGATGTGACCGCTGCCTGGAAGAAACTGCGTTGACCCATTTGTAGGTTAAATAAATCTCTTTCAAAATCATTCGTATTCGATAGGATTACTTGATGCCATATAACTGTCAATTATTTGTATTAGAACTAAATACTTGAAGCTATAATTGCTTACAAATATTATTAATAGTTACTTGAAACCATATAACTCTGCGCCAACAAACGACAATTATAAAATAACTATTTGAACTTTTATAATAATTATTATTAGATAGGAATATCTGAAACCATAAAACATTGCGAAATTTTTTTGTATTAGATACGAATACTTTATTTATAAATGTAAATTGTTTGTATAAAGAAAAGTTACTCGAATTTGAAACCCTATAACTATATTACACAAGAATGCTACGTGTAATCTTAAACAAGTCCTGGCGGCAACACCCCACAAACACCAACTGTACGGCCACCTGCCCCCTATCACGAAAACTATTCAAGTTAGACGAGCCAGACATGCAAGACACTGCTGGAGAAGCAGGGACGAACTCATAAGAGATGTACTCTTATGGACCCCCACACATGGCCGTGCAAAAGCAGGACGACCAGCACGAACATACATTCAGCAGCTGTGTGAGGATACGGGATGTTGTCCTGAAGACCTACCTAGGGCGATGAACGATAGGGAGGAGTGGCGAGAGAGGGTAAGGGATATCCGTGCTACCAGCGCGATATGATGATGATGATGATATACAAACAAATGGCTATCAAGAAGTATAAATAATTACTAAAAACCATATAATTATTAGCATTAGATTGTAATACTTGAAACCGTATAAATGTTTGCAAATGTGTCAAAAATGATACTTTTTCCTTTAGTACAAGAATAATTATCGACACAGTAACCTGTACCATACATCAAAATGAAGCTGGTCCTCTGTTGATTACATCTCTATTCCTCAACATAGTCACCGTTTCTCTCAATAGTAATGTTCCATATTCGAATGAAAGCATGTATCCCTACCTCGTAAAATTCTATTGGCTGTTATTTGAGGCACTTCATTAATGCAGTTTTCACTTCCTCGTCACTGGCATAACGTTTGCCTCTTAAACCCTATTTCATGGGACCGAAGAGATAATAGGCGCTAAATATTGCCAATCAATAATATCCTTCATCTTCATGACAATTCTCGATCACACTCAAGCATGAGGACAAGGGAGGCAATCGCCTCATTCGATTGGACAACTTCACTGCATCCTCCATACTCGCCAGATTTAGTGCCATCAGTTGTATGTCAGGAGACTCATTTAGTGTTTTGACCCTCTTTAGGGAGTACGGTCAGCATATTCCAAGTACTTTCACCAGGGCGTGTACATATAAAAAGAAAAATGCAAAACTTTGGCAATAGTCAATCCAACATAATTACGCGGGTGAGTGAAAATGAATGCTCTATTTTGGTGGTTTGCGGCATGTATATCACGTGATCGAAACCGTTCAAGCCGTGTTAGTTATTGTTTGGTTGGTTGTTTGGGTTTTATGGCATATAAACTTTTGTAGGTTATTCAATGCCAAATACATTTTCATACAAATAATCAGTTATATTTCATAAGTACACAGTTTAAATTTACGTACCCAGTTTAATTGTCAAAAATATTTCAATTTCAAGTTATTCGGTTAAGTCAAACAGTTCTATTTCAAACAATTCTGTTTAGCATGAGTACGCAGTTTAAATTTCAAAACAGTTCTATTTTAATCAATTTAGTTTAGCATAAATAAGCAGTTTAAATGTCAAAAAGAGTAAACTCTCGAAACCAAAGTTTAGTTGGATTTAACCTATAGAAAGGATCCTATCAGGTGCTACAACTCCGGGTCAGAGTGAGCCTGAGATCGGTGTCAGTGAAAAGGTACTCTGCATTCCCTAAAGCACTAGCATTACTGGAATCAAACCAACAGATGGTTTAGTGTCATATGCAGGACACTCGTTGGTCAGGGTCGTACCCCTCTGCTGAGATACCGTCGATGTATTGTACACCCCCAGCTGATTGGGCAAAAGCCATCTTAGGTATCTGCTGTGGTTAGTGATATCGTGGTCGGTGGTACGCGCAGACTCGTTGTACATTTGTTCACTCCGTGTGTAATTCGAAAGACGCACGGATGAACGTGTAACGTAGTCTTATTCAGGATCTTATGCTTTGTGAGTTTGATTAGTTTGGTTTGGTTTCTCTATTTAATGGCATATCAACTTTTGTAGGTTATTTAATGCCAGAACTATTCTCCTAGTAGAACAGTAGTTGTACTATTTAACCCATAGCTCGGAGGTTAAGGAAGTTCATAACTTTCCCAAGGGTGTTTGCCCGAAAGTGAACGTAATAGCGCGACTGGAGTACGAACTCGCTTACTACGATTCTGCAGTCTATTGATTTAACCATTACACCACGAAGACACCCTCCTGTGAGTTTTAACTAGGTTTATAATGACACCGAAACAACAAAAAAAAAAGACTTTGTTCAAAAAGTTAAAGAGCAGGTGGTCACAGTACAGTAACCAAATGATCAAAAAATTCCACTATGCTTGCAAGTATCTTGACGATCAGGAAACATTACGTTGGCCTAAAATGGTGGATTTCAATTCCGTATCCAAAACCATGTAAGTAAATACAGTAAGCAAAACTCGGCGAGAATCAGGCGAATTTGCCATCTCTCAGTATGGTTCAGCATCTTTACGACCTCAGCAAAAGCCAAATTGTGCCTCATGTAACTAAAATATTGTAGAAATTTTAATTTCCCTATTATTTATAAAGAAAGACTTTAGTAAACTTTAAGTAAATATTTTAATTTTACTTTTTTGAGAGAAAGCTCTTGGGTATTAACTTCAAGAGTTGGGAAATGACATTTTAATAGATCTTTTTACAAATCTGTTGAAAGTGGAAGTTGATAGTTCAGAAAGCTACATGACACAAAGTTTCCAGCCCGTGGAATCGGAAAATCAGAATCAGGAGATAAAAAAGGAAACAATTTTGAAGACTTCAGATTAATACTGTATCATTCTCTGCGAACAATATCTTAATGGCTAATTGGCTTCGATATAAATTTGCTTCACTCTCTACTCGATTTATTTAGAGGACATTGTCGTTTGTTTTTTGTTGCTACTTCACTTTTATTGTTAAACGTTTGACTCATAAAGGAACAATGATGTACTAGTTAAAAATAATACAAGATAACACTTCAATCAACTAATCGAACGATATAAAAGGCCAATTAGCAATGAATAAATAATTAAATAAAATCATCTAAAATAAGAAAAAAAAGTGGGTGCGTCCTGTTGATGAGGAAAAGTCATTTGTTATGCATACTTTAATCAAGGAGAAAAAAAATGATAATAGGACGATCAAACGTTAAAACAAGTAAATAGAAAAGAAAGGAAAAGAAAGCGATAAAGATGATTATGAGATAAAAAAAACTTGAAAGTGCTTTCTGTAGATTCGACATCCGGGTTTTGTTAGGGTGAAGTTCGGTTCGAAGACTTACTTATGGAAATCAATCCAAGAGAATCAGAATGAAAAAAATAAAAATTGAGGGAGTGCTGTATTTTTTTTGTCCCCGATCATGAAAGGATAAATTGTGAGGCATGAAACGTATACATCCCCCTTCCACGGATTGAACTTGCTGGTCAAGGCATTTAGTGCATAATTTTTCAAGCTTCTTTGACTCAGGAAAAATTATTTAATAGATTTAAAATCGAAACATCATTGAATTTTTGATTTACATGAGAACTTGTATGCACACACAAACATCCACTGAAATAGACGTGGATACGTACGCACACCCACACACACACACACCTATATATATATATATATATAATTTGGCCGATCGTAGTCGAGAGCGACTCGAAGGCTCCCTTTTTAATAATTACTACACAGAGGGGTGGGGAGGGCAATACTCCTTTCCCTGGATTGCTCTACTTACCCTTGATCCATACCTTATAATGCTGAGTATTAAGCAAGGAAGTATAAAGTACCAAGTCTCGGCCTGAGATTGAAAACCAGTCTCCCCGACCATTACCGAACACACTACCCACTATGCTTATATATATATATATATATAATATATATATATATATATATATATATATATATATATATATATATAAGGCCGTTTTGAACATCAGTCTTTTTCTTTTCTTTCCACCGATTATATAAAATGTACAATATATATATATATATATATATATATAGAGAGAGAGAGAGAGAGAGATAGGTATGTGTGTGTATGTGTGAGGATCATTCAATAAGTCAATTTTTCATTAGGATTTAGCAATAGAACGCATTGTTTATTGTAGTAACTTTTACAAGGAAATCAATACTGATAGATCATTTCATATTCCAGAAGACCATCTTTACTGATCGCTGTTCCCAGAACTCTTTGTTTACTTGAAAGTCAGTGTATTCCCACTCAATGGATTGAACCACATTAAACCCACAATAAGCTAATTTGTAAAGATTTTTAAAAAAATAAAACACGTTTTTCCGTACGTATCCCATATTCTTTTTCAAATTTTACATTTGATGACGGATAAATTCCCGTTAAAAAGTATTTTAGAGTCTTTGATTCATATCAATGCTCTTAACAGGACGGAAATAAATTTATTATCCTAATGCGACCGAATATCGTGTTTTTCTTGAAATAATATATATATACATATATATATCTTTAAGAAAAAACCAAAGACCGGTTAATTTAGGATTATAAATTTATTTCCATCCTGTTTTTCAGTTTCTGGTGTAAACCAAAAACACGAAGAAAAATATAACAGGACTTCTTCAGATCCAATGGATAAATAAAACCTCTTCGTGTTTTTAGTTTACTCCAAAAACCGAAAAACAGGATGGAAATAAACTTATAATCCTAAATTAACCGGTCTTTGGTTTTTTCTTAAAGAAATATTGCTCTGTAAAAAAATTACATTGAGCTCTCCACCAGGAAAATTTAAATGTTCAGCTCCTGAATGATTTTCTTGTCCTGAAGGAATTACTCCCAACTCTGGTTTAACTCGACCGAATAATATATATATATATATATATATATATATATATATATATATATATATATATATATATATATGTGTGTGTGTGTGTGTGTGTGTGTGTGTTGGTCGAGAGCGAGATTTTTTCAGTATGAATGAAATAGACGCAGAACGACCATTCCCGTGTGATTACTTTAGAAACGGTTACTGTATATATATATATATTATGAGAAAAAAGCAAGTGTTAGCCATAGAAAGAGGGTGCTTGAATATATATACATATATATATGAGAGCATACTGAGAAGTTATCTGTCCTGTCATTTAGTGACCATTGACTTTACTTGTATAGTTATCGTACAGTTTAACACTGAACATCTTACCTCATTGCACAGTAAAAACTAATAATATCGCTAATTATTTTAACCAGATTGTACACCAGCGATTCTCTCTAACCAAAAGCATGAATATATACCTGTCAAAAAAATTACCTCTCTCTTTCTTTCTTTCTTTCTTTGTCTCTGTCTGTCTGTCTGTCTGTCTCTCTCTCTCTCTCTCTCTATATATATATATATATATGTTGATAATTTAATTTGCTATATTCATAAATAAAGAATGCTGAATATTTTTGATACAGCGTATATATATATATATATATATATATATAATGCAATTAGAAGAAAACTCAAACCTGGTTAAAATATCATTATGAATTTATTTCGGTGAAGAATATTATTATACTCTTCGTCTTATCAGATGACTTCACACGTTTAATTTGAGGCTGAAAAACAGCAAATATGGATTACAGTCTGCAATATATATATATATATATATATATATATATATATATATATATATATATATATATATATATATATAAAGTAAAGGGGATTTAAAACAACAAAATATTTGAAAAAATTAGGAAACTAGGAAAAGGTTGTTCTTTTGAATTAACCCATCCTAATTTGAATATACGCTAGATTTTTCGTAGCAGGTGGAATTTTTGAATAATGTAAGCTTGTAAACGAAAATATAATCTTCGTATATTTTTCTTTATACCCCTTTTACATGTGTCGAATCCCTTAGCTAACATGGCCTTCATCCACCCCCTAAAAAAAGCGTTTGACACCCACCAGGTTCCTTTAATTAACCCGAAATTGGTCACAGGGGATTAACTATTCCAGAAATTAAAAAAAAAAGAGCATGATTGCGAATTAATATTTAAAGTTCCAAGAATATCCTCTACATAAATTCCCCCTTCATATAATAAAAGTAATTACTGAAATGAATGTCATTATTTCCACTAAATCATCCACAATCAAAATCCTTGTTTTTATCTCGAGTATGAGCGTCGGTTCACCCCCCCCCCATTCAGTATAATCTAAATTTACTTTATCTTTTCATTTAAACTCAGGTTCGTTACGTTCATTAAGCAGTAATCTACGATTCTTAAAATTAATTATACTAATTTTTTCATCGATACACGAGTTACATCTGCTATTAAAGCTATTCGTGTTTGGAGACTGCCTGACTATTTTCCACTTTATTTGAGGGGTTAACCTCTGATCCCTAAGGTTCCAAAATATTTAGATAGAGCGGTTTGGTTTCTAAGTCACGGATTGGAAAAAGGATATCTGTGGTTATACAATCCTTGTTTCCAAATCCCAGTAGAGATACCTATATGATTCATCTCCCAATCATTAGGTTCCATGGGGGAAATGCACGCTTGGTATACGACGTTCTTCGAGTTGCATCGTCCGCCCATGAGGATAGTCTATTTATCCTCTGGTTCACGGCATTAAGAATCTACTTCACCATCGATCTTGGGTGGTTAGAGTAAATATTTATGTCGGTGAGGATGAAATTGCTTTTTCTAAAATGTTTGTAGGTGCCGTTATCTAAATTGAGCGTGACATCAAGAAAGTCTATCTTTAAGTTTGAGGCTATTTCAGTTCGTAGACCTAGTAATTTAAATGCCCTAATAATCTTCTTCTGTATTTTAGAGGTCATGGAGGCATTACTATCCGGGATGAAGATAATTCTGTCATCACGGTAAAGCCCTACCTGCTCTAAGTTGACAATACGATCCAACATGTCCAAGATATAAATCCCTATTAGGGCAGTTACCTGGGTTGAATCGTACGGGCCCATTGGTACGTTGAATTTGTTCACATGACTTTTTAACCAAGGTCCTAGAAGTATCGGCTTGAATAGATTTCCTACATGCGAAAATAATTTCTATTTCCTCCTCAGTGATGTCCGTATATTCCCCAGCGTAGTTCAGTTTTTTTTAGCAACAATTCTCTCTTAATGGACGGATAAAACTCTATGATATCGAATTGGGTTAATGTAGACCTCTTTTTATTCTTAATGTTTTAAACCAATCGATAATATCTAGAGAGTTTTTCCACGGCTTATATTTCGGGCTACTTAGTATCCTCGACGTAATTCTTTGCATTAAACTCTTAGATACTAAGCCTAGTTCGGTATTAGTGGGGTTAATTAGACTGGCTCGTTTCCTATCTTGGAATTTCTGTTTATGGTCCTTAATTAAAATGTAAGCACATTTTGGGGGGGGGGTTCCTAACCTATCTACAATTTGTAGTTTGGTCGTAAATTTAGTTGTTAATTAGTGCGGGAGTGTTGTTATGGTCAATTCTAGAGGATTCCGTGATCTTGTTATTAAGAATTTGCTCACATTCATATGGGCTAACTTGGTATACATTCTTAGATTTATCTGCTCGAACCCAAATTTTCCCCGATTTCCTCAATCCTTCAATATCCCCCTTCATCTTCTCCTAGAATCCATTTATTTGTATTCCTATATATATATATATATATATAGTATTATTCGGTCCAGTTAAACAAGAGTTGGGAGTAATTCCTTCAAGACAAGAAAATCATTCAAGAGCTGAACATTTAAATTCACATCTCTTCCCTCACCCCCCCGCTGCGTCTATTCTGTTTTATTTATCCATAAGATCTGAAGAAGTCCTGTTATATTTTTCTTCGTATTTTTGGTTTACATCAGAAACGCAAAACAGGATGGAAATAAGTTTATAATACTAAAATAACCGGTCTTTGTTTTTTTCTTTAAAGAATATATATATATATATATATATATTTCTTACTGAAAACACAACAATATTAGAACGACAAAATGATAAAAAAAAATTGTAGATTCTCGAGGCGCTCCATATCAGAATAAAACAACCTAAACTCAATAGAATCAATTTCCAATTTTGTACTTATATACTCAAATGTTTTAGCTACTGTCGCCTCTTCAGGAAACGATTTAAAAAAAACGCTACTACAACACACCCGTATAAATAAGAAACACTTACAAAGTAGTAATGTACATACAAAAGTCGCATTGCTTTTGCCATATACACATCCCGAAGATGGCCCCGAAACGGGCAGAAAGGACTTGGGTATGAATTGATTATGGGGGTGACGTTAACTAATTCCCGCTGGATATCATAAAATCAACGCGGCAACTAGAAAAGATATATACGTAGTGCCTTCAATAAGTTTCCTGACATTTTTGTACAGGCATCTAAAATTGTCGTAAAATTCAGTATGTTATTGCTATACATCTTATGAGATGACTGACCAGTTTTTATGATTTTAGGTTAAAATCAACAGCTACAGCAGCAATTGGAAGACACCCTACTAAAGCCTGATTGTCACAGCTGGTGAATTTCTAAAATGTAATCTTGACGTGAGGACACTTTAGAAGAACGATATGCAATAAAATTGTGTTTTAAACTTGAAAAAAGGCCACAGAAACGTATGGAATGCTTCAAACTGCTTTTCGACCATCTTGCATGAATCGAACATCAGTTTCTCAGTGGCATAAGAGATTCAAGAAAGGAAAGGAGTCTGTGAGGGATGATGGGAGGTGTGAAGGGAGTATGGAACTCAATACACCAAAGTGGATTGGCCAAAAGGGTTAGGGTTACTATGTTGAGGTTTCAAGGGAGTTCAGGAAGAGATTCCGTCGGAAGACGCCAGCACTCTTCAAATCGGGTCAGCGGTATTTTCACCCGGACAATGCACCAGTGCACAACTCCATCTTTGTCACAGACTATTTGACCAAGATGGGCATCAAGACATTTCCTCACCCTCCCTATAGTCCAGACCTTGCTCCCAGTGACTTTTGGTTATTCCCTAAGCTCAGATGCTGTCCTTATGAGACAATTGAGGAGATGAAAGAGGGTGTGACGAAGGTCATTGACACGCTCGCACAAGAGGACTTCCATGGGGCCTTCCAGTAGTTGCTGGAACGGTAGAATAAGTGCATTGCAGCCGGAGGCGGTTACTTCGATGGGAACTAAAGTTTCATGTGTGTACTATCAATAAAAGTGCCCATACGAAAAAAAGTCTGGAAACTTAATTAATAATCCTCGTACAAAAATGTCTAGACAAAAGATGTCTGTATTGTCAAATAAAATATGAATTAATTGAGAAATGCAGCTCTAACACACACACACACACACACACACACACACACACACACACATATATATATATATATATATATATATATATATATATATATATATATTAAGTAATTATTCTAGACTCAGAGTAAGTGATTCTCAGCAACTGTCAGTTTTTCACAAATGCGTTCATTAGGTCTGTTGAACGCATATATAAGAAACTGACAAGCAGTTTTCTCTAAACTATAATAACTTTGTATATATATATATATATATATATATATATATATATATATATATATATATATATATATATATATATATATATATATATAATTTTACGTTTGGTAATAGAAATGTTACAAGTTGATTTTGCTAAAAGAGTTTCAATGCAATTGAGTTTGGCAATATCTCTCTTGGCTGTATCTCTTTTGATTAGTGAGGGGGTGTTGTTATTGTCAGTTTTATAGGATTCTGTGATCTTATTATTAAGAATTTGTTCACATACATAATATTATCCATTTTCATTGAATAAAATTCTTCTAGAAACAATAAAATCTTTCAATCCTTGGTCTTGAAGATTAACTTTGTTCAGAAAAATTCCTATTTATGATCAATGTGTGTATATATATATATATATATATATATATATATATATATATATATATATATATATATATGTGTGTGTGTGTGTGTGTGTGTGTGTGTGTGTGTGTATATATATATATATATATATATATATATATATATATATAGTGCAAATTTGTCCTTCTATTCTTCCTTTACGATGATCTATTGAACCAGAATTGATTGTGTACATTTTTAGGGGGTATGTAATAAACTACATTTATTTTTTGGTTTTGTTTGTTTGTTTGTTTTTTTTGTGTGTGAAAATTACCAATGGTATCTATTCTTAAAGCTTCAGATGAAGGAAATGCTGTCAGTAAATTATGCGGATTGTTTCAGAACGTAATAGGAACTGTAAAAAAAAAAAAAAATCACGGAGAACCATTTCTAGAAGTTGAGATTCTTACGTTGTCAGCCGTCACATCGAAGAAGATTAAGTGAAGATACAGATTCACTACTCATTACTGATTACAACAAAAATAAAAAGAAAAAAAAAGAAAGAAAGAAACAGAGAAAGAAAGAAAGCAAGAGAGAAAGAAAGAAAAAAGACGTACATTCGAGAAAATAAAAATAGTGAGAAAAATGTAAGAAAAAATAACAAAAAAAAAAAAAACGAAGACAAATCAGGGAGTAAAATGGAATAATAATAATAATAATAATAATAATAATAATAATAATAATAATAATAATAATAATAATAAACTGTGACTTTTATTTGGCAAACGGTTCTTTCTGATTACGTCGTTTTTTATCTGCTGTATTTTAACCTTAAATTACACCTGCAAGAATTTTGTAGCTTGAATAAGCAATCGTTTAGACATCTCCGGAAATAATAGGAAAAAAATTACGTTCTTTCTTTCTCTTTCCTTTCCAAAACAGATGTTTTATCGCATAAATGTTCCGATTGTGTTACATTACATTTCCAAGCGAAGACGAGAGCCTGCTTAGTAAATCAGCATTCGTAAATAGAGCTTTAGAAATTCAAGGATACTTGCAGCAACACTGTCGACGGAATAAGAAGTCCACTAAAAGTGGTGTCCAGGGCATGACACTAAACACCGCCCCTTAAAGGTCTTCATCTGCCAATTAAACAGAGTTGACTCACAGTATCTTTCCAGCTGTTTAACGGTTGTTCGAATTCTGAAGTTCAAGTTCTGATAATTTGGGGAGTATGGAGAAACCCTTTATTATTCTCAGTTCCCCCCTGACTTTTAGATGTAGTCCCTTTTAGCCTCCCCTCAATGGGTCCAATAGATATTTTAAGATAATTCGTTCTGGAGAAGACCATGTAAAAATATTTGAAGAAACAAGTATACAAAAAATGTAAATATGAACATACAACGAATGCGAAACCCTAACCTCAAGACATAAAATAACCCGAGACGAGTTGTTATGCCGTTAAAATCAATCAATCGTATATAACGGTTAAATGGTAAATGAAATCTCCAATCCTGTGAAATATTTTTAAAAACTAGATCAGTCTTTCCCAACTGGTTTGGTTTGGTTTTATGGCACATCAACCATTGCCGACTGGGCAATTCCCAACGGGTTTCATGCCACTGATTGGGGAGCATTAGAAGAGTAATGATTATAATTATTTTACCTGGACGGAAAGTGTGTTGGTTAAATTAGAAAAAGAAGTCTTGTATAAAGAGTTAATCATTTTTATGAACCACACCCTTTAAAATTGACGCTCTGTCGGTGGGGCTTACAATAAGCTGACTGTTATCCTTGCTAAGGCGATGGACTGCGGACTTGTAGAAAGCCAGTTCATACAAAAGTCGCGCTATTACGTTCACTTTCAAGCAAATACCCTTGGGAAAGGTATGAACCCCCTTATCCTCCCAGCTATGGGTTAAATAGTACCACTTACTGTTCTTCTAGGAGAATGGCTTTGGCATTAAATAACCTACAAAGGTTGATATGCCATTAAACAAAGAAACTAAACCAAACCAAACCTTGCAAAGGATTAAGACCCTCCCCCCCCCAAAAAAAATGGGGTGTTCTGCATGTGACACGAAGCTGCATCTAATGTTGAGACTCCAATTTTGGAGATCCAGGGAGTGTAGAATACCCCTTCATTGACATTAATCCTAGGTCCACTCAGTTCATGAGAGAAAGAACATATTAGGGATCCATCTAAAGTCAAAATGTTTTTATGACAAGTCTTTCTCTTCATAGGAATGCTTGATATATGATCGAACACAAAAAATATCTTGAGAAACTACACAAAAAATTTAAATATAAACGTGTAATATAAACAATTCCTTAAAATCTAGGCATAAAATAACCCCGGACATGATGACATGTCATTGAGATAAATAAATAATCTTTATAACAGCTGAACATATTGATATAAGATGTAAAAATAGACTGGGAGCAATCATAGTCTTTCAAACCAGCATATCGAGGCTAATCTATCCATAAACTGAAGGAAAAAGTTTTTAAACACCCTCTTCCATAGGAGTTATGAAAGGGCAGGGATTTAGATAATAGTATTTCGTTGATTGATTGATCTTAACGGCGTGTCCACCCGTATGGGCTTATTTCAGGCCCGAAGGTTGGGGAATCGCGTACATTGTACGTATAAGCGAGAGCCATTTAAAAAATTAAGTGAATTTTGCCAAAGGAGTTGGTAATAGGATGCGCAGTTTACAGTTTCACTTTTCTCAAAGAATTCAATAGTGATGAGTTCTTTTATAACCCAGAAGACTGTTAGCATGACCTTTTTTTTACTGACCGCTGAGATTGGATCTCTTTCGTTACCGGAGAGTCAGTAAGTTTCCAGTCCATGTACAGTCCTCTCGTAAAGTCAACCCCATGTTTAGTTCATTTGCAAACTTGGTCATGCTATTCTGTACAAATCATATATTCTTCTGCAAATTTTACATGATTTGTATTTTTCAGCCGCCAAAAATTTGATGACTGACCTCTGTTCTTGCCTGGATGACTAAGTTTTGATATGCTACTATACTGAATTGCCTCAAAACAAATATTTTTGGGAGATTAAAATAGTTTTTACCCAAAACCAATTCCAAAGAATTGTTATATAACATATGACATGGATTTTCGGTTCGTCCCTAGTGACCCCATGTGCTTTGGTAAGCTGTCACATTTTGATTAGTAAATAGGAAGATGACGGCGCGTCAGGGCACTCAGGTCGAACAGGTGTATATTCGGAAGGGGATCACGTGATGAGAACCACGCGGTCAGATTTAGACAGAGGCCGAGAATCGCCGTCGAGGGAGGGACACGCAGCCGATCAGAGACGTCTCTCAAGCGTTGGCACCTCCTGGCTCCCAGAAGAAGATATGGGAAGAAGAAGTCTTCTCTCTGAGTATATGTCTCTCCATCTATCTCTCAACTAACAGTGGACCCCTTATGAAAATAAAATGAGATTTATTTTCATAAAGAAGTGTTTTCGTTCGTTAATTGAAGTTCGTAAATTATGTTTGATTATGTTCCGCTTATATTTGAATAATTGTATTACGTCTGAAAAGTATGAATCTAATTGTTTTCCTTCCAGCTATGGGTAAATAGTAGGACAGACTAGGTTCTTCAGCCTTGGTAAGGCAACTAGTCTCGGAGAAGGAAAACTCTGAATTGAAACTTGTTAAACTCCGCTAAAAAATTGACCTTGTGTCATATCCTGCCCGAGCGGGGGGGGGGTAAATATTTGTATTACGGTTATACAAAAGGATGTGGAGTTTACATTGATAGAAAACATTCAGAAAAAAAAAGTTTTGCTTTTTTTCAATAAAATTCCTTATAGTTATTGAATGGCCCACGTATTAAAATTGGTTGGGTTGACTTATTTATAACTGATTATGCAGACACTCAAAATAAAATGAAATATAATCCCTGTACGATTCGTTTTTTTTTTTTTTCAGTGAACCTTCAAAATTATTTGAATGTTTCTACCGGCTAATTATTTTTTTTCTCTTACACTACACGTGCGCTTATTCGCTTGATTCGTGAGTAAACGTCAACAAAAGTAATGAATTGGTAATACAGAAAAAGTTTCGTCCCTCGACCCCATTAAAACCAAAGGTCTTTTAAAATTTACAAATTAGCCAGATTTATTATAAATATTTACATAAGTATCCTAATAAAAATATTTGTTATCATGGTGACTTTGATTATGTATTTATTATGAACACACACACAATATATTTCTAATATATATATATATATATATATATATATATTTCTAACCAACTATATACAAGAATAAAAAATCATGCCTACCAGCATGTCCAGCGCACTTCGTCCATCCCAACATATTTTCCTGGATTACATACGTCTCTACCTTGAAACTTCTATAAGTAAATTAAAATTTTCCAAGGCATATACATTTGAAAATAAAACCCAGACTTATAGAATTTGAACTTCGTCGAAAACAAGGAATGATTCGAAATCTTTCTCCATAAACAAACGGAACATAAATTCTACACAATATTTCTAATAAGTCAAATGACGTAATTTAAAACAACAAATGCTGATTCATTGATCAAATGGCCAACTTTTTCTTGTCATAAACGGCCAACTTTTTTTCTTGTTATAAAAATTTTCCCTAGGTTTTTATATTTTACATTTTCTACACATCCATCGTTGATTTAACATCACTAATACTATCCCTCATAGTCCTGAAGATGGTTCATTTGAACCGAAACACTATCGTGTCGACTTTGCTTCTCAATAAGTCTCTCCTTCTACTTGGATTATCTTGTTATCAATTTTTCTTTACACACACACACATATATATAGAGAGACTTTCGATATATTGACATTTCTAAAAGAGTTCCTTTATGATAGAAAGATTTTAAAGTATCCCCCTATTCAGCTTCTCTGTCAAAATATTATTGGAATTTTCCCCCGGTTTTCACCTTAATATCAATTTTGATTTTCTTACAAAAATTCTCCCATGGAAATATTGACATTTGCTTTTATATCCTCTGAGAGATTCAAAGAATGTGTTTACAGAGATAGCGAACAAATGAAGACTGTTTGAAATTTTATCACAAAGGTATTTCCATAATGTTGCAAATATTTTATTTATTCACTGTGCGTGCGTGTGTGTGCGTGAGAGAGAGAGAGAGAGAGAGAGAGAGAGAGAGAGAGAGAGAGAGAGAGAGAGAGAGAGTGTGTGTGTGTGTGCTTTTTTGTATATATAAAGATTAACAAACATTCTTTAAGCCAGATTAACTTCGAATATAGCAGCCATATTCTAAATTGCTTTTAACGCATTTCCAACCAATTCTTCCTCTTGTAATAAAATTCTTTCCTTTCATAATTTCCCCGCTCACATTTTGTTCTCCTGCTCTTTAAATAGATTGAATAAGTCAATTCATTAATCGTACCTTTGAAGATGGTTCCATTTGGAAAATAAAATACGGCGTCATCCTGAATTCTACCATACAGAAATCAAACGAATCGTACAGACACTTGATTGTTGTTGGTTGTTTGAGTTTTATCTCATATCAACCCTTGTAGGTCATTTAACGCCAAATTCTGTCTATATATATATACATATTCAACCAATGATTTCTAAACGAATACTTAGGTAGGTACAATTTTCTATTAGCAGGATTTCATTTGTTTGCACCAGATTAACCAGTTTTAAGTTGTCATAATTTTTGGTAAAACTCTGTCTCACTCAAGAAAGACAGAATGTCATCTATTTTGACGTTCTCGAACAGATCGGTTAAGCTATTCACTTTGAAAAATCGCTTTGCGATAACAGCGAAAGTTCTGCGTTCTATAAGAATGTGTTTAACCGTGCAACTTGTCTGACAGGTCAAAGACTGTGGTTGTGGTTCCTGTTTCAGAATGAAAGAATGAGTAAGCCTAGTATAACCAATTCGCAATCGGGATATAACGGATATTTGAATGGATCAAAGATAAAATAGGCAGCCATTAAGTTTAATCAAACATATTCAAAATAGAAAATGCTGCCTATATATATAAATATATATTCATATTACTTTGCGAGTTTTTCGCAGCAGCAATAGCTGATGGTCTTTCGCCGGAATCTGAGTGATAGCAAATCCTTTCCGGTCTCCAGGACTCCTCTCAGTATTCTGGCTTATCTGAACAATGATGTAGTTTCGATGGTCTTGATTCATCCTTTCAACCCATTCAATTCCCATTCCATACCTTTGGGGACAGTTCCCAACGTGTCAATTACAGTTGGTATCGCTGACATCTTCATTATCAACAGCTTTCTTATTTCTCTAGCAAGGTCCAAGTACTTTTCTCTTTTTCTATTATTATTGTCATCATTATTTATTGATAATGATAATAATAATTTTGAAAATAATAATAGATCCATGTAAGTTTTTAACACCTGTTTCAATTGGTGGTTTTTCATGAAAATCTGAGAGAGAGTAAATCTCTTCGTGTCTCCAGGACTATCCAGAATATTCTACAATTCATGGAAAGTTATTAAGAAATAGAACTTACTGCAACTCAAATATCCTCGAGATTTTTTGCCAATATTAATAAGAGACCAGCTATAACAAAATTCTTCATAAGTTCTTGAGTCCTTAGATACCAGTGGTGCAGTTGAGGAAACGTTATTTATTGCGAGATAGGAACAATTATAGTTTTTATGTAATATATGTTGGGATTTAACTTCTGTTGATTGATCTACTTCCGGTCACCTGCTCTCTTCATCAACGAGGGCTTTTATTGTCAATAATATATTTGTCTTGGGACGCGTTCTGTTAAAACCCCTGGCCTTTGAGACGATGAGGATTCATTGCCATGGGGTAGAAGCTGCCATCAAAGAGATAGGTAAACGCCTTTTCATAAAGATCTCTTACGTTCCCTGAGAAACTAATTTTGGGGACAAAGAGTAGCCTTCAACATTATGCTTAGGAATTAGGTGGCCATTTTTATAACAAGAGTCACCTGACTCTTTCTCTGTAACAAATGGGGTTATCGTCTGTAAAGTGGTCTTATTTTCTTACTTTTTACATTTCTTTAGTTGGAGAAGTGTATCAAGTTCTGTCACTTTTGCATTGTCAGAGAGAGAGAGAGAGAGAGAGAGATTGTTAATGTGAATGACGTCATTAGACACCTGTGTGACATTCGGCATAATCCTCTTTTGTTATAGAGTGAACAAGGCTTGCTTCAAGATATGCGTACATCTTTTACATTTGTTTTTCAATTCTACGTTCAGGTGTACGAGCAAATATTCTGACACGGCTACAACTCGCTAATTAACAAGATATACATACATGGAATAACAGGAAAACGACCCAGACACCCGTACAATTATAATTTTAGCTGACTACTTTGTCTATTTCCTCACAATAGAAAATAAAGTTTCCTTCAAGATTTACACTAAAGACGCGCTTGTGGCGTAACGGTCATCGTCGTAATAAATGTACGCTATTGGCATTTTCTATAATATCAATAACCTTAAGAAAACTTGAGAGAGTGATGTATCCAACAGCAATGGGTATATATTTAGGCAGACTGGGCTCTTTAAGTTGTTTGTCGCGTGTCCCACCAAACGGCCGAGTACGGCACAGTGGCTTTTGTAAGGTGGATCCGGGTGCAGGACCGTAGCCCAAACACGCCCAGCATTCCCCAAAATGCCTCGGGCCTCATCGGCATTCTCCAAAAAAGGGGAGCCTCTGGCGTCAAACAATAAACCTAGCCCCTCCGAGGACGGTTAGGGCATGGGGGAGTCACTGGACTCTTTAACGTTGGTGTTGCAACCGGTCTTGAAGACAGAAAACTGGATTCAAACCTTTGAAACTCCGCTTAAAAATTGACCTTGTGTCACATTCAGCTCATTTCAGAATGGCTTGTTAAATACATACTCTAGTGGATATCAATTTTTGTTTTTCAAATGTTTACCATAATGTCGGATTCCTTTCCAGTATTTACGTTCAAACACACACATATAGGACTACCAACACATAAGTACACTTCCATGAATTAAAAAAAAATAAACATATATTTTTCATCAAAATCAAAATTTGATTATTTCTGCATAAATAAGATAGATATTTTCAGATATAATTTGTTACCAAACACTAGAGCAGTGAAACTGAAAGCAAAAGTATGAATATATAACAGTTCAAAAATAAATAGGGAGAGTCCCGTAGTTATAGTGGCTAACTAACCTAGTGAGCGAGTTCGAACTTCAGTCAAGCTTGTGCGTTCACTTTCGGACTAATGCCCTTGAAAGAATTATGAACCTTCTTATCCCCTCCAGCGATGGACTTCATAGTAATACTACAACCCTTTCTACTTGGATGGCTGTGGCATTCAATAACAAAGGGTGATATCTCATTAAACAAAGAAACCAAACCACAAATAAATACACCCTTTTTTATATTTTTTTAGTGCAACAGTTATCATTATAGTAAATAAAATCGGTGACACGTGTTCAAATCTTGGACGCGGGAGTTTAAATTTTACTTGGTGCTTACGCCTTTAGAAAAGATATGAATCTATCTGTCATCTTCAACTCCAGCTGGGAATAAATAGTTGCGCAGACTATTTTTTAAACCCTGGTATGGAAACAAATTTAGGAAGAAAATTCTTAATTTAAACCAGCTTTATTATGCTTAGAAATTGATCTTGCCTCACCTCCTGCTCGTGTGGCGAGGTTAGATACATACATACATACATACATACATACATGTATATACCTGCGAGTGTTAAAATATTTTAGTCATTATGATCTAATTAGATTACAGTAGTTTAGCCACAGAGACCTCAGGTAGCTTACTGCATCTAATATTTCTTAGTCACTTCTCATTTCAGAAATGAACAGGATTATAATTGCTTTACATCAGTGATCTGACGGGGATCAGTGCTTTCAAGCAGTTATATTTTTATTTATTTGTTCTTAATTTTTAGAGTCATTATTTATATTTAAATTCTAATATAAAGGGCACAAGTTTGAAGGGAATGATATTCATTTTCTATATTCATTTTCTATATTCATTTTCTATATTTTTTACAACAAAAGCAATGTAGAAGAAAATTACTTAACAGATAATTGATACACCCAAGAAAATGAACGGACCGTAAGGTGACCCTCATTTCATTATCATTTCCACTGAATAATTTTACACACACACACACACACACACACACTCACACAAACACATACAAAAGGGAGGCGCCCGTGGTGTAATGGTTATCGTCGTTAGAAATGGACACGGCAACACGTGTTCAAATCCTGGACGAGACTGATTGCACTTCACATAGCACTAATACCCTTGGGAAAGGTATGAATCCAATTATTCTCCCTCCAGCTAGGGATAAATAGTAGGGCAGACTGGGTCCTTCAGCCTTAATGAGGTAACTAGTCTAGGAGAAGGAAAACTCTAAATTCAAACCTGTTAAACTCTGCTTAAAAATTGACTTTGTGTATTATCCTGCCCGAGCGGAGAGGTTGGTAAATCAGGAATAATTCTACACAATGATATTTTGAATACATTTTCATTGAATAAACGCTGTTTTAGTATATCCATGAATAGTAAAATAGTAGTATTATGTTCATCAGGAGAGAATGTGTACCGTTTCGGGGCCTTCCTCTCAACAGTTTTATTTGCACATCGGTTCCACTTACTGAAAATAACAGATTATCTAGGAATAAAACTTGTGTCATATTATATAATTAATAATCAATTATTATCTATGTCTTAAAAATCTAATATTTCATGAAAGTGATTTCATGTACAAATTAATGAAAAAGATGTCCATATTTGAAATATTTTTTATTGAACAAGCGTAACGTTACCTCACCGACACGACACTATTTTGAATATGAATAGGTGTTATATTTCTCGAAGTACAAAGCAACTCAGCTGTTTCTTTAGATACGAACATTTATTTTCTGATCAGAACATTTCACACTACAGCCGTTACCGAAACGAGAGAGAAAGGTAGGTTGAAAGAATTCCTAATGTTCATTAGAAACGCAGGAGTTTCCATTCATGAGAGACGAACGAACAAAACACCGACTTCATTTCTTCACCCCATCATCCTTACAGGACTATCGTCTCTGGACCCGAAACTATCCGACCAACTGCGATCTTCTGCTTCCGACCGGGCTGACTTGACTGATAAATAACTCTCTTATATATATCATTAATTATTTTATTGACTAATGAGGATAAGAGCAAGTATCATAAAACACTTTCTATTAACCCATCAGCTAAACTAGTTGTCATTGCATTCAAAATGAACATTTTCAACTTCGTGACAACCGTGAATTTTAAAACAAATTCCTATTTTGACATGAGCTGACATCCGATCGTAGCAAGTGCACGTGTAGGACCTTTCAATGCGACCTACACTTTAACTCAATGTTTTTTAGTTAACTCATTTATTGCTACAAATAAAATAATTAGCTAATATAATTAATTACCATTCTTACTTACATTACGCAAGAAATACCTAATGAATTTTTAATGAATTTAATGTGCAGACATAAATGTTTCTTCTGCGTCATTTGCCACCTGATTGATTTCATAATTTATTTTCCTGCATTTTGACTGATTAGATTTCTAAAATATATAAATCATCATTTTTTCTATATGTGTCTCGTGAACAAGCATCATGCCATGTTACAAATTTCTCACCCCATAAATACGGTTGATTTTCCATTTTCTCTCATATTTCAATCTGTTGATTTTGAGATCCGCATGAAACATTAATTAACGGACTTTAAATAATAGTATGGATATTTTCGGTTTCGGACACGTTCTGCCTTAATATAATTGAGCACGCCTTATGTAATTTTCTTAAGTGTATTCTAACTTAAATATATATGTGTGTGCGTGTGTGTGGTCTTCTGGTCGAGATTTGGTGATCCGTTTGCACCTCAAAATTCCAGAAGATTTTATGCATCTCATTATTTTGTAGGGATTCTAGTTTGTGCATATTCCATTAGCAGTATGGTGAAATTTTAACTCTTGCACAATTCCCAGTGGATCCCCTTTCCCATCAATTCCTGCCAAGTTTTGAACTTTATTTGCCTTTATTTGCTGCATTCAATTATTAGGTAATTAACTCTCTCGTCTCTGACTCCACATAACCCACACTTGCTATTTTGTTACGTATAATTAATTTTTGCTTAGAAATGATTGGTTCTTATGCTATTATTATGGACAATGCGGTTTCAAAGGTAATTTATGACATTGTTTGCTATTTGACTCCATTATGGGTTATTCTATTCTTAGCCACATTATCTTGCTGGTTTAACTTCTTGGACATGAAGGCTGTAAAGGAATTATATGAAAGAAGAAGATAGTAAAAGATAGGAGACGAAGATATCTTTTATATTTTACCTTTATTTCCGGTTCAACAACCATTCAGTGGGTGAGGAAATTCCCCCTGAATACAAATGAAATGGTGGAATCTCCCTGTCAAGGTGTTAAAAAAATGTGTTAGTCATTTTTGGGTATATATGTCAAAATTTGGTATTTAAAGCGTTAACAACATGTTAGACTCTTTTGGGAGATATGTCTAAATCCGGTGTTTTCAGTTGTAGTCATTAAGTCCATTGTATGGTGTCTTAATTGTGATTCTGACGTGTTCATTATTCGGTGTTTTTAGCCGTGGGTCGTTTGTAAAAGAGGTGGCTGCTACTAGTGGAAAGGTTAGCCAACGTGTCGTCTAGAGACGGACGCATGGCGCCTTCCACCACAAGCAAGAAAGATTTAGGTGTTGTCACTCCAATGGTCACTGCTGAAAGAGAACGAGATTCTTTCTTTTGTCGGGACGGCTCCTTTTCTCTGAGCATGCGTTGTCTCTCTTCCTGTCAGTTGCTTCTGGGAGTTTCTGCATATTTCTAATAATTATTTTTAATTTAATTTGATTTTTAAAATTTTTCTATTCCCTACAAGACTACTATCAGAAGAAATTCTGTTTCTTCTCTTGCGGTTTATTTATCTTAGCCATGTCTATGACATCTCATGTGCAATCTTGGTAGATATTTTTTTATATTTTGCCTTTATTTCCGGGTTCAACAACCATTCAGTGGGAGATGAAATTCTTCCTGAATACCAATGAAACGGTGGAATCACACAGTGAAGGTGGGAGTATATGTGTCCAAAGATTATTTCTTTTGTCGGGACTGTTCCTTTTTTTGTGAATGCATCGCCTATCTTCCTGTCAGAGGCTTTTGGGAGTTTCTGCATATTTTTAATAATAATTTTAATTCAATTTAATTTGTTTCATTTTTCTATTCCCAACAGGGCTACTATTAGAAGAAATTCTCTTTCTCTCTTGAGGTTTACTTATCTTAGCCATGTCTATGACTTCTCATTACAATCTTGGGAGTTTTTCGCTTCTTGTTTTTCTTCCTATTTCCTCTCTTTCTTTTTCTTTTTTTGATCGAGTCGTTATATTAATACATCTACGCAAACTTCAATGTCGGCAAGTCTTCTTTTTCCTTTTCTTGTCACGTAATCTCTCCATGTCATCTCACGAATGTAACGCCTTTTTGTACCATATTCACAATTAACGCCATGTGCGAAATAGACATATAATGTTCATAACGATAGAACATATAAAGAACATAGGAATCTCGAAATTCGAAAACACGTAACGACTTCTTATTCAGGTACGAAACCTTTTTATTAACTTCGAGTTAAAGGTTTCGACATAAGGAGGAGAGACACAATCTTCTACGCTGTCTTATTCATTTGGCCCCCATCTTAAGCGGCCCCCATCGGGCGCAAGTTCGCTTCGCGTCTGCGAGCTCTAAAAGTCGATCCTCCTCGTTTGGCGTCTAGTACTCAGCTCCCTAATTTTCTTCCAATTCTCCACAAACCTCTGCGCGCTTCCGGTGCGTGACGTCACTCGCACTCTGTCACCCGTTTCGTCTCGGACTATTGTGACATCTGAGTGACACCTTCGTCCGCCCACGCGCGCCTGCGTTAACACCTACATCAATGTTTGCATCTAACTCAAAGGCATGAACCGAAATCCCTTGGCCATTACGTTACATTTTCATAGCCGTTAATTTACTTTTGATTTTTCCCGTTTGTCTGTGCTCTTAGCTTGTTCATTTTAAGAAAGGCTCAGAGGGGTGTCCTCGTGGTGTAATGGTTAAAGCGATGGACTACGGAATCGTAGTAAGTGAGTTCGTATTCAAGTCGCGCTATTATGTTCACTTTTGGGCAAATACCCTTGGGAAAGGTATGAACCCCCTTATCCTCCCAGCTATGGGTTAAATAGTACCACTACTGGTAGGAGAATGGCTTTAGCATTAAATAACCTAAAAAGGTTGATATGCCATTAAACAAAGAAACCAAAGGCTCAGAGTATCTTACAAGGATAAAAGAAGGGCTTCCCAGATACTTTTATTTATTTGATGAGATTTCTCCCGCAAAGCCTTATTTTGAGAACTTTCCTCTCTCTTCTCCGCTTGTTTGATTGTGTCCACTTGCAATATTTCAAAGTGTTTGTAATTTTCTTTCTCGTCAAACGTATTTTCCTAATTTGATAGTTTTATTCCTTTCGTTGTTTCTCTTTTCATTATAAGCATGGTACACTTCCCAATGCCAAATCCATTCTTTTGTCTCGGTTAGCGAGTAGAGTGTTCGTCAATGGTCCAGGAGACCGGGGTTCAATCCCAGGTCGAGTCACACCAAAGACTTTAAAAATGGTACTTGATACATTTTTGTTTAACACTCAGCAATATAAGGTACGTAAAGTGGAACAATCCAGGGAAAGAAGTAGTGTAACATATTGACTCTCAACCGAGCTGTCAATCAAGAGATGCACCTGTGTAAATAAGCAGGAGAACCACGAAACAGGTGCATCCGGTCGAAGATATCGGAATATCACCTTGACTTGTGGACGTGGTTGAATTCAGTGCAGATGCGTACGCCCACAGGAAGCAGGTGGGGGGGGGGTCAGACAATTACATAACCAAGTGCCACAGACGACTAGGGTTAGTCAGTTCAGTTACAGTCGCAGTTGGGGATAAGATGCCGAATTGAGAGCCTGCGGAAGACAGAGGGCTTAGGCCCTCAGTGACCCAGGGTTGAGCAGTCCAGCAAGAATGCGAAAGAAGTGCTGCTTTGGCCAGAAGAACTTTGATTCAATATGTGGCAGTCTGTCCCCGTCTCCAACTCACCTCTCACACATAACCAACAGCAACCCTTTCGCAACCCTTTCGAGAATAAAGTGTGAGAGGTATATTTTTTATAAAGAAGTGTGTTTGTTTGTTCATTGAAGTCGTCATTATTGTTGACTATGTTTCCCTTTATATTTATGTTGTATATGTATGCGGTTATACAACAGTAGGGCCCTCCCCTAGACCTCGGTGTAGTAGCTATTGAAAAGGGAGCCTTCTGGTCGCCCTCAACTACGGTCGACAACTTTATCCATATACACTTGACAGTTTAGGTTTTCCGGTGATTTTTTAAATTTGTAACCCCCTTGGCATTTCTTCTATATATATTTGAGCATTAACGAATAAGAACTGCGAGAGGAAACCTCCTGAAAAGGTGATTCTTTGAAAATTTCACTATTGCTAGCGTTTGTACTGCTGCTGCAAATTGTACTTTTTAGCTGTCCATGGTTTTCATGATGAAGTTTACGATTCTGTAGCATATTTTGCACAATTTTTGACGTTCTACTATCCAGCATTGCAGGACACTATGATAAATAAGTCTTTTAATAGTCAATCAATAGCTGTATTATTCAGTGTTATTTTGATCTCGTCGAGGATGTGCTGATCTCTTTATAGTAGGTCATCTCTACCTAAATTCCCTTGGTGTATTTTTTCTCTTCTTCCTGAAACAGATCACAGCATACAAGCGATTAATAGAGTTCTTTTTATATTGATACGGCTGGGAGGTTTCACATTTCACGTACACATTCGAGGTGCATACGATAAGTTTCCAGACCTTTTTTCATATGGGCACTTTTATTGATAGTATAGACATGAAACTCTTGTCCCCTTCAAAGTTATCTCCTCCTACCGTTCCAACAACTTCCAGAAGGCTCCATGGAAGTCCTCTTGTGTGAGCGTGTCAATGACCTTCGTCACAGCCTCATTCATCTCCTCAATTGTCTCATAACGACAGCCTCTGAGCTTAGGGTATAACCAAAAGTCACAGGGACTAAGGTCTGGACTGTAGGGACGGTGAGGAACTGTCTTGATCCCCATCTTGGTCAAATAGTCTGTGGCAAGGATGGAGTTCTGGACTGGTGTATTGTCCGGGTGGAAATACCACTGACCCGATATGAAGAGTGCTTGACTCATCCGACGGAATCTCTTCCTGAACTCCCTTAAAACCTCTACATAGTAACCCTAACCCTTTGGCCAATCAACTCTGGTGTACTGACTTCCTTACTCCTCTCACACCTCTCATCATCTCTCACAGATTCCCTGCCTTCTTTTAATCTCTTATGGCACTCAAAAACTGATGCACGATTCATGCAAGATGGTCGGAAAGCAGTCTGAAGCATTCCGTACGTTTCCGTAGTATTTTTTCCAAGTTTAAAACACAATTTTATTGCATATCGTTCTTCCTCACGTCCAGATTGCATTTTCGAAATTCACCAGCTGTGACAATCAGGCTTTAGTAGGGTGCATTCCTATTGCTGCTGTAACTGTTCATTTAAAGCTGAAATCATAAAAATTGGCCAGTCATCTCATAAGATGTGTAGCAATAACATGCTGAATCTTTAAGAGTCTTCGACAATTTTAAATGCCCATACGAAGAAAGGTCTGGAAAGTTATCGTATGCACCTTGTATTTTTGGTCTATAGCTGCTGCTGATGGTTCTTTTTTGGTAGTCCTTCTGGATCAGGATAGATATTCCCTTTGTCACCTACTCAGTTATTCTTTCTTCTTCAAGGCATTTATTCAGTTGCTGAAGCAATCTGTCGAGGATGGACATGAATGTTTAAAACTAGACTTCATGTATGCCATCATGAAGTTTTCCATTTAAGTATTCATGGGTGATGCTCTTAGTGAATCCAGGATTATGTTCACCTCCGACACGTCTTCTTGTTGCTGCAATTCTTTTCAATATAATTTATCCATTCAACATTTCTGTTATCTTATTTCTTTTCTCATATCTTGCTCTCAAACTGTTTTGTTTCCTTTTCATTTGATGGTTCATTTGTCCCGGTGTTTTTTTCCATCGACTGGTTGCTACAATTTTCTTTCCTTATTTTGGAAAACCTGTCCTGTTATCTTTTAAATCTCCCTTCTTGTGTCAATATCTTTTGCTTTAATTCTTCGAGTGGTATTATTAGTTTTGTCTGTTGTCATTTGTCTTTTCTTTCCTTAGTACTTTTTCTTGTTCTCACAGTTTCTTTATTAGTTCTTCTAGAGTCTTTTTAGAAATGGCTTTTCTATTTTTGTTCAGGTTCCTTAAAGGGATAAAAATTTCATCAAAAGTTAGTTTTTCACCTGCATGAATTTGCTTGTTTAGTTAGTTGATTTTATTCATTGGACTATTTTTTAATAATTCATTTATTTTTTGATTTCTACTCAAACTTTTTTCTTTTGCAATTGTAATGTAATGTAATGTTTTTGGGGGTCATTTTTTTGGCTACATTGTTTCTTTCTTCTTGTATTAACAGTGATGTTGTGATTATGAATTCCTTAATATTTTGGTTTTCAATAATTTGTGTTTCCACTCGTTTTGGGGGACTTTTTGAGCATATTCAACTGTCCTCACATTTTTAGTATCTCGAGGTCCGAAAACCACACTTTGTTCAAAATCGTTCTTGCTTGACCAGCAAGTCTTTGGCTTGTTATTTAACTTTGGTGGATTCAGCCCAAAATTCCAGTCAACCTTTTCTTACAATCCTTTTGTGCTGGATTACAATTCAAAATGACAGTTTATTAGATTTTTGCTTCTTTTCTAGTCATTTTTTCTTTTGATGTCCCTCAGATGCATTGCTACTTTAATATTTTTATCATACCAAAAATTCGAACAGCCAACATTGGCATGCTCCCCACTCAGTCCCCCATGTTGTTAATGAAGGGACCCGTGCCGATCATAACACTTAGATCTGTCATTTTAGTCTTACGTTGATTTGGATTTATGTTTGAAATTTTTCATTGGAAGCGTGGTGGGGTTCTACCAGACCCAGTGGCTGATTATTATCCAAGCTTCTTCGGTCATATATGGCCCAGTATTCTTCCAAGAAGAAGAACATTCAGCGTGACACGAAATAGATAAATAAATAAATGAATAGATTAAAATAAAAATATGTATTAATTCTTACTCCTTTCAAATTTCCTAATTTTAACCTGGTATAACCCCAGTCGTCCCCTTTATATTTTAATCTGAGTCTGTGGATTTGAATATTACATCCTTATATCTACGTCTATTTTTTTTTTTTACTGATTTCTTTTTATTATCAATGTTTTGACTCTTTTTCCCACGAGTCGCTTTTGGTTTTGAATCCGAGCGTCACAAATTCAAAAGAAAAACAACTGACAGTTTAGTTATGTGTTTTTCTAGCTTCTTAATAGAAGATTTTATTTATTTATGTTAAGGGATGGGATAGTTACTTTTACATAAAAGTTCGACTACATGGCTTTCGGAAAGAGGCTTTTTTATTTCTATTCTTGGTGATAATATTTGATATATTAGATGGACTCATTTCACTTCGATCATTTACCAAAAATATACAGAAATTCATATATACATATTTTTATATAGCAACAAAGTAAAATAAAGTTCTTCTTCTTCTTCTTCTTCTTCTTCTTCTTCTTCTTCTTCTTCTTCTTCTTCTTCTTCTTCTTCTTCTTCTTCTTCTTCTTCTTCTTCTTATTATTATTATTATTATTATTATTATTATTATTATTATTATTAATAGTAGTAATAGTAGTATCACTACTACTATTATTACCAATGCTAATATAAAAAAGGATGTAATCATAATCATAACGATAAGAACATTACCATCATCATCGACAACAACACTAATATAATGAAACAATAATACTTTCCGGCTGATTACAGTGTAAAACTGAAAGAAGGCGAAAAGAGAGATTAGTATCTGGACCTTGTTTGGGAACTGAAAAAAAAACTATGGAACATGAAAGTGACGGTGATACCAATTGTGATTGGTGCACTCAGCATAGTCGCCAAAGAATTGGTACTGGGACTGGCGGACTAGAAGATAAGAGGACGAGTGGAGACCATCCAAACAACAGCGTTGTTGAGATCGGCCAGAATATTGCGAAGAGTCCTAAAGACTTGAAGAGACTTGCTGTCAATCAGACTCCAGTGGAAAAACCATCAGCCAATGCTGGTGTGAAAAACTCAAAAGATTATTATAATCATAAAATATAAAAAATAGTTAAAATAAACAGTAAATGTGAACGATTGAAATCGAGACGTATTTCCGACAGTTCAAGTAAACAACCTTAAAAACGCCGTCAACGTTAAAAAAGAGAAATGTATTGATACGCTCCCCTTCCGGCGGTTGAGCACTCTGGCGAAGAAATTAACGGTTGCCACCCGCGTATCACAAAGCTCTTCTAACGAACTGAGCACTCCGGTATCCGGTAGTACAAAAATTTTAAAACAAACGAAAGCTAATACACAATGATTTATAATTCCCGTGCAGACGTAGGTCTACTGATGGCAGAGCGGTAAGATACTAAGTCTTGCGTAAAGCCAGAGAGGTTTCGATCCTAGCTTGAAGCGTTTCGAGCCACACTGAAGAGTTGTGATACAACGAAACAGTGTATATGTGGATGACTATATATATATATATATATATATAAACTAGCGTATCTGCACGGAGATGATGTGACGCAAGGTCAAATTCTTTGGTGGGGTTTAACAGGTTTGAATTCAGAGTTTTCCATTTCCTAGACCGGTTGCCATACTATGGGCAAAATCCATCGTCATATATGTACGTATATATATATATATATATATATTATTAGAGTGACACTCAAAAAAGAAACAAATTGGAAAACAAGTTGTATAGGCACAAACCAGAATCCAAACTAGTACGGAAAGAGTAAAAAAATAGACACGATGGGTGGGTAAGGGGATCCACTGGGAATTGTGAAAGGAGTTTAAATTTGACCATATGAACAAGAGGTATATGCATAACCCAGAATACGTCCTAGAAAATGAGACGCGCAAAATTCTCTTGGATTTTGAGATATACACGGATCATCTAATCTCAGCTAAATGACCAAACCTAGTGATTGTCAGCAACAACAAAAAAGAGAACCTGCCGAATTGTGAACTTTGCCGTTACCACTGATCACAGGGTAAATCTGAAAGAAACTGAAAAGAAAGATGAGTAATTAGACCATACTAGAGAACTGAAAAACTATGGAACGTGAAAGTGACGGTAATACCAATTGTTATAGACGTACTCGGTACAGTCACCAAAGGATTTTTACAGGAACAGGAAGACTTGTAAATAAGGGGACGAATGGAGACCATCCAAATGACGGCAAACAGCCAGAATACTTAGAAGAGTCGTGGAGACTTGAGGAGACTTGCTGTCACTCCAACTTCAATGTAAGAGGCCGTACATCTACGGCTTTATGATGTGGAACTTACAACATTAATTCAAAAGAGCAAGTACCATACTTGTGTAGGCTCCATCTACCTTTTCTTTAAGTGTTTCATGATAGTTTGAGAGGTGCAACCATACATTGGTACTTACCCGGTTTCAGCTTGGAAGAATTCACTGCTCCATGGAAAACTATGGAAATTGCCATCGAGATGCACTGGACAAGACTATAAATTAGAAATCTCAAAAGATAAATTGAATCTCTTTTACTAGAAACAGAAAATGAGAAGTGATTATGACAAAGGGAATACATATACGTAGAATTGTAAATTACGAGGTACATACGATAAGTTTCCAGACTTTTTTCGTATGGGCACATTTATTGATAGTACACTCATGAAACTCTAGTCCCCTTCGAAGTAATCTCCTCCGGCTGCAATGCACTTGTACCGTTCCAGCAACTTCTGGAAGGCCTCATGGAAGTCCTCTTGTGTCACAGCCTCTTTCATCTCCTCAATTCTCTCATAACGATAGCCTCTGAGCTTAGGGAATAACCAAAAGTCACTGGGAGCAAGGTCCGGGCTATATGGAGGCTGAGGAAGTGTCTTGATGCCCATCTTGGTCAAATAGTCAGTGACAAGGATGGAGTTGTGGACTGGTGTATTGTCCTGGTATAAATGCCACTGAACCGATTTGAACAGCGCTGGCATCTTCCGACGGAATCTCTTCCTGAGTAACCGTAACACTAACCCTAACCCTTTGGCCAATCAACCCAGGTGTATTGACTTCCTTACTCCTCCCACACCTCTCATCATCCCTCACAGACTCCCTGCCTTCCTTGAAACTCTTATGCCACTCAAAAACTCATGCTCGATTTATGCAAGATGGTCAAAAAGCAGTCTGAAGCATTCCATACGTTTCTGTGGCATCATTTTTTCCAGGTTTAAAACACAATTTTATTGCATATCGTTCTTCTAAAGTGTCAGATTGTATTTTTGAAATTCCCTAGCTGTGAAAATCAGGCTTTAGTATGGTGTATATCGAATTCCTGCTGTAGCTGTTCCTTTGAAGCTGAAATCATAAAAATTGGTCAGTCATTTCATAAGATGTGTATCAATAACATACTGCATTTTCAAGATTTTACGACAATTTTAAATGCCCATCCAAAGCTCTGTAAACATATTGTATGCACCTCGTATGTTGAGACAGAGATGGAACAATCTATCACATCATAATTGAATGTAGCAAAATAACTCAAAAGGAATACACAGGTAGGGAAAGGAATACACTGGTAGGGAAAGGTAATCTACTGGGAAATGTGCAAGAAACTAAATTTTGGCGCCCTAATTTAATCAATTCTCTTAATGATCAACGTGTAAATAAAAACAAGACTGATTCGAAATATTTTGAGCCCTTGGCATAACAGAGACATACACAAGAAATCTTCTTGATGTATTTGTTTAAAGAAAGAAAAAATAAGATTATTTTAAACAAACAGTCAATTACTCCGGGTTGGCTGACTCCAGACAATAAATAAATAAATAAATAAATAAATGAAACTAGAAAAAGAGACAAAAAATAAACCAAAACACACAAACAGAAAAATGATAAATATTCCTTTTGGATTAAAAAAAAGATTCCACACCTTTACCAAAAGTTGTATCTACGCCGGACTATTTTTTAAGTTTCATTGCAGCAATTACGTACGAGTGAATGCTACAAGCTATCGTCATCTCCATAAAAATAATCCCCTCTGGATAATAATTAATGTCTGTGGAATCGGCAGAGAACTTGGATGATAAGAAAATAGAAATATTTTAAAAATGTTTTCCGTGTCTTTGAAGTAATTAGACATATGGATAAATTTGGAAAAAAATGAGAAAATTAGTCATCGGAGGATCGGATTATTTCTTTCCTTTCTTTCCTTTCTTCCACAGTAAAAATTTTCATAGCTTAACCCTTTCATTATTCATGTGATGATTCATCACACAGGCAAAAAAAAAAAAAGACCACACCCAAAAAACGGACAGAAATGTATCTTGTTTTATAAGATGCCAAGCAGATAAACAAATTACTCAACGTACCTTACCAGAACCAACCATTTATATGAACTCTTTGAGGTTTATTTCATTTTCTTGCACTTTCAAATACTCCACCATCTGTTGATCTGTTTCAGTACTAAAAAATGGTTCACCACAATTTTGTAGCTTTGTCGATAATACGAATTTGATACGGGTCGCAGGATGTTCATCGATGGTCGGAAATGGGTGAACGCCCAACAGTGGAAATGAGCTGACCCCAAGTCTTCTTAGCAATTACAAAGGAATTAATTTTGTTGCATAATTACCGACGACTGCATTATAAATGATTTAAGAAACAAACAACCATAAACCACATTAATACGTGGTGCCTTCAATAAGTTTCCAGACTTTTTTGTCGTAGACTCTTGAAAATTCAGTATCTTATTGATATACATCTTATGAGATGACTTACCAATTTTTCGAATTTCAGGTTCAAATGAACAGCTACGGCAGCAATTAGAATATACCCTGCAAACGCCTGATTATCACAGCTGGTGAATTTCAAAAATGCAATCTGGACGTGAGGACACTTTAGAAGAACGATATGCAATGAAATTCTGTTTTAAACATGGAAAAAATGATGCCACAGAAACGTATGGAATGCTTCAGACTGCTTTTCGACCATCTTGCATGAATCGAGCATGAGTTTTTGAGTGGCATAAGAGGTTCAAGGAAGGCAGGGAGTCTGTGAGGGATGATGGGTGATGTGGAGGGAGTATGGAAGTCAATACACCAAAGTGGATTGGCCAAAGAGTTTGAGTTAAGGTTAATATGTTGAGGTTTTAAGGGTGTTCAGGAAGAGGCCATGTTACAATCGATCAGTGGCATTTCCAGCTGGACAATGTATCAGTCCACAACTCCATCCCTGTCACAGACAATTTGACCAAGATGGGCATCAAGACAGTACCCCACCACAGAGTCCAGACGTTGCTCCCTGTGACTTTTGGTTATTCGCTAAGCTCAAGGAAAAACATAGAGGCTGTCGTTATGAGACAATTGAGGAGATGAAATAGGCTGTGACGAAGGTAATTGACAAGCTCACACAGGATGACTTCCATAGTGCCTTCTAGAGGTTGTTGGAACGGTACAATAAGTGCATTGTAGCCGGAGATTACTTCGAAGGGGACGAGAATTTCATGTATGTACTATCAATAAAAGTATCAATACGAAAAAGGTCTGGAAACTTATATAATAATTCTTCGTACAACACGATTTCAGATTTAAGAACCCGATGCTTTCTCCCGTTTCAGCTCTGAGACCTTGGAAAAAAGACAAATAGATACACAGACACAACGTGTTGGTTTCTTCTAAGAACAGGAAATTTCTTGCGTATTTGATTCGTTCCTAGTTTTCCGTTCACGCGAAACTTTATCGTATCACACTCAAGCCACCAAAAGAAGTAGACGAATACTTAACGCTCTTTAAATGTATTTTTTTTTTTTATTCAGAATAATCACTTGAAGCTAATAATCATTTGCTAAAGATTATTGTTAGTTACTTGAAATCATATAACAGAGTTAATCGTTTCAAAGAATTGTTACCCGGCTATGGGTTAAATAGTACCACTACTGTTCTTCTCAGAGAATAACTTTGGCATTAATGACCTACAAAGGTTGATATGCCATTAAACAAAGAAACAAACCAAAGAATTGTTAATTGATGCTGTAATTGTTTAAGACTCCTTTTTAGCTACGTCAAACCATAAAACCGTGGGCAAAATCTCTTAAACAGCAACAGCAAAAATATGAATATAAATATACAGTGAGCGCAATTTCATCCCCTAGACAAGGTGATATTCCGTTAAAATCAATCAATCAATGAGTCATTTTTTTCGCACTACGACCAGTTTAATGGGGTATTTTCAATCATCAGTCACGTAATATGATTTTTTTCCAAAGATGACTTTCTATTTATATCTATATCCAGCAAGTACCATTCTTTTCACCCTCTTTTGATTTTTAATTATAAACAGTGGGTATCAAATTTATTCAAAAAATTAAAAGTTTAATAAAAATGTTTTATTCTTTGAGAAAAGAAAATAATAAAACAAAGAAGAAAAACTTGGGATAAAAAGTATAATGCACCCATAAGTTGTTGAGGTCTTGAATTGATAATTAAATATACACACATTAATAATTTGGTGAAAAGCTTCAGATTAATTTTTTTCGAAAGTAGGTTTGCAAGGATTGATTCTTTCATATAACCCACTCTCATTTTATACGCGATGTTTTCATTATAATTAGTAACTGCATGGTGCATATTTATTGGCTGAATAAAACTCTAGTAATGTCTAATTCTACGTTAATATTTCATCACAGGCTTCTTTGGGGCCTGATATTTTGTAAACGCTATCTGGGGTATCGTCGTGTCTACAACTTCATTAATGCAGCGAGGACTCAATTGGTGCTTTTTATTGCTTTATAAAAACTCATTGTGGTACATTTAGAGATTCCTGGAACTAAATGCAATATTGTCTGCGTGGAAAGTATTGGGAATCTACAAAAGGGGAATTGGTATTTATGCATCTATGTTCCCGCGATAAAGCCGAACTTTCACGAGCATTTCCGGGCTGATAACGGAAAGAATCGGAATATGCCGACAAAACGCATGTGAGTTGATGCCGCTCTCTCGTCTTATTTTTTTAACTGTAGCCATCTTGTGCGACCATAAATATATCAATTTTAATATTTGAGCAATGGCCAGTTTGGACCGGGAGAAAAACGTTCCTTCGCGCAATGCAATCCACGTCCTGCATTTGGTATTTCGACATCACTCGGCATAGCTTTTTCTCATTTTTTTAGTTGGTAAGGATGCTCGCATGTCCGGCAACTTTTAATTTTGCCAATAAGTTTTTTTTCTTGGCAGAATTGTATCGCCTTTTCTACAGATTGTAGTTTGTCGCTTAGCAGTGATAAATTCATGTTGTTTAAAATTGCTTGAATAAGACTGTTCTCGTAACTTTGTCAACAAATTCATTGAATTAGTTTATCGTCTGCTTGTTTAAATTTGATTGGTTAAGCGTTTTGTCGGCATATTTCGATTCTTTCCGTTATCGGTTCGGAAACGCTCGTGAAAGTTCGGCTTTATGGCGGTAACATAGATGCATAAGTACCGGGGAATTTATTGGTTTGAATTTATGAATATCTTTATAAAAGGGGAACAAAAATTGCTGGATTATGTAGACTAGTTGCTAGATATCAAAAGCTGAAGCAAACTAACGCAAGACATGTATAACTGTTGAGTCTATTTTCCAAGTTTTTCCAAGTTTGGAATCTGGGTTTAGTCATGTGCATTAAAGACTGAGCTTTCAAAGAAGTATTTTGAATATTGAACGTGATAATTCGGGACTCCAAGTCACAAACCTGCAATCTAATATTTGTGATCTCCTGTCATCATTCCTAATTTTTTTATCATACAACAACGTGTGAAAGCACGTGCGATACTCTACCCTTATCAGCAGCCAACCAGGGGTGATAACACAGTTTCAGTAGCTTAAGGCGATACCACCACTCCTGGCGTAACAAGTATCTTTTGCCACCAGACAGGGTATTTAAAAAAATCATAAATATATATATATATATATATATATACACACTAGATCAACTAAAAGCAGAGATTACATTGGACGTTCGTTCGTTTTCATTTTTAGTGTGCAGTTTGTGATTTTTTTAAAAATGCGTTTACATTTGGCCGTTGATGTCATAGCAACCGTTTTTTGATGTTGCGTAATCACACGGGAATAGTGGTTCCGCGTGCATTTCATTCATGCTGAAATCCCTTCTGTATCCGTCGTCTATTCGGTCGTTTTCCTTCAGTTTTATCTTTTTTATGCGTTACTGCACCAAATCACTCCAGACAAACGTCATATATAACTGCAGAAAGATGTTATTTGTTGATCAATGGGACCCTTAAGATGGGTGGTGAGCAAAAAAGAAGGTCCCTTGTCTAAGTTTCTCCAAGTTGCTATCTGATTACCCTTGTGTCACTAAACCCTTGGCTTGCTAGGAATGTCTCCAGGGCGCTGACGCTCAGCAGTGGGCTCCTGAACCCTGGGTGGGTATTCCTGATTCATAAACCTATCATTCGATTTACATTCTCCGGCAGGAGAATTACGTCGTTTGCACTAACGTTCCTTGCGGATTCGTAACCCTCGTAAGCTGTTGAATTCTCTGCCGCAATCACACGTTGGAGCCGGGTACATACCCAGATCGTTACCGTATGAGTAAGTGTGATGGGTGATATATTCTCCCTCCCCAATACAGAAACCCCGAGGGAATTTTTCTTTCGTTGTTCAAATTAAAAATAATTCAAGAATTAACGGTTTGATTGGTTGAGTTTTATGGCATATGAACCTTTGTAGGCTATTTAATTTTTATGTAAATAATTAATCAGTTTTATTTCAAATAATTCAGTTTGGCATGAGTATACAGTTTAATTGTCAAAAACATTTCTATTTCAAGCTATTCAGTTTATTCAAACAGATCTAATTCAGCTAATTCAGTTTAGTATAAGAACAGATTTTGTTTACACACAGTTAAATGTCTAAACAGTTCTATGTTAAATAATTCAGTTTAGTGTAAATAGAGTTTCAATGTCAAAAAACAGTTCCATTTCAAATAATTCAGTTTAGCATAAGCACGCAGTTTAAATGTAAGTACGGTTTAATTGTCAAAAACATTTCTATTTCTAGCTATTCAGTTTAGTCAAACAGTTCAGTTTAGCATAAGTATATCGTTAGTTCTATTTAACCCATAGATAGGGCCCTATCAGGTGCTACTATGCCGGACCAGAGTGGACCTGGGAGCAATGGCAATGAAGGGGTACTTCGCATTCCCCCAAAGTCCCAGCATTACTGGAACCTCACCATCAGATTGTTTAGTGTCATATCAGGACACTCATTTGGGGAGGGGGTCTTACCCCTTTGCAGAGGTGCAGTCGGTGTATTACACAGCCCCAGCCGACTGAGCAAAAGAATTAATGGTACGCTTGCATTTATAGTTTTCTGAGTGTTTTCTCTTATAAATTGTATTCAATACAAATAAATTACTTAGGTTTTGTAATTTGATATTCATGTAATTCATTTGAGGGTGATTGAAATTAAATTTGATAAAAAGGGGTGAATCACATAAAAAGTTGGAAAAGCACTGAAATAGCAACATAACAATTCATATAATCACGTTTTCACGAAAGAAATATTTGAAAACAATTACATTTCATACAAATTATTTTATTGAAATATGAATTCTAAAACATTTTTTATAATATCTTATGAGATATCTTAGGATTATTATTTTAATAAGAAGAATTAAAAATATAAATTTAAAAAAATAAAAAAATAAAGAATAATAATAAAAAATTAGAATACAAATAATAATAAAAGATTAGAATACAAAGTGAGAAATTTTAATTCTTCTCCATGGTAACTGATTTTTTAATGAATAAAATTATACTGAATTTTCAAGAGTCAACGACAATTTTAAATACCTGTACAGAAAAAGTCTGGAAACTTATTGAATACACCACGTAAACACGTCAGTGTTGGCCGACCAACAATAACCTACGAACAGTAGCTCTTTACAGACACAGGATGTGGTCTTTAAAACCTGCCGGGTGCGATGGATGATAGGGATGAATGATGAGAGAGAGTCAGAGAAATATGTGCTAGCCGCATGACCTGGCGATGATGATGATGATGATGATGATGATGATGATGATGATGATGGAGTATTGCTAGGTTACTGTGGGTGTTATTACATGACCCAATAATAATATTTTTTTTCAAATATTTTAATCTTGAAACCAAAATCATTTTCAGAAACCAACTCCTCTCATCATAACAACATATGAGACTAAAAGGGAAGATGTTAACAATATGTGAAAATTATATTTAATCGCAAAACAAAGAGCTTGGGAAGACCTGGTTAATAGAAATACTGAAGAAAATCGTATTAAATGCATGGCAATATTTTCACTTCATGCACATTTTTTCAGTTGAAGTTTTGTCTTTCTCTTCTGGGACACTAATAATACAGTTTTGAAATTTTGATTGTAAAAAATGGTCATTCAATAGAAAAAAAAGAAAAGAAAATATAGCAAAGGTTAATATTTTACATGAATCTTTAATAAATGATCGCAAATCTTGTTTACGTTGTTCAAGCTAAGTAAACAGAAAACTCAACTTTCAATTGCTTCGGTAACCCCTGTGTTTAACCAAGCGTAAGGCCCTTGAATCTCATCGAAAAACACAAAGGGATTTTTCTTCGTCCTGACCTTATCTAGAGACCACCAAAGTTGAACATTTATCAGTCTTGATGAACACTGAGATCTGCTCTTTTGATCTGAGATAATTTTCTGAATATAAAAGCAGGGACCACCATCCAAATTTGCTTCTTTGAATGTTAAAAGCATTAAACAAACTAGAATTGTCAAATTTCTTAATTTTTCTCTCTCTTTCTCTTTTTTTATGTCTCTCACTCTCTCTCTCTCTCTTTCTCTCTCTCCTCCTCCTCCTTTCTTTCACTCTTTTTCGCTCTATATCCCTTCGTATATTAGTATATAAATGGATATGCTAGTCTTGGTCCACCAGCAAAGATTTACATATAACAGCTGTGTGCAGACACAGAATACAGCTTTGAGGACCAGCCAGAAGCAATGGATGAGAAAAATAGATGGTAGGAGTGAGTCAAGGAATTTTCGTGCTCTCAGTGTACCTTGACGAAGTCGATGTTATGAATTATCTGGGAGAGGGTCATTCCAGAACAATAATCAATGTGCTAGTTTTGTACGTATATATATATATATATATATATATATATATATATATATATATATATATATATATATATATATATATATACATATATATACCTCCATATAAAAGAAAATCCTTTAAAAATTAGTAATAATTTTTTTTAGTAATATTCATTTCATCCCACTCTATATTTGTAAACTTATAGAACTGCATCTTAATGGAATTATTTGCTCTGTAATTTGATTTATTATTATTTTGGATTTTGAATTACATGGATATTGTATATAGAAAATCCGAAAATAGAATAGTTACCACCATCGGTTGACTTGGTGCTGGATATATATATATATATATATATATATATATATATATATAAAACTTCTCTTTTCATATGGTGTGGAACTGCACCGTTGAATTTCTCAACGGCTTCTACGTCCTCAAATTTTAACATTGAGGGGAATTTCTTGTTTAAGAAACAAAGAAAATGGCCGCAATCAAGATTTGGTGAGAATGGAGAGTGTTACCCGTGCACAACCATGAGCTTTGCCCAAAACTGTTATTTTAAATATGATATTATTTACACACACATACATACACACACGGTTTGTCTACATACGCTGTCCAATGGAAAAAGCTGCTGGTGTCTTCGAGCCTTTGTATCGATGCATAAACTTAATCTTGAATGTTGGCGAGTCCTCTTTCTCTTTTAATAGACACATACAGTCAGTCTACGTCGTCTCAAGGATGTAAGGCCTTATGAATCGTGTGTTTTCTTGTTTTTTCGTCCATTTGTTCAAGTTCTTTCCTCAGCAATTTTAAGAATGATCCCAATTATCTAACAAGAGGGACACAGTCCAGGCATCCATCCCTTTGATGAGATTTCTGCTATATAGTTTGGTTCCTGTTGTTTCCTCGTTCTCCTAAAGTATTCCTTTGAATTTTTCTTTCATCTCCGCTTGTTTGATGGTGTCCGCTTCCAATCTTCCCAAAGTTTTCTTTTTTCATAGCGTTCTGATTCTTTCTTGGTTTGATAGTTCTGTTCTTTCCATCAAGTATCGTTTCCTGCTTCTAATCATTAGCATGTCACATTTTTCATTATGAGCAGTGCCAAATTCCATCCCTACGTTCTGACTGTATATCGTCACTGGTTGTATTAGGGTTTCCAACTCTTTTCCATTTTTGGCAAACCGTTTTATTTCGTCCATGTACATAAGGTGGTTGATATTTTCTTGCGATTTATAAAGTTTGTATCCTCCTGTGCATTTTCTAAATTTGTGATAGGCATCATCGCTATCAGAAATAGTAATGGTGATAGCGTATCATGAGAGTTTTTCACATCAGATGGTTTTTCACTGGAGTTTGACGGTCATTATTATTATTATTATTATTATTATTATTCCAGTCTTCATATGAACGTTAGCTGATGGTCGTTCACTGGAATCTGAGTGACAGCAAATCCCCTCAAGTCTCTGGGACTCATCTCCGTATCTTAATTATACGGTAGTTTGGATGGTCTCCATTTGTCCTCTGATTTCTAAATCTTCCTGTTCCTTTTCTAAGCCTTTGGGGATTGTTCCGAGAGTACAAATTACAACTGGTATCACCGTCACCCTCATGTTCCATCTCGTTTTTTACAATTCTTTGCCAAAGTCTAAAAATTTATCTCTCTTTTCGTTTTTTTTAAAATTTTCACTCTGTGGTTAGCTGGGACGACGAAGTCCACTATACGGTAGGTTCTTTTTTTTTTTTTACTATCACTAACTAGTCTTCTGGCCGAGATTAGGTGATCCGTTTTTATCTCAAAATCACAGAGAATTTTGCGTGTCTTATTCTCCAGTAAAGATTCTGGTTTGTGCATATACCATTTGGTAATGTGTTCAAATTTCATTTATGCATAGTTCCCTGTGGATCACATTCTCCACCCAGTCATGTCTAGTTTTATTCTCTTTTTATGCTAGTTTGCAGCATCCCCAGTAAATTTTGACTTAATATGTTATTAATAATTTTTGGATATTGATAATTATAAGTTGTTATTTCGTAGGTATATCCTTAGTAGAAATCAAAGTGGCAAATTCGAATATTAGGATCTATAGCTAATTGCTTTTAAATCAGATAACACACAACACGCGCTTGAAAATATTCGACAATTGTAATATCCGATATTGTAAACACAGAAACGGTTTATATCGCTGATAAAAAAAAAGTTTTTTTAAGGATTGGAAACGCATTGTAAGTCACTGTCACTATCTTCTTTGGATTATTCCAGTTCGAATACAGGCTCTAACAAATAATTTATCAGAATCAACGCTCATGTACACTCATTCGCAGACAATTGTTCTGTCTTTTCTCATTAGTTGGCATTAAAGGAAAAGATTTTATTTAAAAAGTAAATGATTAATACTGAGGATAGAAAATGAGTGCTCCTTACCTCCCCGACAGCTTGAGCTGTAGAATATACCGAATGCATATCAGTAGAGGATTAAGCCTCACCCCCCGATCCTACGAAGCTACCTATTGTTCGTGGGTGACGACCCGTAATGCTTCGAAGCAGGATCCTGGTTACTGCTCAATCCGTGACCCGGCAACCTAAGTGATGATGAAACATGCAAGACTCCATTTGTCTCTTACTGGGCTAGACGGGCGCCTGGAGAAGCCTGATCTGATCAATTGGCTGGTCATATCAATATGATTTTCCCGACATGACTCTTCAAATTGTTCACGTGTCAAACAAGTATCTAACCCAATTTTATCTTAAAGGTTTTAGGAGGCGGTGTCTGACGGCTAACTGCGCTGAGATATCAATATTTGAAACCATTTAACTGTGTACAAACAAATGATGAGTATTAAATAGAATTATTAGTTTTAGATAAAAATACTTAAATGAATAGAATTACAAGTGGTTGTAATTTATCAAGCTTTTTGCTTGGCACAAAATCGTATGAAGAGAGCACCCAATGAGGCTTGAACTCATTCCTGAAGGTTTGCTAGTCTAGCTTATTAACCATAAACCACCCGAGGCGTCCTATTAGCGGTAAATAGTAATATTTGAAACCATCAAACTGTGTGTAAATAAATAAGCACTTACTCGTTTAAAAGTAATATTACCTACAATCTGGTTTGGTTTTATGGCATATCAACAATTGTAGGTCATTTAATATATATATATATATATATATATATATATATATATATATATATATATATATATATGCAAATTTCATTAAACATAATAGACATTTTATGTCTACATATTTTCTTTTGGATCCGTTGGAATTCCCGTATTACTTTTATCGTATTCTGGGGGAATTGATTTATGTATTGTCCATAGTTGCATGTATCCCTAGTACTTTCTGCCCGACGTTGGGCCATCATCAGGGGAGGATCTATTACAAAAGTGATGTAACTTTTGTTTTAGCATATTACTACTGTGTAAGGGCGTCTTTGCCGTTGAAGGTTTTGGCGTTTGTTTTTGAATGTGATTCTATATTTAGTACCAGTAGCTAAAGACATTTAAGTACATTAGCACTGGTTTGAAAATTAATTCTATTAAGTGTTGGCTGCAGGTTTCTGATATGTAATGCTTCGAGAATCTGAAGTTTTTGTTTATTATTAAACAAAATTATTAATAAACAAAAACTTCAGATTCTTGAAGCATTATATATCAGAAACCTGCAGCCGACACTTAATAGAATTAATTTTCAAACCAGTGCTAATGTACAATGCATAAATCAATTCCCCCAGAATACGATAAAAGTAATACGGGAATTCGAACGGATCCAAAAGAAAATATGTAGACATAAAATGTCTATTATGTTTAATGAAATTTGCATTAACGAAGAAATGCTGCTAGATATACATACATATATATATATATATATATATATGATTCGTAAACACATTTTGTAGACAACATTTTTAAACGAGCTTGAGTTTATTTTTTCAAATAATTAAATGGTTTCATTTGTTTCTATTTAATACGAATAATTTCATTTACTATTCATCATTTGTTTGCATAGAATTCAATGTTTTCAAGTAGTGCTATGTATCACTAACAAATCATTTAAAATCAGTAATTGATTTACACACAGTTAAATGTAAAAACAGTTCTATTTCAAGCAATTCAGTTTAGCATAAGTACGCAGTTTAAAAGTCAATCAGTTCTATTTTACCCTTAAAAAGAACCTAATCAGGTGCAACCATTCCAGAGTGGACTTGAGAGCAATCACAATGAAGGAGTACTCTGCATTCCCCAAAGCTCCAACATTACTGTAGCCTTACTATCAGATTGTTTAGCGTCATATTCAAGACAATGGTTGGGGAAATCTTACCTCTCTGCATGGATGCTGTCGGTGTATTCTATAGCCCCCAGCTGACTGGGCTATTTTCCTACAAACTATTCGCTCACATATTATATATATGTCTATGTGTCCGTGTGTGATTTGGCATTAAATAATCCACTAGAGTTGATATGCCATGAAGCCAAATAAACATCATCCATTAACCATTAACCAGCAAACTAATTCCATTCGAAGAAAAGACGATACATCTGTGAGCATTTTCCCGCCATTTTTCAAAAATAAAAATAGAGTGAATGAGGCATAAACATATTGAATAATTTGGATAGCTAGAATAATCAAACTTTTTGAAATGGTGTCTATTAAATTAATTCATTAATTTTTAATAAACCTGAGCCTCACATAACCAAGTCCTTTCAATCACTCAGAAAATCGTTCACCCTGCCAGTGGAGCTTAGAATATGACTGCATTCTTCGCAGAAGGTAACGACTTTCACCTCCAAAATGTTGTTCTGGGTATGACACGAAACTCCATTTAATGGGAAGGTTTCAGTTGTGGAGGTCTTGGAATTTTGCAGAACCGCGTCATTGTTATTACACCCAGGCTCATTCTAAAATGGGGTAATAGAACTTGTTAGGGTTCCATTTATGGGTCAAATAGGTGTATTTGAATATTATTTGTATTAGACAGGAATACTTGATACTATATAACTGTGCAAATTATTTATATTAAGAATCATCATTAGTTACTTATGTAACATATTGACCCCGGCCAAGCTGTCAAAATAGGAAATGCACCTTTGTAAATAACAGGTGCATCCGGTCGTGGAATATCAGGATATAACCTTGACCGTGGACGAATTGAATTGAGTGCGATTTGTGACACCCACAAGAAGAAGGTGTACGTCGAACAATTATATAACTCGGTCCACTGGAAGTTCAGTCAGTTGGAGATAAGAGCGGGAGAGAGAACCAGCAACCAGATAGGCTGGGCCCTCGGTTGAGCAGCCCAGGAGAACGGGAAAGAAACGCTGTTATGGCCATAAGAGTCGGGGTCAATATGTTGCAGTTCTGTTCAGCCTCCAACTCGCCTCTCACACAGTAAAACCTTTAGTAACCCTTTCGAACCCTTTCAAATAAAGTGAGAGGTGTATTTTTCTAAAGAACTGTGTCGCTTGTCTTTAATGTGTCGTTGTTATGATTCTGCTGGCATATGTGTTTGTATAGTTGGTCATGGCTATACAACACTTACAAGCATAACATTGTGGGCGCACAAATGATTTATTAAATAAAAATAGTTACAAGAAACTATATACTTGTCCCAGCTATAAGTAAAATAGTACCACTACTGTTCTTCTAGAAGGATGACTTTGGCCTTAAATAACCTACAAAGGTTGATATAACAAAGAAAGGTTGATATAACAAAGGTTGATATAACAAAGGTTGATATAACAAAGGTTGATTAAACAAAGAAACCAAACCGTATAATTGTGTATAAAGTATTCATATTAGATAAGAATACTTGAAGCTGTAAGACTGTAAATTATTTGTATTATATAGGAATACTTGATATCATATAACCGTCTGCAAAAAACTCTTTAGAAGCAACTTCACAAAACATGTACAATGAATGAAATTCCCAAGAGTTTAGGCATAAAATAACCCTAGAAGTTTTGACATGTCGTTAAAATAAATCCATTAATCATAAAAAAAAATCTGGTTGGGGAAGACCCTGGGGTGTAGTGGCTAACGTGCTATACTGTGACATCGTATAAACCCAGTTTGAACTTTTTTTTTTCACGTTCGGATTATAACCCTCGGGGAAGGTATGAATTCCATGTGTTTATTAGTATTGCTGCTGTTCTTTTAAAGATATGCTCTTGGCATTAAATAACCCACGAAGTTTGATATGCCATTAAACAAAGAAACCAAATCAAACCAGAAAAAAATCGCTGAAAATGTAAAATGATGTAATCTCTTATTTAATAGACTGTATAGTTACGGGGAAATAGCATTAGAGAAAAAAGGGATTCCGCGGAACTCAGGGTACCTTTGTAAATGTACTTGTAGGAATATATAAAAATACTGGCTATTTGGGATCTAAGGGTTAGAGCCAGTTTCCGGTCAATGTGCTTTCTATGTGATTTATTTTCGACATCTTAACTGACTTTTAAATCCATTTCTTGTGACCTTAAATGTACTTTTCAAATATGTTTATTTGTTGAGGCGTGCCAGAGATAAGTATTTCTTCCGATTGCTGTATTTTTGAACCTCCATTGCCTTTTTTGTTTTGTTTTCTTTTTTTTTTTACTTCTGGTTTTCCATTTTGATTCTTTATTAACTTCTGGGTAATTACGTCCGACCCACTTGTGGTAGAATAGCAAGTTTTTATTTGTGGACTTTTGAAAACATTTTTATGCTTATATTTTTCCTTTTCAGTCAATCTATCTTACACAACATTGAAGCCTAATCTGATAAAGGCATTACGTCCCAGCTAGAAATTTCTGTTCCTAATCTACTAAACACTATTTGTCAGCCCTCACCCAAACTCGAAGTAACGAAAGAACTGCCAATCTTAATTCAACAATTGTGTGAGCACGAGTACGTATACTCATACGGAATACCAAAAGGAGTGATTAAAAGAAAACTGCCTACTTTTTAAAAAGAAGCATCAATCGTAGCCATAGTAACCAGATGGATAGTCATTTACTAAGGTTAGTTTATTGAAATTTTTTAATGCAAAACCAAGTAAGAATCCTACTTGATTAGTTAACGTAGCAAGGGAAACTCTTTTCTATATATGGTGAACTCACAGCCTAGTGGGTAAGCAGCTAACTCCGCAAAAAAAAAAAAAAATTGCATAATTTTCTAAGAAAATTGATACGAGATTGAATCTCACTAGCGGCTTATTTTTTTTGGGGGGGGGTGGAATGTCTGCACCATGCAGCAAATTGACAACGGCAGGATGACCATCGATGAATTGCAATAAAAGGCAACCAAAGAAAGATGAAATGAATGTGTTCAAAGAAATGGATTAATGATAATTCTAATTTCGAAATTGAAATCTTATATTTCAATTAATACAATTATCTTTTCAAATATTTATGGAATAATAAGCCGATTCAATAAGACACCGAATACGAATTAATTCCCTTCTATTAAAATATATTTTTAAATAATTTGGTCAAACCATACTGGTTGAGTCAAATGCCATATTTTTTAGCTTATTTGCTTAATCTTCAAGTTACAGTCTATCATTCAAAGAAAAGGCTATCGTGTTTCACCGTTTAAAGCCACAGTTCTGCCAGTGAGACGAACAACTTCATTGAAGCTTCCATCTTCTCTTGCTCGTTAAAGCTTTGGTACCGTTACGGTACCAAACCGAGAGGTGTGACATAACGATACTAAATATATATTCGTAATTTTTATATACTTGCTTAAAGGTCTTCTGTCGGGTTCTAGCCTCGTCAACTGGGGTTGTAGAATATTACGCCGACAGCATATCTGCTGAGGAGTAAATTCACCCCACAACGAGTATCCTTGATATGACTCTAAACCATCTCATGGTAAAGCTCTGGAGCTCTGGGAAATATAAAGTGCCCTTTCTTTGTCATTACTCCCATGTCCACACTTACTCGGATTGGTATTGCCTGTTAGAGTCCCATCGAGGGGTTAAATTGAACTGTTTAACCAATTAACTCTGCAAACAAATGTATTAAATAACCCACACAGATTGATATGCCAAAAAATCCAACCAACCAATCAACCAACCGGTTGGATCTTATTTTATCTCTATTTGTTTATATTAAAATATATTAATTATTAATATAAAAATTCTAGAAATAGAATTTATTGCTACTTGCAAATAAACAAATAAATAGGAGTCCTCTATGAATGACCTTAGGTTAACTCTGACCTTTACATTTAGCACCTCTTAGGATCATGTCTGAGGGTGAAAATACATTTGTTTAGTCATACATATACATTATAGTGTCTATGGTGTAATGGTTATCGTCGAAGGTAATGGATCCGGCGACACGAGTTCAAATCCTGGACGAAGATGATTGTATTTCACAAAGAACTAATACCCTTAGGAAAGATATGAATCCTCTTATTCTCCCTCTAGTTATGGGTAAAATGCTGGACAGACTGGTTTCTTCAGCCTTTTGTTCGGCAGCCACTTTTAGTGACGGAAAACTCTGAATCCAAATCTAATAAACTCCGCAGAAAAATTGACCTTGTGTCACATCCTGCTCGAGTGGAGGGGTTGGTAAATACATATACACATTAATTATACATATTCCAAAGGAATGTGTGCAAAAGCCCGAAACTTTTAAGAAACAACTATACAAAAATGTAAGCATGAACGTGAAATGAACGCAAACCCCCGATGGATTTAGGGGTCCAGAGAAGATGCTGATAAGATGTCATAAAGAAAGCCAGCATCCAGCAGAGTGATCCCAAGACCTCTGGTTGAGCATCAAAGAGAACAAGAAAGACACAACGTGACGGTCATAAGTAGTGGAGGTCAAAATATGAAGTTTATGTTCGGTCTCCAGCACCCTCTCACATGCAAACCTTGAACAACCCTTTCGAACCCTTACAAATAAAGAGAGAGGTAAAATATTGTTAAAGAAGTCCTTCTTGCGTCGTTTATTCATGCGTCTGTTTAATTATTGAGTCGTTATCATACGGAAAATGAGTATACAACAGTATTTCCCCACCCCAACATATGGCCAAGCAAAAGCAGGACGACCAGCTCGAACTTACATACAGGTGAGGTCACAGGATGTAACCCTGAAGACCTGCCAGAGGCGATGAATGATAGGGAGAAGTGGCGAGAGAGGGTCAGGGATATCCGTGCTGGTTGCACGACATGATGATGATGATTTATTAAAAGACTTGAACGGTTCAAAAATAAAAGAGGCAGACATAACATTCAAACATGCCTTTAACACCCCCACCCACCTACTGCAACTTCAAGTATAGCATCTGATGAGACGGGGAGTATAGTAGTATTCTCTGCCGAAATAAATTGATCATGATAGCTTAACCAGTTTGAGTTTCCATCAAATTACACAATATATATATATATATATATATATATATATATATATATATATATAGTGCAATTAGAAGGAAACTCAAACTTAGTTTTGCCCAGTCAGCCTGGGCTGTAGAATACACTGACTGCAAGACCCCCCCTAACGAGTGTCCTGGATATGACACTAAACAATCTGATGGTGAGGTTCCAGCAGTGCTGGAGCTTTGGGGAATGCGGAGTACCCCTTCATTGCCATCGCTCCCAGGTCCACTCTGGCCCGAAGTGGTAGCACCTGATAGGACCATATCTATGGGTTAAATAGAACAAACAGCATACTTATGCTAAAATGAATTGAGTAAACTGAATAGCTTAAAATAGAAACGTTCTTGACAATATACTTAAACTGCGTGCTTATGCTTAACTGAATTATTTCAAATAGAACTGTTTTTCGACATTAAAACTGTATTTACACTTAACTGAATTATTACATATAACTGCCTAAATAGTTTGAAATGGAAATGTTTTTGACAATTAAACTGTGTACTTATGCTAAAGTGAATTGTTTTCAATAGAACAGATTATTTACATAAAAATGGATTTGGCGTTAAATAACCTACAAAGGTTGATATGCCATAAAACCAAACCAAACCAAACCAATCAAACCTAGTTAAATTATCATTATAAATTTATTTCGCCGGAGAATATCCTCATACTCTCCGTCTCCTCAGATGATTATACATGTTTAACTTGAGGTTGCAAAAAAGCCATGCATCGAGTACTCACATAGATTTATATGATATTCCTCACATATTCTTTGCACGAATAATCCACACCCTCTGTCTTCGGACGCTGACTGGATACTACTTCTATTTTTATTTGATCTATCGATGTCCGAAGTACGTAGTCTTGGCAGATTATGAATAGATATGGGGTTCATGTATATCCTTGTAGAACATCAGCAACAATGTCAAAGAAGTCTGTGTCTCCATCCGGTAAACGAACTTTTACTTTCGTGTCTCTATAGAGCATCATTATAGCTGGGGCCATTTCTTTGGAGATCCCATAAGCAAGAAGTATTTGCTTCATTCTCCCTCAGAGTACGGAGTCAAATGGCATGAAGAAATCGACAAGGTTTTTTGCACAAACTCCTAAGATTTCACGGGTTTTTAGAATCAGTGATGTTGTAAATCGGTTTGAAACCATTTTGATTCTACCATCGAATTTTCTCAATTTCTGGTTCAATGCAGTTGAGTAAATGAGCTTTATAAATCTTGGAAGTAAGAGTTATAACTCAGTAACATCGATCGATAAAATCGGAGAAAACGGATTCGAGCTGACAAAGAAAAGAAGCAGAAGGTACCCCGTAAAAACAATTACCGACGCCGTCTACGCTGATTACATAGCAATACTGGCAAATGCATTCAACCCAAGCCGAAACACTACTGCATAGTTTGGAACGAGCCGCCGCAGGCATTGGCCTCCATGTCAATGCACACAAAACTGAATATATGTGATTTAATCGATATTAAAGCAGGCGACATTTCCACACTAGAGGGAACCTCTCTGAAACTCGTAGACAAATTCACCTACCTAGGAAGCAGTGTCTCATCAACCGAAAAAGACATCGACACGTCGCTAACGAAGGCATGGACAGCTATCGATAAGCTATCGATCATATGGAAATTAGACCTGACCGATAAAATGAAACGCAGTTTCTTCCAGGCAGCGGTCGTGTCGATACTGCTGTATGGATGCACCACTTGGATGCTAACAAAACGGCTGGAGAAGAAGCTAGACGGCAATTACACAAGAATGCTGCGAGTAATATAGAACAAGTCCTGGAGTCAGCACCCCACAAGGCACCAACTATACGGCTACCTGCCTCCTATCACGAAAACTATCCAACCTACACGAACCAGACATGCAGGACACTGCTGGAGAAGCAGGGACGAGCTCATAAGTGATGTTCTCCGATGGACCCCCACATATGGCCGAGCAAAAGCAGGACGACCAGCTCGAACATACATACAGCAGCTCTGTGAGGATTCGGGATGTAGCCCTGCAGACCTGCCAGAGGCGATGAACGATATGGAGAAGTGGCGAGAGAAGGTCAGGGATATCCGTGCTAGCGGCATGACATGATGATGATGATGATAATGAGTTCTTGGCAAATTCTTTATCTGATGCTAATTTTCTTGTGGCTACAATTGTTACATAGTCAATTACAGTCATGTGCTAAACGGACATCGAATGTTCATAACTCATTTAGATAACATGTATACATCAAGAACATAGGAATCTCTAAATTTGAAAACACGTAACAACTTCTTTGT
>OY757920.1:90857095-90862095 GCA_963585895.1 Sepioteuthis lessoniana
TCTTGTATGTTCAACTCGTTAACACCATCTTGAACCTCGGGACAAGAAACACCAATTCATTCGGAAATTAAGATTATGGCTTGAAATATATATATATATATATATATATATATATATATATATATATAATTAGTGTATGTGAGTGCTTCTATCTGTTTATCTAAGTGTGTGTATATATGCACTTTTGCATATGTTTTACTATGTATGCATTTATATTCATAGAGACATGTGTATGTGTCTCTATTTGTATAAAGGTGAAGATTTATTCACACACACACACACACACACACACACACACACACACACACACACACACACATATATATATATAAGTGAATGTGTGTGCGTGTGAGCGTGTGCGTGTCTGTGGATATATATATCTGTTTAATATATATATATATATATATATATACAACGTTATTGTATTTGTGTTAAGTATATATATATATGTGTGTGTGTGTGTGCGGTGCTAAACATATGTATGTGCACGTTTGTGCGTGTGTATATATATATATATATATAGTCATCCACAGACAGACTGTTTCGTTCTATCAGAACTCTTCAGTGTGGCTAGACACGCCGGACGCTCGGAGCCGGGATATATATATACGTGTGTGTGTGTGTGTGTGTGTGTGTGTGTGTGTGTGTGTGTGTGTGTGTGTATTTTTAAAGCCTTTCTGTTTGTCGTACGACGGTATATATATATTCATCTAAGAACACACGTATCTGCGAGTCTATTTTTATAAGTGTATAATTTATTCAGCAGTTCATAGATGCACACATCCCAATGTGTGTGTGTATGTGTGTGTGCGCATGCATATATATATATATATATATATATATATATATATATATATGCGTGTGTGCGTTTCTGTTTGTGTGTGGGTGCCTGTGCGCTTAAATATTTATACGTTTCTATGAATATATATATATATATATATATGTATTAATGTCTACATGTATATACATGTGTGTGTACTTATCCAATATTTTTGTTCTTCAGTCACTAAGTATAAATTCATATCAGTACAGATATATATGTGTGTGTGTCTTCTTACATAAATCTACTAATTCATTCACACACACACACACACACACACACACACACACACATGTATATATGTGCTTATGTGTGTGTACATATGTGTGTAGGCTTGTTTCCACGTCAATAATCTATTGAGTCTCTCAATATGTGGTCGTGAAATGGCACGGCTCCTCATCTCGTTCTCGTTAGTAGCATACCAGTTTTCTCCTCCTCTTTGGACTGTCAGCTCCCCAGTACACTTCTGGGTCACCACCATCGAATGTTATCTTGTAATGCGGCTTCCAACCGTCTCAGTGCAAATATAAAGTCTGAAATAACACTCTATGCCGTTTTCTTCAACGCTAAAACGGGTATTTTTCGCTTTCAATAAATATTTGGTAAGGATTACATACTCTACGATGTACATACAAGAAATAATCAATATTTCCCCTATTAGCAGAATTTTGATCCGAAATAAGCACTGTATAATGTATGATTTCTGTGATGCATATATATATCTATATATATATATATATATGCCATTTTTTTGTTTCTTTGTTTAATGGCATATCACCCTTCGGAATCTATTTAATGTCAAAACCATTGTTGCAGGAGAACAGAAATAGTAACCCATCATCATCATCATTATCATCATCATATCGCGCTGCTAGCACAGATTTCCCTGAATCTTTCTCGCTATTCGTCTCTATCATCCATCACACCATTCGTCTCTATTATCCATCGCTTCCGGCAGGTCTTCGAGGTTACACCCAGTGTTCCCACAGAGCTGCTGTAGATAAGTTTAACTGTTCGTCCTACTCTTGTAGGTCCGTGTGAAGAGGTCCATAGGAGAACGTCACATATGAGTTCGTCCTTGCTTCTCCAGCATTGTCCCGCATGTTTTGTTTGTTTAATTTGGATGGTCTTTGAGATGGGTGGTCGGTGGCCATACAGCTACTGTTTTGTGGATGTTTAATATAGCTTGTTGCATCTTTGTGCAATTGCCGTTTCTTTATATGCTTAGGCATCGTCCAAGTGGTGCATCCATGAAGTAGTATGGAAACGACCTCTGCTGGGAAAAATTGTGTTTTATCTTATCGGAAATATTTGACTTACATATGACTGATTGCCTATTGATAGCAGTCAATGCATTCGTTTGATGCGTATTGATGTCATTTTCCATAGATTAGACGCTACTTCCGTGGTATGTGGACTTGTTCACTGGTTGCAGAGAGCCACCATTTAGTGAGGAGATATCGTCTCTTTGATTAAAGCATATATACTCCATTTTGTCAGCGTTCACGTGGAGACCTATGCTGCATGCTGTCCGTTCAAGACAATGCAGCAGGGTTTCAACCTGGGTGGGTGTATTTGCCGGAAGCACTATGTCATTAGCGTAGTCCGCGTCCGTTATAGTTCGGGTGGGGTATCGTCTGCTTTTGGTCTTTTCCAGCGTAAAGTCATTTTCTTTCATTAAATCTATCAACGTTCGAAGTACGTATATTGTCTTGGCAGATTATGAACTGGTATAGTGCTGATGTCTCCCCTTGCAGCACACCCTCGACAACGTCAAAGAAATCTGTCTCCATCCGGTAAGTGAACTTTTATTTATGTGTTCTTATAGATCATCATTATGACTGCGAGAGTCTCATTGGGTAGACTCTTGGCTAGAAGTATTTACCCCATCTTCTGTCAGTGTATGGATATGGTAATAAGTGAATTCATACCCTTCTCATGGGTATTTGTTGGTTGGTTGGCTAGGTTTATGGAATGTCAACCCTTGTAGGTTATTTAACGCCAAATCCATTTTTATACAAATAGTCAGTTCTATTTAAAACAAGTCAGTTTAGTATGAGCATACAGTTTGTCAAAAACATTTTTATTTCAAGCTATTCAGTTTAGTCAAATAGTTTTAATTCAAGTAATTCTTATTCAAACAATTCAGTTGAGTATAAGTATAGATTTTGTCCACATACTATTAAATGTCAAAACTGTTCTACTTAAAACAATTCAGTTTAGCATAAATACATTTTTAATCTCAAAAACAGTTTTATTTTAAACAATTCACGTCAGCATAAGTACGCAGTTTCGATGTCAAAACAGCTATTTCAAGCAGTTCAGTTTAGCATAAGTAAACAATTTAATTGTCAAAAATATTTCTATTTCAAGCTATTCAGTTTTGTCAAACAGATTTAATTCAAACAATTTAGTTCATCATAAGTATGCAGTTTAGTTCTATTTAACCCATAGATAGAGCCCTATCAGGTGCTACTACTCCGAGCAAGAGTGGCCCTGGGAGCGATAGCTCCACATTCCCCAAAGCTCCAGCGTCATTGGAACCTCACCATTAGATTGTTTAGTGTCATACCCAGGACGCTCGAGTGAGGAGGGATGTCTTACCCCTCTGCAGAGGTGAAGTTGGTGTATTCTACAGCTCCAGCCGACGGGGCAACCTGGGTATGATTACGAAATGAGGTGCCCGTGGTGTAATGGTTATCGTCGTAGGAAATGGACACGGCGACACGAGTTCAAATCCTCGACGAGACTGATTGCATTTCACATAGCACTAATACCCTTGGGAAAGGTATAAATCCAATTCTTCTCCTTCCAGTTATGGATAAATAGTTGGGCAGATTGTATTCTTCAGCCTTGGTGAGACAACTACTCTAGGAGAAGGAAAACTGAATTCAAACCAGTTAAACTCCGCTTAAAAATTTACCTTGTGTCATATTGTACTCGAGCGGAGGGGTTGGTGATATGTATTAGTATGAAAGAAGTAAAACGCTATACCTGGCTAGGCGAGGAAGGATATTTACTGGGGATTGAGCAGATTAAAATGTGTTTATATTACCAAGTGGTACGTGCAAAAACCAGAATTTTTCCTTGAGAATGAGATGTGTAAAATTCTCTGGGATTATGATATACAAACGAATTACTTAATCCCACCCAGATGACTGTGTTTTTTGTTTTGTTTTTGCAAAGTTCAAAACGGCAGTAGGTGTAGCAAGTCCGTGTTACGCATGTCAGGGTCCGATAAAACCAAACGAGGTCAGTTAAGTGAGAGGGTCCATCGTTGAAAGACCGAAACCCCACAGGATCTTTTGCGATACATCAGTAAAGATGTATACCACAGTATTGTTATGTATTTCACACCACACAAAATTTAGAATTAAGGAAAGTAGGACATGTTTACAGGAATTGATTCTCTAAGCTCCTAAGGAGACATTGATCTGGAGGTTGCAGGTTCAATCCTGACTGCAGGCGAGTAACAATACAGGAATACCCGGTTATGGCTAACGGAATCAGAACAGGCGACCCTCGTGGATTCAATAAATGACGTAGTTCGGAGTTTCGTGAAGGTTCCCGAGTTCGACAAACACTTGAAGACGTCCAGAGGATATATCGATCGAAATGTTGTGGATATAACAATTAAGATGAAGACAATAGTCTGAAAACCCTTACTGATAAAAAACTTTAACAAGTTAGCATTTTATTGGTTATTTCTCTTGCGGTATAAAACAGAAGTGTTTGTTACACATTCGTTTGTTTGAACCATAAATATGATTTCCTTTGAGTCTTGCAGTCCAGAATATGACCGAGAAACAGACAGGTAATATATGATTCTCGTCTATAATACGCACCTCTTATTTTTTGGATAAAAATATCTAGCAAAATAGCGCGTCTTCTTCACAAATAATTACGGCTTTCAGAATTCTTCGGTCTTTCTTAAGTATAAACTTTAGTATCATCAACGATCACTGCTACGACGGGAACCCAATGTGTTCACGGGTCGTCAATTAATAAAGTAATAAATTGGGCAATGAGCACAGTACGATTTTACTTTACCGAAAAGTAAATAAGCGATCCTGAGAAAAGATGAAAATGTTGCTAAAGAAAACAAAAGAAAGTTGGAAAGAGGTCTAAGAAATCTTAAATTTCTTTCCCCTAAAAATCATATATATATATATATATATAT
>OY757920.1:90864595-90884595 GCA_963585895.1 Sepioteuthis lessoniana
AAAAAAACAAACAAATCACATATACAGATATAAAGCTGGAAACAGATTTTGAACCCTTTGAGTGGAAGAAAATTGGGCCATTGTGGCTTAACTTTATTCGTACTGTTAAACCAAAGATAAGAAGCATTGAGTGGGTGTAAACAGACCGGGAATTACAGTTATTTTTATGTTATATTGCCTTTATTTATGCAAATTTACTTTACGATTGGTTATATATAAATTCATTTGTACCTCCAATATAAAAAAGAAATTTTCCTAAAGATCCTTTCAGTGAAACGTTGGTAGTGAATTTCAGCTATTTCATTCCGTTTTGATAATCTGATCTCTGCAGACGTTGAGATTTTTTTGAATATTTGAATGTCATATAGCCTTTTTTTATCGATCAAAATAAAATAGATATTTTATGATATATATATATATATATATATATATATATATATATATATATAAAAGTGCCAAAATAGGAGAAGTTCTATTTTGTGACTTATTTTTGATTGTTTTTAAGTAGTTTCCAACCGAGGTTATCGTCTAGAGAAAAAAGTTCTGTGAAGACAATACTTCTGTCAGAAAGTTTGAAACGTGATTTTCAAAAAATTTGATCTGCTATAAGAAAAGTAACGAAAAATGAACAGGTGATGGAGCATATCCATTCGTTGAAATCATTGTAAGCTGTAACCATGTCGGTACTACAGGGTGTGGAAGCAAAATTTGGAATATTCTAATATAATAATAAACGACTCGACCATAAAAAAAGATTTATTTTAATTTTAAAAAATGAACAACAAAATACGAAGATTGACACAAAACGGTAAATTTACTCAATATGAGCACTATTATTTCAATTATCCTATCAACACGCCTTCGAAACGATTTGCATGCTTTCATAATAAATTATTGAAACATTTTATTCCATTCTTCCTCAGAAGTAAACTTAAGCGAACCAATATTTTTTCGTGCGTCATAATCCGGGACAGATGTTGGGTTGTGCATATACCATTTGTTCGTGTGGTCAAATTTCAATTTCTTGCACAGTTCCTAATGGATCACTTTGCCTACTCAATCGGGTCTTGTCTTATAGTCTTTCTGTGCTAGTTTGCTCCATTCACTTATTATGTGATTGATGGCATCGTCTCTATCACCACACAACCTACATTTGCTGTTTTGTTGCGTCTTATCTATTCGTGGTTTGATATGATTGGCTCTTATAGCATTGTTTTGTGCTGCTCTTAGGATACATTCAGTTTCTCTCTTAAGCGTTCCCTTTCTTAGCCACGTCTATATTTTCTCGTGGGTGATGTTGTTTATTAGTCGCTTAAAACGTCCATAGAGTTGTTTTCTTCCTATTTTTCTGGTTATCCGGTTGTTTGATGGTTTAAGCTTCCAAGTTCCAAGATACCAAAATATTTGCGAGTTTTCTTTTCTCTTGGTGTTCTAGTTTTGTCGTGATTTGGTAGTTCGATTCCATCCATCACGTGTCATTTTTCATAACTAATATGGCGCATTTTTATATGCCAAATTCCATCCTTCGTGTTGTCAGTATTGTTTCTGGTGGCTGTAATCAGTCTTTCTTCGCGCTTTTTTACGTTTTCTTCGAGTCGTTATATCGATACATCAACGCTGTCTTCAATCCTGGCAAGTCTTCTTCCTCCTTCTTTCTTTGATACATATAGTCTGTCAACGTTATTTCTGGGATGTAACACCCTATTCGTGGTCATTAGTTTTCTTGTTTTCTGGTCTATTTGTTTAAGTTCTTGTCTGGTCCACTTCAAGAATGGTACCGAATATCTTACGATGAGAACAAGCCAGGTATTTTTCTCTTGATTAGGTTTCTGCCATATAGTTTTATCTCGAGTAGCTTTCTGGTTCTTCTGAGATACGCTTTCTTTATTTTTTCTTTCCTCTCCTGATGTTTGATGGTGTAAGCTTCCAAGATCAAAGATACCAAAGTATTTGCAGGTTTTCTTTTCTCTGGTTCTAGTTTTGTCGTGATTTAGAAGTTCGATTCCAAGCATAATTTGTCATTTTCAATTACTCGTATGGTGCATTTTTCCAGGTCAAATTCCATCCCTATGTCCTCACTGCGCGTGTTAGAGTCTCCAATTCATTTTCATTTTTAGCAAACAGTTCGATGTCATCCTTGTACATAAGGTGATTGATATTTTTCTGCGATTTAATAAGTTTGTACCCGGCTGTGTATTTTCTGAATATGTGTTTCAGTGGCATCATCGCAATTATAAATAATAATGGAGATAGTATATCTAATTGGAATATACCTCTTTGGATCTTCGCTTCAGCTAAGCTTTTCCCTCCTGCTATCATTTCCTCACTCCAGCTTTTCGTGGCTTAATCGATAAAGTTTATGAATTTATCTGATAATTTATACATTTTGAGACAGTTTGTTATCCAACTTTGTGAGACCATACGGTATTGATCTTCGGAGTTGCAGACTAAAAATCAAAGTGTGTTGTGTGATTAAAAAAAAATTATATTTAAAAGAAGAAAAAAAATTCAAGATTAATGTTAATACTGCTTGACAATGATTGGTCAATAGATAAAAGTAACCAAATTAAACATGGGACTAGTTGGAATTAACTAAGCTTTTTGGCTTAGAGACGGTACAAGACCGTATGGATGGGGCACGCAGTGAGACTCAAACTCATTTGTGAAGGCTCGATAGACTAGCTTGCTAATCATTATACCACCAGAGATGCCCTCATGGGACTTGTTTTTTTTTCATTGTGATCCAAGTTTTGACCACATACCTACGGGAGCTGGATACATCAGCCATTTTATTTTATTTTATTTTATTTTAATGTAGTTTTTTTTTTTAATAAAAGTTCTTCTTAAGTGTTTATTTGAATGAATCCACGCGTAATATTAAAAGAAATAAAGATATTTTATGATTAAATGAATAAATAAATATGAGAAAAATTTATCAGCGTGCGTTTCCTCTCACTAACTCTCACCGTCTCTCTTTTGCCTCTACTCTTTCGACAAACCAACTAATTAGACAGGAAGTAAAATGATACGGTTATCTAAAGAGTTGGCAAATATTGTTTGGAATAAACATTCAGCGAATGGGAGGGGAATGAACTTAAGTCGGACGAAGAGGGGAAAAATACGGGGATATGCAAAAAGGCAAAGTTTGAAGCAGGGATCTAAGTCTTTAATGTGGACCTCAAACCTTTTTTTTTAGTTTTTAGTATTTCTCTGTCTCTCTCTCTCTCTCAAGCACTCTTTCTCTCTCTCTCTATCTCTCTCTCAATCCATCAATCAATCTCTCTTTCTCTATCTCTATCTTTCAAGCACACAATATAAAACGAATCAAGAGACTCTCATTCTGAAAAGGAGACACATGTGTAAGCTGAGAATGAAGGTGTTTATTCTAAAACATGTCTCAAGAGGAGAAGACACATTACCTCAAGACAAATTTAACGCGTTTACCGTTTCTGTGCTAATAAAGTCAAATATACATGAGCAATTCTCATTTGGAGATAACATGAAGATGTAAGCTAATAGCTCTGAGATAACATAGACGATAGATTAATATATTTGTTTATGGTAAGATAATATTCAAAAGGACACACAGACACACGTCCCGTCGGTAGGAAGTAGAATACGCAGACTGCATCCTCTCCAGAAGAGCAAGACCATTCCCTTACCTCCCTCCCACAAAAAAGAGTGTCCTATGTATAACAGTAATCTGCATCTGGTGGTGAGGCTCATGTACCAAGGTTCTCGATTGTGAGGTGTATCTCTTTGTAGCTATAATTCAAGGTCCAGTCTGATTCAGATTGATAAAAACCGTTGTTTGAAACTTGAGACTTGTTTGAAAATTATTAGAATTAAGTACACATTCTAAAAAACTATATAAACTGCTTGAAAACATCTGATTACAATTAGAAAGAGAAAAATAGTCACGTGAAATAAAGTTAGTCGTGTCGAGGGTGACCCGAATGCTCCCTTTTCAATTGCTACTACACCGAGGTGTTGGGGAAGGCGCTACTCCATTCCCTGGATTGCTCCACCTTACCCTTTATCCTTACCTTATAATGCTGAGTGTTAGCAAAGCGGCATCTAGTACCATTTTTTGAGTTTTTGGTATGACTCGTCCTGGGATTGAAACTTCGTCTCCCGGACCATTGGTAAACACTTTACTAATTGATCGTAAATTATTAGTATTAGGTACATGAAACCATTTGACCATATAATTGATTCTAATTAATTAAAAAATAGTGAGATTAGATAAAAAAAATTTAGATCCTGAAACTATTAGAAAATACTTTTTATTGAATCGGAATATTCCTCAGATTAATAATTTCTTCACGTGTTTTCAAGTATTCCTAACACTTAAATTATACGCCAATATGTTTTGGGGTAAATTTTTGAATTGTTGTACCGGTGCATTAATGCTATTTTCAGTGCTTGAAAGTCCTCTTCCTCCTTCTTTTCTTGACACATGAAGTCTGTCTGTGTAGTCTCTGTGGTGTAAGGCCTTATGCATCGTCATTAGTTTTCTTGTTTAAGTTCTTCCTTCGTTCACTTCAAAAATGGTCCCGAGTATCATACAAAGAGAACTGACTGGTGTTTATCCCTTTGATGAGATTCATGCAATATAATTTGTTTTCGAGTAGCTTTCTTGTTCTCCTGAGATACTCTTTTTTAATTTTTCTTTCATCTCCACTTGTTTAATGTTGTCCGCTTCCAATGTTCCCAAGTAATTGTAAGTTTCTTTTTCTCCGAACGTTCTGATTTTGTCTTGATTCGATAGTTCTATTTCCTCTGTTATTTGTAGTTTCCCGCTTCTTATTATTAGCATTGAATATTTTTCTTTGCCAAATTCCATTCCTAAGTCCTGACTGTATATTCCCACAGCCTGAGTATGACGATTTCCAATTCTTAAAAAAATTTTTTTTTTATATCTATGGCAAACAGTTTGATGTCGTCCATGTACATTAGGTGATTGATCCTTTTTTGTGATTTGGTGACTTTGTATCCACCAGTACATATTTTGAGTATGTAACTGAGCGGTATCATCGCCTTGGAATACTTCTGTCTCGATTTTTACCTCAGCTAAAATTTTACCACCTGACGTCAAGTCGACTCTCATCGTCTCTCTGGTTCTCTGGATAAACTTTAGGATTTCAACGGATATCTTGTATGTTTTGATACTGTGAATTATCCAGAATTGGGGGACCATATCATTAAGCCTTTTTGCATTCAATCCACGCCTGTGCCAGATTTTTCCATCTCGTTTTACTCTTGTTAAGGATGTGTTAATCAGTAGACATGATCTTACTCGTCCCTTTAGATCCTTTGCAGCGTTCTTTTTTTTTTTCATATGAAAATCAATTATTACTGTTGTTGTTGTTGTTGTTGTCATTATCGGTACGAATTTTTCCCACCAGCGTTAGCTGATGGTCTTTTATTGGAATCTGGTTTTTCAGACTCTTCTCAGTATTCTGGACGATGTGAACTAGGCTGTAGCTGTTATTGTAATTATTATTATTAATAATGATTCTATTTTTGTTAATCATATTTTCATCTATTTAAATTTAGTCATTTGTTTCTAAGATTTAATTTTTTTCTATCTACGCTATTCTAACTAAGATATATGTACTCTTTCACAGATTTTGAGCACTCGTTACTAATAAATATAGCAAATCATTTTCTATATACAAATATGTGGGTGTGTATATATATATATGTGTGTGTGTGTGTGCATGTGCGTGTGAGGGGTATGTGTTTATGTACGTGTCTATATATACATGTTCATGGGTGTATGCGTGTCTATATATATATATATATATATATATATTTACTAATCTAATATCTACCAGTATTCACGGTACCAGAAAAAAACCAAAAAAAACCCTGGCCAGGAACAAGAGATAAAAGTATCTCGAATCACCACCCAGGGGGAAAAGAAAAAAAATTTGGGTCAAAAAGAAAGAAAAGGCCAACCTCGTCCGACCCCTTGAAAAAAATCAAGGGATACGCCGTCAGTGGTCAAAAGAAAACCAAAAAACCCTATATATATATATATATCCGTATTCTTTTGTAATTCAGAGTTTACCTACTTCCAGACAGGTTACCATTACAAGGTAGAAGAAGACAGCCTGTCCTACTATTTACCAATATCTGGGGGTGGGAGGAACTAGATAAATTCATCGTTTTCACAAGGGCATTAACGCGAAATGAAAGGCTAACAACCTCAGGTTGGATTTAAACTTGTTAATCAATTTCATTTCCGATGACGATGGGCGTGTGATTGTGTATTTGTATGTGCACGAAGTAGTGTGTGTATTTGTATGTTCACGTGGGAGTATGTGTGTAAGTGTGTTTGCATGTGCGCGTGAGTGTCTGTGTGTGTGTGCGTGCTCGTGGGAGTCTGTGTATGTGTATTTGTATGTGTCCTTGGGAATGTCTGCGCACGGAGGAGTATATTTGTGTATTTGTATGTACACGTGGGAGTGAATGCGTGTGTGTGTGTGTCCCTCTGTGTGTGTGTGTGTGTGTGTGCGCGCACACGCGAGGGAGTATATGTGTGTATATTTGTGGGTGTGCTGGCCAGTACGTGTGTGTGCCTGTGTGTGTGTGCCTGTGTGTGTGTGTGTATATATATATATATATATATACAAAAGCACAGTAAATCATTTGAGTGTGTGTATGTAAGGGAGAGAGAGAGAGACAGAGAGAGACAGAGACAGAGACAGAGAGAGAGAGAGAAACAGTTTCTTCTTAGCATACCTTTCTTTTGTATCCCGTTCAGACATTCCTTTGTTTCGTTATACCATTCTCTAGCCCGCATCAAGACGTCTTTTTTTTCAAGAACAGTTCGTCGACGGGATTTGTCGTGCATTGTTTATTTTTAATTACAATTGCCAATCCAAACAATAATAAGCGTGACATTTATGCGAGAAAAAAGTGTCTTATTTACCGGTTCATGGCAAAAAGATTAAAAAAAAATAGAAGTAAAAATAGGCGTCTTTATTATCCAAAAATATGTGGCAATTGTTAAAAGATTTTAACTGTTTTTTTTTTTGTTTTTGTTTTTACATTGCTGGTATTATGAATATGCGAATCATTAAATATATCAAATCTTTTTGTGTAAAACATTTTTTTGTTTCTTTGTAATCATCTGTTCCGAACTAACACATTGGTTTGGTTCAGTTTTATGGCACATCAACCATTTAGGTTATTTAATACCAAATCCATTTTTATACATATAAGTAAGTAAAATTGGTGACCGTTGCCGAGGGCGACCAGAAAGCTCCCTTTTTAGTAGCTACTACACTGAAGTGTAGGGGAGGGCGCTACTCTTTTCCCTGGATTGCTCCACTTTACCCTTGATATGTACCTTATATTACTGAGTGTTAAGCAAGGACGTATCAAGTACCATTTTTAAAGGCTTTGGTATGACCCGACCCGGGTTTGAACCCGGGTCTACCGGACCATTGGCGGACATATAAACAGTTCTATTTCAAACAATTCAGTTTTGTGTAAGTTTACAGTTTAGTTCTATTTGACCTATATATAGAACTCTATCAGGTGCTACTAGAGTGAGCCTGGGAGCAATGGAAATTAAGGGGTACTCCGCATTCCCCAAAGCTCCAGCATTACTGGAACCTTAACATCAGATTGTTTAGTGTTATATCCAAGATACTCGTTGGAGGAGTCTTACACCTCTGCAGGGGTGAAGTCGGTGTATTCTCTTGTGCCAACTAGCCGGACAAAGAATAGTATAGATCATCATCATCATCATCATGTCGTGCTGGTAGCACGGATATCCCTGACCCTCTCTCGCCACTTTTCCCTATCGTTCATCGCCTCAGGCAGGTCTTCAGGACAAAATCCTGTATCCTCACATAGTTGCTGAATGTATGTTCGTGCTGGTCGTCCTGCTTTTGTACGGCCATGTGTGGGGGTCCATAAGAGTACATCACTTATAGTATATATAAGTTAATTGATAAGACATTGGTTTTGTTTCTTTGCTTAATGGCATATCAACCTTCGTTGGTTGTTTAAAGTTAAAGCCATCCTTATAAAAGAATAGCAGTGATATGATTCATCCCATCCCCCGGAGATAAGGAGGGGCATACCTTTATAAGTATATTAGTTCGAAAGTGTACGTAATTTGCGCAACCGGAGTTCGAACCTGCAGACTTCAAAAGTATATCCAGCAGCTGCACCATTAGATTTAAAAATTGTTCCCATATATTATTAACAAGTGTATGTAAGTGGGCATTGTAAAAGCTATCCCCTGCACAGATGTAAGACTCCTTAAAAGGAGGTATCTTGGGTATGACACTAAAACAAATTTATTGTGGAGTTCCTATTATTTGCCATTACTCCCAGGTCCACTGTGAATTCGAGAGATGAAGCTGTTAGGGTCCTATTTATAGGTAAAATAGATTTGTTTAAAGATCATGCGTATATCATACGAAGACTGGATTCCTTTTAGCCCTGTCGCCTGTAGCTGGATAATACACCGTCTGCATCTCTATAGAGGGATAAGATACCCCCCCAACGAGTGTCCTGAATATTACACTAAACCATCTGAGGGTGAGGCTCCAGTAATGCTGTAGCTTTGGGAAATGCAAAATAACCCTTCATTGCCATCGCTCCCAGGTCATCGTTGGCCCGTGGTTGTAAAATTGACTTGTTTGAAATAGAACTGTTTCGTCATTTATTTGTGTGTAAACAAGAGACTGATGTTTAATTGAATAGTAAGTAATATATAGATATCATATTACCTAACCCCTCCGCTCGGGCAGGATATGACACAATGTCAGTCTTTTTAAGCGGACTTTAACAGGTTTCAATTCAGAGTTTTCCTTCTCCTAGACTAGTTGCCTCACCAAGGCTGAAGAACCTAGTCTGCCCTACTATTTACCCATAGCTGGAGGGAGAATACTTGGATTCATACCATTCCCAAGGGTATTAGTGCTATGTGAAATGCAATCAGTCTAGCATTTGAATTCGTGTTGCCGTGTCCAATTCCTACGACGATAACCATTACACCACAGGCACTTCCTATATAATATATATAAGTAATATATAGATATCTTTGGAATTATTTAACTGGGTGAATGTATGAACTAAGCCTCGTTTGCAAACGGTAACAAAAATGTGTTTACAAATCGTATCTAATATATGTTTGTTTACTCTGTATGTTTACCTTTATAATTCGCCGCGACTGGGAGGGAAGTGACGTTAGTTGTTTCTCATTGGCCAATACCATTTTAAAAACTCATTAGCAGTAGCATTTAAAAATGTTTTTCTTTTGAGGTGTGAACTGTGTGATTTTGCATGCTGGGCGTATTTTTACTGCAGGATCGCCGACTGGAAAAAAAGTTTCAGTAGGGTCACTTGGGAGAGCAAGTATGATGTTGGAAGACCCGAAACTTGTAAGGACCCCAAGAACATCACTGACGAGGCGATTGTGTGCACTTTTTTTAAGTGTGTGACTACAATATATATGTATAAAGAGGATTTGGCATTAAGTAACATTCAAATGTTGATATGCCATGAAACTGAACCATGCTATGCAGCTGTAAATTACTTGAATTAAAAGTAATTACTTGAAGTTATGAAATTTTTACTGTATTTTTATTAGTTACTTGAAAATATATAACTGTGTGCAAAATAATTATTATTAAATCGATGAAATTACTTGAAGTCATTGGATCATAGTTTTTAGATTGGAATACTCGAAACCATGTAACTGTGTACAAATTCTTTGTATTTGATAGGAATATTTGATTTTGTATAACTGAATACAAAAATCTCTTAAGAAACAACCACACAAAAATGTAATTATAACGGTACAATGAATGCGATTCCCTAGCCTCTAAACATTAAATAACCTCAGATTGGTTTAAATGTCGGAAACACCAATCAGTTATGATTATCAACTAGTTGAAAACACACTTAACTGGCGAGATTTGTAGCTAGTCTCCCCGAACAATTTTTTTTATGATTTATAGATTAATAAACGCCATAGAGTGGTTAATGGTTGGAGCTTATGAGTTTAAATTTATTTTTAATGGAATATCAACTTCTCATGGTTTATCTAAATCTGACTCGTTCATAAATATTTGATATGCTCTAACTTTATATTCCTAAACGTTCATTGAAGTCTATCTTTATTATTTTACTCTTTTGAGAGTTTTTCACACTAATAATACTTTGTGGACTTTGCCGTTCTGACTGACTCGAGGATAAAACTGAAGGAAAGCGAAAGAGAGATAAGTACCTCAACCTTGCAAGGGAACTGAAAAAAAATATGGAACATGAAAACACGATGATACCAACTGTAATTGGTGCACTCGATACAATCACCAAATAATTGGTACAAGGACTGGAAAATAAATAAATAAGAGGACAAGTGGAGGCCATCCAAACTACAGCATTGTTGAGATCAGCTAGAATACTAAGAAGACTCCTGAGGACTTGAGGAGACTTGCTGTCACTAAGACTCCAATGGAAAACGATCAGGTAAAGTTAGTGTGAAAATTCTCAAAGGTGTAAGATAGTATTATTATTTACTCATTAGAGTTTTTCACATCAGCGTTAGCTGATGGTCTTTCACTGGAGTTTGAGTGACAGCAAGTACCCTCAAGTCTCCAGGACTCTTCTCAGTATTTTGGCCGTTCTCAAAAATGTAGTAGTTTGGATGGTCTCCCCTCGGTCCCCAACTTCCAAGTCCTCCAGTCCCTTTAGTAAACCTTTAGTTACTGTTCCAAACGAACCAATTACAATTAGTATAATTGTCACCTGCATGTTCTATTATTATTATTCGCTATGTTTATATTCATGGGGGTGTCCTCGTGGTGTAATGGTTAAAGCGATTGACTGCAGAATCGTAATGAGCGAGTTCGTACTCCAGTCGTTCTATTACGTTCACTTTCGGGCAAATACCCTTGGGAAAGGTATGAACCCCCCCTTATCCTCCCAGCTATGGGTTAAATAGTACCACTACTGTTCTTCTTGGAGAATAGCTTTGGCATTAAATAACCCACAAAGGTTGATATGCCATTAAACAAAAGAAACCAAACCAAACATTATATTCAGAAATCTACAATAAATTGATGCAAATAATTATGCATTTACTCCTCCTGACAAATAGAGTCAAGCAAGTTTGAATTCGAGTTTTCTTTCTCTTAGACCGATTGTTGTACTAACGAGCCCGATCTCCTCACCGACTTACCGGTAGCTCAAGGGAGAATAGATGGATTCGTAGTTTTCTAAAGAGTATTAGCACTACTTAAAAAGCAAACAACCTCATCCAGGATTTGAACCCTGGTCGCCCGAGTCCACCTTCTTCGACGATTACCACTGCACCATAGCTACTTCCAAATCAATGCAGCTAGTTTAAACAATTATATGGTTTCAAGTAACTAATAAATAATTTTGATACAGTCGAACCATGAGTAATTTAATTTTCTTAATTAATTATTTGCACTTATATGGTTTCAAGTAACTAATAATTATCCTGAGTAAACAATAATAGCATCAAGTACCTATTCTTAATACAAATAATTTGGATGCAATTAGATATTTTCAACTATTCCTAACATTGCTACTTCTATTAACGAATAAACAGTTGTTTGCACGCAGTTATATGTGTTCATGTATGGCAATCGAATATTAGTAATTTCTAAACAGATCTATGTGATACATACATGGGACCCAAACAATTATACCACTTCCAGTCAGAGTGAACCTGGAAATAATGGCCAGGAATGGGTACACCCTCCAGACCTCCCGAATTGGAGCTTTGTTACCAGATGCAGTTTAATGTCTTCCACTGGTCACTCCTTTGGGAGTGGATCTTCCCCCTCCGCAGAGAATATAGTAAGTGTATATTAAGCCCCGCTGAAAAGTTTTCGCTTCTAGGTAACCATTGCTTATGTGAATATAACTCATTATTTTTCTATGATCAGAAATATCTCAGGTAAAAGCTAAATAAATAATGATACAAATTTGGATCAAAACTTGGAAAATCTTAGGCAAAATTTCTACTTTATATGACTAAACACGCAGTTTCTTCCAAGCAGCAATCGTGTCGATACTGCTATATGGATGCATTACATGGACGCTGACTCAACGTCTGGAGAAAAAGCTTGACGGCAACTACACAAGAATTCTGCGAGCAATATTGAACAAGTCCTGGAGGCAGTACCCAACAAAGCAGCAGCTGTGCGGCCACTTAACAGCCAACATAAAAACTATCAAATTAGACGAACCAGACATGCGGTACATAGCTGGAGAAGTAGGGACGAGCTCATAAGTAATGTAATCCTGTGAACCCCTACAAAGACAAGACGACTAGCTCGAACATACATACAGCAGCTATGTGACGATACGAGATGTAGCCCTGAAGGCTTGCCGGAAACAATGGACGATAGGGAGTGGTGGCGAGAGAGGGTCAGGGATAATCCTTGCTGGGGAGTGTGACATGGTAATGATGACTAAACAAAGAGATCAAGATCAGGTTAGTCAAGGTGATGGGCACACAGTAAGAATCATGTTTAGTATGGTGCATTTCGACATTTAGTTAATAATGAATATATATATATATATATATATATATTAGCATCAGTTGGATTTATCTTTCAGTGGCTTTTTCTTGCAAATCTCAGTTTGTTAATCTACGACTGTTAATCAAGCATCTTGAATCAAAAATAAATCACGCGCTTCGGAGAGAATTTGAACTCATCTTTAAAAAAAATTCTGGTTGGATGTTTTACCTTGAGTTCAAGTCTTGCTGGAGGTATATTCTTCATTTTCGATTCATACTGCATAATTTTAGATGTCGGGGAATTGTACCACTACGGTCTCAAATAGAACGTTGTAAAGTTACACACCAAATCTACGGTTGTGCCATCACTTGCTTGAACGGGTCGATGTGTGTATTGCTACATGTTAAGTAAGTAAGAGTCGGACCCTGTTGTAAACTAACCGTGGGAAAAGTTGACGAACACACGAGACGCTGCCTAGGTTGACTAACGCTAAAGTTTATTTGTTATTACAATTTGTAAGAAAGAAGAGAGTATGAAAGCTTAGTCACCCATATTAGCTAGTCTTCAACTCACGTTTTAACATTTTCAAATCCGGCAGCTAAGTACCTTTCAAACCCAAGTCGTCCGCTTACTCTCGCCTGCTATTGGAGGGATGACCATATCCATTTCTAGTGGTTCCGCACCTGCGCAGAAGTTTTGAGACCACCGTTTTTTTTTTTTCGAGTCATGTTTTAATTACCGTTGTCATTCAACCAGGACTGGCTGACCTACAATCAGTGGTTTAACCTGGGTCACTCAGAGGTCATCTGGCCTTTCCTGTAGATTCTATATCTACTTTTTCGTCTTCTTATTTTTTCTTATCTCTTTCTTTCCCCTGAAATTAGCCTCTCGATCTCTTTATAACTTGAAAGTAATGTATTACATTACAGAGTAATGATCAACGTGTTCCACAAAAAAAGAAAAAAAAAAAGAAGAAAACCTCATAAAGAAGACGAATCAATTAATACAAATGTTGATCGATCATCTAAGATAAATCGATTAAATCTAAGATCATTACTGAAACAATATATACACTGCTGAAATATTACTGTATACACATACTGCTGCTGTAAAAAAAAAACAACAAAAGCAACATCAACTACCGCAGTTGTGTGGCCAAAAAAGTCTATATCAGATGGGAATCTTCATCACTAAACCAGAACACCCTCGTAGTACTATACAATAGCATAAGATGCTTTCAGTTTATCATTTCATAGTTGGAATGCCAGATCAATATGAAGTTACTATGTATGACCATTTGTCACGTCCGTAAATTCAATTATGTAAGATTTGAATTAATTGATTATAGGACACTGAATGTGAACAAGGTGGGATTTTTCAGGATATTCACCTGGGCCGTCTGATATTCGTGTAGGATGGGGTATTAAAGTCAATGATAGATTCGAGGCTGAATAGCCCCCCTCCGGCTCTCGTCGAGTCACTCTTGAGTCAAATCCTGTCTGGTGGGAGGCAGCGATTAATAATTCACAAGTGAAGTCAGTGTACAAAATCTCAGTAATGAATCGTCATTTTGTGCTCTTAATTTGGAGAATATGACGAGATGATAACGTCATTAAAAAGTTGTGATAGCGTAGGGAATATTTTGTGTATTCAGAATATTTGCAATATCTTTGTTCCGAGCATCAGATATCAATCATTATAGACTTTAATCGTTATAAGCTTTAAAATTCTCTATTTGCGTACAATCGCTATACAGTTGCCTAGGTAAGTAATATATATGTCATGTAGGGTTTTATATATATATGTATATATATAAAACCCTACATGACATATATATATATATATATATCAACCCATGGGCAAAATAGAGTGTTCCACTCTTGTCCAGAAGACCTGGGTTCAATCCGAAATCAAGTCATACCAAAAACTCAAAAAATGATACTTGTTACTTCCTTGCTTAACACTAAACATTATAAGGTACGGAACAAGGGCAAGTGGCACAATCCAGGGAAAGAAGTGGCGTCCTCCTCTACACCTCGCTGTTTTAGCTTATGAAAATGAAGCCTTCGGGTAGCTCTTGACTACTGTCGAGCAACTTGTGTATATATATATATATATATATATATAATGCAGTTTGGCATATCCATCAATAAAGAATGCTTAGTATCAGTGACAGCATATTTAGATCTAAGTTAGACAGCGTGTAACTGCTAGTTTCTTGCGAATGCAATTATATATATATATATATATATATATATATATATATATATATATATATATATATATATATATATATATATATATATATATAAAACCCTTCCGTTGCGGGCAGGATGTGACACTAGGTTAATTTTTAAGTTTCCTTAATGCTAGACCGGTTTCCGTACTAAGTCTAAAGAACACTGTCTGGTTTACTATTTTAACCATATCTATCTCTCGATCTATCTATGTGTGTGTGTGAGTATATATATATATATATATATATATATATATATATATATATATATATATATATATATATATATATATATATATATATATATATATATATATATATATATATATATATATATATATATATATATATATATATATCGATAAGTGTATGCGTGGTAAGGCAGGGAAATTAGTTTATATAAAAAGGAAGTATACAAAATAACTTTGTGTGATTACTCAAGCAGATCTTCAATAATTTTTTTATTAAATTTTTAACGAGGTTAAAAAAATCCACTTCGTCCTAAATACATGAAATTATTATCTCTCTCTCTTTTTTTCTCTGTCTCTGTCTCTCCCTCTCTCTCTTTCTTATATATATATATATATACATATATGTGTGTGTGTGTGTGTGTGAATAGTGAAGAGAATTTAATTGAAAATAAATGTCTTTAAGGCTTGCTCTAACTTTTTAATCACATTAGAGAAATGAAAGATGTAATGGAAAATATCTGCTTGAATTATAAATTCTTGGAGAGTACAATTCATTATCTTCTTAATTTTATAAAATTCTTTTCTCACTAATTCATTTGTTTATTTTACTCGTAAGAGGAAGTTAGAAACTTAAAATGATCCCTCAATACCAATAAATTATCTACTAAAAGGGAAAATAATTCTTTAAAGAACTTTATTTGCTTCTGATTTGCTAAGCTAGGCTTAAGTTTGGCACAAGGATAAAAGTATGGAGTACTCGGTGAGAATTGAAGTGGTTTAGTTAATACTAACAATGTCGATTTTCGAAAAATTGCATTATATATACATGGAATTCATGTGATTGATAATAGTCCTAATACTACTACTAATATTGTGTTCTTTTTTGTTTCAGATTTGAAAATTGTATACTATAACAACTATTAATCCTCGATGACAATGCCTGTGACAAGAGAGGGAAAATATTTTGCCTCACTTCTTATTTGGAGACAAAAATCATTCAAAATTCTCCCAAAATAGATGCAACCTATTAATCTGATAATGACTTATTACAGAGACAAGAAACTCAAAACAAATTTGCATGTCCTCGAAGCTGATATAATAACAATTAAAAAACACTGATTTAACGTATCTAGTTCAAAATATGCATTTTTTACGGGACGTGTTCCAAAATGTCTCAGTAATAAATCATTATCATATTAATATGTTGCATCTATTTTGAGACATTCTGTATATGAAAATGGACACAGCAGGCCGATTGCCCAGTCAGCTGGGGCTGTAGAATACACTGACTGCACCTCTGCAGAGGGGTAAGACCTCCCTAACGAGTGTCCTGGATATGACACTAAACAATCTGATGGTGAAGTTCCAGCAGTACTGGAGCTTTGGGGAATGCGGAGTACCCCTTCATTGCCATCGCTCCCAGGTCCACTCTGGCCCGGAGTGGTAGCGCCTGATAGGGCACTATCTCTGGGTTAAATAGAACTAACAGCATACTTATGCTAAAATGAATTGAGTAAACTGAATAGCTTGAAATAGAAACGTTTTTGACAATTAAACCATACTTACACTTAAACTGCGTGCTTATGCTTAACTGAATTATTTCAAATAGAACTGTTTTTCGGCATTAAAACTGTATTTACACTTAACTGAATTGTTACATATAACTGCTTAAATAGTTTGAAATGGAAATGTTTTTGACAATTAAACTGTGTACTTATGCTAAACTGAACTGTTTTCAATAGAACAGATTATTTACATAAAAATGGATTTGGCGTTAAATAACCTACAAAGGTTGATATGCCATAAAACCAAACAAACCAAACCAAACAACAGGCAGATAGAGGAATGATAGGGACGTGGTGATTGATCAATACATAGTAAGTATCGATGAATATATTGTGAAGAAGAATGAGGTATGATCGTAACATTGAGCGTTATCAATAGTTATATGTTGAGTATCGATCGATATATAGTGAAGTAGAGTGTGATCAGATAGCTTGATTTGGTTTATTTGTTTAAGGGCATATCAACCTTCGTAGGTTAATTAATACCAAAATGGTAAAGAAATTCAAGCATTTTTATATGTTTATTACTCCGAAAATGAATATTATTAAACGAATGCAGTTTGAAACCTCTTACAACGATGTCACAGTTGATCAATGGGTCAAATAGAACGGTTTAAAAATTATTCATATTCGATAGGACCGTGTGTAAAAAAAAGAAAATAATGAGAAACCACAACACAACAAATATAAATATGAACGTGCAATGAACGTGATTCCCTAACCTCAAGGCATAAAATAAACGTAGATGGTTTGAAATTGCTGTTAAATCAAACAAAAACAAATTCTTCTGAATGTTACTGAGTTCGACAATTGAGACTTAAGATGACCGAAGAGTGAAGCGGTCGAAATGTGGTAAATCATATAAAGATCACGTTTTAGCCCTAAATGCATTTTTTTTAAATTGATTTCCTCAAGTTATGTAGTCCTGCCGATGGTTATTAAAAGGCGTTGACTGTATCCCCTGCAGAAGTGTGAGACTCCGCCACACACAAAAAAAGGAGTGTTCTTCGAATTGATATGCCATAGCCAACCTTAGTGGGCAGGGGATCTGGAATACGCTGACTGCATCTCTGTAGAGGGATAAGATCCCCCTCCAAACGAGTGTCCTGGATATGACATGAAACAATCTGATAGCGAGGCTTCAGCCTTGTAGATTTGGAGGATACGGAGCACACTTTCTCTGCCATTGCGCCCAGGACCACTCTTATCTGGAGTGGTAGCATCTGATAGGGTTTCTGTCTTTGGGTCAAATAGAAAAAACCTGTGCAAACAAATGACTGATGTTAAATTGTGACTGTTATTTAGGAATACTTAAAACCCTTCAGCAGGTTCGTTTAAGAATTTTATCTACAAAATGAGTTTACAAATAATCTATATATTTGATATTTATATATAAGCTGGATTTGGGATTAAATAACCTACAATGGTTGATATGCCATAAAACCAAACCAAACCAAATCATATATATTTAATATATATGTATAAAGAGGATTTGGCATTAAATTACCTACAATGGTTGATATGCTATAAAACCCAACTAGACCAAAACCAAACGTTGTAGCCAACAATGGAATTATGTGAATATTACTCAGTTACAGCCGATTTTATTGAAAATGTTCAGTATTTAAACCCGAGAAAATCTAGAAGATTTTGGAAAGGAGTTTTCTGTTGAAGAGATGATAATGATAACAATAATGTTTTTTTTTGTTTTGTTTTGTGATTTTTCTCGATCAGAACAACATCTTGTACCGGATAGCAATCATTATGTCAAGGTTCGGACTAAATAAACATCTTTTGAAATAGATAAACAATATTTTCGAAAGGAAACAGATGTTTCGATACTTTATTGGTGAAGAAAAAGAACTTCTGATACATTTGCCTGTCCTTTATTGTTAGTGATAAAGAAGAAACTCAAGCCCGACTCAGGTGATTACATTTTGTGTTTTTTTTTCCTTTTGAATTCATGAACGCCTAACTCTTTTAGCAAGCCTTCTTCCATAATTTGCAAATTATCTGCGGCTTTTCTTTCTCTCGTAAATGGCGAATTCAACCTCAAAAGAAATAGAATGATCATCTAACTTAAAAGTTCATAAAATCCTGCAACAGTTTTAAAATTTAGTCACTTACATAGTCAAAAATGATTAGTTGATTAATTTTAACGGCGTGTCAACCTGTCTTGGATTATTCTATGTCTAGACGTTAATGAATCGCTTTCATTATCCGTTTTATTTACATTTTGTATTGTTATTCCTTAAGACGTTTTTTTTTTTTGCACGTGGTCTTATCGAATGAAAATAGTTTAAAATAGTTCTATTCGATCCACAGATGGGTTACCTGGTTGGTTGGTTGGCTGGTTAGGTTTTATGGCATATCAACCTATGCAGGTTATTTAACGGCAAATCCATTTTTATGTGAATCATCAGTTCTATTTCAAACAATTCCGTTTAGTCAAACAGTTCTAATTCAGTTAAGTATAAGTAAAGATTTTGTTTATACACAGTTAAATGTCAAAACAGTTCTATGTTAAACAATTCAGTTGAGTGTAATGTCAAAAAATAGTTCTATTTCAAATAATTCAGTTTAGCATAAGCATGTGGTTTAAATGTAAGTACGGTTTAATTGTCAAAAACATTTCTATTTCAAGCTATTCAGTTTGGTCAAACCATTCAGTTTAGCATAAGTATGTCGTTAGTTCTATTTAACCCATAGATAAGACCCTTATCAGGTGCTATCACTCCGGGCCAGAGTGGACCTGGGAGCAATGGCAATAAAAGGGTACTCTGCATTCACGAAAAGGGTATTCGCATTCCCCAAAAGGGTACTCAACATTCACCAAAAGGGTACTCCGCATTACTGGAACCTCACCATGAGATTGTTTAGTGTCATATCCAGGACACTCGTTAGGGGGATCTTACCCATCTGCAAAGGTGCTGTCGGTGTATTCTACAGCCCCAACTGACTGGGCACTCACAGATGGGACCAGATAAGATACATCTACTTCGGGTGAAAGTAGACTTGAAGCTAATGGCAATATACAAATGCTATAAGGACTTAGTAAAAACCATATAGAAGTTTTATTCTTCGTATACTTTTTGATTATCACACTTAAACATGACAAAATGTTCAGAGTATCAAATACAGAAAGAACACCGCAATCCATTCCGAAAAAGAGTCTTAACTGCATACGGCGAGACTCCTGGTCAAAAGATCTGGGGATTGCAGGGTACACTGTCATTGCCATCACTCCCAAGAGCACTCTGATTGGAGTGCCACTTCTCTCTAGAACCCCATCTAGGAGTCAAATGTATTTGTATAAAAATTAAACTTATTCAATATGAGCCATGATCATTATGATGCTGCTAACACGATGTTTCTTGACTCTCACTAACCATCCATCCTTATCATCCGTTGCTCCAGGCAAGTCGTCTAGATTGCATCCAGTGTCAACACAAAGCTGATATATGTAAGTTCTTCAGTTTCA
>OY757920.1:90887095-91062095 GCA_963585895.1 Sepioteuthis lessoniana
AAGGCAGTGACCACAAAACTACCGAATGTTAGCAACCATTAACCAGTTTAGTACTTTCGTGGTTAACCATTTAGTGAAAGAATATACTGTTAGCATAATGACACGATGACCCGAATTCAAATTCTTGCACAAGCTGTTTGCATTTCATTTCAGGCTAATATACTGGGAAAAGTATAGATCCGTCTGTTGCCCTCTTTAACAATTGGTGAATAGGGAAAAAAGAGTGGGGTTCATTAGTCTTGATACAACAACCAGTCTAGGAAAGGAAAACTGTACTCCACTTAAAAATTACCTTGTGTCACATCTTATTCGTTGTGGTGGTGGTGGGGTGCTGGCCAAATACAAATAAAAAACTCGTTTATTTACGCGTGAGGAAAAATCTTAATAATTTTAACTCCATAAAAATGTCGTTAATCATCCCCACGGATATGTATATGTATTTGCATTTATTCTAAGTTATCTCGTTAAAAGTATTCCTCAACATTGAATTGAATTAATCATTTAAAAAACTGTCTCCGCAAAAAAAAAAAAAAAAAAAAAAACTTGAATTATACATTCAAGTTTAGTAATTGATTGTGTAAATAAACATTTATTTTACATATGGTTTGTATATTGTCATATATTTTTACATGTGATATATTTGTATATGATACGTATACTATTCAATTTGACAGTTACAACTTCCCCCGGACAAACATTTCCACTTTATTTGAAATACATTTTTATTGTAAAGTCATTTCAGATATATTTCTATAAAATACAATCTTTGGCAGGCAATATATTTCTATACTGATGTTATTTGCAGTCTATTTCTGTTTAAAAAAGAAAAAAAAAAACTGCTACGAAATTTGAAATCCTTTTACATCTAAACTTTTGAAAACATAACTTTCTTTATTTGCGATACATTTTTATAGAAGATAATTTGATATGAATTTCTTGAGTAATTTCTACTGTAATTTTCAACTTTTCAATCAATTTTTTAAAAATCTATCAATGTTGGTATGATTTTTATAGATAGTATTTACTAGATTTTAATTAGTTTTCTCCTTTTTTTGTTTTTGCGCTTAACTACAAACCTGACAGTTATTAGTCGTATAAGTCTAAATTCATTTTTGCTGTCACACACACACACACACACACACACAGATATACATATATGTTCCAAAAATAATGCCCTTTATTTATTTCTCGTATTCAACTTTTTATTTACCCTAGTGGAAATGGTGACTCCGAGGATCATTAAATAAGTTTCCAGACTTTTTTGTAGGGGCATATTCATTGATAGTACACACATGACATTCTAGAAGTAATCTCCTCCGGCTGCAATGCACTTGTTGTACCGTTCCAACAGCTTCTGGAAGGCCCCATGGAAGTCCTCTTGTTTGAGCGTGTCAATGACCTTCGTCACAGCCTCTTTCATCTCCTCAGTCGTCTTATAACGATACCCTCTGAGCTTAGGGAATAAGCAAATGTCACAGAGAGAAAGGTCTGGACTATAGGGAAGGTTAGGAACTGTCTTGATACCCATCTTGGTCAAATAGTCTGTGACAAGGATGGGGTTGTGAACAGGTGCATTGTCCTGGTGGAAATGCCACTGAGCCGATTTGAAGAGTGCTGGCCTCTTCCGACGGAATCTCTTGCTGATCTCCCTTAAAACCTCAATATAGTAACCCTAACCCTGACCCTTTGGCCAATCAACTCTGATCTATTGACTTCCTGACTCCTCCCACACCTCTCATAATCCCTCAGGGACTCTCTGTCTTCCTTGAATCTCTTATGTCACTCAAAAACTGATGCTCGATTCCTGCAAGATGCTCCAAAAGCAGTCTGAAGCATTCCATACGTTTCTGTGGCATTTTTTCCAAGTTTAAAGCTGAATTTTATTGTATATTGTTCTTCTAAAGTGTCAGATTGGATTTTTGAAATTCACCAGCTGTGATATTCAGGCTTTAGTAGGGTGTATTCCAATTGCTGCTGTAGCTGTTGATTTGAATCTGAAATCATAAAAATTGGTCAGTTATCTCATAAGATGTATAGCAATAAGATACTGAATTTTTAAGAGTCTACGACAATTTCGAATTCCCATACAAAAAAAGTCTGGAAACCTATTGAAGGCAATTTGTATGTAGCTGAACAATTGATCGTCATCATACTTGATGTAGTTTTCACAGAAATAAAGGAGTGGGATTATTTTGAGACGCCCATTTGAACACACGTACACACACACACACACACACACACACACAGACGTGGCGATATCTCCACACGAAATGATGGCTCTCTGAAACTAGTGGACAAGTTCACCTTACTTCTCGCCTACCGAAAATGACATTAATATGCAACTAAGAAAGCCATAGACAGCTACCGAGAGGCTATCGGTCATATGAAAGTCAAACCTATCCGATAAAACGCATTTTTCCAAGCCATGGTGGCGTCCATACTACTCTATGGATGCACCACCTAGACGCTAACTTAGCGCATGGAGAAAAAACTTAACAGCAGTTGAACAAGGATACTACCACAAAACGGCAGCTGTACGGCCACCAAGCATCCATTTCGAAGATCATCCAAATTAGTCGAACAAGACATGCAGGACACTACTGGGGGAGCAAGGACGAACTCATAAACGACGTTCTCATATGGACCACTTCACATGGACGCGCAAGTGTAAGACAACCAGCGAGAACTTATCTACCACAGCTCTATACAGACACAGGATGTACCTTGGAAGACCTGCCAGAAGCGATGGATGATAGGAACGAATGACTAGAGAGGCTTAGGGAAATCCGTGCAAGCAACATAAGCGGATATATATAAAACAAAAGCAATTATGATACATAACCGTTTAAATTTCCTTCGCTTGCGCTAGTTTCCTCGTGACTGAATGGTAGAATCTTGGATTGGCATTTGAGTCGACTGGATTTCGATCCCAGCCTGTCTAGCCACACTAAAGAATTCTGATAGAACGAAACAGATCTGTCTGTGGATGACTATATATATTTTGGTGTTCGATGGGTTATTATCATTAAAAAGGAGTCGTTACTTGAAAGGATGCAATTATCTAACTATTTACCTATCTATCAAAGGTAAAAATAATGGAATTAGTACTCTTAAAGGAGGTTCACATTAGTTTTTTCCTAAACATTGGTTATTCTAATTTTTCCTTTGCAGTGCCTCACATGTCTTTTTGGTTTTACTTGCATGGTTTGTGAGATGGAAGATAAGTTGGCGTACAACTGTAGGTCTATGTGCTGTTATATTCAGAATTTGTTCAAAACATCTCGCTCGCAGCATTCTTGTATTGCATCCAGCAAGCTTTTCCTCTCTGTGTTTCGTTAGAGTCTTGGTAATGAATCTATACAACGGTATTGAAAGCCACAGCTTTTATTTTATCAGAAAGATCAATTTTTTTATGAACAATAACTTGTCAATTGTCGCTCACGCCTTCACTTGGTGTATGTTGGCTTCAGTTTCAGTGGAGGAGATATTGCTGCCGAGGTATTTAACTGGTCTACTAATGTCAGAGGTTTGCTACTTTAAGTAGTAATGCCTTTTTTGTTTAAAACACAAGAAATATTTTTGCGTTTGCGTAATACATAAATACATACCTACTTACTTATATATATATATATATATAAATATATATTTCTACTCGACCTTTATACTGGCAGATATATCAACATCTATTTCTGATCGGTTGCTGTGATGGACTGTTGCAGCGTTTATTTTAATTTATTTAGTTTTTTTATTTTATTTCAGAGTTCAAATCGGCAGTAGGCGTAGCAAGTTCGTGGTATGTACGTAGGGGTCCGATTGACATAGACGAGGTCAGCAAAGTGAAGGGATTTAATGTTGAAAAACCGAAACCCCTGAGGACCTTATGTGATACATCACTAGGGATATATACGACAGCATCTCACACCTATATATCATCATCATGTCGCGCTGGTAGCATGGATATCCCTGATTCTCTCTCACCACTCCTCCCTATCGTTCATCGCCCTTGGCAGGTCTTCAGGACAACATCCCGTATCTTCACATAGCTGCTGAATGTATGTTCGTGCTGGTCGTCCTGCTTTTGTACAGCCATGTGTGGGGTCCATAAGAGTACATCTCTTATGAGTTCATCCCTGCTTCTCCAGCAGTGTCCTGCATGTCTGGTTCGTCTAACTTGAATAGTTTTCGTGATAGGAGGCAGGTGGCCGTACAGTTGGTGTCTTGTGGGGTGTTGCCGCCAGGACTTGTTCAAGATGTGTGTGTGTTCAAACATTTGTAAGCCTCACGCCGAAAAAAGGGTTATTGCTGAATACTTTTGTTGTGACCACACATTATAATTTGTTTTAAAATTAGAACAAATAATGCATCTTTTTTTAGTTTCATAAAAAGTAGTAGTGCGCTAAAACAACGAAAATGTTTTACAGTGCCCGACGTTTTGGGTGAGGCTTAGAACTTTTTGAACGACTCTCGGAAAAAGAAAACATTAAGTAAAATTTAAGTGAGATATTTGTTAAGGAGCTAAACTAAAAAGGAGAGAAGCAAGATAAATTGGAACACACAGAACGTATAGGCACTTAATTTAATTTTTCGTTTTAAACTTTACAATATATATATATATATATATATATATATATATATATATTGTCATCGACAGACAGACTGTTTCGTTGTATCACAACTCTTCACTGTGGATAGACACGTAGGGTTATGGATCAGCTTGGGAATTATAAGGTATATCAATAGCAGCAACAGCAGCGGCAGCGTTCGTTTGTTTATATTTTACACCTTACCGGATACCAGAGTGCGAAATTCGTTCGAAGAGCTTTGCATTATGCGAGCGGCAGCCGTAAATTCCTTCGCCAGAGTGTTCAAGTGTGTGTGTGTGTGTGTGTGTGTGTGTGTGTGTGTGTATGTTTCAAAATTTTCGTAAAGGAGTACATGAAACTGTCAGTAGTGAGTAATTATTGATTCATTTTAGGTTTTATTCTATTCTACTGGCTGGTATTGAGCATTCATGTGATTTTCGAAAAAGCGTTTTTAACGATTTGTTTATTCAACTATATATATATATATATATATATATTTCTTTTTCCCCAAGTGGCATTGGCAGCATGGGTACTATGACTTTTTCTCCCCATCCGTCTTTACCATCCACTGCTTTCGGCACGTTCTCCAAACTACATCCAGAGTCCGCATAGAACTGCTGTAAATACGATATTGCTGACTGTTCGGCCATAATTGGCGCGTCCATCGGTGGAGGTCCATAGAAGAAGATTACTTAATATGTATATATATATAGTAATTTTCTTAAGCTTTGCTAATATATGTGCGTATGAATGCGTGTGAGTGGGAAGGGGTGCACAAGTGTGAGTATGAGTGTGTGTGCATGTGTGTGTGCGCACCAAACTATTTCATATTTCATATAATTAACTCTTTGTTTTCAGATAAACAATTGCTCAGTCGGCTGGGGCTGTAGAATACACCGACTGCTTCTCTGCAGAGGGGTAAGACCCCGCCCCAATGAGTATTCTGGATATGACACTAAACAATCTGATAGTGAGGTTCCAGCAATGCTGGAGTTTTAGGGAATGCAGAGTTCCCCTTTATTGCCATCGCTCCCAGGTCCACTCTGGCCTGGAGTGGTAGCACCTGATAAGGGTCCTATCTATGGGTTAAATAGAACTAAACGGTCGTTGGAATTTACTGTTTTTATGCATTTAAACTGCGTATTTATGCTATACTGAATTGTTTAAAATAGAACTGTTTTGATATTAAAACTGCGAACTAATGCTACACTGAATTGCTCGAAATAGAACTGTTTTTACATCTGTACTGTGTACTTATGCTAAACTTAATTATCTGAAATGTTTTTCACAATCAAACTGTACTTACATTTAAATTGCGTGCTTATGCTAAACAGAATTATTTGAAATTGAACTGTTTTTGTCATTGAAACTGTACTTTCACTAAACTGAATTGTTATATATAACTTCTTGAATAGTTTGAAATAGAAATGTTTTTGATAATTAAACTGTGTACTCATGATAAACAGAATTGTTTTAAATGGAACTTGTTATTTACATAAAAATGGATTTGGCGTTAAATAACCTACAAAGGTTGATATGCCAAAGAACCCAACAAACCAAACCAGATAAACAACTGTTCATATTTTCAACCTTTTTTCATAAAAAATAATGTTCATTTTAACAAGACAAGAAAAAACGTTATTTCAGACATTTATTGTGTTTTTTAACGGATATAATATAACTTCTAAATTTCTTCCCACTATTAAATTTTAATTCAAAATCGGAGTCCTTTGTGCTTAATTGAGCGCCAAATGAAATTTATTTGTTAGTACAGACACAAATCTTAAGAAATTCAACGTTTCGTATATCACATGCGCTCTTAACCCATATGTTGTCGGTGAAGTAAATTGGTGAAAGAATCATAGGATATATCCCAGCATAAGTGATAAAAAAACAACATTGAGGAAAAGGAAATATTTCTTTTAAACAAGAGAATAGTGATACATATCCATATTTACACACTCCACAACAATAATTGCAGACATATAAGGTGGTATAAAAATGTTTCAGGAATTTGAATAACAGAATAACCGCTCTGAAAAATAGTTAATAAATTATTGATTGATTTTAACGGCCTGTCAAACCATTTCGGGTTATTTCATACCTTTAGGTTCAGTAACTGTGCTCACTTACTTTCGTATTTTTATTATTTGTGTAGTGGTTTCTTAAGAGATTTTTGCACATGGTCCAATCAAATATAAATCATTTTAAATAGATCGATTTGACTCATAGAGGAGACGCTAACCGGTACTAACATTATGGTTTAGCGTGGACCTGGGAGTAATGGCATTGAAGAAGTACTCTGCACCACCTGAGCTCAAAAACTGGAGCTCATCATGAGATGCAGTTTTGTGTCATACCCAAGGCATCCATTTAACTTTCAAGGTGATTCATATTCACATCTCGTAAATGATCTGTTTAACTCATAACAGGTTTAGTTTTGTTAATTTACTTTATAGCATATCAACCCGCAGTGGGTTATTTAATTACGAAATTTGACAAGTACTGTGCACGTTTATAGGTTCTGATTGCTATGTTCCAGCATTGCGTTTATGCTCATTCTGCGATGATATTAATACTGTAGAAGTCAAAAGACTGACCTTCTAACATGGCTGCCTTCTTGCTCTCCTTTTCGACAACATTGGTTTTCTGAAGATGGAAGAGACTAGAGCATGGGCCGGTCTTCAACTCGACCTCGCCTAAGCTTGTGCAGAGACCTAAACATAGATCCAAGATCTCACTAGAATGACCAAAAAAGAGAAAATTCATGGATACCCATGAAGTAACTGACTCACGATATTAGGAATAGTCTGCGAGATAAATTCACTAATAATTGCTTCGAGACGATAGGAACCTCTTTGTTATCAATATTAATTTTAGTTATATTTTTTCTGCGCGCAGTCGTTGTTATTGTTGTACAACACTTAGTTGTTGGCAGGGAAATTCAATTAACCTCCTGAGGTTTTAAGCAAAGCCGGGTTTATAGTTTGAGGGCAAATGAGAATTCGTTCAAAAAATACGACCTGATGTCAACGACAAAATAGATTCACCTAATTTGCGCTTTTAATGTTTGAGCATCGCAGTTTCTTGCCTTGGCACTCTACTATGAGTGCATGTACGACAGAATATCTGTATGCCTCAGCACACACACACACACACACACACACACACACACACACACACATATATATATATATATATAAGCAGAAAAATATACAAGACAAAAATTCGCAAAATCCCTGTTCAGTAGAGACTAGCACAGCAGGTCTGTTTTCATTTGAAACTAGAACACGATCTCCGCTTTTAAGCATAGATTTAATTAGAATCTACATGACTCAATAATAATAAAGCGCCGAGGAAGACTGATTTACAGGCCCCAGAAACAATACTGAGAATGCAAGTCAATTGAACAAAAAATAACCAGAAAACAAAAATGGGAAGAAAAACAACTGTAGGAACACTTCAAGCGACAAACAAGCGAAATCTCACACAAGAAAACTTGGATATGGCTAAGAAAAGGAACTTTAAAGCGAGAAACTGAATCTCTTCAGATAGCAGCTCAAAACAACGCCATAAAGACTAACTATATCAAAGCAAAAATAGACAAAATACAACAATATTACTGCTGTATATGATGTGGTGATTGGGACGAAACGATCAATCATATATTAAGAGTGTGCTGTAAATTAGCATAATGAAAGTATAATACCCAGTACGACTGGGTGGGGAAGGTGTGCCACTGGGAATTGTGCAAGAAGTTCAAATTTGACCATACTAGCCAATGGTATATGCTTAACCCATCCTAGAAAATGAGACACACAAAATTCATTTGGCTTTTGAGATACAAAACGAATCATCTAATTTCGGCCAGACGGCTAGACCTAGTGATAGTCAAGAAAATAAGAGAACCTGCCAAATAGTTGACTTTGACGTTTCTGTTGATTACATAGTGAAACTAAATGAAAGCGAAAAGAGAGATAAGTACCTAGACCTTGCTAAAGAACTGAAAAAACCATGGAACATAAAAGTAACGGTGATGCCTTGGTGAGCTTGGTACAATCATCAAAGGATAGTTACAGGAAATAGAGAACTTGAAAATATGAGGACTAGTGGAGATAATGCAAACCACAGCATTGTTGAGAGTACTAAGAAGAGTCTTGGGGACTTTAGGAGACTTGTTGTCACTCAATCTCCAATGGAAAACCATCAGGTAATGTTGGTGTGGAAAACTCTCAAATAAGTAAAGCTATGATAAATGGTTAATCACATAATAAGCATATGCTGCAAGGAAGCACAAAAAGAAAGTCATGGTTCGAAGGGTGATCCACTAGGAATTGTGCAAGAGATTAAATTTTGACTGTTCAACCAAATTGTTTGTACATAAACTTGAATTCGTCCTCGGAAATTAGACGGGTAAAAATACTCTGTGATTATAAGATACAAAGCTTGTTGTCCTGCCTTTGCTCATCCATGTGAAGGGGTCTATAGGAGTATGTCATGAGTTCGTCCCTATTTTTCCAGCAGTGTCCTGCATGTCTAGTTCGTCTAACTTGGTTAATTTTTGTTATAGGTGTTATGTAGCCGTACAGCGGCTGCTTTGTGGGGTGTTGCCTGCAGGACTTGTCTAATATTGCTCGCAGCATTCTTGGGCAATTGCCTTCAAGCTTTTTCTCCCTACGTTTAGACAGCGTCCATGTAGTGCATCCATATAGCAGTATCGACACGACCGCTGTTTGGAAAAAACTGTGTTTTATTTTATCGGTCAGGTCTGACTTTCATATGACCGATAGTCAATGGATAGCTGTCCATGCCTTTGCTAGTCACGTGTTGATGTCTATCTCGGTTGATGAGACACTGCATCCTAGGTAGGTGAACTTGTCTACTCGTTTCAGAAAAATACCGTTTCGTGTGGAGATGTTGCCTCTTTGATTTAAGCACGTATATTCTGTCTTGTCTGCATTGACATGGAGGTCTATGCCAGCTGCTGTTCTGACCAGACTATGTAGCAGGGTTTCGGCTTGGCCGGGTGTATTTGCCAGATGCACTATATCATCGGCGTAGTCCGTATCCGTGATTGTATGTTCAGAGTATCTTCTAATTCTTTCCTTTGTCAGCTTGAAACCGTTCTCTTTCATTTTATCAATAGACGTCCTAAGTTCGTAGTCCAGACAGATGATAAAGATGTATTGGGCAAAAGTGTCTACTTGGAGCACACCTGCTACAATGTCGAAGTAGTCTTTGTCTCCATCCGGGAAGCGGACTTTTACTTTCGTGTTACAATTTTGCATAATTATGGGTGCGACGGTTTCCTTGGGTAGGCTGTAGGTGTGGAATATTTGCTCCATCTTCCCTCTGTGTATGGAGTCAAAGGCGTTGGAGAAATCGACAAATAATATTGTTGTCTCTAGATCTTTTGCATGTACACCTTCACGAATTCGACGGATAGTCAAAATTTGTGATTTTCGAGAATTTACTCGGAAAACCTCCAAAAGTTACACGTGAAACAATCACAAGAATTATTAGTAAACAATTAGACATAAAACTAGGACAGTTTACGCCAGAAAAACTCGACTCAGTATTAAGAAACATTAAATATAGAAAAGCAGCAGAGTTTGATGAATTACCCCCAGCAATATGGAAGACCAGGGAATTCGACGACATACTGCTCCAACACTGTAATGCTGCATATAACCAAAACACAATAGACAGATGGACAAAGGGATACATCTTCCCCTTCCCTAAGAAGGTCGACCTCGGATTAGCCAAAAACTACTCAGGTATAACTCTTACATCCATAACGGCCAAGATCTACAATGCTCTACAACGTAACCGCGTGGAATCCAAAATTCAGAAGATACTTAGGAAAAATCCAAATGGCTTTCAGAGAAATCGATTCAACCTTTGTAGTTTATTCAATTCCAAAATCCATTTTTATACATATAAACAGTACTATTTCAAACAATTATGTTAATCATAAGTACACAGTTTAATTGTCAAAAACATTTCTATTTCAAGCTATTCAGTTTAGTCAAATAGTTCTAATTCAATCCATTCAGTTAAGTAAAATTGTAATTTTTTGTTTACAGTTAAATGTCAAAACAGTTCTACTTCAAATAATTCAGTTTAGCGTAAGTACACTTCCAATGTGAAAAATATTTCAATTTCAAACAATCCACTTTAATATACAAAATAATTCAATTTCAAATTATTCAGTTTAGCAGAAGTATGCACTTTAGTTCGATTTGACTCAAAGAAAAGCCCCTATCAGGTGCTACTACTCTGGGCCTGAGTGGACCTGGGAGCGATGGCAATGAAGGGGTGCACTGCATTCCCCAAAGCTTCAGCATTACTGGAACCTCACCATTAGATTGTTTAGTGCCATATGCAAAACACTTGTTGGGGGAGTCTTAACCCTCGGCAAAAAAGAAGTCGTTGTATTCTGCAACCTCACCGACTGGGCAAAGAATAGCAAGAGTAAGTTATTTGATAACTAATATGAAACAGACGGAGAGGGGGGTGTCCTCATGGTGTAATGGTTAGAGCGATGGACTGCGGAATCGTAGTAAGCGAGTTCGTACTCCAGTCGCGTTATTGCGTTCACTTTCGTACAAATAACCTTGGGAAAGGTATGAACCTCCTTATCCTCCCAGCTATGCGTTAAATAGTACTAAATAGTATTTAATAACCTACAAAGGTTGATATGCCTTTAAACTAAACGAAACAGATGGATAATAAGATAAAGCAAGAAACTGGTACAAAAAGAGACCAAGAGGGAAACGTGATCTCCAAGAAATTCTCCAAGAGATGAAAATTTGATCATTCTAACAAATGGTAAAAGTTCAAGTCAGGATCAGTCCAAGGAAATGACACCCATAAAATTATCTGAGATTTTTAGACGATTGATTTTGCCACCTCATCGAACCACAGAGAGAAAAAAAAAAAGAAAACGAAAGAATAGACAAATACCTGAATCTTGTCAGAAGACTGAAAAAAGCTGTAGAATATGACGATAACGGTGATACCGATAATTTGGTGCGCTTTAAACGGTCCTCAAAGGTCTGATAAAGAGGAATGGTAGATCTTGAGATCAAAGGAAGAATCGCGATCATATGGACCACAGCACGACTAAACTCAGCTAAGATACTTAGAAGAGTTCTGGAGATCTGAGGAGACTTGGTGCCACTCAAATGTAAAAAAAAAAAAAGCAAAAATAAACGTCAGTCGATACAATAAAACCTCCACCATTTTTGCCTTGATTCCAACCAAAATTTCATTTATACCCGGATAAGTCTTAAAATGTATTTGATTTGGTTCAGAATAATATTTAGGTGAGATCTGTACTATCAAATGTAGTACATATCTATATTTAAAGATCACTTTTAAAGTTAAAGGTACAGAAGTTGTACTTGTGTTTTTTCTTGTTAGTGGAGGTGGTGAAATTATTATAATTGTGATTTGTTTCAATCAGAACATCTAAAAAGGAAATTTTATTGTTTTTGTTTAGTTCATGGGTAAAATCAAGAACTACATTTTTCCGGAAGGTGTCTTGTAGTGTGTTTATTGCGTCAGTATCATTAACAAGAATAAGTGTATTATAGACATATTGTTATTATAGGTATATTGAGTTTTTTTTTTTAATGCTATTAAATATTTTATTTTCAAGGTCGGACATACAACAAAATGAACACTGCAAATCTCCACCCCATAAGCAAACATTTATCAAACTTTTTACCGTAACCAAATGCACTAGAATTATAAATTAAATGAGAGCATTTAAAAAACGTTGGCTAAAAGAAATATACTCTTCATTGCTTCTAATAAAAAGATAAAACGTATCATGTACTATAATAAATCTAAAACTCCAACTTGGTTATTAATAATAATTCCCGCCTCGGTTGGGGTTTTGTACAAAAAAACAAACGTTATATATCAATGTAAATATCCTTTAAGATATTGTATCTCTGAAGATAACAATATATGTTAGTTTAAACAAGACTATCCTATAGAGACGACTCACTATGCATTTCTCTGATGCCAGTTCAATAGCCCAACATCTAAAAATACATTCCTATCTAAAAAACTGATTTTCGGAAAATAACAATATTAAAACAACAAAATAAGAAGCAAAAATTACAGATTTTCAATGCGCTCTATATCAGAAAGAAATTACCTAACCTCCTTAGAATCCAGTACTAATGTGTTTAAATGCCTTTAACAATCGCTGTTATTTATATAACTAAATTTAAAAAACCGCTACAACACACGAGTATAAATGATAAACGCTCAATAGTTACAAAGTAGTAATGTACATGCAAAGGTCACATCGCTTTTGCAATATACACACTCCTGAATGTGACTTAAAATCGGGCAGAAAGTACAAGGGAACAAATTAATCGTGGTAGAGTTTATTAACCGTTGGATATCATAAAATCGATGCTGTGGCTCAAAAGGATAAATACAAAAATGGGTAGACAAATGATATCTATATTGTATGACCAAATATGTATCAACGAAGAACAGCTGCCCAAATACACACACACACACACACACACACACACACACATATATATATATATATATATATATATATATATATATATGAAAAAAAATATATATGTATATATATATGAAAAAACTTAGGTCTTATGAGGATGATTTTGTTTATTGAAGTGTTTGACGACGTTTAATGTTGGCAAATAATTTAAATAAAATCTAAAAACCTGACCGTGTGTTTTTCATCACTGTATATTTTCATAATGTCAGATTTTCCAGTCCCACTTCATATATATATATATATATATATATATATATATATATATATATATATATATATATAAGTAAAAAGTTATTATATATGTGGGACGAAGATATGCCGAGCCCATACTTATGTATATAGGGAGGAATATACATATATATATATATATATATATAAGGGGACATAGATGCGATATATTTGAATGTGTGAATGTATGTGTAGATTGTATGTATGTATATAATAAAACTTGTGGTTTTATTACAATTTATTTATTTGTATGCATCAACATTTTACACATTTAATGTTTTCACTGACGCTGTAAATGGTAAAAGCAGTAACAGCCACTTTTTTCTTGTCGACATAAATTGTGGCCTTGTGACCTCTAATCATGTTGTCTGCTTTTAAAGGTTTTATGATTATTCTCAGTTTCTTTGTTCCACCTATATTTTTTTTTTTTTGTTTTTCGATTTAGGGGAAAAAAGTTGTTCTTAGAAATACGCTTGCCTACGCATGCGTATATGTCTTAATAGCTACGCATGCGTATATGGCTTAATAGCTACGCATGTGTACACGCATTACGTATCCCTTTAACGCTTTCCTATCAACATTTCTGAATCCAGACATTTATTTACAGCTTCTCTAGATAAGCGAACGGGAACACGTACAAGATTTTTTTTATATACAAGACTCTTAAGATAGAGAAAACCTGTTCTGTAACAAGCATGTGTGAAAAAAAAAAATAACCACATTAGAAATATACGCACTCATTGAGAGAATGCGGCGTTGTGGGGTTTCAAAGAAAGTTACCGGAGACGAAGAGATGAAGCGAGTCCACATCAGGAAACAGGAAAAAGTCAGATATGTAGACATAGAAAAATACCATCCACTTTGTTATCGTCGTTGCGACTGCCCTCTGTACCGCTATCAAAAACAGGCAGACGTGAAGTAATATTCTCAAAACAATGAAGGAAATATCTCTTGTTTAAAAAATTCGTATTCCACCTCCAATGGAAGAGGTTTTGCAGGCCCAGAATGTTTATTCGTACTTTGTCGCTTAGCCAGTAGTTCACTAATTGCTTGTTCCTTTTAAAAAAATCCCTAACATTCGTGGTTCAGTCGGCTGGGGCTGAAGAATACAGCTACTGCATCTCTACAGAGGGGTAAGACTCCCACACGAGTGTCCTGTAATGACTCTAAACAATCTAATGGTGAGTCTCCAGCAATGCTGGACCTTTGAGGAACTGGGAGTACTCTTCGGTACCATTGCTGCCAGGTCCACTCTGGCCCTGAGTGGTCGCACCTGATAGGGTCCTAGTAATGGGTCAAATATAACTACTTGACATTTAGAATGTGTACTTATGCTAAGTGGAGTGGGACATTGGCCCAGCGGTTAGAGTGTTCGCCAATGGCCCGGGAGACCTGGGTTCAATCCCAGGTCGAGTCATACCAAAGACTTTAAAAATGGAACTTGATACCACCTTGCTTAACACTCAGCATTATAAGGTACGGTTCAAGGGTAAAGTGGAGCAATCCTGGGAATGGAGTAGCTATCGAAAAGGGAGCCTTCGGGTCACCCTCGACTATGGTCGCTAACTTTACTTTACTTACTTATGCTAAACCGAGTTGTTTAAAATAGAACTATTTGATCACTTAACTGTGTACTTTAGCTAAACTGAATAGTGTGAAATAGAACTGTTTTGACATTTAACTGTGAAAAAACCCCCAAAAAACTGTGTACTTATACTTCCATGAATCGTTTGAAATGGAATTGTTTTTACATTTAAGTATGTAAACAAATGATTAATTTATCTAAAAAATGTGTTTAGAAATCATATATTTAATATATATGTATAAGAATTGATTTGGCATTTAATAATCTACAATGGTTGATATACCATAAAACCCAACCAAACAAAATCCTGTATATTAAATATATATGTATAAAGAGGATTTGGCATTAAATAACCAACAATGGTTGATATGCCATAAAACCAAACCAAACAAAATCATATACATTTGATATATATGTATGAAGAGGATTTGGCATTAAATAACCAACAATGGTTGATATGCCATAAAACCAAACCAAACAAAATCATATACTTTTGATATATATGTATGAAGAGGATTTGGCATTAAATAACCCACAATGGTTGATATGCCATAAAACCAAACCAAACAAAATCATATACATTTGATATATATGTATGAAGAGGATTTGGCATTAAATAACCTACAATGGCTGATATGCCAAAAAACCAAACCAAACCAAACCAAATCCTATATATTTAATATATATGTATAAAGAGGATTTGGCATTAAATAACCTACAATGGTTGATATGCCAAAAAAACCAAACAAAATCCTATATATTTAATATATATGTATAAAGAGGATTTGGCATTAAATAACCCACAATGGTTGATATGCCATAAAACCAAGCCAAACCAAATCATATATATCTAATATATATGTATAAAGAGGATTTGGCATTAAATAACCTACAATGGTTGATATGCCAAAAAACCAAACAAAATCCTATATATTTGATATATATGTATAAAGAAGATTTGGCATTAAATAACCCACAATGGTTGATATGCCATAAAACCAAACCAAACAAAATCATATACATTTGATATATATGTATGAAGAGGATTTGGCATTAAATAACCTACAATGGTTGATATGCCAAAAAACCAAACAAAATCCTATATATTTGATATATATGTATTAAGAGGATTTGGCATTAAATAACCCACAATGGTTGATATGCCATAAAACCAAGCCAAACCAAATCATATATATCTAATATATATGTATAAAGAGGATTTGGCATTAAATAACCTACAATGGTTGATATGCCAAAAAACCAAACAAAATCCTATATATTTAATATATATGTATAAAGAGGATTTGGCACCAAATAACCGACAATGGTTGATATGCCATAAAACCAAGCCAAACTAAACTTGCAGGCAAAAGTTACTCGCCCCAAATGCGAGAGTTCTCGAAACGGATTCTTTGTTGTCGGTGTCACAGCCAAGCCAAACGGACACTACATTACAGAAACCAGTGAACAAACTAACATTTGTGGTACTATTGAAGTTTGAAGTCTATTTCAAATATTTTAAATCTAATATTTTTTTGCATGCAATCTATCTTCGCACTTGAGTCACTAGCAACTTAAAACCAGATGTGTGCAGATCAATGACTATTATCAAGTGGGAATGGTTACCTTAACCGTATAACTATGTAATAAAGTATTCGTATTTCATAGGAATACTTGAAACCATATACCTATGCAAACAGCGTATTTTTTTAATCAAATAAAAAACTTTGTTCAAAACATCATTGCAATGGAAAGCTGCAAATCTAAAATTATGATTGTAATCAAATATTTACAAATGAATCATATGAACAGCTATCGATAAGCTGTCAATCATATGGAAGTCAGACCTGAACGATAAAATGAAACGCAGTTCTTCCAAGCAGCGGTCGTATCGATACTGCTATATGGATGCACTACTTGGACGCTAATAAAACGGCTGGAGAAAAAGCTAGACGGCAATTACACAAGAATGCTGAAAGCAATATTGAACAAGTCCTGGAGGAAACACCTCCCAAAGCACCAACTATACGGCCATACTATACCTCCCATCACGAGAACTATCCAAGTTAGACGAACCAGACAAGCAGGACACTGCTGGAGAAGCAGGAACGAGCTCATAAGTGATATACTCCTCTGGACCCCCACATATGGCCGAGCAAAAGCAGGACGGCCAGCTCGAACATACATACAGCAGCTTTGTGAGGATACGGGATGTAGCCCTGAAGACATGCCATAGACGATGAACGATAAGGAGAAGTGACGGGAGAGGGTCAGGGATATCCACGACATGATGATAATGAGTTGATATGCCATTAAGCAAATAAACCAATCGAATCAAACTAGGCAGCCACTCTGTTGCCGTCTATGACAAGATAAGTTTCAACTTCTACTTCCGTACTACTCACACCTACCTCTGATGTTTTGAAGCAAAAACTCACACCGTGAAAATAAAATGCTAAATAGTCAAAGATAATGATTTTATATCTGGAAGCTTTCACTATCTGTTGTACTCCATACATAACGGATTCGCCCTTCTCCATAAATACACGTCAACGAGAGTGTCAGAGAGTTCACCAGTTGTTTTACCAATTTTTTGCTGTTTTTGTTCCTGGCGTCTGAGGCGACCCCATTAAGGGAATGCCGACGAGGCTGAAGGTATTTTTGGATTTTGCCGGACGTGTGTGGCTGCGGCTTTACGTCCGGACCCACTTTAAAAAAGGCCTTGTGCTATATTTGTCTGGTGGTGGGACGGAGAACAAATAAAGTTCACCAATCAGCGTGCCACAATCACATGTGATACCATTTGCGTAGTGGACAGATAGTCACTCCCCACTGGACTCGCAACTTCCTATCAACTAATTACTATTTAACCAGGTTCACTTGAATCTTGTTTCTGTTACTTGAATATATATGTTTTTCTATTAACCCTTTTTTGTGTTCCCCATGTCGTTCTTTTGTCGGCATCACAACACTATCCAACTCTATCATTTTGCTTCTATATTGCATTTACCCAGCCCTTCTGTCGTGGGTGGGGGAAATAACACAAGGTGAATTTTTAAGAGGTTTGAATTTAGCGCTTCTTCTTCTGACTGACAGTTTAACCAGGGCTAAAGAACTCAATCTGCCCTGCTCGAAGCTGAAGAAAGAACATATAAATTCATGCCTTTCCCAAAGGTATTACCGTAGAGGGAAATACAAATATCTTCGTTCAGGATTTGTACTCGGGCGTTCATTCCTTTTCTTAAGTCGACAGTCATTATTCTCTTTGAATCTTTTGTAATTTCCGGAGAACAAGATATGAGGCCTTACATTTCGTAGCGTCTCACGTACTAAAGTTCATTGAGAAAATTTCCTTGTTCTGAAGAACAAAATATGAGGTCTTACATTTCGAAGTGTCTCACGTTCTAAGGTTCATTGAGAAAATTTCCTTGTTCTGAAGAACAAAATATGAGGTCTTACATTTCGAAGTGTCTCACGTACTAAGGTTCATTGAGAAAATTTCCTTGTTCTGAAGAACAAAATATGAGGTCTTACATTTCGAAGTGTCTCACGTACTAAGGTTCATTGAGAAAATTTCCTTGTTCTGAAGAACAAAATATGAGGTCTTACATTTCGTTGGGTCTCTCGTTCTTTGGTTCATTGAGAAATTTTCCTTGTTCTTTTTATCAAAACGTTTCTGCCGTTATATTTTCCATAAACTCCCGCTTGTTTCTTATATTTTGGAATGTAGAATCTTTCTTGCACCATGTACCAGGAAAAAGTGGTCATCGTTTTAGATTAGAATTTGCACATTAAATTCATTAGTTTTGGTTCGATTTCTTTGTTTTAAAGACATATTTACCCTTTTGGGTTATTTAATGCAAAATCTATCCATGTAGAACATCTTTAGTTCTATTTAACTGGTATTAGTCCGAAAGGGAACGTCATAGCATGACTGGAGTTCGAACCCGTTTACTAGCATTTCGCAATCCATTACATTAGCCACTACACTTTTATTTATGTATTCAGGTGTGATATTTTTGAAAATAATTTTTACGTTTTTCTACTGTTTTTTTTTTACTTCGTTATTTATTTCATTGACTATCTTAATTTCAATTAATACAAAATATTCACTATCAGCCAAAAACTGATGGCTGAAGATGACCACAGGGTATTTAGCTGAAACGTAATGCTTATAATCACCCACACACAAACAAACAAATACACACACACACGCACACACACACACACATATATATATATATATATATATATATGTGTGTTTGTGTGTGTGTGTGTGTGTGTGTGTATTGGTTGTCGCAAAAGCTATCTTCTAAAAAATTCAACAACTTTTGAATAAGGAGAGAAATTTTCTTTTAATAATATTCTTGCAAACTACTTTGAATTAGTTGTGGAGTATAGTATATAGATTTTAAATATTGCACTTTCCTTATAGACTCCTGCACCGTACTGGGTCATGGAAATGTTAAAATGGGATTTATTTGTAATGCGTTTTATTGTTCCTTTAAACAAAATCATACTTCACATTACGTGGGCAGTTACCGTCATCTAGTGGTTAATGTGCTGGACCGTGACATTATAAGAATCGAGTTCAAATTCCAGTCGCGCTTTTGGGTTCCTTTTCAGACTAATACCCTAGGGAAGTGTATGAACTCCTTTATCCTTTCCCAGCTATGGCTTAAATAGTACAACAATTGTTCTTCTAAAAAGAGAGCAAAAGTATTAAATGACCCACGAATGTTTACATCCCATTAAACAAAGAAAGCAAATCAAACCTCTGATTAAGTTTTATTCTTTTACCCTGCCATGACAGGTACTTCAGCTAATATAATTGAATTACTTCCCATGTTTTTATTCTAACCTTTTTAAATAGCTGCGAAAAATAAACATGGAATAGTAATTTATACACACAACTGTTTGTATTTCCGACTGAAATATCATATGCATGAATCGCCTAGGGCGTTTTACTTTAATTAAACGTGCGATTATATCTCTCTTTTGGATAGAATTTAAAAGGTTCTAATGCAGATGAAGTCTTTGTATCTTTTCTAACAACAAGACTTCTTGATTCCAATTAATTAAGTGGCATTTTCTCAATAATCATAACGCCCAGTCGGCAGGTCTTAGAATATGTTTCCATTGAAGAGGGGTAAGACCTCCGCCACCCAAAAAGGAATGTCCTGACTATAACAGACTGTGTTCTTCTACATTGATATGGTAACCTATCTGGGAGAAGGTAAACTCCGTATAAAATCTTTAAGATTTGACCACGTGTCGCATTACATCAAACAACGAGTGAGGCCTTACGGACGGGCCACACATTTTTGGTTGTATTAGGTGGTACACGCACTGCCTCGTTTGGTCTTGTTCACTTGATCTTTCTTGTGATCCGAGGTTGTACCCCTTGGGCCTCAGGGGCCCCTTCTCACCAGACTCTTACTTGATTCAGCAGGAGTCTTTTAATCTCCTGGTGCCTAAGGCGTCACTTTTTTCGGGGAATACCGACGGATCCAAGGCATTCTGGAGCCACCGGGTATGTCTTCGGCTATGGCCTTGCGTCACTTTTCAACGCTTTAAAAAGCCTTCTGCCTAACTTTGGTGATTATGGGGCCCCAGCCAAATACCAACTCGTGTCGCCTCCTGCTTGAAAAAGAAGGATGTGTAAACACACACACACACACACACACATGCTCACACACTCACAAACACATAAACTGCTGATCAAAAATGATTACACCTGTACCAATATTTTTTTTTTTCAAATAGCCCTTAACTTATACGCATTTCTGACGTTAGTAGTATTTGTATGCTGAATTAGCTTTTTGACCATTGTTCTGCAGAGAATCGATTTTCTGTCCTTTATTATAATAGCCGTGAAATTTTGATGATAAATTTAATATTACATATTGCTAGAATTATCTATTATTCAATATTACGAGACAATATTCATTACTAAGTAACCCTGCAACGCGATTCCCGACGATGCTAACAAATCGTCAAAACTGTTAACTAAAATATATTGCAAACGTACAAAATTCCTTATTCCCTAACTTCTTGGCATGAAATAATCCAGATGGGTTGATATGCCATTCAAATTCATTAAATCAAACTAAACAATCCTTGTTGACGTAGAGTTTAATACATTTCCCATTTTAGCGTAACGTGAAACGTCATAACCTTCGTCCAGGATTTGAACTCCGATCGCCGATTCAATTTTCAAGACGCTAACTGTAACATTAAGCGCACCGTACTAATAATCAATAAAAAATATATGATTAATTAATAATTAATTAATTAATAATACTTAACAATTAAAAGGAAAACAATATGGTCAAGCTTACGATAATTTTCGATTAAAATTTTGTAATGTGAATTTTCTTGGGGTTTACGGATAGAGTGTTCGCCAATGGCCCGGGAGATCTGAGTTCAATCCCAGGTCGAGTTTTACCAAAGACTCAAAAATGGTACTTGATGTCTACTTGCTTAACACTCAGCATTATAAGGTACGGATCAAGTATGAAATGGGTCAATCACAAGAAAGGAGTAGCACCCTCCTCTACACCTTGGTGTTGTAGCTATTGAAAAGGGAGCCTTCGGGTCACCCTCGACTACAGTCGCCAACTTACTTACTTACTTTCAATGTCTCTTAAAGCAAAGTCATTTGTCAACAAATATTCTGATATAAACTCAAATTTTGTATTTATTTTTATATCTATTTCTATAACTCTGGCGGCCTGAAAAAAAACAACAGTTGTTGCAATTTGTAAATAAAAAGAGATACTTCATAAACTGATATCTAAGATAAAAATTAATTTAAAAAAAAGAAAAGACTAAAATCATACATTTAGCTTGAAAATAATCACCCACACCGCAATGTCTAGCCAAAAGAAAAAACACCGACAGAGTTACCGAAACTTATACGTAAACGTAGTCAATAGACAAAATAGAGTAAAAAGTAGAATACCTAAATGAGCTGGAAACTACCTACCAATGTTTCATTGAACGGAACATCAGGATAATTCTGAATTATTAGGTTGGTAGTTTCCGACTCTTTATTGGTATTCTTACATATATAATGGTCGATTTTAGGAAACGTATATGTAAACCAAGAAATTTTCCAAAGGCAATCAAGTATCGTCTAAACTATGCACTAATTAACTCCGTAGCCACATATGCAGGAGAAACGCGGAGTTTGAAGAAAAAAGGCAGTAGAAAACAGAACGTGTTTCAGAACGATTGCCTCAGGGCTGTAATAGGATTATAGATATATACATATATATACACGAGGATCATTAAACAAGTTTCCAGACTTTTTTCGCATGGGCACTTTTATTGATAGTACAGACAAGAAACACTAGTCCCCTTCGAAGTAATCTCCGCCGGCTGCAATGCACTTGTACCGTTCCAACAACCTCTGGAAGGCCCCATGGAAGTCCTCTTGTGTGAGCGTGTCAATGACCTTCGTCACAGTGTTGGTTGTCCCTATCTTACTTGGTGAGTATGTGGCAGACTAAAAGTGGTATAATTTGGAGAGCGCGCAATATCTCTGAAAGAGCTATTATATAATAATCAATAAATATATATTAGTTTTTATATATATTTAATAACATGGAAGCTTATCTGCGACAACAGGTTCCTCCAATATCTTTCTTCAATATATTTCTTTCTCTGCCTGATGATTGTCGTAATAAGACAGCATGAAACCTGTGGTCGCAGATAAGCTTCCACTCTATTAAATATATATAAAAACTAATATATATTTACTCATTATTAACATATATATATGGCATAATGGATAGAGTGTTCGCCAATGGTCCCAGAGAAAGGGTTCAATCCCACGTTGAGTCATATCAAAGACACAAAAATGGTACTTGATGCCTCCTTGCTTAACACTCAATATCATAAGGTACTGATCAAGGGTGAGTGGACAAATCTAGGGAAAGGAGTACTGCCCTCCACTACACCTTGGTGCAGGAGCTATTGAAAAAGTATCCTTCGGGTCGCCTTGGATTACGGTCGGCTTATATATATATATATATATATATATATATATATATAATGTCCACAGAAGATGAGTAAGTAATGATTCAAATTGAGGATATATAAGAGGATTCTTATAATTCTCTAGGAGTGCCACCTGAAATAAATTCATAGTAGCCAAATATATATATATATATATATTTGTGTGTGTATTTTGTTCGTATGTGTGTGTGCTTTGCGTGTATATTGTATGTTTGTGTATTTATATGTGAGTTATGTATATGTGTTGGGTGTATATACACAAGGTGAACCTTGAACCTGTTCGATTGACATTATAATAGCGGTCCCGAATATATCTTCAATATAGAAATTTTGGAGGATTCTAATTAGTATTTTAGAGTTGTTTGTATTATATCAAGTACGTGGCGTTACTGCTATTGTCGTAAAAAATGAACACATTGTCCGAATTTCAAATCCTAGACTAGTCTGTTAGCATTTCACATAGCTCTAAACCCTTGGGAAAATATGAATCCAGATATTCTCTCTCTTCTTATGGGTAAATAATAGAGCATTCTGATGTCTTTAAGCTTAGTATAGTAACTGGTCTAAGAAAAAGAAAACACCGAATTCAAACCTGTTACACTACATTTAAAAATTGACTTTGGGTTGCATTCTGTATTTGTGAATAAGTTGGATAAATACAACAACGATGAGCAATTACCTAAGAAGTATTTGCGCACTTTATGAGAGTCGTCATTGAACGTTTCGATACGAATAACCTGCTGCAGGACTTTACATTCATTAAGTAAGTAAAGCTGGCGACCTTAGTCGAGGGTGACCCGAATGCTCCTTTTTCAATAGCTGCTAAGCAGTGGTATAGGAGAGGGCGCTAATTCATTCCTTGGATTACTCCACTTTACTCTTGATCCTTACCTTAAAGTGCTGAGTGCTAAACAAGACGGCATCAAGTACTATTTTTTGAGTCTTTTGTATGATTCGACTTGGGATTGAACCCTGGTTTCTCGGACCGTTGGTGTAATGGTTTATAAACTTGTCCAGCAAACCCTTACAAATGAGTTCGCGTCTTTTAGGAGCTCTATTTTATAGCCCTGTGCCACATCTAAGCAAAAAAGCTTAGTAAATTACTATTTAAGAAGTGTTTGTTTCCTGAATTAGTTCGTAGGCCATTGATTTTCTTTATTATTATCTCAGTAACCCTGATCCTTCGATCGTAAATATAGAATTACACTTTACACCCGTGATCTATTATTCTATATCAAGGCATTCTTTGTTGACTAATAGTATAGCAGCAGGATATCTCGCACTATTTTCTTTGACTATCTGAGACGAATTTTATCTGAACGCTAATTCCTCAAGACTTCCCGTATTTCTCTGGACTAGATCGGCTAAGCATTTTACAAATATATCACCTTGTTCCCCTTTGATACGCCATAATGACCAATGTTTACAGTTCGTTATCACGAGACCAGAATTTTCTTGAACCGTTCTTTGTATTCTATCCGAGTGTGAACGCTTGGCTGCTCGAACGCCTTTTCACTTTGCTGTGAACAAATAGTCTACCGCACACAAAGAGAAAATTCGAAAGAAACAAAGGCAAACATTCTCAAATAGTTTTGCTTTAAATGAGCGAGAAATTTAAGCATCATCATAAGCCCCGAGAACAAGCGGTAAAATTGCACACGTTTTCGAATTGAGCTGGAAGGTGTTCTTAGCGAGGTGTTTTGAAAAAAATGTAAATTTAGACTATTCTTGGTAATGTTTCTCAGGCAGGCAGGGCAAATGGCTGCTTCACTGATTTTCATGTTTTCTCTGAAACATTATTTTATGCTTGACCACGTCTTGAGTTTTAGTATTAATGTCATTAAATATTTGACTTTACAATCATAATAAAATAGAAATACAAGGCTTAGTGTGAAGAAAAGTAGAAAAAACAAAATAATTTAAAAAATTAATGATTTTGTTATGAAAGTCGTCGTTGAACGTTTCGGTACAAATAACCTTCGTCAGGACTTTAAATTCATTAAGTAAGTAAAGCTGGTGACCTTAGTCGAGGATGATGCGAAGGCTCCGTTTTCAATAGCTGCTACACCTTGGTGTAGGAAAGGGCTCTACTTCATTCCCTGGATGGCTTGCACTTTACCCTTGAAATGCTGAATGCTAAGCAAGGCGGCATCAAGTACCATTTTTCGAGTCTTTTGTATGACTCGACTTGGGATTGAACCTTGGTCTCTCGGACCATTGGTACACATTCTAAGGGTGGTTAAAATAGCGATGGATGTTTGATGAAATGGTTGGAGAAAAAAAAGTGTGTATAAAATGAAAGATTCATAAAAGTATATTCAGAATTCTTATTTTTGAGAATATTATTACGTAGTTGTCAGGTGGAAGGAAATTTGTTGGGTTTCTAAGGGATATAACGAAAAAAAAAACAAACAATAATAGAACATTTTTAAAAAACGGAGGATGGGAAAAGAAAATGAATAAGAATGTATTGTTCATGAGGATGAATTTGAATTTAATACATGGGCTCAAAGCGGTATAAATATGTGAAAAAAGAAAAATAAGTAAAATTTGGTATATTGTAGCTATTTTGAACAAAATTGGGGTCTAAATTCTCTCCATTCTTTAGCAATATATATTTATGTCTTATTTTAAAATCTATTTAATACAGTTATTTACATACATTTCAAACAAAGAGGCGCGCTTAGCGTAATGTAAAAAATGGATTCTGTGATCGGAGTTCAAATCCTGGATGACACTCCCTTTTACTTAGCGCTAATTCACTTGCTAAAGACGTTAGACCATCTGTTCTCCAGCAGTAGGTAGATGGTAGGGTAGACTAAGTTATTTAGCCTTGGTTAGGAAACTAGTACAAAAAAAGGAAAAACAGTTTCACTCTGCTTCAAAACTGGCCTTGTATTACATTCTGTTAAAGGATCTGGCGAAATACATGCATTTAAATATACTTAAAACCGTATCTAAACATCTAAATCCAACTTAAAATTAATGTTTTAGTTATTAAGAAACTTTATTTAAAATCGTACGTCTAAAAATTAATAAGATTAATCTCTGCTATGTTTGAAAAGCTAAAACTGTTCAGAAGTAGAAAAGTAATGTTCGAAATGGGATAGGTTAGTGAGTCTTCAGAAATGCCAGTAATCTCTGTGATAACGATAACATCACTCTGGATGAAGTTGTAATTGAAAAAAATGAAAGAATTTACATTTTCAGATTAATAGAACTGGGAAGTTCATCTAATGTAAGAAGAGGATAGTTCTAGCTTTTAAACTATGTCATGTCCTAGCACAGGACTTGTCGATACACAACTCTATTGGTGGATATTTGTCGGCATTCCACGTATGCCAGAATATGGCACAAGGCCTTTTTTTATTGTAGGCACCAGGTAGAGGGCAGCAGCCTACACATGTCTGGCGGTGCCAAAAATGCCTCGGGCCCCGTCAGCATTTTCATAAAAATTGACGCATCAGATGCCAGGCAATAAACCTAGCTTTGCCAAGAAGGTGAGAACCGGAAGGGATGGCCACTTTGATGCTCGAAGAATTGTAGGATCCAGCCGCGTGACACGACTACCAGGCTTCTCTGACACCCATGCCAGGTGGCCTTGAACGGCGAACCATCGACACACGAACCGAATCGTGCCCAACAGAATGCAGGGCCGATATGCAAGTCTGTTAGTGTGGTTAGTTAATGTATGGCAGAAGGCCTTCTTAACGAGGAAGCCGGGAGCATAGCCCTAGCTCAGACACGCCCAGCGGTTCCAAAAAGGTCTTAATCCCCGTCGGCATTCCCCTAAAATGGGGCCACTCAGGCGCCAAGCATTAAACTAAGCTTTACCGAAGCAGGTAAGAGTAAGGGGGACGGCCCCCACCGAGACCCAAGGAGTGTCGGTCTTAGATAGGCTTCCCGGCACGTATGCCAGGCGGCCTGGACCGACGAATCACAGACATACGAACCGAACCGTGCGCAACCGCGCACACGACTCGTGTGCAAGTTTGTTGTTTGACTAACACAGTCGACACTTATGTAAATTTATATTATCTTGTGAAGAGAAGACGACACATGATTGGTTAATATCACTACAAACTCTTTGGTCGATTTAAGGAAACATATGTAAACAAAGAAATTTTCCAAAGGCAATGAAGTATCGTCTATACTATGCACTAATTATCTCCATAGCCAAATATGCAGGAGAAACGTGAAGTTTGAAGAAAGAAGGCAATAGAAAACTGTTTCAGAACGATTGACTCTGGGCTGTAACAGGAATTTATTGCGTGAATCATATCAAAATTTATGATATAAAGAATGACTTTGAAATACCAGTCACTGATATCATCTAGAAGAAAAGATTAAAGCGGTTTAGTCAGTTAGTACTCAAATACAATGCCAGCTATGCCAAACATTCATACAAGAACAATTTTATCAAGCGAAGACACAAACGGGGACCTTGAAGCGATCTAATGACCTAAAAAAGGAGGATGTAAAACTACCTCTGTTGAGAGTAGAAAGACTGTGAAAAGAGAAGACGAAATGCAGATCTCATGTGGATAAATATGTGCGAGTTTATGTAAATAATAATTATAATAATTGACAAATACTTGGACGTTGCCAGAGAACTGAAAAAAATAGGGAACATGAAGGTCAGTTAATACGAGTAGTAGTTGGCACACTCAAGAACCCGAAGAAAGGACTGTAGGAATTGGAAATCAGTGGGAGAATCGAAACAATCCAGATTGCCGCATTGCTGAAATCGGCTTGAATACTGAGAAGAGTCCTGGGGACATGAGAACCCTTGCTGTCTGTGAGACTCCAGTAGAAAGACCACCAGCTGACACTGGTTTGGAAAACTCTCAAAACATGAAAAATAAAGAAAAGAACATAATAATAATAATAATAATAATAATAATAATAATAATAATAATAATAATAAATCTATTTAAAAATATGTATCTAAAATGAATTTAAAAACTAATTGAAATAGGTTCTTAAGATTAATTACAGCTGACTCACATTTTCTATTATTATTTTTTACTCCTTTAAAGTTTTTCACATTAGTGTTAGCTGATGGGATTAACTGAAATTTGAGTGACAGCAAGTCTCCTCAAGCCTCCAGGACTCTCCTCATTATTCAGGCCGTTCTCGATAATGCTGTCATTTGGATAGTCTCTACCCGTCCGCCAACTTCCATGTCCTCCAGGCCTTTTAATAATCCTTTAGTTACTGTGCTAAGAGCACCAATCACAATTGGTACACTTGTCACGTTCATGTTCCACAACTTTTTCAGTTCTCTAGCAAGGTCGAGGTACTTATAATTATTTTTGAAATCAAAAAGGTGAATTGAAGACATATTTTGAAAAAAATTTAGAGATCATTTAAAACGTTTATGAAAATATATATCTGAAATACTTTTAACATTCTAAATATGTTTTAAGTTAATGATTTTACCATATTTAAAACATTAAAATCCTGTATAAAGATAAGCATAAAAGTAAGCATTTATACATAAAGACATGAATTTGAAACGTATTTACCAACTTAAATAGATATTTTAGATGGATGGCTAAGTAAATGTTATGTAGCCGACTTTTATCACTTTCGGTAATATCAATAATAGACTTCCTAGAGAAAACCAAAGCTAATGGCGATGATGTATTTGAGTTTACTGTGTAAGCGTGAGACACTGCTTTTTCAAAGTACCCCTAGGGAAGTTATATTCCGCGAGGCTCGCGCCTGCTGTTTATAGTTCAAACATTGCGACTCATTCAGAACCTTTTTACTGAAATGTTTGTATTAATTTGATAATCAAAATCTAGTTTCGCGCACCATTTTCAGTTTATTCAATCCCTTGCTTTCTCGATAGCTCACTGGTTAAATCGTTTATATAGTGATGATGTTTTATATGGGTGTGGTTGGTTGAATGTATACCATTTGGGAGAAGACAGTATCTGATCTTTAACACTGATGGCAAGCGAATCTATTTTGAAGTTAAATAGACACTCTTGAGAGCTGGCAGTAGTCCATAATTACTGCCATATGCGAACAGCAAAATCCACTAGATGACAAGTCCGTTTTTTTCTTGTTAATTAACTCTGCCAGGACTTCTGGCTGGGTTAGGGTGATTCGTTTGCATCTGAAAATTCCATAGAATTTTATACATCTCATTTTCTTGGACGGATTCTAGTTTATGCATTTGACATTTAGTAGGATGCTCAACTTGAATGTCTTGCACCTATCCTCGATCATCTTTTCTTACCTAATCATACTTACTCTTGTATTCCTTTTGTGCCAGTTTGCTATATTAGCATATGTGATAACCGTTTAATCTCAGATAACCTTCTTCTTCTTCTTCTTCTTCTTCTTCTTATTATTATTATTATTATTATTATTATTATTATTATACTTTTGAAAGATTTTCACAGGAGTGTTAGTTAATGGTCTTTCACAGGAGCCTGAGTAACAACATGTCTCCTCAGGTCTCCCGGACACTTCTCAGTATTCTGGTTAATCTTAGTAATGCAGTAGTTTGAATAGTCTCTGCTCGTTCTCCGATTCCCAACTCAACCAGCCCCCGTTACAAGCCTTTAGGGATCGTTCCAAGTACGCCAATTACAACTGGTATTACCGTCACCTTCATGTTCCAGGGCTTTTTGGTTCTCTAACAAGGTTCAAGTACTTATTTCTTTTTTCACTTTCGATGATTTCGTCCGCTGGGACAAATTGAGTCTTTGAGACTGCAAGTTCTCTTTTTCTTTTCTTTTTCTTTTTTTTTTTTTTTTTTTTTTGTTAATTATCATTAGATCTGGTCGTCTGACCGAGATCAGGTGATCCGTTTGTGTCTCAAAATCTCAGAGAATGTTGTGCGTCTCATTCCCTTGGACGGATTCGGGTTTGTGCATTTACAATTAGGTAGTATGGTCAAATTTCTATTTCTTGCACAATTCCCAGTGGATCCCATTGTCCACCCAGTCGTATCTAGCCTTGAACTCATTTTGCTGCATTTGCTAATTACATAATTGATCCTTTCGTCTGTATCACCACATAACCTACACTTGCTATTTTATTGAGTATTTTAACTATTATAATTATTAATATTATTAATATTATTAATTTAATTCAAGTTGATTTTCAGTTTTACTTTCGCTTTCTGACAGTCATTCTCTGGGTCTTTATCCAAGACGTAAGGTGAGGGAATGTCGTTGTTATATAATTTTCCCTCAACTAATTATATTTCTTAGTATTTCTTAGGGTTTTTTCTCTCTTTCCTACTTCTTTGTCACTGTTTTTTCAGTCTGTCTAGTTTTCACGCAAGGTTTAACAGTTTTCTTCTAATGTTCTCCAATTCATTCCGGTAGTTTCATCACTGATCTAACCACTTTAAGATACCTATGTGAGTGCCCCTTTTAGATTACTCTTTCTCCAGTAGACACAACTGTAAAGAAAGTAATCTTACCCTGCTTTGCTTTTGGCAATCATTTCTTCATCTAAATCTGTCTCCTTGTCTGGAGAACAGCTGTTGGCACCAAGCGGACGGCCCTCTGTGTGGAGGACTTACAAAAAAAAAAAAAAAAAGAAAAGAAAAGAAAAGAAGTTAAGATTATATTCTGTTGAGTTCACAAGACAGCAGCTGAAAAAGAATATGGTTAGAACCGATTAGGGTAATCCATATTTTCAATATAAGTCATCATCATCATCATAATCATCATCATGTCATGCTGCTAGTCCCGACTTCCCTGACTCTCTCTCTCTCTCTCTCTCTCTCTCTCTTTCTCTTGCCATTCGTCTCTGTCATTCATCCATCCCTTCCGGCAGGTCTTCTAGACAAGATCCTGTGTCCCTACAGAGCTGCTATTCTTAAGTTCTAGTTAGTCATTCAACACTTGTACGTACGTGTGAAGGGGTCTGTAAGAGAACGTTGCAATTTTTTCCAAGCAACAGTCATGTCGATTCCATAATATGGATGCACCGCATGGACGCTGAGTAAAACGAGAATTGCTCAAGAAGGCTCTGAGCTATATTGAGTTAATCCTGGTAGCAACATCCCACAAATTAGCAGGTGTACGATCACCTAACTCCCATCTCTAAAACCATCCAAATAAGTCGAATATAAGTACTCACAAAATACTTATAAAATCATAAAAAAATTATGACCCACTGAAGTTCCTGTATACTCTGAATTTGACCTGAGGTCACGAATCACAGTCAAACTATTCCTTTTTTCGCATTGTTCTTTCGGTAGGGTTGAAAATATGCTGACTGCATCCCCTGTAAAGGGGTAAGACCATACCACCAAAACAGAGGTATCCTGAGTATGACTCGAAAATGTATCTGATGAGGAGAATCTATTTCTGCATTTCTGGCGAGTGTGGAGTATCCCTACAATTACTCCCAGGTCCACTTTGATCCGGAGTTCTAGTAACTGTAAGGGTACCATCTATGTGTCGAAGTGATCTTTTTAAAAAATTATTTCTACTCGATTCTACCGTATTAATAAAATATCTTTCGAAATAATTACAGAAAATGTTTAAATATGAACGTATATTGAACGAAATTCTCTTACTTATATGCATAAAATAACCCTACTCGGTTGACATGTCGTTAAAATTAATCATGAAATAAGTCAATTTTTTTTTCTTTCTTTTGAAGTTTGGTATTTAAATTGATCCGTTTAGAAAAAATTTACCAGAAGATGGCAAGAATGAAAAATTCAAGTTAAAAATGGAAATACAAGGTAAAAAAACATTTTAGTAATCAGTAAAAATATTATGCATGCTTATAGAACATTGAGAAAAATAGAAAAATAGATAAATAAAAACAAAAAAAAGCATTACTCCCAGGTCGACTATAATCCGGAGTGGTAGAACCCATAAGGGTGCTATCTCTGGGTTAAATAGGTATGTATTGTGTTCTGATTAATGAACACAAGTGGTAGTAATAATAAGACAAACCACGATCATCATCATCATCATCATCATCATATCGTGCTGGCAGCACGGATATATCTGACCCTCTCTCGCCACTCCTCCCTGTCGTTCATCGCCCCAGGTAGGTCTTCAGGACAACAACCTGTATCCTCACATAGCTGCTGAATGTACGTTCGTGCTGGTCGTCCTGCTTTTGCGCGGCCATGTGTGGGGATCCATAAGAGTACATCTCTTATGAGTTCATCTCTGCTTCTCCAGCAATGTCCTGCATGTCTGGTTCGTCTAACTTGAATAGTTTTCGTGATAGGGGGCAGGTGGCCGTACAGTTGGTGTCTTGTGGTAAATAGTTATATTTACAGGAAAGAGTATTTACAAGAGAGAGACTGTTAGTAATAGGAACATAGGATTAGTAAAAGAGTAAGGATATACTTCAACAATAGAAACGGTTCTTCAGACTCGTAGACGTAGACTGATCGTAGACTAGTCTCAGACTGATCTGGACTGGAGTATTTGTTGCACGCCCCACCTAACGGGCAAGTGTGGCACAAGGCCTTTTTTTAGGTGGGTCCGGGCTCAGGGCCGTTGCCCATACGCGCCCGTCGGCATTCCCCTTATTAAAGGCGCCTCAGGCGCCGGGCGATTAACCCCAACCTCCCCGAAAGGAGTAAAAGCCTGGGGTGAAAGCCCACTGAGGCCGAAGGAAATCTCCAGATACCGAGACACACTCGGCCGGATCCATGCCAGACTGATCTGGACTGAGGTATTTGTTGCACGCCCCACCTTACGGGCAAGTGTGGCACAAGGCCTTTTTTTGGTGGGTCCGGGCTCAGGGCCGGGCCGTAGCACACACGCGCCCGGAATTTCCCAAAAATGCCTACGGCCCCGTCGGCATTCCCCTTATTAGGGGCACCTCAGGCGCCGGGCGATTAACCCAACGAGACACACTCTGCCCAAACCGCGTCCCGATAACACGGCCGGCCAAAGTTCTACCCAGCACCTTGAGAGGTCCAGTCCGAAATCAATTAATTGTTTAAAATTGAACTGTTTGATAATTTAACCATGTGTAAACAAAAGACTGATGGCTCATGGAATTTTTAGTGTTGTATAGCAGTACTTGGAACCAAATAATTTTGACTCATGCTAAATTGAATTATTTGAAATAGAACTGTTTGATCATCTAACTACATGTAAAGAAATGAATGATGGCTCATGGAATTTTTAGTGTTGCATAGCAATACTTGCAACCAAGTGATTTTGACTTATGATAGATTGAATTGTTTAAAATAGAACAGTTTGATCATTTAACTATGTGTATCAAAAAATATAGAAATATAACTGCGAAAATTATTTGTATCAAGAATAGCTAGTTGAATGTATAACACTTTAAAAACATTTATTATTATTATTATTATTATTATTATTTATTTATTTATTTGAAACAGTATAACTGTTTGTTTTGTTTTGTTTTGTTGTTGTGGTACTATTTAACCCATAGCTGGGAGGATAAGGGGGTTCATTCCTTTTCCAAGGGTATAGTATAATTGTCTATAAAATGAAATATTGAATTCGACATGAAGTAACCCAACAAGGATTGATATCCTTTAAAAGTAGGGCAAGTCACTGTGCATAATGGCTTAAGTGCTGGACTGCGGCCCGAAGTTCGAGATTTTGAACTCAATTCGCTCTATAACATTCACTTTCTGTCTAATACCTTTGGCAAAGGTATCAACCCCCTTATCACTACAACAACCCGTTGACTTGTGCCACTGCTGTACTTCTACACAGATGGCTTTGGTATTAAATAACCTTCGAAAGTTTTTTATACCATTAAACTAAGAAATCAAACCAAAATCTAAAATACTAACCGACCTCTACTTGCCTGCTGGGATTTTAAAACCGGACTTCAATCACTGACTTCCTCCGGCGAAAAATTAAAGTACTTTAGTAAGTAAGTATCTATCTAGCATTATGAGTACGAGGAAAAGTACGTCATGATTTAATTCACTCGGACAAATAGATAAGATGTCTAGCTTTCAGCACGTTCATTCAAAATTACTTCATATCATCGAAACAAGATGTTTATACCCAAACGTGATTTATAAAGAAATTACTTTTCCTTATTGCTCCCTAGCTTTCAGTGGTCAAATTGAAGATTTTTATTTTTTTTATTTAATGTCAAATTTTTTGGTTGAATCTGTTCGTAAGGAATCATTATTGCACACTCTTTCGAGAAAAATACTTTTACCTGCGAGGCCTTAATAAGTTTTAATTCAGTTTTCTTTCTCCTAGATTGGTTGCTCTTTGTCAAGGCTAAAAATTCAAGCCTACTCTAAACATTATTTGAGGGAGAGATAATTTCATGACTTTCTGGAGAGCATTAGTATATAGTGATGTTCTTTTCTATAACATAAACGATCATGAATATATATATATATATATATATTGGCCTGGTGGGTAGAGCATGCACCAATGGCTCAGGAGACGGGGGTTCAATCTCAGGTCGAGTAATACCAAAAACTCCAAAAATGGTACTTGATGCCACCTTGCTTAACACCCAGCATTATAAGATAGAGATCAAGGGTAAGGGGTGTAGAAGCTATTGAAACGAAAGCCTTCGAGTTGTCCTCGACTACAGTCATCAACATTACTTATATAAGTTGGCGACCTTAGTCGAGGGAGACCCGAAAGCACCCTTTATAAAAGCTGCTGCACCGTGATGTCGGAGAGGACTCTCCTCCTTTTCCTGGATTGCTCCACTTTACCCTTGATCCTTTCCTTATAAGGCTGAGTGCTAAGCAAGGCGGTATCAAGTACCATTTTTAAAGTCTTTGGTATGATCCGACCAGAGATTGAACGCCGATCTCCCGGACCATTGGCGAACACTCTACTAATATAATATCTTCAGATAATTTTCATTTTATATGAATATGTATGTGGGGTGTGTAAATGTAAAATGCGTCTCATTTCCCAGAAAGTCAGTGCATATACCATTAGTTCGTATGGTCAAATTCTAATTTCTTGCACAATTCTCAGTCCACCTAGTCGTGTCTAGTTTAATACTCTTTCTGTGCAATTTGCTGCATTCGCGAATTACGTGATTGATCGTTCCGTCTCAATCACCACATAACCTACATTTGCTATTTTGTTGCGTTTTATCCATTCTTGATTTGATATGATTAGTCCTTATGGCGTTGTTTTGTGCTGCTATTCGAAGAGATTTAGTTTCTTTCTAAAGATTTCCCTTGCTTAGGCTTTGTTAGTTTACTCGGGTGAGATTTTTATGATTAAACCATTGTCGTATGTAATACTGAATCTTCTGAATTATATGGAAATATCAAAATGAAACGAAAAAATGAGAAAATTCTCAGCATTCTATTACCGTTATATATATATATATATATATATATATATATATATATATATATATATATATATATCCTTTGAGATTCCACTCGCCTGATCGACACTGTCGAGAAAAACTTATTCGGGTGATTAAAGTTATTCTTCTAATCGTCCGGCGGTCGAATCTCTTCAAATATAGAAAAAGGAAAGGTGTTTTTTTACAACCTAAACGTGTGCATTTACATTCAAGTCAAGGAATTATATTGTGAATTGAATTACCATGACCGAAAAAATCCGTCGAACACTTACGCATGACATACGGAAACTCTGGACTGCACTTTCGACCTTATTAGGTCTCATCAGCTCTGTATACCGTGATCGCTACCACTGGAGATCGAACCAGCGACCACAGATTGCAGAACCGAAACTCTTTTCTGGTCATGGTAATTAAAAAAGAAAATGTCGATCTCTATATTTGCCCTTGAGGTCATGATATTTACGTGGATGCGTATTTCTAATCCTCTTGAGAAGACGTGGCCCTGGAGGTGACCGTGTCCTCTGTAAAGACTACAGATGTAACTTGCAAAACACATTCAGGTTAATTGGTCGTGCAATTACCATGACTACGAAATCTGTGGTTACTGGTTCGATCTCCAGTGGTGAAGATCACGGTATACACTACTGATGAGACCTTATAAGGTCGAAACAGCTATCCAGTGTTTCCCTATGTCGTGCGTAAGTGTTCGCTAGATTTTTTCAAAAATATGCCGTTGAAGATTCACAATTTCTTTCCAAATCTCAAAGGATATATATATATATATATATATATATATGTATATTCATACACACACATATATATATGTGTAAAAATGTGTATATTTTGGCAGCATTTCTTCATTAATACAAATTTCATTAATATAATAGACATTTTCTGTCTACATATTTTCTTCTGGATCCGTTCGAATTCCCGTATTGCTTTTGTCGTATTCGGCGGGAATTGATTTGTGTATTGTCCATAATTGTATGTATCCCAAATACTTTCTGTCCGACTTTGGGTCATCATCAGGGGAGGATCTATTACAAAAGTGATGTAACTTTTGTTTCTGCATATTACTACTGTGTAAGAGCGTTTTTACCGTTGAAGATCAGTGGGAAGTATATTTCTGTGAATTATTGATGTTATTCTTACAGAGTGCAATTTGTCTCTTCGCGAGATCACATCAGTATTCCAAAGTGCTATTATATTTATGAGCTGCAGGATCATGGAGTTTAAAATATGTATATTTTGGCAGCATTTCTTCGTTAGTACAAATTTCATTAAACATAATAGACATTTTCTGTCTACATATTTTCTTCTGAATCCGTTCAGGAACACGATCTTCAACGGTAAAAACGCTTTTACATAGTAGTAACATGCAGAAACAAAAGTTACATCACTTTTGTAATAGATCCTCCCCTGATGATGGCCCAAAGTCGGACTGAAAGTACTAGGGATACATACAACTATGGATAATACATAAATCAATTCCCGCCGAATACGATAAAAGTAATACGGGAATTCGAACGGATCCAGAAGATAATATGTAGATATAAAATGTCTATTATGTTTAATGAAATTTGTATATATAAAAATATGAACAAAAGTGATAAGACAAATAAGAATAACTATTTTACGTTATGTATCTTTAATTTTTACTAACTAGATTCGACCTTATGTCATCGTCAGGTGAAAATATTTTGAGAAAAATATTTTATAAGATTCTATCGGAGTTGATATGCTTTAAGAGATGCAACAAACAACGCTCTCATAATGTGACATATGTATTTGTTGAATGGAAATTACATTCTGGTATTCGAGAGTCTTCAACTGATCTTTTTATAACGGTTATAATGACACCTGGCGAACGAGTTTTTCATTTGGTTGATATATGTCAAACCCAAAGTGAGTATATTTTAAATTAACCGTAACTGCTCGTAGATATTTTACCACGTCATCTGAATTTATTTATTTGTTAATCTTATTTACCAACCCCTCCGCTCGGGCAGCATATGACACAAGGTCAAATTTTAAGTGGAGTTTAACAGGTTTCAATTCAAAGTTTTCCTTCTCCTAGACTAGTTGCATCACCAAGGCTGAAGAACCCAGTCTGTCCTACTATTTACCCATAGCTGGAGGGAGAATAATTGGATTCATACCTTTCTTTTCCAAGGGTATTAGTGCAATGTGAAATGCAATCAGTCTCGTCCAGGATTTGAACTCGTGTCGCCGTGTCCATTTCCTACGACGATAACCATTACACCACGGGCATTCATTTGTTGATTCTCCTTTTTTATTAATATCACGTTATTAGTTGGCTAAACCAAATGTTGTACGAACGAGAACTGTAACAAGACCATATTTACCAAAAGACCTATGTCATTTACACATCTACCTATCTATCTATCTATCTGCTACTTAAGGTACTATTTACCAACCCCTCCGCTCGGGCAGGATATGACACAAGGTCAATTTTTAAGCGGAGTTTAACAGGTTTGAATTCAGAGTTTTCCTTCTCCTAGACTAGTTGCCTCACCAAGGCTGAAGAACCTAGTCCGTCCTACTATTTATCCATAGCTGGAGGGAGAATAAGGGGGTTCATACCTTTCCCAAGGGTATTTGCCCGAAAGTGAACGTAATAGCGCGACTGGAGTACGAACTCGCGTACTACGATTCCGCAGTTCATCGCTTTAACCATTACACCACCATCTGCTACTTAAGGTAGACTTTCCTTCATGACTAAATGCTTGGTTGTGCCCTCGAAGTTAGCGATTTCGAACTCAAATTGAGCAGCTGCATTCACTTTGCGAACTAAACCCTAAGGAAAAGTTTAAACTAATTTTTTCCATAGCCATTGATTAATAGTATCACTAGTTTTTCTACAAGGATGATTTTGGCATTCAGTAACCCTCAAAGGTTCATTTGGCCATTAAAACAAAGAAATCAACCCAAAGCTTCTACTTAGAGTTGCTGATTTCATATACACATTAAACCCTCTTTATTTGTTCTCCGTCCCACCACCGGACAAATACCGCACAAGGCCTTTTTTAAAAGTGGGTCCGGACGCAGGGCCTCTGCCGACACGCGTACGGCAAAATCCAAAAATACCTTCAGCCCCGTCGGCATTCCCCCTAATGTGGGCGCCTGAGACGCCAGGAAATAAAACAGCAAAGTGAAGCTTTTGTTTACACATGAGTAAAGTAAAGAAGTTATAAGCCCTCTTTCATGGATAGGGTGTGACAAAAAGTCAATTATTAGAGCAGAGGATCGTAGATTTATTTGAATTCCAAATTATAATCTTCCTTGACCGGTTGCTGCACAAAGGCTAAATAACGCAGTGTTCCCTTCTATTTACCCATAGTTTGGGAGATAAAAGCTGTTTAACAACACGTGAGACGCAAACTACTTGACTCAAGATTTGAACTTGGCTAACTCAATCCATTTCTTACATTGATAACCGTTGCACCACAAGCACTACTACTTACTAATTGTTATGGCCCTAGAATGGGTCACAAAGAGAACAGTTATAGTATAGGTATATATTTACAAGAACAAAGGATGGTTACAAGAACATAGGACGGTAAGCTAGTTCGCATAACCGTGCGGGGCGAGATTAGGTTCCGGATCTAGACTGACTTCGTATTGCTGCGTCTTCCGGTATTATGGAGAGTGGCTGAGTCCATTAGTAGGTGATTCCGCGACAACACTAATCCAATTACAGCAAGTTTTCTCAAAACTCTCATTAGCCTTCTTTTTGTTTTAGATATCTTCCTGGTTTTACAGCATTCATTTGATTCTGAAGTTTCTGATGTCAAATGAAAACGACACTGTTCATATCGATTTTCAATGCTTTGTTTATTTGGCAGTATTCAGCCCATTTGGCTGGAGCTGTAGAATTCACCAACTGCAGCACTATAGAGAGGTAAAACTCCCCACCAACAAGTGTCCTAGATATGACACTAAATAATCTGGTTGTGAGGATCCAGTAATGCTGGAGCATTGGGGAATACGGAGTATGCCTTCATTGCCATTCCTCTGACTCGGAGTGGTAGCACCTTATCGGGTTCTATCTATGGGTCAAATAGAACTGTCTGACATTTAAGATGATATCAAATGCTAAATTGAATTGTTAGAAATAGAACTGTTTGGTAACTCAACTGTATGTAAACAAATGACTGGTGTTTAATGAATTGTTACGGATACGTAGAAATACTTGAAGCTATTTAAATGTGTTCAAAAGAATGAGCTTAGACTCATTTAAAAACGTGATAAACTAAATATGTTTATATATTCAATATATATGTAAAAAGAAGATTTGGCATTAAATAACCTACAATGGTTGATATGCCATAAAACCAAATCAAGCTAAACCTTTGACTGTATTGAAACCTATTTCTTATATGAAGGTAAGTCGAATGTTTAATGATATTTTGGTAACGTGAGTCATACTTCAGTAGACTCAAATGCTACTGCCAAGGTCATGATGATTATGAACCACTGTGTTTTGGTTTGGTTTGGTTTCTTTGTTTAATGGCATATCAACATTTGTAGGTTATTTAATACCAAATCTATTCTCCAAGAAGAACAGTGGTGGTACTATTTAACACCTAGCTGGGAGGATAAGGGGGTTGATACCTTTTCCAAGGATATTTGCCCGAAAGTGAACGTAATAGTGCGACTAGAGTACGAACTCGCTTACTACGATTCCGCAGTCCATCGCTTTAACCATTACACCACGAGGATACCTCGAAGCACTGTGAAATGCCGAGATCGCCTGATACTCTCTTATTCACCATATTTGCCACGGTGGCTTGGAGCACAGCCCCGGATTCTACTTTTTTAGGCCTACCTGACATTGCCCGATCGTCTTGCAAACAGAACAACATTTCTTCAACATACTCGTTACTTTACTCTGACCAACTGCACCTTCATCGTTCGTGCAACAAATGTTTTTGGCCGCTTCCGTGGCTTTATGGCCCTGTTCAAATTTGTAAAGTATAAGTTCCCGAACTAGACTATATCACAAGTCCATCTTTGAGGCTTTTTAAATCACAGGGAGTGAAGCAGTGTACCGACTATCACGAAAAGGTGCCCGTGGTGTAGTCGTTATCGTCGTAGGAAATGGACACGGCGACACGAGTTCAAATCCTGGACCTGACTGACTGCATTTCACATAGCACTAATACCCTTGGGGAAGGTATGAATCCAATTATTCTCCCTCCAGCTATGGGTAAATAGTAGGACAGACTAGGTTCTTCAGCCTTGGTTAGGCAACTAGTCTAGTAGAAGGAAAACTCTGAATTCAAACCTGTTAAACTCCGCTTAAAAATTGACCGTGTGTCATATCCTGCCCGAGCGGAGGGGTTGGTAAATAGTATCCCGAAAAGGATAACGATAGTGAGTGTCCACTACGGCTTGAACTGCTTCGGTCACATGAAATACGCGCTAAAACTGGCACGTATGAAAATATTGCAAACCTTTTGACAGAACAAAAGAAAAAAGAATTTTAAATAAAACAGTCGGTAGCATCACCACAAAAAGACGAGAGAGAGAGAGAGAGAGAGAGAGAGAGAGAGAGAGAGAGTTACACTAGCAAAATAATTAAATAAATAGATAAACAAAAAGTAAAAACAAAAAAGTGACAAGGAAGGAGATTATGTTGAAACGATTATGTTTGTTATGCAAAATAAGCACTTTTTTTTTTTACTAACACATTGATTTGCTTTTTGTGTAACGGCTTCTTAAGCGTTTTTTTTTTTTTTTTTTTTTTTTTTTAAGAAATAAGGGGTTGTTCATTACTCAATGTCATTTATCACTCGTGTATATATGGTAATTTTTACTTCTCGCAGAACCCAGGAAAATTCCAGAGAACGGAAAAAATCAGGAGAAGCTATTTAAGCAAAAAAGAATCTTTTGCAATTTTATTATGTATAAATCCGATGTTTGTTTGGTTGTATTTTATGGCATATCAACCCTTGTAAGTTATATTATGCTCAATCCTGTTTATACATAAATGGATTAAATATATAGGATTTGTAAAAGGAAAAGATTGTTGTTAATATATTAAACAAGTAATAAATACTGTGTTTGCACACAGTTAAATGGTATTTCTGTGAAATACCAATAATTCAGTTTTTGCACACGGCTAAACGGTTTCAAATTTACCAGTTAAACATGAATAATTCTATTTAGTATTAATCATTATTTTGCACTCACTTAAATGGTTCAAAGTACGGTTATCTCACACCAATAGATTTATTTGGTCACGGTTAACTGGTTTCAAGTATTGCTATATAACACTAAAAATTCAATTTAACATCAGTAGTTTGTTTGCACACAGTTAAATGGTTGTCACACACTAATAGTTCTACGTGTCTGCATACAGATTAATTTTTTCAAGTGTTATTTAACCCCAATAATTCTATTCAACACTCTTCACTCATTTGTACAGAGTTAAATGGTTTCAAGTATTCATATGTAATACCAGTAATTCAATTTTTGCACACAGTTAAATGTTTGTTTGTTTCGGTTTTATGGCATATCAACCTTTGTAGGTTATTTAATGCCAAATCTGTTTTTATACAAATAAACAGTTGTATTTTAAACAATTCAGTTTAGCATGAGTACACAGTTAAATTGTAAAAAAAAAAACATTACTATTTCAAGCAATTCAGTTTAGTCAAACAGTTGTATTTCAATCATTCAGTTTCGTATAAGTATAGTTTTTGTTTACACACAGTTAAATGTCAAAACAGTTCTATTTCAAACAATTCACTTTAGCTTATGTACAGTTTCAATGTCAAAACACAGTTCTATTTCAAATAATTCTGTTTAGCATAAGTACGCAGTTTAGTTCTATTTGACCCATAGATAGTACCCTATCAGGTGCTACCACTCTGGACCAGGGTAGAACTGCAAAGATGCCAATGGAGGGGTTCTCCGCATTTGCCATCAGATTGTTTAGTATCATATCCAGGACTTTCTTTGGAGGTGGTCCTACTTCTCTACAGAGAAGCAATCGGTGAATTCTTCTGCCCCTGCAGACTGGGCAACAGTTAAATGATTTCAAATATTCCTATCTAAACTAATAATTCTATTTAATATTAATCATTTATTTGCAAACAGTTAAATGGTTTCAAATATTCCAATGTAAAAATATCTAATTCAACTCTCATTTGTTTACATACAGTTAATAGGTTAAAAAGTTTTTTTTAGCCCACATATAGGACCTTGATAGGTACTATCTCTCCGAGTAAGAGTAGACCTGGAAGTAATAGCAATGAACGGGTACTTCACATTCTCCCAGAATTCCTGATAAGAAGCCTCACCATTCCATTGATTAGTGTCATATACACGTCACTCGTTGCTGGGGGCGTCTAAACTGCATGGAGAGATGTAGTCGACGTATTTTACAGCTCTAGCCGGCTGGGTAGTATAAATCCTATTGTCTTTGTCATGAATAATTCAAAAATAGACAATAATATCCTCGGATTATCGGAGGTCATTAGATTTTCAGCGAACCAATATATAATAGCTTGTTTACTTTGTTACTTAGAGTAGATGAAGTTATTACAGGGTAATTCTATCCGAGTTGAATACTGGGTTTGATCCTATGCAAATCATCCTTTTTTGTTTAAATATACCCTCTTGATATTTTATATTCTGTGGTATTTCAACAGGACCTGATTGTAAACATTTAAACTACCTTTTTTTCAGAGTTCTTCATTGAATAGAAATACAATATATTGCTTTATTTTTTAACTTCTTCATCGACCGGTGTTCATCGTTTTTGTGGTAATACTTCTGAAATAATATCGAAACATCTTCACTTTTATAGTCTTTCAGTTCTCGTTTTATATCAAGCTTTGGTTAGACAGAGAAAGACAATGTTGAACGAAGGATGAGGTTTCTGGTTTCAGTCCGGCCGAACACGAATGAAATCTGAGTCTCACATTTCTGCCTACGTTGACGTCAGCTTGTCTTTGCCAAATTCTGCCAGCTCTGTCTGACTGTCAAATGCTTCAACAGCCAAAGGTCGAAATTTCATCCGGCACTTTGTTGTTCCTCATCTCTCATGGTTCTAGACGTTTGGATATCGGCTGCCATTAGTCTTTGGATCTGCCAGAAGAATTCTTCGAATCAGTTTTCATCCATGGTTTGCTTCCTTAAAGTGATTATCCGAAAACACAGTGTGAAATCAAACCGAGGGAATCCAAATTGGATAACTTCCGATTTCAAAAATTATACACGTAGCTATTAAGGGCACTTCAGGTGGTGTAATGGTTTGCAAGCTTGACAAACAAACCATTACAAGTGAGTTCGAGTCTCATTGGGTGCGCCTTTCATATGTCCTTGTGCTTCATCTAAGCTAGATGCTAAATAAATTACTACATGTAGCTATTCATTTTTTTTTTCTTAGTCTTTCAAGAAGGTACTGAAAAGTTCTCCGCCCGACCAAGAAAGAAATGATTTTGGTTATTTTTTTTTTTTAAACTAAGGGAAGTGGGCTAACAAAAAGTGAAAAATTATGTGAGAGTCGTATTGAAAGATGAAATGGTGGAATCTGATTAATTTTATGGGCATCTCAACCTGTCTAGGGTTATTTTTGCCGAGAAAAGTTAGGGAATCTTGCCCATTGTACGTTCATATTCACATTTTTGCATATTCGTTTCTTCAGAGTTTTTTGAATACAGCTGTTGAATACACCTGAAGAAGGCCGGAGAACGTATCGGCCGAAACGTTGTAGAAATAAGAATTAAGATGAAGACTATAGTCCGAAAACCCATAATGATAAAAATCAAGTATTCCTGTTTAATGCAAATTATTTGCAAAAGTTTTATAAGTAAGTTGGTGACCTGAAGCCTTCCTTTTGAATAGCTACTACACCGAGGTGTAAAGGAAGGCGCTGCTCCTTTCCCTGGTTTACTCCACTTTACCCTTGATATGTACCTTATATTGCTAAGTGTTAAGCAAGGAGGTATCAAGTACCATTTTTAAAGTCTTTGTTATGATGCGACGCGACATGGGATTGAACCCCGGATACTTTCAAATATTTCAACATAAAAACGATAATTATATGGTTCCTTGTAGTTATTTCTATTTAATGATAATTATTTATTTTACAGAATTTTATGGTTTTAACTGATTAATAATAAATTTCTTAGAAAAAAATTAAAACCTTTTAGAGGGTTTCCTCGTGATGTGATGGTTAAAGTGCTTGACAACGGGATCGTAATATGCGACTTCGAACTCAAGTTGCGCTATTCGCAGTTTCTCCCAGGCAGTGGTCGTATCGATACTGCTAAATGGATGCACTACTTGGACGCTAACTAAACGGCTGGAGAAGAAGCTAGACGGCAATTACACAAGAATGTTGCGAGCAATATTGAGCAAGGCCTGGCGGCAACACCCCACAAGGTACCAACTATACGGCCACCTGTCTCCCATCACGAAAACTATCCAAGTTAGATGAATCAGACATGCAGGACACTGCAGAAGTAGCAGGGACGAGCTCATAAGTGATGTATTCCAATGGACCCCCACATATGGCCGGGCAAAAGCAGGACGACCAGCTCGAACATACATACAGCAGCTATGTGAGGAGACGGGATGTAGCCCTGAAGACCTGCCAGAGGCGATGAACGATAGGGAGAAGTGGCGAGAGAGGGTCAGGGATATCCGTGCTAGCGGCACGACATGATGATGATAATGATGATGAAGATGATGAGTTAAATACTACTACTACTACTACTACTAACTTTCTAGAAGGATGGATTTGGCATTAAACAACCCAAGAAGGTTGATATGCCATCAAACAAAAAATAAAACCTTTAGTAGCTATTCTTAATACAAATAATTAGCTGTTATATGGCATCAAGTATTCGTATCGAATATGAGTAATTTTTAAACAGATCTATTTAACCGATAGATTGGACCATAACCGGTGCTAACACTCAAGGTGGTTTAGTTTAGTGGATTTCATGGCATATCAACCTTGGTAGGTTATTTTACGCAAAATTCTGCTAATATGGAAAAAGTTATACAGGATTTGTAAGCAAATAGATTGATATTGTTTTATGTCATATCGACTATTGTAGGTTATTTAATGCCGAATCATTTTTATACATATATTAAATATATGATTTCTAAACACAGTAAAGATACATTTTTAAACAAGCCTGAGCTCATTTTATTGCACACAGTTAAATAGTTTCACTTATTTCAAAAAATTCAGTTTAGCATAATCACAGTGTTTTGTTTACACAGTTACTAATTAATTTAAATACAGCTTTTTTTTTGTTTACACACAGTTAAACGATCACACAGTTCTATTTCAAGCAATTTATTTTAGCATATCAACAAAGCTAACTGGTTCCAAGTATTGCTATGTGTTAATAACAATTTAGCCTAGCATATTTACCAACCCCTCCGCTCGGGCAGGATATGACACAAGGTCAATTTTTAAGCGGAGTTTAACAGGTTTCAATTCAGAGTCTTCCTTCTAGTTGCCTCACCAAGGATGAAGAACCTAGTCTGCCCTACTATTTACCCATAACAGGAGGGCGAATAATTGGATTCATACCTTTCCCAAGGTTATTAGTGCAATGTGAAATGCAATCAGTTTCGTCCAGGATTTGAACTCGTGTCGCCGTGTCCATATCCTACGACGATAACCATTACACCACGGGCACCTCCAATAACAATTCAGCTTAGCATACATACAGTTATTTTTTGTTTACACACAGTTAAATGTAAAAACAATTATGTTTAGCCTAATTACACAGTTTACTTCTATTTAACCAATAGATATGACCCAATTAGGTGTTACCACTCCGAGAAAGTGTTGAACCGGGAGCAATGGCAATGAAGGAGTACTTCGCATTCACCAAAGCTCCAGCATTACTGAAGACTCACTATCAGATTGCTTAGTGTCATAACAGGACACTCGTTGGGGGAGTCTTACCCCTATGCAGAGATGATGTAGGTGTATTTTACAGTCCAAGCCGACTTGATGAGATTGAATCTGATTGTATCGGATTGGATCTGATTGGATCTAATGGTAATGGAAAAGGAGGAGGTATTTCACACTCAAGAGAACTCTAGAACAGGAGCCTCACCGTTAAATACCGTTTAGTATCCTACCAAAGACGCCTCTTTTTGTTGTTATTGATATTGTTGGGGATAATTTCCTCTTCGGCGAAAACTGGTTATTCTAAATCACACCAACTATAACAATTGAATTTTAAAGTAAGTCTTATTAAAACGTAATTCCTACGATTTTTAAGTTATGGTTATAAAGCCATGCTAAACAATCGAGTTTTATGAATGCTGTTATGGAAACGCCAAAGAACAGTGCCCAGGTCACCTGTTGGTCGATGATATTCTGTAAACAAAGGTGTTTATATTTAAAAGGGATTTCAAACTTAAAACCTGCATCTTTCAAAATTTTGAAAATAGATATACTCATAAAAAAACCATATCAGGGATTGTTCCTAGCTACAAGTATTATACGACTAAATACAATCTACCACATTTAACTATCGCCAAGTAACTTTCTCATCGCCTCGCAAAATGCCATGAAATGGAAATGTTTGGCATAGTGAAAGAACTATCCACATATATATATATATATATATATATATATATATATATATATATATATATATATATATATGCACCTCAGCTAAGATGATTTCATGCACTTTCATTTCCCATCGGAAGCAAGACATAAGTTTCTACCATCAATATATATATATATATATATATATATATATATATATATATATATATATATATATATATAAACAGGCTTGATTGAATAAAATCGAATCCATGTTCTTTGGAGTTTTTTCTTTTTTCTTTCAAGAATCCATATGTTTTTTTATGTTACAATCTTAAAATTTATTGATAATTTCTTCAAAGGAGCTATTTGTATTATACCGAATACTTCCGATTCTAATCAGAACCATTATCAAGGTAATTTATATGCAGGCTTTGAGTTAAACTTATTAAGTATTTAGACAAAATTTTTATTTCAGTTTGGTTTTTATTGCTAAAGCCTCCCTTTAGTACACACACACACACACACACACACACACACACACACACACATATATATATATATATATATATATATATATATATATACACGCACACATACATGCACACACACACATATATACATATATACATATATAAGTAGAAATATTTACTGGTTACATATTCGTAAAAGAAAATGTGAAAATTATTCATTTATTTTGTACTCTAACAGAACTTATTTTAAGTACAAATTACCTTTCACCAAACAAAACAAACAGAACTCGGACAAAGGAAGTAGATTATACATTGATACATGTGTGTGTGTGTGTGCGCACGGGCGTATATGTAAGCGATCTAGGATTGTTTCGGTTTTAAAATTCGATCAAAGTAAGAGGGATCACAGACTGAGAAAATGTCGCCAAAGCAGGGATAGATTCGGACAGATTAGAGGTGGTCCTGTAAAATCTGCTGATGTTTAGGCTCAGTTTCAAAGGGAACAAGACAGAAGGATAACCGAAGCGCCAGAGAGGGACGACAAAATTTCAGAAGCAATACATAAGTTCCTACCATCAATAGTAAGTGACCAGTCTCACCCAGTTTTCACTTTATCAACAGCTATAAAGAAAGTAAGCATCAAGGACCCTGCATTACAATAAACTGTAGTTGCGTTGTTTATTTACTTCTTCAGCTCTGCAAACGGTCATGGGACAATATAATTTCATCTTTAAAAAAAAAATACATTGTTATTTAAAGTTCAATCATATGAATATTTACAGACTGCAATTCGTTTAGTTTTTGATGCAAAAGAAGCTACAAGTTAAGAAAGACAATAAAAGACAAACCAATCCCAACATATACGTGGGTATCCTTGTAGTGCAATGGTTAAAGCGATGGACTGTAGAATCGTAGAAAGCGTGTTAGAACACTGGTCATACTAATATCATTCGGAAAAGTATGAACTCCCTTTGTCCTCTCAGTTATAGGTTAAATATTACCAATGCTGCTTTTCTAGAAGGATGGATTTGGCATTACATATCCCAGAAAGTTTTATATAACATTAAAAAAAAACAAGCAAATGGATGTTATTTTTGTTTGGGTGTTATGGCATATCAACCTTTATAGGTTATTTAATGACTAATCCACTTTTATACAAATAAAGACTTCTTTTTCAAATATTTCAGTTTAGCATAAGTACACAGTTTAATTGTCAAAAACATTTCTATTTCAAGCCATTCAGTTTAGCCAAACAGTTTTATTTCAAATAATTCAATTTGATATAAGTATAATTTTTGTTTACATCCAGTTAAATGTCAAAACAGTCCTATTTCAAACAATTCAGTTTAGCGTAAGTACAGTTTAAATGTCAAAAACAGTTTCATTTGAAACGATTCAGTTTAGTATCGGAAAACGGTTTTATTCAAATCAATTCAGTTTAGCGTAAGTTCACAGTTTAGTTCAATTTGACCCATACATAGAACTCTATTCAGTGTTATCACTCTGGCCAAGAGTGAACCTGGTAGTGATGGCACTGAAGGGGTACTCCTCATTCCCCAAATATCTATCATTACTGGAGTTTCCCCATCAGATTATTTAGTGTCATATTCAGGACAGAGGGGGGTCTTACCTCTCTGCAGAGAATCAGTCAGTGTATTCTACAGCCCCAGCCGAATGGGCTGAGATTGGTTAGTGTCATATCCGGACACTCGTTAGAGACGGTCTTACTCCTCTGCAGAGAAGCAGTCAGTGTATTCTACAGCCCCCTCCCAGGTAACTGGGCCACCAGGACACTCGTTAGTAGTTTTACCCCTCTGCAGAGATGCAGTCAGTATATTCTACATCCCCTGCCGATTGGGCCAAGATTGTTTAGTGTCATATACAAGACACTCGTTAGAAGGGGTCTTACTTTCCTGCAGAAAACCTGTCGGTGTATTCTACAGCCCCTGGCGTCTGGGCTAAGATTGTTTAGTGTCATATTCAAGACAATTCTTTTTAGGAGACTTACCCCTCTGTAGAGAAGCAGTCGGTGTATTCTGCAGCTCCCGCCCAGCCGACTGGGCAATTAGATATTTTTAAAGAATGAACAAAAACTAGAAACCTTATACGAACTATCAGAATCAACAGCCAAAAATTTGGGATGGAAAAAAACGCCAGATAAAAAAAATGAAGAAAGGAAAGACAGATGATTAGTGAAAAAACAAAAACGCACTCATTGAAATATATTTAAAAGGTTGCCTTCCTCTGGGGTCAATCACAAAACCTACCACCTTCTGTTGAGGGGATTATTTATAAAATCTTCAGGCCGTTCGGATAACAACTAACACATTGCTATTGAAACAATTACATTTGCATATCGAAACTTCACAGAAAATTCTACACTTCAAAATACAATTTTTACTCATTAATAAAATAAAAAAAATTATCTTATCTATTTATTTATTTTTTAGCGTCTTTTATCAAATCTATATCTGACTAAGGACGTTTGAAGGTAAAACCTCATAAGAAAATTACACGCAGGATATATTTCTAAATATTCAACATCTGAGAAACGATAAACGTCCCCCCTGGATAAAAGTCCTCACAGGTCACCAGCCTTAGAAAAACCATACTCACATAAACGTATTTATATATTTATATTTGGTTTCTTTATTTAATGGTATATCAACCATCGTGTGTTATTTAATGCCAAAGCCATCCGTGTAGAAGAACAGCAATGATACTATTTAAACTATAACCAGGAAATAAGGGGTTCATGCCTTTCTCCAGCATGTTAGTCAGAGATTTAACGTAATAGTATCACTGGAGTTCGAAAATGCTAAATCCGAGGTCGCAGTTCAGCACTTTAAACATTATACCACCGGAACTGGCCCCATATATTTACTGTATCGTTCGACACAGTAAGATTTGAGCAAGAGGCAAAACATTCGAGGTGCATACGATAAGTTTCCAGACTTTTTTCGTATGGGCAATTAAAATTATCATAGACTCTTGAAAATTTAGTATCTTATTGCTATACATATTATGGGATAACTGACTTGGTTTTATAATTTCAGGTTCAAATGAACAGCTACAGGAGGAATTGGAATACACTCAACTAAAGCCTGATTGTCACAGCTGGTGAATTTCAAAATGCAATCTGGACGTGAGGACACTTTAGAAGAAATACATGCAATAAAATTCTGTTTAAACTTGAAATAATTCCACAGAAACATATGGAATGCTTCAGACTGCTTTTGGAGCATCTTGCATGAATCGAGCATCAGTTTTTAAGTGGCATAAGAGATTCAAAAAAGGCACGGAGTCTGTGAGGGATGAGAGGTGTGGGAGGAGTAAGGAATCAATACACCAAAGTTGATTGGCCAAAGGGTTAGGGTTAGGGTTACTATGTTGAGGTTTTAAGGGAGTTCAGGAAGAGATTATGTTGGAAGAGGCCAGCAATCTTCAAATCGGGTCAGTGGCATTTCCACCAGGACAATGCACCAGTCCATAACTCCATCCTTGTCACAGACTACTTGACCAAGATGGGCACTAAGACAGTTCTTCACCCTCCCTATAGTCCAGACCTTGCCCTCTGTGACTTTTTGGTTATTCCCTAAGCTCACAGGCTGTCGTTATGAGACAACTGAGGAGATGAAAAAGGCTATGATGAAGGTCATTGACACGCTCACACAAGAGGACTTCCATGAGGCCTCCCAGAAGTTGTTGGAACGGTACAACAAGTGCATTACACCTGGAGGAGATTACTTCGAAGGGGACTTGAGTTTCATAAGTGTACTATCAATAAAAGTGCCCACACGAAAAAAAGTCTGGAAACTTATCGTATGCACCTCGTACCTCTTTATTCTCTCTTGAATATAAGTTTTTTTTCTAACAAGTGAAAATGCCTAGCAAATAATCATTTTCTTTCACGAGGCCGGTATCAACTAAAGGGACTATGGGCATTAAAATATTTCCGTGTTTTGAAAAATATCCTCAAATAAAAAAAACATTTTCACCAGAATAAACAAAAAATATATTTTTCTTGAAAATTTTCTTCTAAGCATTCATGGCTAAAGTCAGAATTCGATGTGGCAACGCAGTCTATAAACAAATCTCAATAATGTAGCGAAAAAGGTTGTATAGAAAACAACGGACTTACACCTGCGCAAATAACGCTAAAGCACTGCTAGATTTTTTTATTCTTTTACATGAAGTAGATAGTGCAGTGAACTGTGAGGCATAATCTTCTTTTAGTGGAGCATCTTCCGATCAAGGAATCGTCCCGGTAAAGAATCAACGCAGAAATAAAAAAAGAACAGTTAAAATCACACGATATGAGTGGTCCTCATTTACCAGCAAAGTTATAACCAGTGAATATAAGATAACCGTGAGTAACAAATTTGATAATATCAGGAAACATTTGAAACACATACTGTTAATGAAGAATATGAAAACTTTGTTACCGCTCACATGGAAATAGAAGCAGCTGAGTTCATACGTATAAAACCAAGAGATAAATCCTATGAACTAAATGATAAATCCTATGTGGGTCAATTGTAGTAAGAATGAAACGAGATAACTTTTCAAAAAAACCATCCCTACTCAAAAAAGAAAAAGAAAAGTAACCAATAAATGCTAACACAAAGAAATTTAAGAAAGCCCAGAGAGAACTAGCCAACACGTACCAAAAAGAACAATTAGAATTTATTCATATAAAAAAAGAAACTCAGTCGAAGATAGACTAGCACGAATAACTTGGCAAACAGTAAATATAGCAAGGGGAAGAAAGAGCAGCTTGAGACCAAAACTAAAAGCTGTCAGGCAAGAAGAAAGACTTTAGAAGAGGAAAGAACATTTGAGGAATCTGCAAGGAGAAACTCTTGAAATCACTAACAAACCTATTCAAAAAATTACAAACGGCTATCTAGATGTAAAATTAAGACAGTTTACGAAGAAAGAACTTGACGTAATATTGAAAAAAAAACACTAGAAAAGAAGTTTTGAAGACAAGAAAATTTGAATTCATACTTCTTCGACGTGGCAACGCAGTCTATAAACAAATCTCATCAAAGAAATAGGTAAAAGGTTCTATCCTTTCCTTCAACAAGAAAAGTGAGGTCAGAATCACTAAGAAAAATAGAGGCCAAACTTTATCTGCTATAGCTGTTAAAGTTTATTATACCCAGCTTCTTAGTCGTCCCCGATCCGAAATCAAGAAAAGTCTAAGGAAAAATTGGAACTTTCGAAGGAATTGCTTCACGACATCACAGATTGTGACAATCTGTTGGATCATCGGAGAAGTACGGGCAAATAATCTGGAGAAATCATTAATGTTCGTAGATTTCTCCAAGACATTCAATTCTATATACAGAGGGAAAATGGAGCAATACTTTTGCATATGGTTTTATCAAAGAAATTTTTATTGCTATAATTATGTTTTACAAGAACACAACAGCAATGGTTGGCTCACCTGATGGAGACATCGACTTCTTCGAAATTGTCAGTGGAGTCTTTTAAGACATACATTTGCACAGAGTTTATCATCTGCCAAGACTACGTATTTCAAACTTCCAGAGATCTAAGAAAATGGTTTCGCATTGAAAAAATTAGAGATCTCCTACCAAAAATCTGTAAGCGACGCAGACTACGCAGATGACCAAGTATGTCTCGCAAACGCACCTGCCCAAGAAGAATCCCAACGGCATATCTTTGTGATAGCAGCGGGATGCTTTGGCCACAACGTAAATACCAATAAAATAAAGTTCATACGTCTTAATCTCATCTATCGAAAGTGATGGTAGCATATGATTACTGAAGGCATGGTGTGTTATGGCCAGGTTACCAATCATATCGAACTCTAATCTAACATAAAATAAGACGAGTTTTCTTCCAAGTTGTAACTATGTCCAGACTACTATATGGACGCACCACCTGGACACTAACTAAACGTTTTGATAAAAAGCTAGATGAGAACTACAAAAGAATGCTGCATGCTATCTTGAATAAATCCCGGAAGACGCATCCCCAAAAAACAGCAGCTGCACGGCCATCTGTCTCACATCTTACAAACCATACACGTTAGGCGTACAAATGATGTGGGGCACTGCAGGAGAAACAAGGACGAACTCATAAGTGACGTTCTGTTATGGACACCTGCAGATCGACGTGGCTGTATTGGTTGACCCACAAGAATTTAGTTACATCAGCTCTGTATAGACACAGAATAAAACTTAGATGACCTGCCAGAAACGATGGATAATAAAGACGGATGGGGAGAAAGGATTTAGAGAGAGAGAGAGAGAGAGAGAGAGAGGATTTAGAGAGAGAGAGAGAGAGAGAGAGAGAGAGAGAGAGAGAGTCAAGGAACTCATTAGAAATAATTATTTAGCACATTGGATATCGATGTAGAAAATAGATGACTGGTTGATTGGTTGGGTTCATGGCATGTCAGCTTAGCAGGTTATTTAAAGATAAATCCAGTTTATATATATAAATATATATGACTTGTAAACGAATAGTTTGTCGGTAACATTTTTAAACGAGCCAGATCTCATTTGTTTGCACACAGTTAAATGGTTAAGCAGTTCTATTGAACCCATAGAAGGGACTCTAACTAGTACTACCACTCCGGGTCAGAGTGGTCCTAATAGTTATAGCAATGAAGGGGCACTTCACATATTTCAGTGCTCTAGGACTGGAGTATCACCATTAGATTATTAGTGTCATATCAAGAGATGCAGTCGGTTTATTCTATAGCCCCCTGGATGAAGATTTTTGCTGTTCGGAAAGGCATGAATCCATCAGTTCTCCTCCCAGTTATGTATAAACAGAAGGGCAGACTGGTTTCGTAAGCCTTTGTACGGCAACCAGTTTAGAAGAAAGAAAATTTTGAATTCAAAACGAATTGTACCCTACTTAAAAATTAACCTTGTGTCACACCCTAAACTTGGCAAAAGTTTTGGTTAAATACATATATCACGTTTTGAAATATTCTATACGTAAAAATAGTTGGTACTTAAAGATGAACGTCTACTCCAGTGATATAATTTATGACCGCTTTGTACTAAGTTTCTATTTAGGTTTTTTATTTTTATTTTACTGAAATTAAAGAGCTTGCTGATGTAACCGCCTTTACATACAGGCGTCAGAAGGTCGCTAGGCATTTTTCTATTGGTATTCTTTGTTATGACCCCTCGGGGAAGTGCGTGTTGCTGATAGAAAAAAAGAAGGTATTTTGCATGGGAAGGAAGTTAAAAAAAGAAAAAAAAATCCAATGAATTTTAAGCAAGAATGCTCTAAAAATGTCCAACAGAGAAACGAGCAGAATATCAAAGCGAATATAACTGAGCATGCAGAAAAACACACAGGTATGTTTGAGTGTATGCGGGTATCCAGGCATGTTAATACACAGCTATTTACACACACACACACACACATATACACATATTATGTGTGGCTTCAGTGTTTGTAAATACACAGATATTTACGTATGTATTATAGCTACCTCTGTATATATATATATATATATATATATACATTGACTTTGTGTCTACTCTATTCAAATATAGATGTACATCATCGATACTGCGACCACCTTTAAATATACTAAACAGCATTTATCTATCTATCTATCTATCTATCTATCTGGAAAATGGTAAATTTTGGTGAATCTGAGAAGATGATATATATATATATATATAATGAAAAAAAATAATAGAAGGTCCCCAATTCTATACACTATCCATAACTTATGTTCATTTAATTATCAGATGATCAAATTGATATATGGTACGTGAAACTTACAGACGTGGGTTGTATATAAAATTGGAGACCCACAATTAAGTTTTCCCATATTAGATGGACTCAGCTCATAATGATATTTGGTACTTAAAATAATCATTAATCAAATTGTCTAAAATTTTACATATTCTTACACATACACACATATATATATATATATATATATATATATATATATATATATATATATATTGGTGGTGTAGTGGTGTAATGGCTTTCATCTTAGGAACTGAACACAACGATCCGAATTTATTGAGATTTGTTTAAAGACAGCGTTGCAAAATCGAAGACGTATATATTTTGTATTTCATATAGCACTAATACCCTTAGGAAAGATATGAATCTTATTATTCTCCCTCTAGCTATGGGCAATGGTAGGGCAGATTGGACTCTTTAAGCTTGGTATGACAACCAGTCTAAGAGGAAGAAAACTGCTCGTGTGAAAGGGTCGGTATATATATATATATATATATATATATATATATATATATATATATATCGGAGATTGAGCACTCTGGTGAGGAATTATCGGTTTTCACTCACGCGTAATGCAAAGCTTTTCTAATGAACTGAGCACTCCGGTAGCATTTAAGCGTATATGTAAACGAAAAATATATACGTAAAATTCCTCCGCTTACGCTGAGATTGTCGATGGCTCTGCATTAAGATAACTGATTGGCGTAAAATCATCCTGGTTTCGATCCTGGCTTGAAGCATCTCACGTGACCAGCCACACTGATGAATTGTGATACAAGGAAACAGTCTCTCTGTGGCTGACTATATATATATATATATATATTCCTCTATATGTGTAGTCTGATTAGCATATAGATATATACACTGTCCCACATGTACGAATATGTAATAGTATGTCTTCAGCTTTGTACAATTTATTTACTGGATATTGATATAACATTTTCATCCTATAATGTTTGCTCTTTTTATGAAGAAGTTTTGAATTAAGTGCATTAACAAAGAAGTAGAGTATTGTAATAGTTAAATATTCCCTCTTGAAAATAATTTTTTTGTTTTTAGGGTATGGATTAATGGTTATATATAAATATATACGAGGGTTATTCGATAAATAAGGTGAACTTTGCGTAAGAGTTAGCAATAGGAAGCATTGTTGACAGTCCCATCCTTTCCAAGGAAATAAATCGTGATGGGTCATTTTATGTCACAGGAAACTGTCAACATAATCTTGACTAACTGCGGCGCCCAGAACCTTTTCTTTACAGAAGAGTTAGCGTATTTTCACTTCATGGACTATTTTTTTCCAACCAGATTCGTTGTGGCCAACGCAACTGTAGCATATTTGTAAACATTTTTTTAAACTAAAGCATACTTTTTTGCACTCATCACATATTCCTCTGCAAATTTTACATTCTTGGCACTTCTAAGCCATTAAAAATTGATGAAAGATTTCTACTGAAGCCTGGAGTACGGTGCTTGATTCGTACGATTTAAAAGACTTAAAGAAAATATCTTTATGAGATTAAGACCATTTCCGCTATAAGCCGGTTCCAAAAAATGCATAATTTATATTTATTGAAAATAATTCCGTGAAATTTATTTTTAATTTTTGCAAAATTATTCCCTTCATCTACAGAAAGACCCTCGTAAAAACAAACAACATAGTGGCGCTCGAGGTGCACGGTTATCGTCGTTGAAAATTGACCCGGCAACCCGAGTTAAAAATCCTGGCCGAGACTCTTTGCATTTCACATAGCGCTAATACCCTAGGGAAAGGTTTGAATCCAACTCTTCTCCCTCCAGCTAAGAAAAAACAGAATGATAAACTGGGCTCTTTATACGGGTGTCCCATTATACATGGGACCCATGTGACTGCTAATTACTCTACTAATAATAATGTTCTGTTCTTTTTTTGTTTCTGATTTGAAAATAACATACTGTAGCAACTATAATTCCTCGATCCCAATGCCTTGGACAAGAAAGGGAAAATATTTTGCGTCACTACTTATTTAGAGACAGAATCATCCAAAACTGTGTAAGCAAAATTTCGCAGGAATTTTAACATCATAATTATCTCCAGAAAAGCCAAATTAATTGTTGAGTATACAAATTTCAAGCCACAGGGTCAGCAAAGAACTTCAACAAGAAGTCAGAAAATCCCAGATTAGCAGGAAGTTGACTGCAAGATGTACTGACAATGTGTGCGGTGAGAGATTGTGTCGGAAGGAGTCCGAAAAAACCCTCCGAAGACGTTCCCAGAACTTAGTCTTTCACGTGCACTGTAGGAAAAAAGTCTATCAATTTCTGCCCTTGTCATCTGTTATGACCTTTCTGAAGGGATATGATCGCTTTTTAAGACTCAGATGAAAGATGACTTGATGTAATATGAATTATCATATTAATGGGTTGCATCTATTCTGAGTCCCTCTGTAACTTGGTATGACAACCGGTTGAAAGAAAATGTGATTTCAAAACAGTTCCGTTTAAAATTGACCTTGTGTCGCAACCTGCTCGTGCGGATGGATAGTTTGGTTATTTGTTTTAATGGCAAAACCACCCTTGATGGTTTTAATGTCAAATACTGGTTGATTTTTAAGCGAAAAGTTTCTAGGTTTCGTTATTTTTAAACGAGTTATAGATCATTTGCTTGTATACAATAAAATGGTTTCAAGGAGGTGCCCGTGGTGTATTGGTTATCGTCGTAGGAAATGGACACGGCGACACGAGTTCAAATCTGGACGAGACTGATTGCATTTCACATTGCACTAATACCCTTGGGAAAGGTATGAATCAATTATTCTCCTTCCAGCTATGGGTAAATAGTAGGACGGACTAGGTTCTTCAGCCTTGGTGAGGCAACTAGTCAAGGAAAAGGAAAACTCTGAATTCAAACCTGTTAACTCCGCTTAAAATTTACTTGTGTCATATCTGCCCGTGCAGAGGGTTGGTAAATATGGTAAATATGATAAAATGGTTTCAAGGATTGCTATTTAACACTAATAATACAATTTAATATAACAGACTAATTCAGTTTGATGTTAAATCTATTTGGGGTCAGTGTTTGCAAATGTATTATTCATCACATGTATATATGTAAGCACACCTATATGTATGATTTTTTTATTTTACCAAGCATTAGCTTAAATTTACTTGTTCTTTCCTATAGCAACTCACTAGATGTAAGAATCACGAGAACAAGAAGCAAAAATACAAGATTAGCTCTCTGTGAGACTCCAAATCATGTCTCTTCCTCAGAAAAACGACTTTGAATGCGCCAGCCACTTAATCACACATGTTAAGAAGGGCGTTCTGATAATAAAGCAAGAAAATATCCATAATATGAAAGAAATGATAAATAAGTTTACATGAAAAATTAATATATATATATATATATATATATATATATATATATATATATATATATATATATATTTGAAGATATATTCACTCACACGCACATACACATACATATATATATAGACGGGTATTCAAATTAGGAAGCATTGGGCTAATGGCCTAATGAGTAGAAAGTTCGCCAATGATCCGGGAGACCGGAGTTCAATCCCTGGTCGAGTCGAACCAAAGACATGAAGAATGGTACTTGATTCCGCCTTGCTTAACACTCAGAATTATAAGGTAAGGATCAAGGGTAAAGTAGAGCAATCCAGGGAATGGAGTAGCGCCCTCCTCTACACCTCGGTGTAGTAGCTATTGAAAAGGGAGCCTTCAGGTCACCTTCGACTCAGGTCACCAACTTTACTTACTTACAATATATATATATATATATATATATATATATATATATTTCCATAAACATGTATAAGTATATATACATAAATTTTTATAGACACACACACACACACACATCAATTGGAGAGTATTGGTTTACCGGTTTCACTAAATGTTAATCTACGACACTTCAGAACGCCTTTTCTAGTCTTTTAGATTTTTATGAGTATCGTGTTTTGGAGCAATAAAGTCAGCAGGAGAAAAAAATATTTTATGGTGGAACCATTTTGTTCTTAGCAATTCAAATAAAATATAAACACAGGCACCTAGAAATACCTTTCATATTTACATGCAGCCATATTCAGTAAATTTATGTTTTTGCATTTTACATTTATTGTTCAAGGAATATAGATTTTATATTTTGAATAATATGTAGATTGAATTTATATCTTTTTCCAATTTCTTTTTCTTCCTTTCCAGATATTATTCTTCCCCATATATATATATATATATACATGTATATATAATCTGTCTGAAGAATGCGTAAAGCATGAAACCCAAGGTCATAGCCACTACCATGTTATATATATATATATATATATATATATATATATATATATATATATATATATATATTTAAAGATGGTTGTTGTAGGATATCCTCTCTGGTGTAGAATTGTGTGTAGTTCTTTTAGGATTTTATCGTTGATTATTGTGTGAATTCTACGTGCTAGTGTGTAAGGGATGGATTTTATATAGTTTTTGAGGTGGTGGCTTCTGAAGTGGAGGTATTGTTGGGTGTCTGTTGGTTTGTGGTAGATATCTATGATGATTTTGCCATTTATGTTTTTTACGAGGATGTCTAAAAGTGGTAGTTCTTTTAGGCTGTGTTCCATTGTAAATTTTATTTTGGGGTGTAGGTTTTGTAGTAGTTGGTGCAATTCGTTGATGTCTCCCCATGTGTATTTCCAGCATATGAAGCAATCATATTCTGGTAGTATTGTAAAATCTAGAAGAAATTGAGAACAAAGACAAAATCAAAGAAATACTAGACACAACAAAAATAATTAAAAGCCAGATAACCTAAAAATATGAAAAGAATACTCACCTCTTCTTCATTCGAAAAAAAAAACACAACACAAGGAGTTACCGAATGCAAAAATAAACGAAGCAAAATATGTGATATAATTATAGAAGGTAAATCCTACACTTTTAAAAACCCCGAAACCAAATTCAAAATAAATAAAAATTTAAGCCGCAACTCAAAAAAATGTAGTATGCATAATTGAATGTAACAAATGCAAAGAAATAGACATAGGATCAACACAGGCACTAAATACAAGGACATCACTTCACAGGAGTAATAACAAAATAGAAGAAAACAGAAAATTAAATGTTTCGAAACACTTATACCAATGTAGCTGAGGAAAATTTAATATCATGCCAATCCACCAAAACAATGACTGCACGCTACGACAAATATAGGAAAGGAACTTTATAGATAAATTCAAATGTCAATAAATAAAAACAAAACATGAACCATACACACACAAAACGGCTATAAACATACATATGTATATATACCTGTGTGCGTATGTGTATGTGGGTGTGTATATATTTATACATATATATATATATATATATATATATATATATATGTATATTTAGGCAGCATTTCTTCGTTAATGCAAATTTCATTAAACATAATAGACATTTTATGTCTACATATTTTCTTTTGGATCCGTTCGAATTCCTGTATTACTTTTATTGTATTCTGGGGGAATTGATTTATCTATTGTCCATAGTTGCATGTATCCCTAGTACTTTCTGCCCGACTTTGGGCCATCATCAGGGGAGGATCTACTACAAAAGTGATGTAACTTTTGTTTTAGCATATTACAACTGTGTAAGGGCGTCTTTGCCGTTGAAGGTTTTGGCGTTTGTTTTTGAATGTGATTCTATATTTAGTGCCAGTAGCTAAAGACATTTAAGTACATTAGCACTGGTTTGAAAATTAATTCTATTAAGTGTTGGCTGCAGGTTCCTGATATGTAATGCTTCGAGAATCTGAAGTTTTTGTTTATTATTTTGATGTTCTAATATTGTTGTGTTATCGGTGAGAATTTTCCGTAGCTGTGCCGTTGGGCATGAATGTTTTTTTAAATGCTGAGCTATTGAACTTGTGTCTGAAAGGTGCATTGTAAGTCTCCTCGACAGGGTAGTTGAGGTTAAACCAACATATATATTATTATTATCAGAGATACAATCTCCTAAAGGACATTTAAATTTATATATAACGTTGGTTTTTTGCAAAACTCCAATCGAGGGAGAGGAATTATTTCTAATGACTAGATTCGAGGTTTTAAACTTATTATAATATATAACGAGTTTTATTTATATATATATGTATATATATATGTCTGTGTGTGTCTACATGCATGTGTATATGTGTGCACACAAAAAGCATAAATAACCATTCAAACAACAAACATTAGCAAATTAAAATCTTATTTAATACCCATTAACTAGACCTTATGCCACACATGTTCACACGCAAAAAGGAAGAACTACCAGTGAATTTAAAAAGCCACAAAACAATCCATGATTTAAAAAAAGCCATAAGTTAAAACTAAAACCAACACACACACACAACTACAAACCTATCAACGAAGGGTAAAGAAGACCAAGATAAACATTCTCCAAGAAGCGGGAACAAAAACCTTTATAAAAACAAATTCAACCTGACAAGAATCATTTATACTGAAAATAGGAGTAAGTTCAAGTCTCACTGAGTACCCCATTTAAAAGGCCTTGTGCCACACATATTCTTTGACGAAAGCAACAAGCTGGAAACATACATATATATCACACGTATGTAATACATGTATATAACACGTATGTAAGAACAAAATAAATAAATTCAAAAAATACAAATCTCTCCGTGGACCATCTTATATATACATATATATATATATATATATATATATATATTTGTATATAATAGATTCACACAAACACCCACACACACACACGCACACACATATATATATATATTTATATGTGTGTGTGTGTGTGTGTGTGTGTGTGTGTGTGTTCAAGGGTCATTCAATAAATAAGGAGGCTTTCTTGAAATAATTTTTCCCAGATTTTCTTCCAGAAATGTTTACTTTGCATTGTGGAATTGGTTTATTGCAAAAATTATTCAAATCGCCCAAAAGTATTTGTTTTGAGTCCATTCAAAATGGCGGAAAATCTGAGCGATTCGGATATGAAGAGTACTGTCTCCAAATACCAGGCTGCTGAGAAGTCCAAACTATGTGATATTTCCAGAGGAATGTGTGATGTGTACGGAAAAGGAAAAAAAGAAAATGTCTACAAACGAGATCACATGGGTTTATCACAACAAGTCTGATTTGAAAGGGCAGTCTATGGAGTGGAAATAAACTTACTCTCCGTCAAAGAAAATGTTTTTGGCGCAGCGGTCATTTAAGAAAGCCAAACTGACAGTCTACAATTTTATAAAGTGCAACTGTAAATAGTACTGCCTATTGCCAATTCATTAGGCAATATTTTACCTTATTTATTGAATAACCCTCATATAAATAAAAGTGATAATTAAAAAACGATTATTTATTTGTTCTTACTTATTTCTTTGGAATTATTCTCAGCTAGTGTTGACTAAATTGAGAAATATTTTTTGGTGGGGAGAAATTTATTTTTGTAGATGTTTTGTAATATTTGATGTAAGACAAAAAAAAAGAGAAAAAGACGCAAAATTCTTTAATTGAGGAATATTTTTTTAGTATTCAAGTATTTTGACTGTTTTTAGATCTCAGCATAACATGACCACCCGACGCCCAGAACATCTTATGGATAGCAATTCTTAGGGTGTGACCCCGGAATTTGTTTCAAATTAGCCGTAACTGTTTGAATTAGATATTTAACAAGGACTTTTATCTACCGTCCATCCTACCACCAAATGGTCTTGTGAGAATGGTTCAGTTTAATATTACATCCATTTAAGGTAAGCGTTTGATAAAGTTTTATCCATTTACCTTGAAGTGTTACTGTTATCTTCACGATACAGTCCAATACATTTTTATTTTTATTTTTTCTTTGATGGTGGATTTGGCATCTCTGTTTAAGACAGTGTTTTCAGTGAAAGTACTGTATTATGAAGAGAAGTTGATTATAGCCTACTGATTTAATTATGTGTCTATAGTTATTGAATCTAAATTAAAGTCGGCATTTTGACTTTGGTATAGACTGTTTTGGACCACGTGTGCAATCAAGCACGTAAATTATATTATTACTTTTGTAAGTCGAATCGCAGCATATTTAAAACTGTTTTAGTTGTGTGTGTCTGTGTGTGAATATACATATGTGCGCGCACACACACACACACACACACACACACACACACACACACACACACACACACACACACACATGTATATATATATATATATATATATATGTGTGTGAAATAACGATACTAGTAAAAGTTTGGAGAAACAATCCGACATATATATATATAGAGAGAGAGAGAAAAAGATATATATACATAGAGAGAGAGAGAGAGAAAGAGAGAGAGAAAGAGAAAGAGAGAGAGAGAAAGAGAAAGAGAGAAAATGAGAGTGTGTGAGACAGAGAGAGAGACAGAGAGAGAGAGATTTAAGAAATCAAAAATGCGATAAAGAAAAAAAAATGTCGATCGAGGGAAAAACAGAAAGAAAGATTGCGCAAAAGACTGGAAAGCTGAAATATATATATATAGTCATCCACAGACAGACTGTTTCGTTCTATCAGAACTCTTCAGTGTGGCTAGACACGCAGGACGCTCGAAGCCGAAACCCGTCCAACTTTACGTGAGACTAAGTTTCAGACGTGTCGGCTACCAAGCGGACCACGTTGGCTAAGGGAATTTTAAGGTATTTATTTTAGCAACAGCAGCAGCAGCCTTTGTTTACACACACACACACACATATATATATATATATATATATATAGATAGATTGATAGATATGAATATAGTCGAATTGATAGATAGATAGATAGATAGATAGATAGAAATTGCTAGCTAACAAACTTGACCAACAATTTTTATCCTTAACACTAGTTTTGTGATTCCAGTTAAATAGCGTCTGCATCCGATTGTTTTACTCATCCTAGGACAGAATTAGTTGAAGATATTAGTTTTATGGCACTTCATATTATAATAGAACCGAGATTTTAAAACCATCTACTTTATATTCAAGTGATCAAAGCAAAAATTATTATTAGTGATTATCAAATCAACAAGTTCAGAGATGCAAAACAAACTTCAATATCTGCGCCCAAATTAAATTGAAAGTACCTGAATAGTCACTATTTTCAATTTCAATTATTTTTCTGTTTGTTTGGTTGTAAGGCATATCAACCTTTGTAGGTTATTTAATGCCAAATCCATTTTTACTCAAATAAACTGTTCTATTTCAAACAATTCAGTTGAGCATAAATACTCAGTTTAATTATCAAAAACATTTCTATTTCAAGCTATTCAGTTTAGTCAAACAGTTCTAATTCAAATAATTTTGTTTAGTATAAGTATAGTTTTTGCCTACACGCAGATAAATGTCAAAACTGTTCTATTTCGAACAATTCAGTTTATTGTCAGTATAGTTTCAATGTCAAGAGCATTTCTATTTCAAATAATTCAATTTAGCTTAAATAGGCAGGTTAAATGTCAAAACAGTCCTATCTCAAGCAATTCAGTTCAACATAAGTACACAGTTTAGTTTTATTTGACCTATAGATAGGACCCTGTCAGGTGATTCCACTCTGGGCAAGAGTGGACCTAGGAGAGATGGCAATGAAGGGGTACTCCGCATTCCCCAAAGCTTCAGCATTACTGGAACCTCACCATCAGATTGTTTATTGTTATATCCAAGACACTCATTGGGGTAGGGGTCTTACACCTCTGCAGAGGTACACTTAGTGTATTTTACAGCCCCAGCCGACTTGGCGAAATTATTTTCCTCTGGTATATATATATATATATATATAGTCGACCATAGTCGAGGGTGACCCGAAGGCTCCCTTTTCGATAGCTTACTACACCAAGGTGTAGGGGAGGGCGCTACTCCTTTCCCTGGTTTGCTCCACTTTACCCTTGATCCGTACCTTATAATGCTGAGTGTTAAGCAAGGAGGCACCAAGTACCATTTTTTGAGTCTTTGGTATGACTCGACCTGGGATTGAACCCAGGTCTCCCGGGCCATTAGCGAACACTCTAACCAATGAGTATGTGTGTATGAATAAAACGCATGAAAGATTAATTGTTTCTGTTTAAAAAATAAAAAAATAATTACTCTTTCATTTTTTTAAATTGTGATATATATCAACATCAGGACTGCCATTCATGTTGTTGGAATACATTCCCCTACACCTTGGTGTAGTAGCTATTGAAAAGGGAGCCTTGTGGTCACCCTCGAGTACGGTCGCCAACTTTACCAGGGAAAGAGTAGCGCCCTCCCCTACATCTTCAAGTAATAGCTATCGAAAAGGGAGCCTTCGGGTCACCCTCGACTATGGTCAACTTACTCTACTTAAAAATCATTGAGAATCTTTTAGTTTTTACTCATTATTTATCATGAGATTTTTCTGACCAGTTTTTACAGATGGTTTTTCACTGAAGACTGAGTGACACCAATTGCTCTCCAATTCATTCAGTCTCTTTTCTTGGGGACTGTTCCGAAGGTTCCAGCTAAGTTTGATATCAACAGCACTCATGTTCCACTGTTGTTTTTTTCAGCTCTCTGACCAGAACAAGTATCTTTTTATTTTATTTTATTTTCCCTCTATGGACCACTGAGACGGCAAAATCCACAAGAGATACAAGTTCTTCACTTCCTGCAGTCTCTTTTTTAGACCTCGTGAGACCGTTTCAACGGCTCCGACTTAATTGTTACTATAATTATTTTACTCCTTTGAGAGTTTTTCAAACTAGCGTTATTTTGAGTGACAGAAAATTTCATCAACTCTCCATGACTCTTCTCAGTATTCTGGTGGATCTTAATTATGTTGCAGTTTGAATGGTCTCCAATTGTTTTCTAATTTCCAAATCCTTCAGTCCTTGTATATATCCTTTGGTGACTGTACCAAGAGCACAAATTTCAGTTGGTATCACCATCAGTTTCATGTTCCACAGTTTTTATAAATTCTCTAGCAAGGTCCAGGTACTTATCTTTCTTTTCGCTTTCTTTCAATTTTACTCTGTGGTGATCCGAGACAGTAAAGTCAACAATTCGGCAAGTTATTTTTTTTCTTGATTATTATTAGGTCTGGTCGTCTGGCTGAGATTGAGTGATCCGTTTGTATTTCAAAATCCCTGAGGAGTTTGTGCGTTTCATTTTCCCGGACGGAGTCTGGGTTGTGAATATACCATTTATTCGTATGGTCAAGTTTCAATTTCTTGCACATTTCCCAGTGGATCACCTTGCCCCCACCCCCCAGGAGTGTCTAGTCTTGTACCCTTTCTATGCTAGTTAGCTTTTTTGTTGCGTCTTATCTATTCTTGCTTTGATACGATTGGTCCTTATGCGCTGTTTTGAGCTATTATTAGAAGAGAATCAATTTCTCTGTTGAGAGTGAGAGAGAGAGAGAGAGAGGGAGAAAGAAAGAAAGAAAGAAAGGAGATAAAGAAAGAGAGGGAGAGAATGAAAAAAATACGGCAATAATAAAAATTCACAACGATAAAAGAATAAAGTGTCTCCAAACACTGACTCCAAGTGGTTTTAGCCTTAAAATAAAAGATAAATCAATTGGTTGGTTGCATACCTGGTTGTGTTTTACAGTGCATAGATACTACAAGGTTATTTAGTGTCAAATCTCGTTCATACATATATATCAAATATACATGATTTGTGAGCGAATAGTTTGGACCCTAATATGTACTTTTACCCCGGCTCAGAATGAAACTGGGAGTAATGGAAATGAATAGGAACTAAATATTCCCTATATTTCCAGGAGTGGCACTGTCCCATCAGATTGTTTAGTGTCATAGATGTGATCGGCGTATTCTACCCTCCCAGTTGATTGGGCTAAATAAATAAATAAATAATAATAATAATAATGCGGTTCCCATAGGCTTTGCAAAGGAGCTGGAAGAATAGGAAATCGGAGGCTGAATCGAGACCACCTAAACTACAGCATTGTTGAGATCGGCCAGAATACTGAGAAGAGTCCTGGAGATCTGAGGATATTTGCTGTGACTCTTACTCCATTGAAGGACCATCTGGGATGGTTGATGGGAAAACTCGTAAGAAATTAGATAATAATAATAATTGAGGACGGCCAGAATACTGAGACGAGTCCTGGAGACTTGAGGAGACTTGCTGTCACTCAAACTCCAGTGAAAAACCATCAGCTAATACTGATGTGAAAAACTCGAGAGGAGTAAAAGATAATGACAATTATTGTAAAAAAGACGATAGAATATAGCTATTATGTGTATTTACTACAAAAAGCATGCGATATGGTTACTCAAAGCTGGATAATAATCTAAAACTGTACATGATATCCAAGTCATAAAGTTTATCGAGGAAACCATGAAAAAATGGAAAGTGGAACTGACAAAGGAAAAACTTTAGCTGAGGTCAAAATCCAGAGAGAGAGATATTCCTGGGGGATGCGTTATCATCATTACTATTTGTAATAGCCATGTTGCCATACAATCACATACTTAGGAAATGCATAGGCTGTTATAAACTTCATAAATCGTAAGAAAAATCAACCCCTAATGTTTATGGATGACATCAAACTGTTTGCCAAAAATAAAAAAAGATTTGAAAACCCTAATACACGTAGTGAGGATATACAGTCAGAATATGGGAATGAAATCAGGCATAGAAAAATTAGTCGTGCTCATAATGAAAAGCGGGAAATGAGAAATGACAGAAGGAATAGAAATACCAAATCAAGAAAAAAAATTCCGAATTCTCGGGGAAAAGGAAACTTACAAGTATTTGGGAATATTGTAAGCAGAAATCATCAAAGTGGAGATGAAAGAAAACATTGAAAAAGAGTCTCAGGAAAACGAAAAAACGTCTCAAAACCAAACTATAAAGCAGAAATCTCATCAAAGGGATAAACACCTCTAGCTCGCTCGTAAGATACTTGGAGCCATTCTTGAAGTGGACAAGGGAAGAACTTCAACAAATGGAACAGAGAACACTCATGACGATGCATAAGGTCTTACATCCGAGAGAAGACATAGACAGACTAAAGGGTCAAGAAAAGAATGAAGAGGAATCACCTGTATTGAAGGTAGCGTCGCTGTATCGATACGACCACACGAATTAAAAAAAAACAAAGAAAGACTACTTACAACAACCAGCAATAAAACAAACAATACAAGGATCAACAGAATAATAACTAGAAAAAATAAATTAGAAGATAAGCACTTGTAAGGATATTTCAAATGATAAACAAGCGACATCTCACACCAGAAGACCTTAATATGGCTAAGAAAGGGAAACCTTGTGAGAGAAACTGAAACACTTCTTAAAGCAGTACAAACAACGCAATAAGGAACAAGTATGTTGAAGCAAAAATAGATAAGACGCAACAAAATAGCAAATGTAGGTTACGATAGGATCAATCACATAATTAGCGATAGCGGCAGTTTAGCGAAAAAGGAGTATAAGACTAGACACGACTGGGAAGGGAAAGTGATTCACTGAGAAATGTGCAAGAAATTGAAATTTCCCTATACAATTAAATGTATATACACAACCCAGAATGTTTCATACAGAATGAGACACACAAAGTTTTCTGGGATTTTGAGATACAAACGGATCACCTAATCTCGGCCAGACGACCAGACATCGTAATAGTCAACAACAAAAGAGAGAGAGAGAGAGAGAGAGAGAGAGAGAGAGAGAGAGAGAACCTGCCAATTAGTTGATTTGCTGTCCCGGTAAACTGCAGAGTAAATTTTTAAAAAAGCGAAAAAAGAAAAAAGTGCTGAGACCTTGCTAGAGAACTAAAAACTATGGAACATAAAGTTAACAGTGATACCAATTGTAATTGCAGCATTCGGAACAATCCCCGAAGGCTTGGTAAAGAGACTAGAAGAATTGGAAATCAGGTGACAAGTAGAGACCATCAAGACTACAGGATTATTAAGATCGCCCAGAATACTGAGAAGAGTCCTGGAGTCTTGAGGAATCTTGCTGTCACTCAAACTATATGCTAACGCTTGTGTGAAAAAAAAACTCTCAAAGAAGTAAAATAATAATGGGGAGAATAATACGGTTTCTAAAGGCTCGATAATTGGGCTGGAAGAGTTGAAAATCGAAAGATAAATAGAGACAATCCAAACTATGGCGTTTTTAAAATCGGTCCGAATACTGAAAAGACCCCGGTATACCTGAGGAGACTAAGATTCCAGTTAAATTCCTTCTGCTTACGACGGTGTGGAAAACCTGCATGTAACGCAAACAGCACAAGGATAAACAAAACAACTATAACTAGAAAACAAAAATGGGAAGAAAAACAAATGTATGGGTATTTTAAGCGACAAATAAGCGAAATCTCACACGAGAAGTCTTGGACATGGCTAAGGAAGGGACATCTTAAGAGAGAGACTGAATCTCTTCAAATAGCAGCACAAAATAACGCCATAAGAACCAATTATTGTAAAGCTATCCATCATATGGAAATCAGACCTGACCGATAAAATGAAACGCAGTTTCTTCCAGGCAGCGGTCATATCGATACTGTTGTATGGATGCACTACTTGGACGCTAACTAAATCGCTGGAGAAGAAGCTAGACGGCAATTACACAAGAATGCTACGAGCAATATTGAACAAGTCCTGGCGACAATACCCTACAAAGCACCAACTATACAGCCACATTCCTCCCATCACGAAAACTATACAAGTTAGACGAACCAGACACGCAGGACACTGCTGGAGAAGCAAGGACGAGCTCATAAGTGATGTACTCCTATGGACCCCCACATATGGCCGGGCAAAAGCAGGACGACCAGCTCGAACATACATACAGCAGTTATGTGAGGATACGGGATGTAGCCTTGAAGACCTGCCAGAGGTGATGAACGATAGGGAAAAGTGGCGTGAGAGGGTCAGGGATATCTGTGCTAGCGGCACGACATGATGATGAGGATGATGATGATCTAAAAGCAAAAATAGACAAGACACAACAAAATTGTAAATGTTGGATATGTGATGATGGAGAGGAAACGATTTATCGTATAATAAGAGAATGCAGTAAATTAGCTCCAAAAGAGCATAAGACAAGGCACAATTGGGTGGGGAAAGTAATTCATTGGGAGCTTTGCAAAAAAGATTTTAATTTTACCATAAGTATTGGTTGATGCACAGTTCAGAATCCGTACTGGAGAATGATACGTACAAACTTCTCAGAGGTTTTGAGATACAAATGAATCACATAATATCGGCCAGACGACCAGACCTAGTCATCGTCAAAAAAAAACCAAAAATGAAAACAACCTGCTGAATTGTGGACATTGCCGTCCAAGCAGAGTAAAAAAAAGTGAAAAATGAGATAAGTACCTAGATAGTCCTGAAAAAACTAAAGACCATGAAGGTGATGGTGAAACCAATTGTGGTTAGTACACTTCGGACAATCCCCAAAAGATTGGTAAAAAGGAGTGAAAGACTAAGAAATCAAAGCACAAATAGACTTCATCATTAATGTAATGGTTATCGTCGCAGGATATGGACACGGCGACACGAGTTCAAATCCTGGACCTGACTGATTACATAGCACTAATACCCTTGAGAAAAGTATGAATCTAAATATTCTCCCTCCAGCTATGGGTAAATAGTAGGGCAGACTAGGTTCTTCAGCCTTGATGAGGCAACTAGTCTAGGAGAAGGAAAATTCTGAATTCAAACCTGTTAAACTCCGCTTAAAAATTGACCTTGTGTCATAGCCTGCCCGAGCGGAAGGGTTGGGTAAATATGAATAGACTTCATCATAATTAAGATCTCTCAGAATACTGAGAAAAGTACCGGAGACTTGAGGACGCTAGTTGTCTCTCAAACTCCATGTGAAAAACCATCGGCTAACGCTGGTGTGAAAAAATCTCAAAGGAGTAAATAACAATGATAATAAAAACAAAAAAAACCCACAATTCTTTAGCCGCTTTAAACGACTAATAAACACCATCTCGGAGGAGAAGATCTGGACCTGGCTAAGAAAAAGAAACCTTAAGAAAGAAACGGAATCTCTCCTAATAGCAGCACAGGACAATGCCATAAGAACCAGTCATAGAGAATAGACAAGACTCAACAAAATAGCAAATGTAGACTATACGGTGACAGAGACGAAACGATCAATCACGTAATAAGTGAATGCCGCAAATTAGCACAGAAGGAGTATAAGACGAGACACGACTGGGTAGGCAAGGTGATCCACTGGGAAATGTGCAAGAAATTCAAATTTGACCACACCAACAAATGGTATATGCACAACCCAGCATCTGTTCTAGAAAATGACACCCATAAACTCTTATGGGACTTTGACATACACACGGATCACCTGATCTCAGTAAGAAGACCAGACTTTATAATAATTAACAAAAAAAAAAAAAAAAAAAAAATAAGAGAATTTACAAAACTGTCGACTTTGCTATCCCAGCTGACCACAGAATAAAAGTGAAAGAATGTGAAAAGAAGGATAAGTACCTCGACCTTGCTAGAGAATTGAAAAAGCTGTGGAACATGAAAGTGACGATTGTGCCAATTGTGATTGGTGCTTTTGGCACAATAACTAGAGGATTACTAAAAGGCCTGGAGGGCTTGGAAGTTGGCGGACGAGTAGAGATTATCCAAATGACAGCATTACTGAGAACGGCCAGAATACTAAGAAGAGTCCTGGAGACATGAGGAGACTTGCTGTCACTCAAACTCCAGTAAAATACCATTAGCTAATACTGATGTGAGAAACTCTAAAGGAGTAAATAATAATAATAATAATAATAATAACTAAAGGATTATTAAAGGGACTGGAGGACTTGGAAGTTGGCGGACGGGTAGAAACTATCCAAACGACAGCATTGCTGAGGACGGCCAGAATACTGAGACGAGTCCTGGAGACTTGAGGAGACTTGCTGTCACTCAAACTCCAGTGAAAAACCATCAGCTAATACTGATATGAAAAACTCAAGAGGAGTAAATAGTAATAATAATAATAATAATAATAATAATAATAATAATTATTATTATTATTATTATTATTATCATTATCATTATTATTTTTAAATCACTAGAAAATGATAAATGAAACATGATGGAGTAAACAAATAAAAAAATCACAAAATGAAATATAGTTTCGAAAATATGAACGCCGTATAAATTAATGTGCCCTTTTAATAATGATTAAACCACCCTTCTCCTGATGCCTCACACAACAATAAAGAATGGGATATCCACCTCGCAGCAACCCTTGTTCGGATAATATATATATATATATGTGTGTGTGTGTGTGTGTGTGTGTGTGATGAGATTAACTAAATTTTCTTACATCAAAGTTGCTCGTTACACATTTTTTTGTTACGGACCATAATTCATCAAAAACCGTCAATTAATTATGTGTTCGGCTGGACGACGATACATAATTTTGAGAACAGTTACATTTAAGTTGATAAAAAAAAAGTGGTTGACATAGAAACTCTATGGAGGCCGATAAGGCAATCAAACTGAAGTGTTTACGTGACAGGACCGATTAATAAAATCATAACAACAGAACAAAACTGTAATCGATTCTCTGGGTGGTCTTTGACTTGTCTATAAAATTAATTCCCATTTTTTATTGGATGTTATATTGACAAATCAAAACTAATTTGGTTATACATTCACTGACTTAAGAATAAAACATAGTATGAAGTAAACCACACACACACGAATGGCTGGGTGCAGACCCACACGTATTTCTATGTCAGTATATAGGTTATAAAATATCAGTCTATGGGTAATAAAATCGACAATCAGTGTTCGAATCTCGGCTAAAACTGTTTCCATTTATTTATTGCTTGAGATACTTATAAATCAATGAAAGAAAAATCGCAATAATATACACATAACATCGATTGTCATTTCTTTACGCTATCGTCTTCTATATTTATATAGAATTTATTCACACACACACACACACATTATATATATATATATATATATATATATATATATATATATATATATATAAACGTTAAAAGTTAAATTACAATCTCACCGATTTTATTATCAAAGTCTTAATACTAGGTGTGTGTATTTAGCAACCTCCCGCTGGATTCGGCACAAGGCCATCTTTCTGTTGAGTTTAACAGGTTTGGCGAGGGTTTTACTTTTCCTAGACCGGTTGTCTTACCAAGGCTAAAGAGCCCAACCTGCGCTACTGTTTTACCCATAGCTAGAGGGAGGAGAGTCGGGTTCATGCTTTTACTAAGGGTATTAACGCAATGTGAAATGCAAACAGCCTCGACAAGGATTTAAACTCTTGTCGTCGTGTCCATATCCCACGAAGATATCCATTACACCACGCGTGCAACCAATAGTGCATGTATCATGTATTAAATGCAACACAACCATCTGATGAATCTGTAGAAGGGACGATAAAATCTATCATTTATACTTAGTATTATCATAAAACTAGGCCATTGGTCTCATGAGTCGAGTGTTCGCCAATGGTCCGGGAGACCAGGGTTCAATCCTTGGTTGAGTCATGCCAAAGACTCAAAAAATGGCACTTGATGCCGGCTTTCTTATCACTCAGCATTATAAGGTAAGGATCAAGGGTAAAGTGGAGCAATCCAGAGAAAGGAGTAGCGCTCTCCTCTACACCTCGGTGTAGTAGCTATTAAAAAGGAAGCCTTCAGGTCACCCTCGTCTAAGGTAACGAACTTTACTTTTACTTATCATAAATCATTTCATTGTTTCAGCTGATGATCATATCCTAGTTGCTCTATAAAACCTCAAGCAATGAGATTCTGATGAAAAGAAGGGATTTTATTTGTTTATTTTATTGTTCATAGTTTTCATAGTGCACAAATGACCAGTATTTTGATGGTTGGTTGGTTGAGTTTTATGGCATATCAACCTTTGTTGGGTATTTAACGCCAAATCCATATTTATGTAAATAATCAGTTCTATTTAAAACAATTCAGTTTAGCATGAGTACACAGTTTAATTGACAAAAAAAATTCTATTTCAAACTATTCAGTTTATTCAAACAGTTATATATAACAATTCAGTTTATCGTAAGTACAGTTTCAATGTTAAAAACAGTTCAATTTCAAAGAATTCAGTTTACCATAAGCACGCAGTTTAAATGTAAGTACAGTTTAATTGTCAAAAACATTTCTATTTCAAGCAATTCAGTTTAGTCAGACAATTCAGTTTAACATAAGTATGCCGTTAGTTCTATTTAACCAATAGATAGGGCCCAATCAGTTGCTACCACACCGGGTCAGAGTGGACTTGGGAACAATGGCAATGAAATGGTGCTCCGTATTCCCCAAAGCCCCAGCATCACTGGAACCTCACCATCAGATTGTTTAGTGTCATATCCAGGACACTCGTTGGTGAGTGTCTTACCCCTCTGCAGAGGTGCAGTCGGTGTATTTTACAGCCCCAGTCGACTGGGCAACAGTATTTTGAGCCTTTTTGATTTACCAAATGCTTTTAAACAATTTCTTTATTCGAATCTGTTCACTATATATATATATATATATATGATAAGAATAGGCGGAAAAGTGGATAAATATAAAAATTACAATGGGCTTAGTTATAATATTTCGTTCTTTATTCAAAGAATCAGTTCTTCAGACTCATTTTGAAGATATCCTTTCTTGAATCAAGAACGTAATATTACAACTAAACCCATTGTAAGTGTTTGATTTATTCACTTTTCAATTTATTTTTATCATCTAGTCAGATTTGCAAAAATCTACCATTATTCCGAACACTCACACACACACACACATATATATACGTGCGTGTCATTCTGATTAAATTTCACATTGCACTAATACCCTTGGGAAAAGGTATGAATCTAATTATTCTACCTCCAGCTATGGGGGAAAGAGTAGGGCAGACTGAGCTCTTTAGCCTTACTTAGGCAACTAGTCTAGAAGAAAAACTGTGAATTCAAACCTGTTAAAATCCACTTTAATATCAACCTTGCGTCCCATTCTGTCCAAGGGAAGGGTTTGGTAAATACATGTATATACGTATCATTCTATTGCGATTGTATTCTTAATGCTTAAGTTATGCAATATATAAACAAATATATATATATATTTATATATATATATATATATATATTTACTAACCCACTATCACACACATATATATATATATATATATATATATATATATTTACTAACCTACAATTATATATATATATATATATATATATATATATATATATGTATACACACACATAACCCCACACATATGTCTATATATATATATATATATATATATATAGCTATGTGCGTGCATGTGGTACAACGCACACGCAAAAAATGATTTAAAAGGATAATGCAAAAATCTTCAACCCGGATTACTGATGCTACTGTAGGGACCCTGAAATATGTCTCTTAGCAAGAGACTGCCAAGAAAAATTGTAATATACAAGGCTGTGGGGACTGCTGGTGAAAATTAAGGATGAAGATATTATTGGCAGTGAAAGGACATATATATTGTAGTCTCGGAATTGGATTGGAAAAAAAAGGTCGCAGAACCTTCGCAAATAGAAGACATTTTAATAACATCACCCTGGTAAATTATATTGGGAAGATTAAGGACGAGAAAGAAACGTTACCGATCGTAAAAATAGCAAATAATAAAAAAAGTGGCTGCAACTTATTTTGGAGGTGAAAAAGGTTGGAGGCTATGCCATAGTGAAAAGCTATGTTTAGTGGAGTTTCAACATTACAGCAAATTATTAAATCGGGGGACAGAACACTAGTCAAGTTATCGACACGAAAAGTTTATTTAGTTGTTTTTTTAATGGGATATCAACCCTTGATGGTTATTCAATGCCGAATCCTGCGAATACATGATTTTTAGGCGCATAGTTTTTAGATAACATTTTTAAACAGGCCAGAACTTGTTTGTAAACAGTCCAATGGTTTAAACTTTTGCTATCTAAATTATAACTTAATCTAATAATAATAATAACTTGCTTGCTCACTGTTAAGTGGCTAAACATTTCTCGTATATATATTGGCACATAAAGGGAATTCGGCAAACTGACTGAGATATCGAAGAGTATTAAGAGTGATAGAAGGAAGTATATAGAAGGATAATGGTGATGAGGAGTAGGAGGAGTAGACTGAAAGAGAAGAGGGGATATTTCTTTATTTTTCACAATTTTTCCTTCTTACACTTCCTTCGTTACGCTTTCCTATTGTTATATATATATATATATATATATATATATATATATATATATATATATATATATGTGTGTGTGTGTGTGTGTGTGTGTATATGAGATAATACTCGTCGAAAATTGATAATCTAGAGGGAAATATATATATGAGAAAATACTCGCCGAAAATTGATAAATTTCTAGCGTGAAGCACATATATATATATATATATATATATATATATATATATATATATATATATATATATATATGCGAGGATCATGAAATACTTTTCCAAACTTTTTTCGTATGAGTACTTTTATTAATAGTACACACACGAAACTCTAGTCCCCTTAGAAGTTATCTCCTCCGGCTGCAATGCACTTGTTGTACCGTTCTAACGACTTCTGGAACGCCCCATGGAATTCTTGTGTTTGCGTGTCAATGACTTTCGCCACAGCCTCTTTCATCTCCTTAATTGTCTCATAAGCTTGTGAGTTTAGGGAATAACCAAAAGTCACAGGGACCAAGGTCTGGACTATAGGGAGGGTGAAGAACTGTCTTGGTGCCCATCTTGGTCAAATAGTCTGTTACAAGGATGGAGTTGTGGACTGGTGCATTGTCCTGCTGGAAAGGCCACTGACCCAATTTGAAGAGTGCTGGCCTCTTCCGACGAAATCTCTTGCTGAACTCCCTTAAAACCTCAACATAGTAACCCTAACCCTAGCCTAACTCCTCCCACACCTCTCATCATCCCTCATAGACTCTGTGCCTTCCTTGAATCTCTTATGCCACTCAAAAACTGATGCTCGATTCATGCAAGATGGTCGAAAAGCAGTCTGAAGCATCCCATACATTTCTGAGGCATTTTTTGCAAGTTTGAAACAGAATTTTATTGCATATCTTTCTTTTAAAGTGTGCTCACATCCAGATTGCATTTTTGAAATTCACCAGCTGTGACAATCAGGCTGTAGTAGGGTGTATTCAAATTCCTGCTGTAGCTGTTGATTTGAAGCTGAAATCATAAAAATTGGTCAGTCGTCTCATAAGCTGTATAGCAATAAGATAGTGAATTTTCAAGAGTATACGACAATTTTAAATGCGTGTACAAAAAAAGTCTGGAAACTTATTGAAGACACCACGTATATATATATATATATATATATATATATATATATATATATATATATATATATAAAGACCCGGAAAATAAAATCGGCAATTCGTTTACAATTCTTGATTGCGGTTGTTTGCATTCAGATCGTATTAATTTCTTTAAGAAAACTTGTATCACTCTTTTCTTCCAGTCCCTGTAAAAGGATAAAGAATCCATCAGAAGGGACCCTCTGCCTTCATAAGGTTACCATTCTATGAAGTAGGTCAATTTAAAATTCAGATCCCCCGCCAAAATGTAATGGGCTATTGAACCGTATAAGATGCGTTTTGTCTTACATCGTTTTGTCTTACATCGCTCTCTAGTTTTATGCTTAATTTCGAAGGTGCCCATGATGTAATGGTAATTGTCGAATGGACACAGTGACACGAGTTCAAATCTTGCTCATTTGACTGGGGCTGTAGAATACACCGACTGCACCTCTACAGAGGGGTAAGACCCCCACAACAAGTGTCTTGGATATGTCACAAAACAATCTGAAGGTGAGGTTCAAGTAATGCTGGAATTTGAGGGAATACGGAGTACCCCTTCATTGCCATCGCTCACAGGTCCATTCTGACGCGGAGTGGTAGCACCTGATAGGGTCTTATCTGTTGGTAAAATTGAACTAAACAACGTACTTATGCTGAACGGATTTTCTTGAAATAGAACTGTTTTCGACTTTGAAATTGTATTTATGCTAAGAAGAATTGTTTGAAATAGAACTGTTTTCGACTTTGAAATTGTATTTATGCTAAGAAGAATTGTTTGAAATAGAACTGTTTTCGACTTTGAAATTGTATTTATGCTAAGAAGAATTGTTTGAAATAGAACTGTTTTCGACTTTGAAATTGTATTTATGCTAAGAAGAATTGTTTGAAATAGAACTGTTTTGACATCTAATTTTGTGTGGAAACAAAATCTCTACTGATAGGAAATTGAATTGTTTGAATTAGAATTTTTTGACTAAACTGAATAGCTTGAAATAGAAATGTTTTTGACAATTAGTCTTTATACTCATCCTGAACTGAATTGTTTGAAATAGAACTGATTATTTGTATGAAAACGGATGTGGCGTTAAGTAACCTTCAAAGATTGGTGTGCCATAAAACCCAACCAAACAACTAACCAACCAATGAGTTCAAATCCTTTACGATTGCTTTCGTTTGGCTAGGTTTTATGGCATATAAACCATTGTTGGTTGTTTAATGCCAAATCCTCTTTATATAGATATTAAATATATATGATTTGGTTTGATTTGGTTTTATGGCATATCAACCATTGTTGGTTATTTAATGCCAAAACTTCTTTATATATATATTAAATATATGATTCATTTACATATTGTTGATACACACTATGAAATATATCAAGCAGTTCTATTTATAACAATTCAATTTAGCATAAGTCAACAAAGTTAAATGGTTCTAAATATTACTATGTATCACTAACAATTCAATTAAACGTCTTATTTGTTTACATAGTTAATTGATCCAACAGTTCCATTTCTAACAATTCAATTTAGTATGAGACATTCGTTTGCACACAGTTTAAAAGTCAAACAGTCCTATTTGACCAATCGATAGGACTCTATCAGGTGCCCGTGGAGTAATGGTTATCGTCACAGGATATGGACACGGCGATACGAGTTCAATTCCTGGACAAGACTCATTGCATTTCACATAGCACTAATACCCTTGGGAAAGGTATGAATCCAATTATTCTCCCTCCAGCTATGGATAAATAGTAGGGCAGACTAGGTTCTTCAGCCTTGGCAAGGCAACTAGTCTAGGAGAAGGAAAACTCTGAATTCAAACCTCTTAAACCCCGCTTAAAAAAATTGACCTTGTGTCATATCCTGCCCAAGAGGAGGGGTTGGGTAAATAGGATCAGGTGCTGCCACTCCGGACGAGAGTAGAGCTGGGAGTTATAGCAATGAAAGTGTACTCCGCATTCCCCAACGCTCGATCATTATTGGAGCTACACCATCAGATTTTAATGTCAAATCTTGGACAATCATTACGGGCGATGGGTGCTTATTCTTCAGCAGAGATGCAGTCGGTGTATTCTACAGTTCCATCCAACTGGGCTGAAATCTTGGACGGAGTTGATTGTATTTCACATAGCACTATTAATCTTTGGAATTGTATAAATAATCGCAAAGACAGGGTTCTTTAGTCTTAGTTAGGCAACTATTTTAGGAGCAGGAAAACTCTGAATTGAAACCTGCTAACCTGGCTTAAAAATTGACCTTGTGCTAGATCTTAGTTGTACGGAGTGGCTGGCAAATATATTTGGGAAAGATACAACACCCTTTATCACCCAGCAATAGTTTGAATCGTACCACTACTCTCCTTCAACCAAGAATGACTTTGAAATTGAATAGTGAGGAGGCTGTTCTCACGGTGTAAAGGCTAATGTGCTGGATTGCGATACCGTATGAAGCAAGTTCGAATTCAAGTCACTCTACTATAACAGTTCGACTAAAATTCGAAGGTCTGTTACGTGAAAATAGCCTTATGCTAAGTTTTCAAATATTTAAGAATTTTAGTGGGATAAATATCCTTAGTTTTTCCTGATCAACAGTATGGACAGATGTGTACTATGAAAAGCGCTTGATGGCAAAGAGTTTGGACAATATTAATAATCACTGAATCTTTGTATTCCTTTTCTGAACACAAAGACAAAAATTATACTAATATTTTCAACAATTCTCAGTGTGAAATTTTAAAATAAACTTCTGTTGATGAAAAACTACTGCCAAAATACACGTTAAATTCATCGTGGAGTGGCTCGTGGCTTAATGATTATCTTTGTACGTGAGTTCAATCCTAAACGAGGCTGCTTTCGTTTTAGATAATGCTAGTACCTTTGAGAAATGTATTAATCCAACTATTCCCCCAATAACTATGTGCAAATAGTATATCAGACAGGACGTTTTAATCTTGTTATGGCAACCAGTCTAGAAGAAGGGAATCATTGAATTTGAGTCAGTTGTAGGCCTCAAGAGAAATAAATTTCGTCTGGTTTTGTTTAGTATCTTTGTTTAATGGCATATCAAACTTTGTAGGTTATTTAATGCCAAAGTCATCCTTCAAGAAGAACAGTAGTGGTACTATTTAACACATACCTGGTAGAATAAGAGAGTCCATACCTTCTTAGGGTATTTGTCCGAAAGTGAACATAATAGTGCCCGTGGTGTAATCATTATCGCCGTAGGCAATGAACACGGCGACTTGAGTTCAAATCCTGGACGAGACTGATTGCATTTCACATAGCACTAATACCCTTGGGAAAGGTATGAATCCAATTATTCTCCCTCCAGCTATGGGTAAATAGTAGGGCAGACTGAGTTCTTCAGCCTTGGTGAGGCAACTAGTCTATGAGAAGGAAAACTCTGAATTCAAACCTGTTAAACTCCGCTTAAGAACTGACCTTGTGTCATATCCTGCCCGAGCGGAGGGGTTGGGTAAATAGGATAATAGCGCGACTGGAGTTCGAACTCGTTTACTACGATTCTACAGTCCATTGCTTTAACCATTACACCATAAGGTCTCCCTCAAGTACACCTGCTGTTGAGGAAGACCTGAAGGCTTCCTTTTCATTAGCTACTACAGCGAGATGTAAGTGGGGGCGCCACTGTTTTCCTTGATATATATATATATATATATACTAACCCCTCTTCATGAGGAGGATGCAATCGAAGGTCAATATTTTTAAGTGGAGTTTAACAGATCGGTTGTCATACTAAGGTTAAAGGGCCCAATCTGCCTTACTATTTATCCAAAGCTGGAAGGAGTTTGACTGGATTCATACACTTTCCGAGTATATTTGCGGCATATGAAATGTCATCTTATCCAGGGTTTGAACTCGTTTTGCAGAGTTCATTTTCTACGATTATAACCATTACACCACGAACGCTTCTGCCTCTAATATGCTTTGTTCTCATTACTACAGCATTTTAATGGATGATTGGAAAATGCCAAACTTTTAAACGATGGTTATATCTCAAAAAACGTCCCATTCGTTCTTTTATTAATTAACTAATTTTCCTTTCAATGAATTATGATGTTTAATTCGGAGTTGATTATTGTAATTGATTTGAAAATGATCAATTGGATCAATCTTAAACTTTGACTAAATTTATATCAATTGAAATTTTTCTCCTCTTCCCAAAACATTTGAAGAATTATCTTCTCTCACAAATATTAATTGACAAACATCTGGAAATTACACCCAGAAGACATTAAACTTTGTTAAAAATAAAATACATCATCCAAGGGTTAAATAGTATTACGTATGCTTTTCTACAAGATGACTTTGACTTTAAATAACCCACGAAGGCTTATATGCCATTAAACAAAGAAACCAAATTAAAAATAGAAAAATAAAAATAAAAAAGCCTACATACAATCACAACACTGAACTTTTTATCACGTGAATTCTTTCTGAATGATAAATCGTTTGTAGATAACGAAAAGCTAAATAATGTTTCGTTTACAGATATTGATTAGCTGACATTTCGTGAGAGACTTTTCCTTTAATTGTTTTCTTCCATTTCATTTGAAGTGTTGTTATTTTTTCTTTTCAATCTAGATCTCTCTTCACAGGATGTGGAGACGAATGTCATCATCTTTTTACAAATTGAATCTGATTCATCAAGACGTCAACACATAATTGTAATACCAACCCTCTCGCACAGTCTCAATTGTAACGTGATCTCTGGTCAAGGCGTCCATGTGACACCCTATGCTAACCCTACTGGGCTGACGTCATCCACAAGACTGGCCGTTGGTCCTGTATGCTCAAGTATTACAGGTTAAACCTAAGTCTCTGGTTTTAATGCTATATTTTGACCTTTTGAGCCGGCCAAAAATGCCATTCAAGGTGATGCACCGGAAGGAAGTGACACATTCTAATGGCAGTTATAAGGGGAAATCGCGTGGGCGGAAATTGGCTGATGAAATGGGACGAGGTAAAAAAAAATCCCATTATACTCTCATAGACTGACGCACCGGAAGAGAGTGACCTCTGAACTGCATGACAGTTATTTCCACTCGATGACGATCACACAGGCCATTCCAAAGATAGCAGAAGTGACACATCCCGATCGCCAGATATCGGAAGAAATTGCGGAGGCGTGGAGGCGTGTCCATATCACCGTGTGGGAGTTTGAAGGTAATATAAGGCCGACGAATTGAACAGAAAGAGGACAGGCGAGTAGAGTTGGAGACGAAGTTGGACGAGATGTAGTAAGGAAAGCCAGCACCCAGCAGAGTCGACTCCAGGGCTCCGGTTGAGCAGCCCTGGAGAACGAGAAAGACACAACGTTGCCGACCATAACTTTGGGGTCAAAATATTTCAGTTATGTTCGGTCTTCAGCTCCCTCTCACAGTAAAACCCCACACAACCTTTTCGAACCCTTGCAATAAAGTGAGAGGTAAATATTTTGTTAAAGAAGTCTTCCTGTGTCGTTTATTACTGCGTCTTTATCATTGCGTCGGTATGTATCCAGTATATATATATGTATATTTCTGCATGAATCAGCAGATGACAATACAACATTAAATGTCGATTCGATTTCACTCACCATCCACGTTGTGATTTTTTATCCTGGCGAGTAGTTATCGGGTCGTAGAATTCTAAAAGCTCTCCGTTGGTCCCCCTGCAAGCTTGTTTGGTGAGAATCGGGTTCACAAAAAATAATTACATCCAAGTCAATCCGATTTTAGAGGACAAAAGTTTATATATATATATATATATATATATATAACATCAACAATATATATAATAAATACAATTCTTGTGGCAAAAGGTTGAATGTCTCATGATTATGAGCGATAATCAACAAAACAAAAGAAATTCTTCGAGTAATTTCGTTATACGAGAGAAGTTGCTTCGTTTTAACCCTTTTTGATAACTGTTGCTTTTTCGATGGTTCCGTTGTCAGAGGTAGAAATAGTAGTAACAATAGTAATCTTACCTGTTGGAGGAAGGAATTCGCTTCTTCGTACTTATATGAACAACACATGTTAGCGGACGCTTTGTTCCAATATCTGACGTCGCTTCCTTTCTTCTTTAAGTCACCAACTCAACTCTCCGACTGTCTCTAACACAACTTAAAATGCCCGCTTGCTCCTTTTATTAGGAACGGTACCCTGACCGTATTGTCATTGTTCTAAGTTTACCTATTAATAGATCTGACAAATTTTGTGAAACTTTACATAAATTTATGTTGTCTTGGTTATCGATAAAATCAACCTTTAGATCAAGACATTCTTAATTCTATTTTCTATTAATAATCTGATACCTTTTGTACGATTCCAAAAGATAGTATTTTGTTTTCTAAATAAAATCTGTAACATTGATATTTTAAAGTTTTAACGGCATATCAACATCTTTGTTATTCGAAGACGCCTCTCTTTCATTTGTCGTTTTCGGTTTTACGGCATATCTACCTTTATTAATACCGGTTTCATTGGCCCAGCGGTTAGTAAGGATGGAGTTTTGGACTGGTGCATTGTCCTGATGGAAATGCCACTGACCCGATTTGACGAGTGCTGGCCTCTTCCCAAGGAATCTCTTCCTGAACTCCCTTAAAACCCCAACAAAGTAACCCTAACCCTAACCCTTTGGCCAATTAACTTTGATGTATTGACTTCCTTACTCCTCCTGCACCTCTCATCATCCCTCACAGACTCAATGCCTTCCTTGAATCTCTTATGCCACTCAAAAACTGATGGATTCAATAAAGGACGTAGTTCGAAGTTCCGTGAAGTTCGACAAACACCTGAAGAAGACCGGAAGACATATCGGTCGAAACGTTATGGAAATTATGATAAAAATTATGATAAAAATCAGCAGGCTTCGTCTCTAAAATTTTGACAATACGGGGTCGTTCCACAAGTTTTAAGCCCCGATTAGATTTTAGATTTGACGCACAGTTCTCACCTTTGTTTAGGTATCACCTGCACAAAAAATTAAAACAGGAAATATATTGCTTTTACTAGTCTAATAAGAAGTGGTACTGTGTTGAAGCCTTAGCTAAAAATAAGCGCAATGGCTCTTCTTTCTGGTTGAGATTTAGTTTTTGAACGACCCTCGTTATACTTAAACATACGTATATACGGAAGTAAATAAGGAAATTAAATCAGATTGTATGAAAAAAAGTAGAAAAAAATAAAATAATCCAAATTTGATGAATTTCTTATGAAAGTCGACGTCGAGTGGTTTGGTTATGATAACCTTCTTCAAGACTTTTAATTCATGAAAAGTGTTGTTAAAATGACGATGGCTGTTTTACGACTGCTATTTCCTCCAACATCCAACGGTATTTTAACAAAACATTTTTATGAATTTAAAGTCCTGAAGAAGGTTATTATAACCGAAACGTTCAACGACGACTTTCATAAGAAATTCAACAATTTGGATTATTTTGTTTTTCTACTTTTCTTCATACGTATATATATATATATATATATATGTGTGTGTGTGTGTGTGTGTGTGTGGTTAACATAATCAAAGCTTGCTTCGTAGAAGAAGATTTAAGAAAAGATTCCTTGTCTCATGAAAGTCAAATATTTGGCAATGGTTCATCTAAGAAATTCAGATACTATTGTATCTGAAGTAACCAATTTCTTTTTTCTATCTTAAATATGAATCCGCAATTTCTAACTATAGAAGAACTCCAGTTCTCAGATTTCTGGAATAAAGAATCATTCTTACCAAGATTGATGGATGTATCTTAGAGGCCAGAACTTAAACATGTAGACACTTCCGGATCACTCATAGACATTTACATCAAAAATGGAAGATATTCTGTCAGTACAAGTTTCAAACAGGCCACGCCTTGACGTGCCAAGTCACCTTTATGCCTACCAAAAATCTTTCACTTAATCAGTGCTTACGAAAGCGTTATTAAAGACCACTGCATAAATATACTTCCTTCATACATCGTTTTTCAGAGATTTTACAAGCACATTAACGTGTAGAGGTACTCGTGGCATATGATTAGTGTCGTAAAAATGGACACGGTGATCTGGATTCAAATCCAGGACAAGTTTTTCTTTTACGGTTCTCTTCACGCTATTTCCCTTGGAAGAGGCATGTATACATCTCTTCTCTTCCCTCACTCTCCCACCTATGGGTACTCAGTAAGTTATTATTGGGCTCTTTAGCTGGGAACAACTAGTCTACAAGAAGAAAAATTAATTAAAACCATTTTACTTGGCTTAAAAACTGACCTTGTGTCGCAAACTGTTTGTGACGGAAGGGTTGGGTAGACTACATTACATAAATCCTCACACACACACACACACATATATATATATATATATATATATATATATATATATATATTAGTCCAGCCATCTGGAGCCGTAGAATGTTTAACTGAATGTTTTTACAAATCATATATTTGATACATATGTAAAAACAGGATTTGGTATTAAATAACCAACAATGGCCATAAAACCAAACCAAACCAAACCAAACATATGCAGAGGGGTGAGTCACCCTACAACGAGTGTCCTGTTTATGACATTAAAAAATCTGATGGTGAGACTGCAGTAATTCAAGAGCTTTTTCGAAATGAGGAGTACCTCTTCCCTACCATCGTCCCTATGTTACTCTGGCCTGGATTGGTAGCATTTGATAGCTTTCTATTAATGAGTCGAATAGAACTGTTTGACTTTTAACCTGAATGCAAACAAATGATTCATGCTAAATTGGATTAATAGAAATAAAACGGTTTGATTATTAAACTGTGTGAAAAGAAATAACAGTTTAATTGAATTGTTAGTAATACAGAGCAATGCCTGGAACAATTTAAATTTGTTGTCTTATGCTAAATTGAATTGTTAGGAATAGAACTGTTTGATCATTTATCTGTGTGAAAACAAATGACTATTTAATAGTTAGAGATACATCGCAATACCTGGAATCATTTAACTTTGACTCAAGCTAAATCCAATTTTCAGACATAGAAATGTTTGATCATTTATCTGTGTGAAAACAAATGACTATTTAATAGTTAGAGATACATCGCAATACCTGGAATCATTTAACTTTGACTCAAGCTAAATCCAATTTTCAGACATAGAAATGTTTGATCATTTAACTGTGTGTATCTACAAAATGTCGTTCCACAATCATATATTTGATTCATATGTAAAAACAGGATTTGGCATTAAATAACCAACAATGGCCATATTAATCATATATTTGATAATTAACGGTGTGTATCTACACTGTGTGTATCTACAAAATGTCGTTCCACAATCATATATTTGATTCATATGTAAAAACAGGATTCGGCATAAATAACCAACAATAGCCATAAAACCAAACATTTGCCTTTGCAATATATCTCCGTGGGAAATGTATGAAACCTTGTATCCACCAGCTATGAGTTAAATAAGTAAAGTTGGCGACCCGAAGGTTCACTTGTCAATAGCTTCTACTATTGTGGTACCTTATAATGCTTAGTGTTAAGCAATGCGGCATCAAGTACCATTTTTGAGTCTTTGGTATGACTTGACCTGGAATTGAACACCGGTCTCCTACACCGTTGGTGAACGCTCTAACCATGATGCCAATGGCCCAGTTCGTACCACAGTTACTCTACAATGATGTCTTTGGCATTAAATGAACCACAATCCTTGATTTGCTCTTGAATAAAGAAACAAAATCAAACCAAACCTTATATATATATATATATATATGTGTGTGTGTGTGTGAGTGTGTGTGTGTGTGTGTGTGTGTGTGATGTGTGTGTGTGTGTGTGTGTTAAATTGGACTTTGAAATCTGAAGTTAGTATTAGAATTGTTTTCTTTATTATGTAACATCTCGGTTTCATCACACGATTATTTCAAAACACAACTGAAAGGTTTTTACTGGCTAATCAAAAAAGAAAATTAGAAGGTACTTTAAATAGTACGTTAACATAAGATGCTGCAAGTAGAAAACGATCAATATCATTCTGAGCTACCTAACTACCGCCCCACCACCCAGCAGTTTATGTACGTCACGTTAGGGATGGGGAAAGGATGGATTGATAAAAAATAACTTCCCTTTAACCGTGACGACTTTGACATAGCACATGTCCGAGCCAACAGCTCTACACATACCTGTTGAAATTTACAACAGCCCCATTTGGAAGAACAACTGAACCTTGCTTTATTTTCCATTCCATAAAATCTGTGTACAATTAAATAATAGACATTCATGTATCAATTTTCTATGACTAGATACGTTGAAGCATTCATCATCACCAAGGCATTCCATCAACTCGAATTAATTTGAGTCTATCTCTGGTCAACTGTTCCAATTGGTTAACGCTCTTAAAAAGTTCTCTTGACAGTGTCCAGCGTCCGCACAAGACTAATGAGTTCAATTCTGACTTGTTCGATCAACATTGGTATATCCATGTGTAGGAGTCCATTGGAGACCGTCACTTGGAGTTCGTCCCAACATCCCTAGCAGAAGCCCGCATGGTTTGTGTGATTGAAGGTAAATAGTTTTATAGCTGTAGTTTTTCAAGGTGTTGATTCCATGATCTTTTATTTTAAACAGCACGTTTAACACTCGGTTAGTTCCTATCTAGTTTTTTCTCCGTGCACTTCACTAGAATCCAAGTGGTGCAGTCATATAATAGTACTGACACTAGCACAACTTTAAAGAATTCCCGATTTATTTCATCAGAGATTAAATTTCCATGTGGTCGATAGTCTAACAACTGTGTCCCATGCCTTAAAAGTTTCTGTCGATAAGATGTTGCTACCGAAGTATATGTGGCTTGCTATTTAATGAGGATATGACACAATATTGATTTAAACACATGAACTTTGTTTTACTTGAGTTCGCGTAGAGACCAATACCTCTTCATGTTTGCTCCAGGCTCTGCAGGAGAGATTTGGCTTGAGCAGGTGTATTACATCAGTAATAGTTTCTGAGGGATATGGTCTAGTTATTGGTATTTTTACTGGGAAGCCATTTTCTTTTTTAAGATCTGTTGACGTTCGTAAATTGTAATCAAGGCAGATTGTAATCTCGGCATATTATGAATAAAAATTGTGCTAATGTAACACGTTCCAAGACATCGGCAACGCTGTCAAAGAAATCAGTGAAACTTTTGGATAAGTGAACCATGGCCTTCGTGTCTTTGTAGAACATCATAATGGCAGTAACACTTTTGTTTTATTTTGCAGGGCAGGGGTAAGCCATATGCCAGAAGTTATTTTTCCTTTATGCCTTTAAAGGTCGAATGAAGTGAAAGTCTATAAATGTGATCACTTTCTGAAAACGGGCTGAGTTTTTTTAGGGAAGTGTCGGGCAAATTGTTGTATAAAGCTGAATTTTCGGACTTGCAAACATTCTAATGTTATATTTAATGTATTAAATATATATAATCTAGTTTGGTTTGGTTTTATGGCATATCAACCATTATAAGTTATTTAATGCCAAATCATCTTTATACATATATATTAAATATATAAGATTTGGTTTGGTTTGGTTTGGTTTGGTTTTATGACATATCTACCATTGTAAGTTATTTAATCCCAAATACTCTTTAAACATATACATCAAATATATATTATTTGGTTTGGTTTGGTTTTATGGCATACCAACCATTGTAGGTTATCTAATGCCAAATCCTCCTTATAGATATATATTAAATATATGAGATTTGGTTTGGTTTGGTTTGGTTTGGTTTTATGACATATCTACCATTGTAAGTTATTTAATCCCAAATACTCTTTAAACATATACATCAAATATATATTATTTGGTTTGGTTTGGTTTTATGGCATACCAACCATTGTAGGTTATCTAATGCCAAATCCTCCTTATAGATATATATTAGATATATATGTTTTGGTTTGGTTTGGTTTTATGGCATATCAACCACTGTGGGCGTTGTGGCCTTGTTAGGGGCTAAAAGAGGAATTGAGTTAAATATATTAACGAAGAAGAGTATTACAAACATATGCAAATGTAAGGTTTACCAGCGAGACAATTCGGTCCGACTGTCAGGGGTGTCTGCTGGAATACTGACTTCTACCTAAGAGAAGTACCTGCTGCTATTTATAGCTGGGAGAGTCCATGCGTAACGTGGGTAAATGATCATAACAGTAGGTCATTTAATGCCAAATCATTTTAATACATCAAATATATCAAATATATGATTGATATTTAAAAATAGCCTCAGCTCGTTTTTTCACACAGTTAAATGGTTTCATTTAAGCACAAGTACACCGTTTCTTGATTACACAGACAGTTTGAATATATTCGTTTGGTTTACAAGCAGTGAAATATAAAACAGTTCTATTTTTAACAATTCAGTAAAGCATAAGTACAAAGCATTTTTTTACACACTATTAAAGATTATAACAGTTCTATCCGATAAAACTCAGTACACAGTTTTAAAATGTCAAACAGTTCTATTCGATCCATTGATAGAACTCTATCAGATGCTACCACTCCGGGCCAGAGTGGAACTGGGAACATTGGAAATTAAGGGGTACTCTGCATTCCTCAAAGCTCCAGCATTACTGGAACCTCATCATCAAATTGTTTAGTGTCCTAGATATGACAATATTTAGGACACTTGTTGGGGGAATCTTACCCCTCTGCAGAGATGCAGTCAGTGTATTGTACAGCCCAAGCCAACTAGGGCAAATTGGATTTTGTGAACCTCGCCCAAATTCGCTCCACATAAAAAAAAAACCTTTAAAAATGCTGAAAATACCAAAGTAGCCGCTCAGTCAATTCGATGTTTCTCTTAGATGTTTAAATATAACGAATAAAGACAACATTTATTGGTTGTTCCATTTGACTGCCAGAATAATCTGAATTTGTATTTTGAAGTGTATTGCTTGTTGCTGCCACTTCAGTAAAATATAACTTATGTGCAATTCTCTGAAAATTTCAATGCCTTAAAATATAAAGGTCAAGTTTGATAAAATTATCGAGACCAAAACACGTGAGTAAGTAAATATTACTCTTTTATACAAATTATTTAGACGATAAGTTTTTGGAATGTGTATTAAATTCTCACAAAAAAGTGAAATAGAATCTTATTTGTAGTTTAAATATCCGTTTAGGAATTTCAAACATATCAACAAAAATAACTCTTCTCTTAATTCTACCGAAATTTTGGCTGAAATGTCAATGATCATTATTGGCAAAATAACGGCTATAGAACAGAATTAGTATTAGTGAAATGGATATTTATTTGAATACTCAATTACCAAACCAGCGTGGGCAAATAACATACTTTTAAAATTTACATTCCTCACTAGAATTTATTTTGCGTTAACGTAGTGGACTCATTTTGTAGGAGGTTTTTTTTTTAGATTTTTTTTGTATTCTTAGAAATCAGGATTTCTTTCAAACGGTGTAGTTCGAAGGGGTTCAGAGTTGTTTTTGTTCTTTCTTTGAAAGTTGAAGGAAGTGATGTGTTCAAAGAACTCTCTCATTCTTTATCTATCTATCTATCTATCTATCTATCTATCTTAATCTTTTCACATCGATTTATTTTCCACCTATCTCATTTTTCTATGCATTTCATCTCTCTCTCTCTCTCTCTCTCTCTCTCTCTCTCTCTCTCTCTCTCTCTCTCTCTCTATCTATCATAATTTTTTCACATCGATTTATTTTCCACCCCTCTCATTTTTCTATGCATTTCATCTCTCTCTCTCTCTCTTCCTCTCTCTCTCTCTATCTATCTATCATAATTTTTTCACATCGATTTATTTTCCACCTATCTCATTTTTCTATATATTTCATTCTCTCTCTCTCTCTCTCTCTCTCTCTCTATATATATATATATATATATATATATATATATATATATATATATATATCATGGATTAAATCGTTATATATCAGTCAACATTATTTTTGTTGAATATGTCGTTACTAATTGTGAATTTGATATTTGACCTTTCTTCCAAACGATGAAGTTCCAAGGAGTTCAGGGTTGTTTTAGTTGAAGTAAATGACATAAAAGACACAGAATATGAGCACTTGCCATCATCATCATCATCATTTATTGTCTTCACCATCATCATTTACCATCTTCAGCATCATTATCAAGGTGTGCCGACACCACAGATTTCTTTGAGTCTCTCTCTCTCCCTCTCCCTCTATCTCTCTCTCTCTAACCGTAACTATCTAATTCTTTTTCTATCTATCTATCATGATGGCTAGCTAGATAGGATAAACTCTTTACATTGGTTGATCTATTTTTCCATCAATCTCATTTATTCTATCTCCTTTTTTCTATCTATCTATCTATCTATCTATCTATCTATCTATCTATCTATCTATCTATCTATCTATCTATCAGCTTATGGTTGTTGATATGTTTTACGTTACACCATCCCTGTTTTGGTTATTCATTGCCAATGTAACTTTCTTTTTGTTCTGTAGCAAACAAGCATGAAAGGAGTAAAATACTAGAGACGACTGGGTAGGAAAAGTGATCCATAGGAAATTGTACAAAAAACTGAACTTAACAATTCGACAAAATGGTATATGCACAAAAAAAGAATATGTCCCAGAGAATGAGATTCAAAATTCTCTGGGATATTGAGATACAAACGGATTACCTGATCTCGGCCAGATGACCACACCTAATGATGATTCCCCCCAAACACAAAAAAGGAAAAAAGAAAAGAGAACTTGACGTACAATGGTCTTTGAGGTCTCTGCAGACCACAGAGTGAAAATCAAAGGAAACGAAAAAAGAGTCAATTACTTAGACCTTGCCAGGGAACCATGAAGGCTGTGTAACATGAGGGGGGCGATGATACCGATTGTGATAGGAAAGAGGACTGGAAGAGTTGTAAATCCGAGGACGAATCGAGAGTATCCCAACAACAGTATAATCAAGAACGGCTTAAATACTGAGAAGAGTCCTGGAGCGTGGATAATACTTGCTGTCACTCATATCTGAGCTTTGAAGGGTTCACAAGGAGTGAAAAAGTAATGAAAAGGAGCAACGAACCCTTATATAAGCTTTACAATATTGGCTGGATATATTTGTGCCATGCTGATAATGAAAAAGGGAGAAAAAGAGAATTTCCCAAGCAGGAAAGCTTCAGAATATTTGGAGAAAAAAAAATTACGAGTACATAGAAACACTGGAATCGAACACCATATAACAAACAGACATGAAAAACAGTGAGAAAAGAGTACGTTAAAGAAAAAGTGAGAAAAGAGTACGTTAAAGAAAAAGTGAGAAAAGAGTACGTTTAAAAAAAAAGAGAAAGCAGTACGTTTAAGAAAAAGTGAGAAAAAAGTACGTTAAAAAAGTGAGAAAAGAGTACGTTAAAGAAAAAGTGAGAAAGGAATACGATTAAGAAAAAGTGAGAAAAGAGTACGTTAAAAAAGTGAGAAAAGAGTACGTTAAAAAAGTTAGAAAGGAGAACGTTTAAGGAAAAGTGAGAAAAGAGTACGTTAAAGAAAAGTGAAAAAAGAGTACGTTGAAGAAAGAGTCGGAAAAGAGTACGTTAAAGAAAAAGTGAGAAAGGAGTACGTTTAAGAAAAAGTGAGAAAGGAGTACGTTTAAGAAAAAGTGAAAAAAGAGTACGTTAAAGTAAAAGTGAGAAAAGAGTACGTCAAACAAAAAATTTTGAACAAGTTCTGGAGGAACATACCACAAAGCATCAACTATACGGTCACCTACCACCCATCACGAAAACTATCAAAGTTAGACGGACCAGACATGCAGGACACAACTAGAGAAGTAAGGAAATGCTCATAAGTGATTTTCTCCTATGGAACCCCTCACATGGCCAAGCAAAAGCAGGGCGACCAGCACGAACCTTCATACAGCAGCTCAGTGAGGATACGGGATGTAGCCCTGAGGACCTGCCGGAAGCGATGAACGATAGAGAGGAGCAGCGAGAGAGGGTCAAGGATATCCACGGTGGTGGCCCAATATGATGATGACGTCAAAGAAGAGTAAGAAAACCTCTCCACACCAAATACTGGAGTAAGAATCTCATCAAAGGAATAAACCTCTGGGTGATCATCCTTGTAAGGTATATGGCGCATTCAATAAGTTTCCAGACCTTTCTGTTCAGGCATTTAATATTGTCGTAGACACTTGAAGATTCATTATGTTATTGCTATACATCTTATGAGATGACTGACAAATTCTTTTGAGTTCAGGTTCAAATGAACAGCTACGGCAGCAATTGGAATACACCCTACTAAAGCCTGATTGTCACAGCTGGTGAATTTCAAAAATGCGATCTGGACGTCAGGACACATTAGAAGAACGATATGCAATAAAATTCTGTTTTAAACTTGAAAAAAATGCTACAGAAACGTTTGGAATGCTTCAGACTGCTTTTCGACCATCTTGCATGAATCGAGAGTCCGTTTTTGAGTGGCAAAAGAGATTCAAAGAAGGCAGGGAGTCTGTGAGGGATGATGAGAGGTGTGGGAGGAGTAAGGAAGTCAATACCCCAGAGTTGATCGGCCAAAGGGTTAGGGTTAGGGTTACTATGTTGAGGTTTTAAGGGAGTTCAGTAAGAGATTCCGTCGGAAGAGGCAAGCACTCTTCAAATCGGGTCAGTGGCATTTCCACCAGGACAATGCACCAGTCCACAACTCCATCCTTGTCACAGACTATTTGACCAAGATGGGCATCAAAATAGTTCCACACCCTCTCTATAGTCCAGACCTTGCTCCCTGTGACTTTTGGTTATTCCCTAAGCTCAGAGGCTGTCGTTATGAAACAATTGAGGAGATGAAAGAGGCTTTGACGAAGGTCATTGACACGCTCACTCAAGAGGACTTCCATGGGGCCTTCCAGAAGTTGTTGGAACGGTCGAACAAGTGCATTGCAGCCGGAGGAGATTACCTCGAAGGGGACTATCAATAAAATTGCCCATACGAAAAAATTCTGGAAACTTATTAAATGTTCCTTGTAGTCTGGACCATTCATAAGATTGACAAGAGAGGAATTCAGTCAAATCAATGAAAGAACAAGGAAATTAATGACTGTGCTCATAGCCTTACACCCAAGCGATGACTCAGGCTTACAATACGTGTTAAGAAAAAGAGTAAAAGAATTCGCCAACATTGAAGATTGTGTGGATGCAACAATTCAAGGATTCGTAAAAAAAATAATGAAGAAAGATGAATTAAAGCAGCTGGTAGCTTCAATATCAACATAAAACCAATTAGCTAAACAATAAAATCTAGAAAACAATAAATGGAAGAAAACATGTCTATATAAATATTTCAAGTGATAAATTGGGGAGATTGCATACGAGATGACCCGAACGTGATTACTAAAAGGAAACCTAAAGAGAGAAACTGAATCTCTTTTAATAGTAACACAAAATAATAACATTAGGGCCAATTATATCAAGTCTAAATTTATAATACGCAAGAAAATTGCAAGTGTAGATAACATGGAGACAGATATAAAACTGTTTATTGCATAAAGAGCAGATGTTGAAAATTGACTTAAAAGGAGTACAAGGCGATTGGGTGGTAAATGTAATCAACTGAGAATTGTGCAAGAGATTAAAATTTGACCACACTACCAAATGCTATATTCACAAACAAGTATCAGTCCGAAAGAATGAGACGCATAAAATTCTCTGGGATTTTGATACATAAACAGATCACCAAATTCCGGGTAGAAGACCAGATCTAGTGACAATAAAAACAACTTGTCATACGGTGGATTTCGCTGTTCAAGTAGACCACAAAATGAAGATAAAAGAAGGATAAATACTTGGATCTTGCCAAAGAGCTAAAAAACAGTGCAACATGAAAGTGGTTATATATATACCCGGAATGAAGAGGTTATAACACTTATTTATAACCATATAAATCCTCTTTTAATTTCCAAACGGTCGAAATTGTTGTGTGTGTGTGTGTGTGTGTAAGAGAGAGAGAGAGAAAGAGAGAGAGAGAGAAAGAGAGAGAGAGTCGGATAAACAGGGAACCACTGCGACTGTTGAGATTGATATATCCAGAGAGCCTGGCTTCTTCGTGCTTCTTTCACAGGAGATTGATACAGAACAGCCTTACAACCCTGGAATCATCAGACCCCTTTCTTCAGGCAAACTTCCAGACAGCTTGACTTGTCAACTCTGCTGACTGCCCTCTCCGACTAACCGTTGGGGTAAAAAATTTCCATCCTTATATATATTTTGGACGCCAACATATTTTACCTTCCGGCGCCCCACATACGAAATTATTTCCACGCAATTTTGAGGCATTTCACCGCCTATTATTTTTACCTTCAAACTCAGCTACACATCCTGTTTTTGAAATTCGCTCTAACCAGCTTGTCAAAGGTCAATATGTAACAAGGTGATGGTAATACTGATCCTAGTTTATGTGCTTGAAACGATCAATAAGGGTTTGGAAAATTAGGGGAAAATTTGAGACTTTAAGATCGGGTAGATTGCCCAGACAAATCTTGTGAATCTTCCTTTCATAGATTCTTTTGCAGGAGATTTCAACCTTTTTCTATTTTGACGCGGTTTTCATTGATGTATTTTTGATTGCCCATTACTAGTTGTATGATATATAAAAGCTCATTTGACAATTTCCAGAACAGATGGTGTATATCCGGGAGAAAAGGGAAGACAACAATACTTATTTATAAAAATATAATCTCTTCTTTTTACTATGGAACATTACGAAATGGCTGTGTACAGAAAGACAGGAACTGCTAGATTAAAACCAGGTTGAGATACGATAAATTCGGAGAGCTTTTCTTCTTCCATGAGGCTGCCACAGGGCTAATTTAAACTATTTAATTATCTTCGTTGGTTCTTCGTTCCACCTCCACGAGGCTGGTCAATTCACCACAGACACCTCCGCTTGGCTCTCCAAATTTCTTCTGGGATCATTAGCGAGTCTTGTACATTTAGACTTTTCTCTACCTCTCACCCCTGGATCGTCTGGCCACCTGCCAGGCCAACGTCCCAAACAGTGAGACGTCTAGTATCTCCTCTGCATTGCTCTTTACCCTCAACTCTCTATCCACTGCTCGGTGTTGAAAACTTCCGTCGGTATATATTTTTCGGACGCCCACTCAGCTCGTGATAACTCTTCATTCCGGTATCCCACTCACGTGGTATTTCCGCTTTCTTTTGTTTACTTTAAGACAAAAGTACATCCAATTTTTGAAATCCATGAACTTACACGGCCTAAGGTCAAATATATAACACAAATAAAAAGTGATATTTCTCCATATAAACTTCAAAATTTCTTGTTTTAAAAATCAAAGTCACGTTGACTGCTTTGTGTTTTTTACTCTCTTTCTCTCTCTCTCTCTCTCTATATATATATATATATATATCGCTAACATCTATCGCTCCTAGTGGGTCCTCAAGGCTGCACTTATACCGTTGGGGTACCAAAGAGAATTGACACCATTGTGGTAAAAGTTGACGAGCACAAGAAACTCTGTATATTTACCCAAAGGTTTATTGACTACTGCAATTGTAGGTAGCCGCCGGAAGAAAGATACAGAGTATGGAAACTGAGACGAACGCGTTAGCTTGACAAATATTAGCAATATATTCTGGTGAGAAAAAGAGAGCAGACACAGACCTTGACTTTTAGTCTTATGCTCCTTTTAGAGCGCACCCGCCAAAATGGGGCTTGTAAACATTCGTCTCCTTACATCTTCGTGGCAGGTGTTCAACTGTACGTCTTTACCTCATTACGTTCAGCCGTCAGCAGCCCCTAAAACACGAGTCGTCTCCTCCCTTCCACCCGGTGTCGGTGGGTGGAACATCTGCTTCCGCTCGTTCCGTACTTGCGTACATGATCTTTGGACCTTCAGTTTTCTCGCGTCATTTTTCATTGCCACAAGTGCTATGGCCTGGTCCTTCAGAGACTGTCTGTTTTATTTATTTGCGTATTTTTTTATTCATATATTCAATTTCAAATTTCTAAGAGCAGTTCAATTACTTGATACACTCTGAGTCCACACAGAACTGGTATATTCAAATCTTTGCTAGTCAGCCAACACTGGCTTGTCTATGTTAAGGAATCCTTGATGGAATATCGCTAATGAGTTCGACCTTCAATTTTAGTTGTGGAAATGAATACGACGACACGAATTCAAGTCCTGGATGAGTTTGATTGCATTTTGCAAAGCACTAATACCCTTGGAAAAGGTATGAATCCATTTATTCTGCCGGCAGCTCTCAGTAAATAGTAAGGCAGACTGAATTATTCCGCCTTGGTGAAGCAACTAGTCTAGGAGAAGGAAAACTCTTAATATAACCTGTTAAACTCGCTTAAAAATTGACCTTGTATCATATGCTGCCCGAGCGGAATGGTTGTTAAATATGGTTAATATATAAAGCTGAAAACTTCATTATTAATTTAATTTTCATTTACAACATCAGGTCCGAATATTGTCAATGATTGATGAAGATCACCTCTTTTGTTAAACATTGATCGATCGACAGATAGACAGAAACATCAAGGCGTAAGTCCACCAAAGAAACAATACAAGAACTGCTCGAAAATCCTAAACTGTCTGTAACGAGTATCTACACACCAACCGTGTTGTCTCATCCTTTAAAAACACCAGCAGTGACGCTTTCAAGAACAAAAAGTAGAGAAAGAGACGCTACCATACGATGCCATCAAGCCCTGCCTTGATCTTCAGCGACCAGGCCTACTTGTCCCAAATCTGTCTCACCTGTAATGAAGATGCATGGACCCAGCGTGGACGGTCCTCTTTTTGATCTTCGTCTCACAAAACCAAGTTTATATATATATATATATATATATATATATATATATATATATATATAAGTAAAAGCTTTAAAAATGAGTCATTTTTTTTGTAATAATATCTTTTTCAGCAAAACCTATATTTTAAAAATGTTAGATTTGCATCTTCTGACAACGAAATAATGAGAAATTTCAAATGAAGATTTAGAAAAAAAACAACAAAAAACAAAAAAACCCACAAAATTCCGGCCACCCTGTTCCCTAACTCAAATTTCATTTTTTTGTAAATTCTTTTTTTTTTTTTTTTTAATGTAAAGACCAGACCATTTGTTTTCCCGTCTGGTTGACAAATGTCACTCAATTCCTGTATCAAGATATATCAATTTTTGACTTCATTTTCCTTTTCACCCCTTTTTTATTTAATAGCAAACAAACTTTTAAACCAAAATGAAGGAGATAAGTAAAAAATATAGAATAAAGTAATAGATTTGGGGAGAAAATTATCTACAATAAACAACAGACATTGGAATTAATAACCTCTTAACAAAATTAAGTTATATTATAAACAAGTCCATTGTATATCAATACAATTTTCTTAAAAATAAAAACTAAGAAAATTGTATTATTAATATTTTATATAATTCAATATAACTGACCATATTAAAACTTAAAATAAAAATTATACCGTTGAGACTATTATATAAAATTATAAACAAATAAAATATAATATATATTCTCAAGATTACAATTATATCTTACACATTATCATAATTTTCAAATTATTACTCAGTTCTCAACAAATAAATTCACATAAAATAAAAGAAACGTTCTGCACATAAAGTTTACACAAATGCACGCCAATAACAACTTCAACCCCCCCCCCAAGAAAATCATTTCATAATACGTAGTTAATGGATAAAGCTGAAAACTATATATATATATATGCTCCCATGTATTTATGTATGTGTGTATGTATGAATTGAGTGTTCAGCTCATGGGTTAGTTAGGTGCAAACCTTGATGTAGGTGGTAACGCTCGTGCGGGGCGGACGTGCCACGCAGAGATGTCACAATAGCCCGAGATGGCGGAACGGGGTGACAGGGTGCGGGTGACGTCACGCACCGGAAGCGTACGGAGGTTTGTGGGAGATTTGAAGAAAGTTAAAGAGTTGAGACTAGACAGTGGACGAAGACGGTCGACTTTTTGGAGCTCACTGAGGCGAGACGAATTTGCGAGCCGTGGGTGCCGCACGAGATAGGGGCCAAATGGATAAGACGGGATAGCGAGATTGTGTCTCTCCTCCGTATGTCGAAACCTTTAACTCAAAGTTAGTAAAAAGGTTTCGTACCTGAACAAGAAGTCGTTACGTGTTTTCGAGTTTCGAGATTCCTATGTTCTTTATATGTTCTATCGTTATGAACATTATATGTCTATTTCGCACATGGCGTTAATTGTGGATACGTAACAAGTTCTTATACATATATGTACGCATCATACACACACAGACATATATATATATATATATATATATATATATATATATATATATATTGAGAGAGAGAGAGAGAGGTTGTTTGATTGGTTGGTTTTTCTTTATTACACTGTTATTCATAAGCTTAGAAATAAAAGTTTAATTTTTTCGTCAAAGAGTGGACACAAGTTTGCCAAAAAATCTTCGAATGAATATCTCAGCTTTAACATAGAGTCACATTTGGGTTATTGGTACTGACCAATAAGAGTCTCCAATTTTTAAAAACCATAGTTTTCTAGATATTTTTATTGTTTTGATTTGAAAGATCTTACACTCTAAGTAACGACTCAAAAGGAATTGTATATCCTCACTTTTCCAAAGAACTTTTATTATCTTCATCATTATTTTAAACCTTGGATTTTCAATGAGATTGAACTCCAGTTACCTGCACCGGAAGTTTAATTTTTTTCTTCCATCTTCACAGAAAATTCTCTGTCTGGTCGTTAAAATGAGGGAAGGAAAGAGCGTGAGAAAACAAGGTGAGATTGGCCCTGAAACACATGTGAAGAAAAATATGTGTACATTTTGGCGAGATAATACCTTAGCTTTGACAGATAATCCTTTGCAGATTAACCTAGTTTCAGAATCCCAGTAAGTGGGCAGGAAATTATAAGGGAAATGTTCAGCTGTCTACATGGTGTCTGTAACTATAAGACAGTCTTAAAGGGATAAAAAAACGACCTTTTCAATCTCGTCTGTAATCGGACTGTCCCTCAGTATGTTTGAAGAAACGTGGACATCGAAAAGTTCTCGTTGTGTTCTGTAAGGAAAGCTTGAAAAAATGTTGGTGGAGATTTTCAGTTTTTATTTTTCTTAGGAGACTAATACCGATATATATATATATATATATATATATATATATATATATATATATATATATATAAGTTGGCCGACCATAGTCGTGGTTGACACGAAGGCTTATTTTTCAATAGCTACAATAACGATGCAGAGAATCAAAAAATGGCACTTGATGCCTACTTGCACAGCATTCAGTATTATAAGGTACATATCAAGGATAGAGGAGCAAATTAGCGAAAGGAGTAGCGCCTTTCTCTACACTTCGTTGTAGTAGCTATTGAAAAGGGAGCTATCAGGTCACCCTCGTCTATGGTCGGCTAAATTACTATACATATATAGGCATCCTAAAACAAGCTGAAAACGAATTACTGAAGGAAAGAAGTGAATTGATATCAAAGTGTAAACTTATTAATAAATTTCTCATAAGTCCTTTACCGCCTTACTAATTCCCTATTTATTTCCTTCAATCTAAACAGCACTATTACTCTCTCTCTCTCTCTCTCTCTCTCTATATATATATATATATATATATATATATATATATATATAATATATATAAATGTAAATGTTTCTTACTAACCGATAATCTCAAGTTTTATAGCAGTAATTTGTTTAAAATTTTCAGAAAGTATTTTATTCGAATTCAGGAGTGTTTTTATATACTTATTATCCAAAAATATTTCAATAATTAAAAAAATATTTTAAATAAGTCGTTTTTCTCCGACAACAGTCGAACACGAAAAAATAACTTCCGTTTAAGAAGAATTTTACACGTGACTTATTTATTTTTTTTGCTTATTATTTTTTTCTTTTTCGATTGACTTAAACAGAGACACTAAACTTTAAACCATATTTCGTTCGTTCAGTAGTAAGTTATATTTTTTTATTCTAACGAATTGTTTATAAAATATTTTTGCTTAGTCACTTTTCTTTCTTTTTCGGTTGACTTATTTTCTTTCTTCAATATGACATTTTTTTTATCTTAAAATTCAACGAAAGACATCTATATAAATAAAAATTTAAATGTTTGTTACTTACCGATAATCTCCAGTTTTATAGCAGTAATTGGTTAAAAATTTTCAGAGAGTATTTTATTCGAATTCAGGAGTGATTTTATATACTTACTAGCTGTACCTCTTTGTCATTTGTCTAGACTACGTACTTAGAACATCGATTGAAAAAATCAGAGAGAACGGCTTCGAGCTGACGAAGAAAAGAAGCAGAAGGTACCCCGCAAAAACAATTACCGACGCCGACTACGCCGATGACATAGCGATACTGGCAAATACACCAAACCAAGCCGAAACACGACTGCATAGTTTGGAACGAGCAGCCGCGGGCATAGGCCTCTATGTCAATGCACACAAAACGGAATATATGTGCTATAATCAAACGGGGGACATCTCCACTCTAGACGGAACCTCTCTTAAACTAGAAGACAAATTCACTTACCTAGGAAGCAGCGTCGCATCAACCGAAAAGCACATCGATACGTGGTTAACAAAAGCATGGACAGCTATCAATAGGCTATCGATTATATGGAAATCAGACCTAACCGATTAAATGAAACGCAGTTTCTTCCAGGCAGCGGTCACATCGATACTGCTATATGGGTGCACTACATGGACTCTAACAAAACGGCTGGAGAAGAAGCTAGACGGCAATTACACAAGAATGCTGCGAGCAATCTTGAACAAGTCCTGGCGGCAACACCCCACAAGACACCAACTGTACGGCCACCTGCCTCCTATCACGAAGACAATTCAAGTTAGACGAACCAAACATGCAGGACACTGCTGGAGAAGCAGGGACGAACTCATAAGTGATGTACTCTTATGGAACCCCACACATGGCCGTGCAAAAGCAGGACGACCAGCTCGAACATACATTCAGCAACTATGTGAGGATACGGGATGTTGTCCTAAAGACCTGCCTAGGGCGATGAACGATAGGGAGGAGAGGCGAGAAAGGGAGGGGGATATCACGACATGATGATGATGATGATGACATACTGCAGTGGCAGAGAAATATGAAGAGGTCTTTGGGTAGTGTGGGAAGTTTTAGACGACCATAGGTATACTGAAAATGTTACTAGCACGATAGGAAAGCCCGGTAGGGAGCATATATTTTATTCTAACCTTGAAGGGACTTGTTGATTGCATATTTTAATGAGCAAAAACATTTCCCTAATTTGATGCGCTCATTACTTGACTTGTGTTCATCTAGGCATTACCGGATCACCTTACTGGGATAATCAAAGTCGTAATTCAAAACGTTTTTTGCACTGATTGGTTCGATGTCAGATAATTAATAAATTAAAGTTACACGGTGTTTAGTTGCTGGCAACATCTGATTCATATATATTCGTTTAAAACGTGATAGTCGGTAGGTTGAAAATCATTTCCCAAGAAATACACACACACATATATATATACACACACACACACACACACACACAGATATATACATACATATATAAATATAAATGTGTGTGTGTTTGTGTGGTTGGTTGGTTGTTTTATAGCATATCAACACTTTTAGGTTTTTTAATGCCAAATCCTTTTAATATCATCATCATCATCATGCCGTGCTGCTACGAGGATCATTAAATAAGTTTCAAGACTTTTTTCATATGGGCACTTTTATTGATAGTACACACATGAAACTCTAGTCCACTTCCAAGTAATCTCCTCCAGCTGGAATGAACTTGTTCTACCGTTCCAACAACTTCTGCAAGGCCCCATGGAAGTCCTCTTGTGTGAGCGTGTCAATGACCTTCGTCACAGCCTCTTTCATCTCCTCAATTGTCTCATAACGGTTTTCCTTGAGCTTAGGGAATAACCAAAAGTCACAGAGAGCAGGGTCTGGACTATAGGGACGGTGAGGAAGTGTCTTGATGCCCATCTTGGTCAAATAGTCGGTGACAAGGATGGATCTGTGGATTGGTGTATTGTCCTGGTGGAAATGCCACTGAGCCGATTTGAAGAGTGCTGGCCTCTTCCGATGGAATCTCCTCCTGAACTCCCTTAAAACCTCAACATAGTAACCCTAATCCTAACCGTTTGGCCAATCAACTCAGGTGTACGGACTTTCTTTACTCCTCCCACACGTCTCATCATCCCTCACAGACTCCCTGCCTTCCTTGAATCTCTTATGCCTCTCAAAAACTGATGCTCGATTAGTGCAAGATGCTCCAAAAGCAGTCTGAAGCATTCCATACGTTTCTATGGCATCATTTTTTCCAACTTTAAAACAGAATTTTATTGCATATCAGTCTTCTAAAGTGTTCTCACGCCCAGATTGCATTTTTGAAATTCACCAGCTGTGACAATCAGACTTTAGTAGGGTGTATTCCAATTGCTGCTGTAGCTGTTCATTTGAACGTGAAATCATAAAAATTGGTCAGTCATCTTATAAGATGTGTAGCAATAACATACTGAATTTTGAAGAGTCCACGACAATTTTAAATGCCTGTACAAAAAAGTTTGGAAACTTATTGAAGGTACCACGTAATCAGTGAGAACAAGGAAGATATGGTAAAGGTTTGTTGTAAGAGTTTGGATGTAAGTTTTCAGATGACAAATTGTAAGTCAAAACACTTTGTGTACATCAACGTGGTGATAAATTTTTTTTTTCTTTTTTCATAGATGTCTTTTATTCATCCTTTTAAGATGAATTATTTAAGTTGTATTCAAAGTTATATTAAAGGATGTTTCAACAGATACCTTCAAAGAATTAACAAGTATAGAGTATTTAGTAATTATCAATGAGGAGTTGATAGAGTTTGATATCAACGATGAAATCCCTCATAGAGTTTAAAATCTTAAAACCTCAAAAATTCAAAGAAAAGGAATATAAAACATGCGCCGAATATAATATGCTGTTACTCCCAGGGTCATTCTGTCACGAAGTGGTGGTACTTGTCAGGGTACTTTATATAAGTCAAAGAGATGTGTTAGAATTATCAGAATTGAATAATTTGGTTTATTTGATACCACTTAACAAAATTATTTGAATCGATTGGTTGTTTAGTTGGGTTTTATGGCATATCAACCTTTGTAGGTTATTTAACGTCAAATCCATTTTTATATAAATAGTCAGTTCTATTTCAAACAATTCAGTTTAGCATGAGTACACAGTTTTATTGTCAAAAACGTTTCTATTTCAAACTATTCAGTTTATTCAAACTGTTATATATAACAATTTAGTTTAGTGTAAGTACAGTTTCAATGTCAAAAACGGTTAAAATTCAAACAGTTCAGTTTAGCACAAGTACGCAGTTTAAATGTAAGTACAGTTTAATTGTGAAAAACATTTCTATTTTTAGCCATTTTAGCTGGGAAAAGTTATTTGAATCTATGATTGTTTATAAAGGGTTTGCTCAAAGTTACTTGGAACCATATTACTATGCAAAAACTTATTAAAAATCAACTACACAAAAATGTAAATATAAATCTACAATGAGCACAATTCCCTAACCTCTACGCATAAAATATGGTTTACATGGGTTGATATGCTGTTAAAATCAATCAATTAGGCAGTTAATTAATTTAGTCGAAACTGGAAATCAAATTTGCTTACATGGGATGAATCATGAGAAAGTTTCCGAAGTCCAACCTGCAATACGTATTTCCGAATTATCGAGTTACAGTTGTGGCCCTGAATCTGTTGTCAGCGTTGTATCATGCTTGTTTAAAAGATGTTTTATGCTTGATAAAGCCAAAATAACTTTGCGTGTGTAAGTGTCAGAGCGTAAAGAGACAACTGACACTTATTAAATGTCAAACACTTATCATGGCTGATACAATGACAAAAAGAAAACAAAAAAAGCAAAAAAAAAAAAAAAAAAAATCTTTAAAAAACCTTACAATTCTGATTGCATCGTTTTAATTTATTTGTTGTATTTTTTCCTGGCGTGAAGGGATCAACCATTATCAGTAATACTTTGACATTTCCCTCTTCTCGAAGAATGTGTTAAGTTCATTTCCCTACGGATATTTTTCAGACATATCACAGACCGATGCAGCAGATCAAATGGTAAATCTATTTATTTATTTGTTTTGCAGTTAGCTGTGATTCTTGCTGATATTTAAACTTTTCATCTCTGCGTGCCATTTTTGTCGAAATCTTAAAATCGTGCCATATGCAACCATAGTCGAATTAGTTGAGTTGAGCCGAGTGCAAATATTATCGAATTTCATATTCTATTCCTTTCTCTGGCTTGTATTCTCCATCAATTGGAGAATTTCATTAATAAATTTCTCATTACTTTTTTTACTTTCAGAATGATAAATATAATCCACTGTCAAGAATTACAGATATCAATCACTGGAAAAAAAACCTCTCTCCAACAAAAAAGCAAAAAGCAAAAACAACAGCTCAGTCGGGGGGGTTCAGAATACGGCAACTGTGTCCTCTGTAGATGGATAAGACCCCCCCACCTCAAAGGGTTCTCCCAGATATGACTCAAAACTTCATCAGATAGTGAGGCTCTAGTTTCAGAATTCTACAGATTTACCATTTCATTACTATTATTCTCAGTTCCACTCTAACCCAGAGAGATAGTGCCTGTTAGGGTCCCATGAATGAATCAAATACTTGGGTGGGGGTGTCCTTGCGGTGTAATGGTTAAAGCGATGGACTGCGGAATCGTTGTCAGAAAGTTCGTACTCCAGTCGCACTATTACATTCACTTTTGGGCAAATACACTTTGGAAAGGCATGAACCACTTTATCCTCCTAGCTGTGGGTTAAATAGTACTACTACTGTCCTTCAAGGAAAATATTTTTGGCATTAAATAACCTACGAAGGTTGATATGCCATTAAACAAAGAAACAAACCTTGAGTTAGTAAAAAGATTTGCTTTATTTTGATTTTGTGAGGCACAATTAGCGAAAGTCTTAATGGTAACGAGCCATATTGTCCAGTGTAAGATGTCAATCTCACTTGGTACTCTCCGATGGCTACTCGCAAAATTTGCCTCTATGGCTTGGCGCCCGGTCTAAGAATCCATGGTTTTATGCCTATCTGACCTTACCTTTGACCTTCATCAACCGGAGTGGAATTTCTTAAACCATCTGATAACTGTATAGAAATCAATTGCACCTGTATCTTTCGCATTAGAAATGTTTTTGGTACTTTAGCGACGTTTTGGGTCGGTTACAACTCATGTAAAAGCAATATATAACATGTCAGCGCACCGACTATCACGATACTACTAAACACACAGCGAGCACTTTCCATGATTTGATCGAATTCGGTTTTGTGATATATACGCCAAAAAATAGCACGTGCGAAAATATCGAAAGACTTTTGACTCACCCCTTATTTAAAACTTTTATGACTGTGTGTTTGACGATAATCGAATTCTTAAAGCCGTGCCGTATGCAACTATAATCGAATTATTTAAGTTCAGCAGCACGCAAATTTAGTCAAATTTTATACTCTATTCCATTTTCTGGTCTGTATTTCCCACCCGTGAAGGAATTTTGTGAATAGGTTTCTCATTAATGTTTGATATTAGAATGCTATATGTGATCATTCAATATCAAGCATCATAGGTGCTAATCATATATATATATATATATATATATATATATAATATTTTTTTTGTTTTATATATATATATATATATATACGTACGTGAAACAATCCAGAGAAAGGATATATATATATATATATCCTTTCCCGGGATTGTTTTACTTACATATGATCCTTACCTTATAATACTGAGTGTTAAGCAAGCAGGCATCAAGTACCATTTTTTTAGTCTTTGGTATGCCTCAACCTGGGATCGAACCCCTGTCTCCAGTACCATGAGACGACTACGGCCAGTCATACTAAAAACTATATATATATATATATTTGAATAGAGGAATTGATATTATATAGTGCTCCAGTCGTGCTATTACGTTCACTTTTGGGCAAATACCCTTGGGAAAGGTATAAACCCCCTTATCCTCCCAGTTATGGGTTAAATTTTACCACTACAATTCTTCTAGGAGAATGGCTTTGGCAGTAAATAACCTACAAAGGTCGATATGCCATTAACCAAAGAAACCTAATTTAAAAACCAGTTATCACATAGAAAGCTGTTTTCTTGGGCCTATTTGTTGAGTCTTCTTGGTGATTATGGAACTCCAAACAATGGATACTCTTTTCTTACGTTGTCTTTTGTCTACAGTAAATGGTGAATGTGAAGTATTTTGAGTCTCGACTGGAGCAATTTTCTAGGACTTTATAGCTGCGCCTTTTTTTTTCAATCGTCCTATTGACCACTTTTCAATTTATCATTTACAACGATATTGTCTATTTACATTCAGCACTTGTACTTTCAAGATACCAATTGAGAGTACCGCAGTGCATATATACATAAGTACATATATACATACATTTAGGAGGCCCACTCAGTACAACTGTAACCTTCGAACGTAATGGACTCGAGTTCAAATCCTATATAAAGCTGTTGTAAAATATACTGATGCAGGGAAATACGAAACACTGGCGACTCTCTGTTGTTCAGGTACGAAACGTTTATTAAATTCTTGACTTTAGTTTTTCGACACAAGGAGAGAGAGAGTCACACAATTTTACTATGCTGACTGTACTATCTGACCCAACAAACGCCCTGCGCATCCCGTAGCTCCCAGCTGGACTGGCCCAGCCCAGAGTCGGATCTCAACTAACATCTTTTTCAAAATCACCAAATTCTCAGCCCATTGCTTCCGGGCATGACGTCATTCACACCCCAGTCCATTTCCTATCTGGGATTTTTATTATGACATTTGTGATTGTCATATCCTCTGCAATCGAGCGTGAACTATACTCAATGTGTGTGCACCTGCTCTAATAGCCGAATAGTTCAAAGCCCAACCAAACCGAATGATAAAATATAATTAACGAAAAATGATTAATATAAAAAAAAAATCATTCCGTAATTACATAACACTGTTTGCTTTTCAATTCGCGCTAATGCCCTTGGGGAAGGTATAAATTTATCTATTCGCTCTCCTACTCTGGGGAGATAATTATTTATTCGATGATTCTTGAACAAGAAATATTCTTAACTGAAATGAAATTCACTTCACTTAACATTTACTTTGTGTCACATCCTGCTACAAAGGATAGGTTGGGCAAATACGCAGACATACTTTAAGCTTCCTTTGGGGATTTAATGTCGCTTGATATCACCCTTTCATTGTTCCGATAATGGTTCATTTGAACCGAAACATTATAGCGTTGACATTTTTACATTAAATTCTTTCTTTTAGATTACCTTGTTTTTCAAATTTTCTGTTCATTGTCGGATTTATTTCAATTTCTTACTTCCATACATATATACATATATACAGCATACATATACATGGGAAATCAACTGCTTTCCATGAAAAAAGTGTTAATTTTGGTGAAAAAAAGCCTTGAAAAGTTGTAATTTTCGAATCGATATTTTTATATTTATTACTTACATGCTCATTTTAAATTTCTTTGAGTTTTACAGACGACAATATTCGACTTGGACCAAAAAATTTGAAAGCCTAAAACTGATAATAATTTCAGAGATCTTTTTCCTTCTAGATTTTTCAAAATAATTTTTTAACCAATTCGAATCATAGATAAATTATCAACTTAACAAAAATCTAATTTCGAGTTTCTCTCTTAAGTAGGTTTTACAGAACTATTTTATATACAACTTAAAAATGGTTTATTTCTATTGAGTGAGAATCTAACATTCTGTTTCTACAAGATTGCATTTACTTTCAATACTGCTTTATTATTCTAACTGGAATGAAAATATTGTTTATATAGACATGCCTGTGTTGCATAGTTACCACCATGACCAACTATACAAACACATATGCATGCGAAATCATAACGACGACACAATAAAGACGAGCGATACAGTTTTTTTGAAAAATATACCTCTCACTTTATTTGAAAGGTTTGTGTGTGAGAGGGAGTAGGAGACCGAACAGGACTGCAACATACTGACCCCACTCTTATAGCCATCAGCGTTTCTTTCCCGTTCTCCTTGATGGCTCAACCGGGGGCCTGGGGCCCAGCCTCTCTGGGTGCTGGTTTTTCTCTCTCGCATCTTATCTCCAACTCATCTGATCCCCAAACTCGTCGAATTTCCTGTGCACTGAGTTATATAATAGTCTGAAGTCCACTCAATCTCTTCCCATAAATTGCCATCGGAATATGCACTTCCGCCGTCTTTGGAATGGCATGTTTGATCGTCATCGAGCGGAAATAACTGTCATGCAGTTCACAGGTCACTCTCTTCCGGTGCATCAGTTTGTGACTGTATCGTGGGATTTCAACCCTGTCCCATATTGTCAGCCAAGCTCGCCCACGCCTGTGGAATATACAACTTCCACCGTCTTTGGAATGGCATGTTTGGCCGGGTCGGAGGTCAATATACAAAACTTGTACTCCAATTTTAATCACAGGCTTGCTGATAAGAATGTACTCGCAGCCGCACATATATTTAATATATGAACATACTTTTTCTCATACATAGTGACAAACTCACACGCAGATCTTTTACAACAGTGACAAACTCACACGCAGTGACAAACTCACACGCAGATCTTTTACAACACAAAATATATCCATTTAGATTAAGGCTAAACAAAACAGCAACATTTCAGATGAGAATCTTTCACTCTTAAAAAAAAAAATTGCATGACTAATATAATCTTTTCATCCTAGAAAACATTTTGTAACGAAATTTTCACTTAATTTAAAGATTGCCCAGTCGACTGGGGCTGTAGAATACACCGACTGCTTCTTTGCATAAGGGTAAGACACCACCCCACCCCCTCCAACTAGTGTTCTGGATATATGACACTAAACGATCTGATAGTGAGGTTCCAGTAAAGCTTTGGGGAATTCGGAGTACTTCTTCACTGCCATCTCTCCCAGGTCTACTCTGGCCCGGAGTGGTAGCACCTGATAGGGTCCTATGTATGGGTCAGGTAGAAGTAAACTGTGTACTTATGATAAATTGAATTGTTTGAAAGAGAACTGTTTTTGACATTGAAACTGTGTACTTATGCTAAACTGAATTGTTTCTAATGGAACTGCTTTTTTTTTTTTTACATTGAAACTGTGTACTTATGCTTTACTGGATTGTTTGAAAAAGAGCTGTGAGAAATTTTGCTAAACTTTTGTTTGTTTACATTTTTGCCTTACCGGAGAGCTAAATTCATTAGAAGAGTTTTGCATTATGCGAGTGACAGCCGTTAATTCCTTCGCCAGAGTGCTCAGAAGCGGTGGTGAAGGCAACTTTCAAGAATTCAATTCCAAAACCTAAACGGGAGAAAGAAACTTTTCCATCAAAAAACTGATAACTTGTCTGCATCCTTTGACGAAAAGAATCTCTGAGAAGATTCTTTGAAATAAAACCAGCTGTTTGCAGAGTTACCAGAGATCTTACCACACACACACACACACACACACACACACACATATATATATATATATATATAGCATAAAAATGTAAATAAACGGACGCTGCATCAGCTGTTGCTACATAATACCTGATGATTCCTTTAGCCAACGTGGTACGCTTGTTGGCTGAGCGGTCTGATACTAACGTAAAGTTGGACGGGTTTCGATCCCGGCTTCAAATGTCCTACGTGTCTAACCACACTGAAGAGTTCTGATAGAACGAAACAGTTTGTTTGTGGATGACTATATATATATATATATATTACTTGAAGCCATTTAAGTGTCTGCAAACTAAATGATTCATATCAAACAGAATTATTACTGCTGCTAGAAATAAGTGAAATCATTTAACTGTGCATATTAATTATATTCAACAGCTTTTAAAAATAAAGTTACCAACAAAATATTCAATAAAATTCATATATATATATATATATATATATATATATATATATATATATATATATATATATATATATATCAGTTTTAGTATTAAATAACCAACAAGGATTTATGTACCATCAAACACCATATCATCCCTTCAATAAACTAACTAACCATACACACACACACACGTATATATATATATATATATATATAGAGAGAGAGAGAGAGAGAGTGAGAGAGAGCAGTGTGTGTGTGTGTGAGTGTGTATATACTTGTAATAGATGACATGCAAAAGAAAATGTTTTTGCATAAAAACTAGATTTGCAAAAATGAATAGAGAGAATATTAGAGAGATCTAGAGAGAATCTGAGAGGGAGAGAGATAGAGAGGATGTGAGAAAGAGATATAGATAGGATATTTGGGAGAAATAATTAGGATATGAAAGAGACATAGAGAGAGAGGAATGGAGAGAGATATATTAATACTGTGAACGAGAGAGATAGAAAGAATATGAAAGTGATAGAGAGGATGTGTGAGAGATATAGAGAAGATATGTGTGAGATAGATAGATAGATAGATAGAAGAGAGAGAGAGAGAGAGAGAGAGAGAGAGAGAGTTGAAGTATCTTGTTCTAAGGTAAGAATAAACTTCTTATTAATTTAGTTGTTGTTGTTTTATCCTTTCGTCACAGTAGAGTTTCTTGACAAAACAAGAAATCTAGTCAGTAAGTTTTTAATAATTGGACATCAAAAATAAACTGAATAATAAAGATTTTCGGCGTTTTGCAAGAATGGTGCATGCGCAAATGCTCTCTCTCTCTCTCTCTCTCTCTCACACACACACACACACACACACACACACACACACACACACACACACACACACACACACACACACACACACAAATGCTAGTACACGAATTCTCAAACGCTATAACGCTGGCCCACAAAATGCGCATACCTAAACGAATTCCATCTCATAGACACACATAATCACAGACAAAGATAGACGCATCGCACAAAGACACACACTTATACATCCATATATATACACCCACTGCAGTAGACAGGCGTTCTTGAATATCAAAATAGGGAAGAAAAATAAAAAGAAAGATATTTAAAAATACTAACAATAAAGAACATGGCATGCCTTAATACAAGCCTTTAATTTCCACTCGTCTGCTTTTCTCGCTTACTGGTGTCTTACACCTTCTAGCCTAAAGGAACCAAACGGTCCCTATAACGCGTTTGGTAAGGTGACAAAGAAAGATCCTTCCTCAGCTACCTTCCCCGTTACACATTTTTCTTATGGTGAGGGTGACGGAGCGTCCGTCTGTCTGTCTTTTGGTCCGTCAGTCTGCCAATAATGACACACTCCCCTCTATCCCCTTCATCTTGATCAAATTGCATGCCGTTCCTCAAGTTAGGAGACGTTGTCATGGTTACCGCTGCCCTAATGAGACACTTGTCTGGACTTGGAAAGCTGATGGCAAACAAAGTTACTTGCTTGGCTAACAGCTAATCCTATCTGGCGAATGGGGTCATTTGACAAGGGCAGGCGCTCTGGGAGGGTCAGACAAGGGAGAAAAATAGGGAGTTATGGTATAAAAAGGTGGGGATACTAGATGCAATAACTGTATAGTGGTGTTTGTTGGTCGTCTAATATAGACTTGTGCAATATCGACTTTTACTTAGAAAACAAAATAAATAAATAAAGGAAAATAAAACAAAACACACACAAAAAAATACCCAAAAAAAAAAGAAAAACAAACAAACATACAAAATACTCTCTCTCACACACAGAGACATATATATATATATATATATATATATATATATATATATGTACACATAAAGTAAAGTAAATTTGACACACACACACACATATATATATATATATATATATATATATATATATATATATATATATATATATATATAAAGTAAAATAAAGTTGGCAACCGTAGTCTAGGTCGATCCGAAGGGTTCTTTTTCAATAGTTACTACACTGAGGTCTAGGGGAGGGCGCTACTCCTTTCCATATAATTGGCAGGAAATCTCAACAGACCGTCTTTTTTCTATAATCAATTTATTTCAGCTGGCCTTTATATATGAGAAACCAACGTCTTCAGATAGCCAGGCTGGTTTTTTCATATTGAGTGACCAGCTGAAATAAATTTATAATAGCCAAATGACGGTCTCTTGAGTTTTGCTTCCAATTCTCTCTCTCTATATTTTTTCAGATCTTATACAACTTGTGGGAACAGGTGCGATATCCATTCCTCATCAGCCATCAACAAAGGGTGATGCTACAGTTTCGATGGTTGAGGTGGTATTGCTGCCTCTGACCTCACCACCAGCTTTTGCCACCGGACAGGTTACGAAGACAAACAGAGCGAAAGTGCCTTTTCGTAGCTTAAGTTCATAATATAAACTTGTGTATCTGATCTTATTTTAGGTGTCAGTCTGTTCCTATCAATCAAGCAGGTTTTTGGATATCAGTCTATTCATATATCTATCTTTTTTATATCTTATTCAAGGTGCCTGTCAGCTCATTTCTATCTCTCTGACTTTGAATATAAGTTTGTTTTTATATATCTATCAATCTATCGTATGAATAACAGAGTCTGTTCATATATATCTATCAATCTGTAAATCTTGCTTTAGTTGCTGGTCTGCTTAGATCTACCCATCTCATCATCATCATCATGTCGTGCGGTCAGCACGGATATCCCTGACCCTCTCTCTCCACGTCTCCCTATCATTCATCGCCTCTGGCAGGTCTTCAGGGTTACATCCTATATCATCACATAGCTGCTGTATGTATGTTTGAGCTGGTCGTCCAGCTTTTGATTGGCCATATGTGGGGGTCCACAGGAGTACATCACTTACGAGCTCGTCTTTGCTTCTCCAGCAGTGTCCGGCATGTCTGGTTCGTCTAGCTTGGATAATTTTCGTAATAGGTGGTAGGTGACCGTATAGTTGGTGCCTTGTGGGGTGTTGCTGCCAGGACTTGTTCAATATTGCTCTCAACATTCTTGTATAATTGCCATCTAGCTTCTTCTCCAGCCGTTTAGTCAGCGTCCAAGTAGTGCATCCATATAGCAGTATCGACACGACCGCTGTTAGGAAGAAACCACGTTTCATTTTATCGCTCAGGTTTGATTTCCATATGATCGAAAGCCTATCGATAGCTGTCCATGCCTTCGTTAACCGCAAGTCGATGTCCTTTTCGGTTGATGAGACGCTGCTTCCTAGGTCGGTGAATTTGTCAACCAGTTTCAGAGAGGTTCCGTCTAGTGTGGAGATGTCACCTTTCTGATTAAAGCACATAATATCTATTAATTAATACAATCAATCAGTATCTGTTTTTTTTTTTAATTTTACGTACCAGTCTGTTCATATCTATCTATCTATCTATCTAACTTCGGATATCAGTCTGTTCATACATATCAATCCACATATCTAATTCAATAGTAGGTAGCAGTCTAACTATATTACTCTTAGTATCAGTTACCTGCCTCCCATCACGAAAACTATCCAAGTTAGAGAAACCAGACATTCAGGACACTGCTGGAGAAGCAAGCACGAGGTCATAAGTGATATACTCCTATGGACCCCCACATATGGCCGAGGTAAAGCAGGACGACCAGCTAAAACATACATACTGCAGCTATGTGATGATACGGGATATACCCCTGAAGACCTGCCAGAGGCGATGAATGATAGGGAGAAGTAGCGAGAGAGAGTCAGGGATATCCGTGCTAGCGGCATGACATGATGATGATGATGATGATATATATTCTCCCTTACTGGTGTATTATATATATATATATATATATATATATATAAAACTAAATATATAAATATTTATATAATATACTTATATTTGGTTTGTAAGTATTTATATATCTATATCTATATATAAACAGTTTCAAAAGGTTATTTAAAAAATATTAAAAGTATTGACACGCCTGCATATTACTAGGATTTTATCGATGAAAATTAAAAGTTCCATAAATACTATTTATCTTCACACTATTCCAAAATTCTATTTGATTCAATTTAATTTAATTTAATTTTTTATCTTTTTAAAAGAAGTCACCCCATAAAGTTTTGTTCTTGTTACATAGACTTTGTAATAAATACAGTTTGAATAGAATCATTTTCAACCGTTCCCATGACATTTTCTAAAGAGTCAGCCATGGAATTAATAGCACCAGACCTGGCCTCCTTGGGGATTTATATAAGCTGCGGAGGTAACGCGCTCAAACGCGCGCCAATTGTTACCCAGGTTCTGATGGTCTCACAGGACTTTTACCTTTACACAAAAGAACCTGATGTGTTGAATTCCTTGATTTCCCGAGATATTTTCTAAAATACAGATATACAACATGAACGGAGTTCGTTTTAATCAAATCAAAGCACAAAAAATGTCTTATCAACATTCATTTTTGACTTTGTGACTAACAATACAAGACATAGTGACTCTGGATGCATTGCTAAGAAACGGCATTTTTTTCTTTACAAATCTTTGTATTGTGAGTACCAAGAACTGAAATAATTTACAAAAACAGATTTTTTTAAAACGTGTAACTCTCTGTTATTTATCGATGCGTCCCACCAACACACGAATATGGCACAAGGCTGTTTATAAGGTGGGTCCTGTCGCAGGGCCGAAGACCACACGTGTCCGGCAAGGCCAAAATACCTTCGGCCCCGTCGGCATTCCCCTTTTTGGGGCACCTCAGGCGCCAGGCAATAAACCCCCCTGAAGGGGGTAAAAGCCTGGGGGAATGGCCCACTGAGGCCGGAGGAAATCTCCAGTGCCGAGGCACACCCGGCAGAACCGCCCAGAGGTAAGACGGCCTACCGAATGCAACCCAACAACTGGAGAAGAAAGGTCACAAACACCCTAAAAAAGAGCGGAGACCTCTCTCTGTCTCTGTCTCTGTCTCTCACTCACTCTCTCTCTCTCTCTCTCTCTCTCTCTGTCTCTCTCTCTCTCTATATATATATATATATAGGGTATAAAAATGTAAATAAACGGACGCTGCTGCTACTGTTCCCTACATAATATCTTATAATTCCTTTAGCCAACGTGGTACGATTGTGCCGAGCATTCGGATACTAAGTCGAACGTAAAGTTGGACGGGTTTCGATCCCGGCTTCAAGCGTCCTAAGTGTCTAGCCACACTGAAGAATTCTGATAGAACGAAACAGTCTGATTGTGGATGACAATATATATATATATATATATATATATATATATATATATATATATGTTAAAAATAATATGTCACTTATATGGAAATAACGCCATATATATATATATATATACAAATGAATCAACACACACATCCAGGCACATAGAAATATATATACATAGTAAAAGGTAAGTAATGTTGGCGACCGTAGTCAAGGACGACCCGAAAACTCCTTTTTCAATAGCTACTACACCGAGGTGTAGGTGAGGGTGCTACTTCTTTCCCTGGATTGCTGAATTTACCCTTGATCCTTACCTTATAATGCTGAGTATTAAGCAAGGAGGCATAGGACCATTTGCTGAGGTTTTTGGTATGTCTTGACCCGATATATATATATATATATATATATATATATATATATATATATATATATATATATATATATATATAATTGGCTCATGAAAGGATCATCAACGTTGAAATCAAGGTCATGAGATTTTATCCTGTTTTGTTCTATTTCATAGTCTTATTATTATGATTATATATATATATATATATATATATATATATATATATATATGTGTGTATGTGTGTGTGTGTGTGCAATAAAAAAGAGACAGAAGCAGAGAGACAGATTGTCTATTGACATAGACCTTAAAAACGTATCCTAATCAAAATATAATATTTAATGTTTAAAATGTAATTAACCACAGTAGATACATTTCTTTAAAAATCCATATAAGCCTATTTTAAACTGTGTCAGTGTGTGTGTGTGTGTGTGTGTGTGTGCAAGCGCGCGTTCTTTTCTGCATCGTTCAGTTTTAAATGCTATCACCCCTAAAATATGATAAATGATAAAATAAGTATAATAAAATAAGAAGAAATAAAATTACAAAAAAATTGTACAACGGTCCTATTAATTTCTTGCCTTCTAAATATTTATAGAAATTTTAATGTTTGAAGTCAGAGATTGTAGCGTTTTCTCTCACCAGTGGCACGTTCGGTGCATGTGTCCAAATGAAAGGCAAGATTTTACATGCTGACTTTCTAAGTTGAGAGTTTTTACTTAGAACACATTGTCATTGAACGATCCACTCTTGAGATTCTCAATATTGTAATTTACCAAATAGAAAAAAAATCTGGTACAAGAGATATTTAAAGAGAGTTAAATAAAGATCAGATTAATAATCAATTTATTTATTTTCTGTTTATTAGGAGCATCTCCTTTTTTTATAATCTTCTCACATCTACCTTAGAAAAAAATTGGTCTGAATATAAACACCATTAATAGAATACCTGTGTACGGATTGGTGTGTGTCCACGTCACAAAGTGGCTATTGTGTTGGGCTGTGAAATCGCTGGATGTAAATTCAAAATTGCAGTTGCGTGATTACGTTCACTTTTGGACTAATACTTTTATGAAAGATATGAACACTTCGATCCCCACGAAGCAATTGGTTAAATAGTACATGTGTTCATCCTGAAGGATGGCTTTGGTATCAAGTGAGCCAGGAAGTTTGATATGTCATTAAAAAAAGAAACAAAACAAAACCAAACTATATACCAATCAAATCCTGTTAAGTAGTGGGGGATTCAATAAGTTTCCAGACTTAAAATTGTTGTAGACTCTTGAAAATTCAGTATGTTATTGCTATACATCTTATAAGATGACTGACCAATCTTTATGATTTTAGGTTCAAAGGAACAGCTACAGCAGAAATTGGAATTCACCCTACAAAAGCCTGGTTGTCACAGCTGGTGAATTTAAAAAATTCAATCTGGACTTTAGAAGAACGATATGCAATAAAATTCTGTTTTAAACTTGGAAAAAATGCCATGCGATGGAAGCTGGATCTACTGCTATGACCCCGAGACGAAGAGACAGAGTTCCTAGGGGAAGCATGCTGGCTCTCCCAGACCCAAGAAGGCCAGACAGAGCAAATCCACCCACAAACTTTTGATGATTCCTTTTTTTGACAGTACTGGCATGATCTACATGCACTAGGTTCCCACTGGACAGACAGTCAACAAGGATTTCTATATTGAGGTTTTAAGGGAGTTCAGGAAGAGATTCCGTCGAAGAGGCCAGTACTCTTCAAATCGGCTCAGTGGCATTTCCACCAGGACAATGCACCAGTCCACAGCCCCATCCTTGATACAGACTATTTGACAAAGATGGGAATCAAGACACTTCCTCAGCCTCCATATAGTCCAGAGCTTGCTTCCTGTGACTTTTGCTTATTTCTTAAGCCGAGAGGCTGTCGTTATGAGACAACTGAGGAGATGAAATAGGCTGTGACGAAGGTCATTGACACGCTTACTCAAGAGGACTTCCATAGGGCCTTCTAGAAGTTGTTGGAACGGTAGAATAAGTGCATTACAGCCGGGGGAGATTACTTCGAAGGGGACTAGAGTTTCATGTGTGTACTATCAATAAAAGTGCCCATACCAAAAAAGTCTGGAAACTTATTGAATGATCCTCGTAATTCATCTGTCAATTCCTCAAAATGCTGTCTTAAATCCTTTTCCTTACTGTTATTCATGAAATCATCCAATTTAATTTTTTGGGTCCTTTTGCTTGTTTTGATTTGATTTGATTACGTTATTTGTCCTAAAATTGATTCATACAACTAGTAAAAAAAAATTCAATGGATTAATTGATCTCATTTTTTAAATCAGTCTTGACAGTAAATTTCTGTTCAAAGAGAACTATTAAAAATTCCATTAATCACTTTAAAAGTTTCATTTATATCATCTTCCTTTCTTTTTTTTTTCTAGTAATGTAGCTAATGCTAATTTCTTTAATCTTTTCTTGTAACTGTTATCTTTTACTCGTTTTATTAGTTTTGTTTCGCTTCTTTATATACCCTCCAATCGCATTGATACACTCCAATTTCCCTGTCTCGGCACTGGAGCTTAGTTTGAGTACAATATTCTATAAGAGGTCTTCATGGGCTTTTTAAAAATATTTTTTTAAAATTTGGCTCACAATGGTTTGTGATTTTAGCTCAGTTTCTTTACCCTATATCAAACTGAAACATGCTTAGCAAATAACAGCGTGTATTAAGTAATATACGCAACATCGTCGTTGTGCAATGGTTAGTAAGCTTGTATTAGCTGCTTTAGAAATCTTAGCCCAGTAATTTCACAATACAATACTCAATACGGATCAAACTCGCTGCTTAGATTTGGTAAAAATTGCTTTAGATAATTATTAATTTATTTTAGTATGGCACACACAAGCTATTCTCGAACCAACCGATCGGAGGGAGTGTCAAGACTCTTCAGAAGGCCCAGAAGTGCGAGTTTCATATATTTTCTTTGAATAGTAAGTCTTGAAAATTGACATGTAGTTGAGTGAGGGTCCCTTATCACAGATTCATGGGGAGATTATCTTAAATTAGGGGTTCGTATCATTGGTTCTAGTGAGGGCGCATGAGATTCTCTCATCAGGCCTGGGAACGGGGTCACTGAGGTTCTTGGCAGAATTCGACATCATCTCAGTAATGGTCTACGATTCTTCGTAGCCATAGCTACATTGTGACAAGTGACACTGTAATCGAAACCAAATTAAAGGTAGCTTTTAAAGATTGGTGTTTGGTAAATATCGTCTTCTGTCTTTTGAAGAATTTTTAAAAAGGGATTAGGTGATTAAAAAATAATAAAACATCTGAAGACAAGAGATTTTTAATTTAAGTTCTACGCCTAGTGTGAACAGATCGACTTTGAGGTATTACTTTCAAAAAAGATCCGGGCGGCCCAATGAGAAAAACACAAATATTCCCAAATATAACTATGTGAATATATATATATATATATATATATATATATATATATATATATATATATATATAATTGTTTGTATGAACAGTATATGTGCGTTTGTACACGTACGATATTCCTTCCCAACAAACAGGCAGGCACACACGCTTGTGTACACATGCTCACCAACAAATAAGAACTCACACGCACATACCTAAATACCAACTGATATTTTCTGTGTATAGAAACAAAAAAAAACAACACTTACTTGCTCATTTGAAGATAAAAGTATATTGCGTAAATTGTTCACAATATCGAGTCCTTCATATATATATATATATGCATAAAAGTAAAATCGGTAATTATTTACGAACACGTGCTACTAAAAGTTTCACGTTACTAGTAGCGATTCTAATACGATGGTAAAAGAATTTGAGAAAAAAGAAATTATTTCACTGTTTTATTCTTTTGCAATCGGCTGTGGATCACGATAAACGGGACATTTTTAAACGATTCGACGTAAACTTATTTAAAATGCCGATTTTATTTATTTATTAGTTTTATCTCAAGATATTAAGAATTATCGTTATATTTTACTCCTTAATTACAATTTCTTGCTTAAAAAGGTTTAGTGCTTAACACACACACACACACACACACACACACACACACACACATATATATATATATATGTATAAATTTATGGTCAACAGTTTGATCCTCCTATTAAGCATTGCACTGTAGTCACCCTATCAATGGACATATATATATATATATATATACCCACACACACACACACATATATATATGTGTGCGTGTGCACGTGTCTGTGTATATAAAAAAATCATCAGTTGATATATACATATATATATGTGTGTGTGTGTGTGTGCGCATATACATATATATATATATATCTACGCACACACATATATTTGAACTGAAATTTAAATCATAAACAATTTCCTGGAAAATTGCAAGCAATACTCATGTGATGCGCACGCGCGCGCGCACACACACACACACACATACACACACACACACATATATATATATATATATATATATAACATAAGTAGATTTGGAGATAAATGAATATATTTTTGCTTGTGAAAACAAATTCTTCATCTATTTCTCTCTCACTATCTCTCTCTCTCTCTATATATATATATATATATATATATTGGAGTGTATATTTAGAGAGGAAAAGTTAAATTATTCTTTTAATCACGATGAAATAATTGTAAATGTTACAAAATTCATAGGATACACACACATATACATGCGATTTATGTACACAGAAATTCATTTAGAAATACATATACTCAAAACTTCCCTGTCATAAGAATGGTCACTCTTAGGTCTACACGTGCATATTCTCACTCACTCACTCACTCACTCTATTCTCACTCACTCACTCACTCGCCAATGGTTAGGGTTCAATCCCAGGTCGCGTTATACCAAAGACTTGCAAAATCGTACTTGATACCTCCTTGCTTAACACTCAGCGATATAAGGTACGAATAAAGGGTAAAGTGGAGCAATCCAGAGAAAGGAGTAGCGCCCTACCCAACACTTTGGTGTAGTAGCTATTGAAAGGGGGGCCTTCTGGTCGTCCTTGTCTATGGTCGCAAACTTTATATATATATATATATATATCACACGTAGTTCACCCACATATCTACGCATACCCATGCATGCACCCACGCACGCACACACACATGCTCCTACACACACATACGCGCGTGCACACACACACACACATATATATATATATATATATATATGTGAATGTGCGTCTGTGTAAATATCTTTTTGATGCTTGTTGTTGGAAATTATGTACATATGTAAATATAAGGAAATGTGATCAAGTCATCTTTCAGTAGAACTAAATGAAAATGCTTTTTGAAAATTCCTATCGGCTTCTTTAAATTAGGTGAGGATATATTTTCTATTTGAACCCAATGAAAGAACGTCCGACCTTCCAGTTATTTTCTTTAAAAAAATCTCAGTTAATTTTCGTTAATGACAGAAAAAAGAAATAAAAAAAAAAAAAAAAAGAAAGAAAACAAGATATCACCACATTCCTCTCAGTTTAGAACGAAAGACGTTTGATAATATACACAACTAACCGAATTCAAGTTTCAATAAAGGTCAGCTTTTAAACTTTGATTCCTGATTTTCATGATAACATTGTTTGAAAAGAATATTCTACGACTTTTTTTTTACCTTGGAAGGAGTTACTTTATAGGACTTTACACTCCTATAATTTAATTTGGGCGGTATGCCACTTGTTCCCACAAAGATGGCGGACGTTCACATATTCAGTCTTGGGAAACCATTGGCCAGGAGAACCACGTGACATGCTTAAAACTACGTCCGCGCGTAAATTTTAGTCCTGCGTTTGGAGTCACCTATAAGACGCGTATTTTCTATAAATACGTTATCTTCAAACGCCCTTTCTCTCTTTTACCAAATTTCTTCGCAACGGCAACACAACACCTCCAGCGTTAATCAACAGGAGTGAAAAGCAACAACATGGATGGGCCTCGCAGACATTCAAAATATACATTGACGATGAGACGCTTTCTAGTCTCAGAGAAACTGCCCGTTTCTAATCATAAAAAAAGAACATTTTAAACATATAATTATTTTGTAGCTTAGTTGTGTTAGACACACACACACACACACACACACACACACACACACACACACACACACACACACATATATATATATATATACACACACACTATTATTCTGTTAGTAGAATTAGAAATATTTTTTATGTATCAATGTAAGTTTTATTGTTGTGGAATATAAATTTGTTTTTGTTTGTCGCCTTGTTTTAAATATTCATTTTGTCCGCGCCGTTGCATATCCTTTACTTCTCCATTTACTACTTTTTCTATGTGCCTATATTATGCCTTAAACTTTTTCTAAACCTATAACATAAACTTCAGCACAAAATTATCGGGGACCAAAGATACTTTCACTCACATCACCTACAACTTTTCTTTTTAAAGTCAGCTCTTCATGTAAATGTACGAGGTACAATAAGTTTCCAGACTTTTTTTCGTATGGACCCTTTTATTGATAGTTCACACATGAAATTCTAGTTACCTTCCAAGTAATCTCCTCCGGATACAATGCACTTGTTCTACCGTTCCAACAACTTCTGGAAGTCCTCATGGAATTCCTCTTGTGTGAGCGTGTCAATGACCGTCACAGCCTCCTTCATCTCCTCAGTTGTCTCATAACGACAGCCTCTGAGATTAGGGAATAACCAAAAGTCACAGGGACCAAGGTCTGGACTATAGGGAGAATGAGGAACTGTCTTGATTCCCATCTAGGTCAAATAGACTGTGACAAGGATGGAGTTGTGGACTGGTGCATTGTCCTGCTGGAGATGCCTCTGAACCGATTTGAAGAGTGCTGGCCTCTTCCCTAGGAATCTCTTCCTGAACTCCCTTAAAACCTCAACAAAGTAACCCTAACCCTAACACTTTGCCCAATCAACTCTAGTGTATTGACTTCCTTACTTCTCCCACACCTCTCATCAACCCTCACAGACCCCCTGCCTTCCTTGAATCTCTTATGCTGCACAAAAACTGATGCTCGTTTCATGCAAGATGGTCGAAAAGCAGTCTGAAGCATTCCATACGTTTCTGTGGCATTTTTTCCAAGTTTAAAACATAATTTTATAGCATATCGTTCTTCCTCACACACAGATTGTATTTTTGAAATTCATCAGCTGTGACAATTAGGCTTTAGTAGGGTGTATTCCAATTGCTGCTGTAGCTGTTCATTTAAATCTGAAATCATAAAAATTGGTCAGTCATCTCATAAGGTGTATAGCAATAACATACTGAATTTTCAAGTGTCTACACAATTTTAAATGCCTAAACGAAAAAAGTCTGGAAAATTATCGTATGCACCTCGTAAGTTTTCATTAGCGAATTAGGTATAGTTTGGGTTGGGTTGTTCGTTTAATGGAATATCAATTTTGGTGGGTTATTTAAAGCCAAATCAATCATTGTAGAAGAGCAGTATTGAAACGATTTTACCCATAGCTGAGCGGAATAAGGGAGTCTATACATTTCCCCGGAGTATTTGTCCGAAAGTGGACGTAATCACGCGACTGAAATTTCAAACCGCTGACAACAATGTTGCAATCCAGCAGGTTAGCCACTAAGCACCGGGGACTTTCTCAAATGGTTTGTTTTGGTTTTATGGCTCAGAAAACATTGTAGGTTATTTAATGCCACATCCATTTTATACTTATAAACAGTTCTATTTCAAACAGTTCAGTTTAGTATAAGTATAGCTTTTTATTTACACACAGTTAAATATCAAAACAGTTCTATTTCAGACAATTCAATTTAGCATAAGTACAGAGTTTCTTTGTCAAATACAGTTTTATTTCAAATAATTAATTTTTGCATAAGTACCCGGTTTGCATGTCAAAAAACATTTCTATTCGAATTCAGTTGAGCATAAATACAGTTTTAATGTAAAAAACACTTCTGTTTCAAACAATTCAGTTTAGAATGCAAAAACAGGTCTATTTGAAGCAATTCAATTTAGCATAAGAATACAATTTAGTTCTATTTGACCTATAGATAGGACCCTATCAGGTGCTATCACTCCAGGCCAAAGTTGACTTAGGAACGATGGCACTGAAGGGATACTCTGCATTCCCCAAAGCTACAGCATTACTGGAGCCTCACCACCAGATTGTTTAGTGTCATATCCAGGACACTCGTTGAGAGGTCCCACCCCTCTGCAGAGAAGCAGTTGGTGTTTTCTACAGCCCAGGTCAACTCGACAAACTATATTTAATAAAAAACACAAAAATTTTAATCAAAATAAATAATAATAATTAACAAAGAAATATTATGGCGTTTGATGGAAAGATAAGCTTAAATTCACCTTGATTGAAGCAAGTGATGGGAAAGATTGCATTTTGAGTTTTAGCAATTAGATTTTTGTAGTACTACACAGTAGATCGGTTTTTATTTAATTTTTAAACTTCTGTTTGAAGGCTCTCAGATGAGCCTCAATAAAAAGTTTCAGTAGATACAAAGATTGCCTCTTCGCTTTAATGGACAGTTTGGAAACTCTTTGAAGTAGCCGACTTTTGAATAATCAATATATTAATAGATATGGGAACAAACCAGTAAATGCATGCTTTTCCATTTCTTTTGCAGCTTGAAATCAAATGACAACTTTTGAGACTACCACCGATTTTGCCATTATTATAACTTGATTGGTTTGGTTTGGTTTGGTTTGGTTTTATGGCATATCAACAAATGTAGGTTATTTAATGCCAAATCTATACATAAAAAATAGTTCTATTCAAAACAATTCAGTTTAATATAAGAACAGTTTTTGTTAACACACAGTTAAATGTAAAACAGTTCTATTTCAAGCAACTCAGTTTAGCATAAGTTTACAGCTTAGTTTTATTTGAACCATAAAAAGACACTATCAGTTGCTAAAATTCTAGACTAGAATGAACCTTGGAGCGCTGGCAATAAAGGGGTACTCCACATTCCCCAAAACCTCAGTAATCCGCAATTAAATGGTATAAAGTATGGCTATATAACACGAATAATTCAATTTAAAATCAGTCATTTGTTTGCACACAGTTAAGAGGGTAAACAATTCTATTTGACGCATGGGTGCTACCAGAGTGGAGTAATGGCAATGAAGGAATACTCTACATTCTTAAGAGCTCCAGAACTGGAGCCTCACCATCGGATTGTTTTGAGTCATATCCAGGATACTTGCTGGGCAACGGGGGTCTTACCCCTCTGCAGAGATGCAGTCGGCGTATTCTACAGCCCCAACCGACTGTTCTAATTATAATTGACAAAGTTTCATCTAAAAATAAAAATAAATAAGAGTCCAGCTGTGTTAGCATATTGGCAATATAATGCGAAAAATGATTCCGTATGTTTAAGATTCCTGTCACAACCATTTTTAGGTCATATTTAGGCAAGATAGAGCCAAGCCACTTTTAACAAATCAAAAACTTATTAAAGTTCAGTCAAGTAGAGACTAGTTTTAGCGAAAAATAAAACAAAAAGAAAAAAACAAACACCTTTGTTATATTTTGGAAGTACGTGAGGCTCAATTCAACATCTCCGTAAGCTTTTACCGAGGTTTAGTTTGGTTTGGTTTCTTTGTTTAATGGCATATCAACCTTTGTAGGTTATTTAATGCCAAAGCTATTCTCCTAGAAGAACAGTAGTGGTACTATTTAACCCATAGCTGGGAGGATATGGGGGTTAATACCTTTCTCAAGGGTATTTGCCCGAAAGTGAACGTAATAGCACGACTGGAGAACGAACTCGCTGAGTATTTTACCGCGGTCGAGTTGGGGACTAAACCTACATGACTGTATGATGCTGAACTCGCTTGATACTCCCCAAGTGCTACTCATCGAATTGAAGCTCAGCTTTTAGGCGTACCTAACTTTGTCTGATCATCGAACTTCTTGTTGTATAGCCGTGATACTACTATACGTATATATATACATGCGGAAACATAATCAACAATAATGACGAACGATCACACTTCTTTTGAAAAATATACCTCTCACACTTTATGCGAAAGGGTTGCGAAAGGGTTGTGTGAGAGAGGTAAGTTGGAGACTGAACAGACTGCAACATATTGACTCCAAGTTCCTCTGACTATGGCAGCACTTCTTTCTCATTCTGCTGGGCTGCTCAACCGGGGGTCCTGAAGGCCCAAGCCCTCTGCTGGGAGCTGGTTCTCACTCCCTCGAACTCCACCTAACTGACTCTAACTAACTCGAACTGTCTGTGGCACTGGGTTATAAAATTGTTTGACGACAACCTGCTCCCGGTGGGCGTCGCAATTGCACCGAATTCAACCCGTTCACAGGTCAAGGCTATATCTTGATGTCTTTGACCGGATGCACCTGTTTCTCGATTGACGGCTGGGATAAAGGTCAATATGTTACATTCTTGCAACTAGACCGACATTTCTTCAACGTTCTGGTGGTATCTGTGATTATATGAGACTTCACTCTTCTCACAACACATGTTTTTGGCTACTTTCTCAGCGTTATGGTCGAGTTTGAACTCATAAAGTAGAAGTTTCAAATTAGAGTACATTGCATGTTCTATTCCTAACTATTCAATTTAGCATAAGTCATTTGTTTGCACTCAGTTTAAAAGTCAAGCTGTGCTCTTTGATCCATAGATAGGACCCCATTTGGTACTCTAGACCAGAGTGGACCCTGAAACGATGGGAAGGAAGGGGCACTCCGAATTCCCCAAAGCTCCAAGTGTCATATCCAGGACACTTGCTGGGGAATCTTACCTCTCTGCAGAGATGCAGTTGGTGTATTCTACAGCCCCAGCCGAGTGGGTCATTCATAGATCGGTCTTTAACAGGTTAGAGAAGATCTGGGAGTAATGGCATTGAAGGGGTACTCAACACTCTCCTGAACCGAAGCCCCGGGTGACTATGACACCTGATTTAAGGAAGTCCTTGGTATAACACTCAAGGAGATACAGTTAATATATTCTAAACTTCACCAACAGTGTTCACTTGACCTATAACGCTTATATTTTCGTATTCTTTTGTTGGATATTTTTTATATACAGTACCACCTATAAAAAGTTGGCGAACCCCCAGTCGAGGGCGACCCGAAGGCTCCCTTTTCAATAACTTCTATACCAAAGTGTAGGGGAGGGCGCCACTCCTTTCTCTGGATTGCTCCACTTTACCCCTAATACGTAACTTATAGGACTAAGTATTAAGCGAGGCGGCATCAAGCACCATTTTATGAGTCTTTGGTATGACTCGACCTGGGATTAAACCCAGGTCTCCCGGACCATTGGCCAACATTATGCCAATGGCCGGTGTATCACCAATAAGTAAAATCTGTGACTGTAGTCGAGCGTGACTCGAAGGATCCCTATTCGATAGCTACTACACTGAGGTGTAGGGGAGGGCGTTACTCCTTTCCCTGGATTGCTCCACTTTACTCTTGATACGTACTTATACTGCCGAGTGTTAAGCAAGGCGGTATCATGTACCATTTTTAAAGTCTTTGGTATGACTCGACCTGAGATTGAACTCAGGTCTCTCGGACCATTGGCGAAAAAAAAACTATCAGTTTTCATTTAGATATATATATAAGGCGTGTACTTATTTCTGGACTGCTTCATCATCACATTTTGGTTTTTATGTTTTAATGCTATTTTTATTGTAGACTCTTCCATCGGTAATTATAAAAATCATTGTTTAGAAGTTAAAATTAGCTTTTATATAAAATTGTTAAGAACAGATTTATCTATTTTCAACTCTCTCTATAAAGTCTACCCTGCTATTATATATCTATAGCCGAGGGAGAGAACAAGTGGATTCTTGCTTTGCCAAAGGGCATTGGCTCAAAGTGAAACACAAACAGCTTCGTTTAGAATTTGAACACTGATTACATTTCTTACGACTGTAACCGTTACACTAGAGTTGGCGTTAAATATATTCTTGTTACCATAGCAGATAAACCTACCAATGGGCTTACAAAAAGTATAATTGTTTGGTCTCGATCAGGTAAAAACTCTCTGATTAGTTTCGTTTTAAAAAAGTATGCATACTTCAAGAGAGAGTCAGCTACTCTTACAAGAAAGATGAGGCATCTGTGTCGAAATGTAACTTTTAGCTCACCTTCCGAAGAGACCGAAACAGTCTCTGTAGGTCTCTTCTTTGCAACCTACAAAATTCCTCAAAAGCTTTAAATCCTCAATTTTCTTTTATTACAATGTGTACTTCACGAACAGACAGATTTTTTGCGGCTGATCATTTTCGAGAGTCACTTTGAAGGACTGGATGAAACAAAATAAACTCAGCCTATCAAACGGGAAGGGAGAACTAATTTTTTATCTGATTGGTATAATGGTTCAAGAGTTCGCCAACGGGCCGGGAGACCTGGATTCAATCTCAGGTCAAGTCATACCAAAGACTGAAAAAATGGTATTTGATCTCTCCTTGCTTAATACTTTGTACTATAAAGTACATATCAAGGGTAAAGTGGAGCAACCCAGGGAAAGGAGTAGCCCTCTCCCCTACATTTCGGTGTAGTAGCTACTGAAAAGTGAACCTTCAGCTTACCTTCATTTTCGGTCGTCAACTTTACCCACTTATATATATCTTTTATATATACGAGGTGAATTCAATAAGTTTACATACTTTTTTGTACAGGCATTTAAAATTGTTGTAGACACTTGAAAATTCACTGTTATGGCTATACATCTTATGAGATGACTGACCAATCTTTTTTATTTCAGGTTCAAATGAAAGCCTGATTGTCACAGCCTACTAAAGCCTGATTGTCACAGATGGTGAATTTCAAAAATGCAATCTGGAGGTGAAGAAGAATGATAAGCTATAAAATTCTGTTTTAAACTTGGAAAAAATGCCACAGAAACGTATGGAATGCTTCAGACTGCTTTTGAAGCATCTTGCAAGAATCAAGCATCATTTTTTGAGTGGCATAAGAGATTCAAGGAAGGCAGGGAGTCTGTGAGGGAATGATGAGAAGTGTAGGAGGAGAGGAGTAAGGAAGTCAATACACCAGAGTTGATTGGCCAAACGGTTAGGGTTAGGGTTATTTTGTTGAGGTTTTAAGGGAGTTCAGGAAGAGATTCCGTCGAAGAGGCCAGCACTCTTCAAATCAGGTCAGTGGCATTTCCAGCAGGACAATGCACCAGTCCACAACTCCATCTTTGTGACAGTCTATTTGACCAAGATGGGAATCAAGACAGTTCCTCAACGTCCCTATAGTCCCGACCTTAGTCCCTGTGACTTTTGGTTATTCCCTAAGCTGAGAGGCTGTAGTTATTAGACAATTGAGGAGATGAAAGAGGCTGTGACGAAGGTCATTGACACGCTCACACAAGAAGACTTCTATGGGGCCTTCCAGAAGTTGTTGGAACGGTACAGAAATGCTTTGCAGCCGGAGGAGATTACTTCGTAGGGTACTAGCGTTTCATGTGTGCACTATCAATAAAAGTGCCCATACGAAAAAAGTCTGGAAACTTATTTTATGATCCTCGTATATATATATACTTCTGGAGAAGTAATTGACGTTCACAAGCAATGATCTACTGTGGACTCCTCCACATGAACACGCAAGTGTTTACCAATCTGCAAGAATATTCATCACCTCTCAGCAAATAGTGTATGCCATTCAAAGAATCTAGCAAGTTGCATAGCCGATTGGGACGCATGGCAGTAGAGCGTTAAAACCTCCGTACTTTAGGCACGTCTTGATAATTTATATATATATATACATATATATACGTTTATGTATATATTTTGTCTCTATAGTATATACATACTTTCATAGGGACAAGTTTCCTTATGTATCTTTATCAAACTCCCCTCCCCCGTTAAGACCAGGATGTAACTCAAGATCACCTGGTTTATATTTAAAGTCTTCCTTCTCTTTGACTGATTACATAAGCAAGGTTAAAGAACCGAGGCAGTCCTACTTTTTTCTATTGCTGAGAATCAAACATAAAGATTCATTGCTTTTTCATGAGCATTAACGCAAAGTGAAAATCTAACTTCCTGGTCCAGGATTTGAACTTGCATCATCAATTCCATTTCCAACGACATCGCCATTATGTTAATCGTGTCTCTCAAATGTTGCCTGTGTATGTTTTCTTAAAGTTCTATGCGAACTTAAAAGAATTCCTGAACGTCTGAAATTATCTAAATTCGTTCTTTTTATCCTCGTGCCTATTTTGATGCATGATTTACGTTACATGATGTAAGAAGTTCCTGAATTGATCAGTGCTTAAATATCTTTATACTTATAATATAAAGGAATAGATATTATTACTATATGACTCTGTTACTAAAATAAAAGCCACCACTTTACGTTCAGTTGTTATCAAAGGTGGAACGTGAGGGCAAACATTTTGGAGTTGTGTTTATGGCATCGAGAAGCATTTATTCACTAGAAGTATGAATTTCCGACCGTCCAAGTAATGTTGAATAATAGAGTAAGCGTACTTATTATTTGAAAGCTAGTATAGAAATTTAAAAAGGGAATTAGAAACCGCACTCGGAGACATTAGGTGAACAGAAAATGAGTGATGGGTTATGACCCCAAGATCTGTTTGAGAGCTTGGTGGGAATTGGATAGTCTCAGTCATGTGATCAAAAAGTCTTAGAATGTAGTAAGTTTGAAATTTAATCAATAGGTTCCGAGTAGCTGAGATACACAGTTAAATGAAAAATGGTGTACTTTTCCAATTATGTTCAAATAGCCTCTCGTAGAAAGTCATCATCATCATCATCATGTCGTGCCGCCAGCACGGATATCCCTGACCCTCTCTCGCCACTTCTCCCTATTGTTCATCGCCTCTGGCAGGTCTTCAGGGCTACATTCCGTATCCCCACATAGCTGCTGTATATTCGAGCTGGTAGTCCTGCTTTTGCTCGGTCATATGAAGGGGTCCATAGGATTACATCACTTATGAGCTCGTCCCTGCTTCTCCAGCAGTGTCCTGCATGTCTGGTTCGTCTAACTTGGATAGTTTTCGTGATGGGAGGTAGGTGGCTGTATAGTTGGTGCTGAGTGGGGTGTTGCCTCCAGGACTTGTTCAATTTTGGTTCAATGTGATGAAAATACGCCTTAGTTAAGAAGTAATAAAAGAAATATGCTTCTAAAAGTTGGTTACCGTTTCCTTGTCTCTTCTTCATCCCGAATTAGAGTACAGACCGCTAATTATATACAAACGCTGCATGCCGACTCTTGTTTATAGCTGGCCGAGATGTATAAATAAATTCGGAAAAATTTTTCTGTTTTTGAAAATGTGTTCTATCTAACAGTTTTCTTCTATCAGTCGTTGTTTTTGAGCAAACACAGATCTATAGATCTGATCAAATTGATTAGATCAAATGGATCTGATCAAATGGATTAACTTTGTGGAAAATTCTCTGGTTTAGCATATGATCTACCCAAATGTTTTTTGGTGTTCCTCTTTCAGTTGTTTTATATACAGAAATACATAGGAGGCATTACTTTTGGAGTGTCCCTCGTAGGTAGCCTCATGGTGAAAAAATTGTTTGATATGATAGATTTTCATTTTTTTAATGTAGCTTTCCTTTGTTTCGTTTCTTTTGTTTGATAGCATATCAAGCTTCGTGGGTTGTTTCATATGAAAGGCATCTTCGTAGAACAGTATTAAACTCATTGCTAGGGAACGAGAGAGTTTTAAGTGATTTAAAAAAAAGAAAAATGAATGAATAAAATAAATAAAATTCAAAAAGTGAGGAAGTTCCCAGAAGCCTCTGACAGGAAGTTAGAACTGCGCATGCTTAGAAACGGACCTAAACGCATGAAAAAGAGACTCGTTCTCTTTCAACTGTGACAGTTGGATTAGAAACACCTATTTTTCTCCTGCTGCTAGTGAAAAACTACGTCTCCTCTTTGCGGCACACTGATTTACTCTTCCAACTGTAGCAGCCGCCTCTACAAACTGCAGCCTATATCAAAAGCACCAAATGAACTTATAACCCACGACTAAAAACACCGAATAATAAGCCATATCAACCCCGAAAACGACTAGTGAATTTCAACGTCTGATTTGGGAGAAACGACGTTTCTCAAATAGTCCAGAAAGACATTCCTCACTACAGAGTAACTGAGCGAAAACCCAAACGAAATAAACTTGAAACTCAAAAGGTATATTCTCCCTCTACCTCCTTCCTTTTCTTCCTTTCCAGCCTTCACGAACTAGAAGCCGCCAACGAATTAAGATAGGGGTAAGAAGGAAATCAAAATGGAGTCATATATAACCAACAAAACCAAATCTTTTGTAACTTCTACAGGCTCAAAACTTGCCCAAGAGTTTTAGTCCAAATGTGAACGTATTTGCGCGACTGGAGTTTGAACTCGCTTACAGAGATGTTACGCATTTGTCCCTATGCCGCAAGGACTCCTCAAATTTTTTTCATTCTAGTTGTACTTAAGATAAGTCAAATATGGAACAGTGATTACTCCCAGTCGAAATTTAACTACCTTATATAATCGCTACGAGCAATATTGAACAAGTCGTGGAAGCAGCACCCCAGAAAGCAGCAGCTGTACGGTCACTCACCACCCATCACGAAAACTATCAAAGTTAGACGAACCAGACATGCGGGACACTGCTGGAGAAGTAAGAACAAACTCATAAGTGATATAGTCCTGTGGACCTCATCACTTGGATGAGCAAAGGCAGGACGACCAGATAGAACCTAGATACAGCAGCTCTGTACCAATACGGGATGTAGCCCTGAAGACCTTCCGGAAGCTATGGACGATAGAGAAGGGTGGAGAGAAAGGGTCAGGGATATCCATGCTGATAGTGCAACAGGATGATGATGATGATGATGATGATGATATAATTGCTATCATGCAACTTTCTGGGCCTTAAATCTTAGCTTAATGATAGCAGGTCGTACCATCTGTGAGTTACAAATTTCACGTGAGTAAATTGTTGATTACGACTTGGCCTAGGCTGACTAGTACACTTAGAACTCCTTGTTACAAAAGTCAACAGTCCCTGATTGTATCGAGAATATACAGTATGTACATAGAAAACTGCTACCCAGCGTCTTATTTGATGAATTTAATGACCCTGCTTCTATATTCGTCCTTTGCCGTTCATATTCTCAATATATAAAGAAACAACAATTTGTCGCCCATTAACCAAAAATTAATTTGAATTAATCTTGATAGCTGTCTGATGCTTGGTAATAAATTTGAAGTAAGTTAACAGTAATGAAACAGAAGACAACTATAATGAATAAATATATTTTAAAAAGTCATTAATACAATGGTGAGTCGTAAGTTTTGCAATATTTTAGTAACATGTGGCATAATTCGGTAGCTCCGGACTTCTACCAAGGGTATGAATATAACGAACCACACTGGACTGTAAGATTCCGCGCTCACCTGATACTCTCTGAATGCTACTCATCGGATTTGCTGAGGTCGAGAAGGTGACGAACCACACTGGACTGTAAGATGCCAATTTCGCTTGATACTCTCCGAGTACAGCTTGCAGGACTTGGCTCCATAACTTCGAACACAGCTGAATCTATTCTTTTTTGTTTACCTGACCTTCCTTGATCGTCGAGGATCATTCAACCCGAGCAAAGTTTCTTCAACCATCTGGTCACTGTACTGTGATTAACCGTACCTTTACCTTTCGCAAAACAGATGTTTTTGGTTACTTCAGATGTTTCATGGTTCAGTTTCAGCTCGTAAAGTACACGTTCTTGAATTAGACAACACTGCCCATTCATCTGAGTGTCATTTAGATAAAAAAAAAAAATGAATCAAAGCATGACGTGTTAGCGCACCAACTACCACGATACTACCGACCACGGCTTAAACTGAATAGGTTACGGGATATTTGCTTCACAAAGTTACACGTAGCAAAATAGTGCAAACCTTTTGACTTACTCAAGTAGGTGTGGTATTAAAAAAAATAGGCAAAGGATTAAGAAATAAAAAAAAAACGATGAAAAGATTTTAAAAACAGCTGCATTATAGTTAAGAAATAACTATAGACTTGGCATGAAATTTAATATCCCTGAACTGGATCCATTGAAAGTCACCTGAACCTTCACTTGTCACCAGTGTGCCTCGACAGGTTGAGGATAAAAAAAAAAATAAAAGAAGGAGACCGCAGTGTTTCGCAAGTCTTTTAAATAATATCGTTAGTTAAACGAAAAAGACAGCTGAAATTACACAAGAGGCTAAAAAAGGCCTCGGTAGTTGAGTAGCTTCCCACGAGATTTCTTTTATGGCATAAAATAGTTTTGAGTTTTGGTCGTAAATGCAGATATTCTAGCCTTAAAACACTAATCATAATAAAAAGGAACAGTCCAGGAGTTGGTTCCCAGAAAGATATATAAAACAAAATAAATATTTCCAAAGCAAGCAGTTTCCAAACCTTTTTGTTCTTGGAGTGCAATTTAAAATCAAAACAAAATAAAATATTCTTTCACAATTCGAAGAATTTGTACAATTTGGATTTAAAAATGCATCTAAAATTGATATTTAGATATTTTAGAGAGAAAGGGTTTCTGTCACAGTATTTCTACCTAACGAATTGGGGGAGGGTGTCCTCGTGGTGTAATGGTAATTTACTTAGCTTTTTGTTTAGATGTGGCACAAGGCCATATGAAAGGGGCACCCAATGAGACTCGAACTCACTCGTGTAGGTTTGCTAGTCGAGCTTGCTAACCATTACACCACCAAAGGCGCCTATCCTCGTGGTGTAATGGTTAAAGCGATGGACTGCGGAATCGTAGTAAGCGAGTTCGTACTCCAGTCGCGCTATTACGTTCACTTTCGGGCAAATACCCTTGGGAAAGGTATGAACCCCCTTATCCTCCTAGCTATGGGTTAAATAGTACTACTTCTGTTCTTCAAGAAGAACAGCTTTGGTATTAAATAAACTACAAATGTTGATATGCCTTTAAACAAAGAAACCAAACCAAACCTCTCACGAATTCAGGCTACGGAACCAGTGATAGTGATACCTTATGAAAATAATTTAAGTTACAGATTCGGATAGTGTAGCTGGTAGTATCGACGAAAATATATTCAGAGAGCCGAGTTCAAATCTTGGACAAGGTATTTTCAGTTTCCTTGAAAAAGTAAGTATTCTTCATTTCTGCCAGTCTCGTTAGTAGCAAATTGAAGAACAGATTGGGCTTTTTTGCTTTGAAAGGGTTCTTGGTATAGAAGAGAAAACTTTGAATTCAAAGCCACTATTAACATTTTGTGCGGTAGAAAGTTTTGCCCCTGAAGAGTGGTATGGAGGTAGTCCACGTGGCGTAAAGGGTAAACTACGAGACGAGGGCGTTCATGTAAGCGGGTTCGAACTCCAGTAGTACCGTTTATGCCTTTTTTTTTTAAACTTTGGGAAAGGTAGAGACCTCTTTATCTCCTCAGCTATGGGTTAAATAGCACTATTGCTATTCTACACGGATTTATTTAGTATTGAATAACCCTCGAAGGTTTGATATGCCATTAAGCAAAGAAACCAAATTGAACTACTTCCTGGAGGTAGATGAGAACGTTGAGAAATCGTCCCGATGAAAGCACGTGGGTCTTATTGAAATCTACAAAGTAGCAAGAAAGAAAATTGGAGTTAAAATTTTCTGAACTTTGAAGTTTAATGTGCTCCCTTAGCAATTGTAATCCTATTTACCAACCCCTCCGCTCGGATAGGATATGACACAAGGTCAATTTTTAAGCGGAGTTTAACAGGTTTCAATTCAGAGTTTTCCTTCTCCTAGACTAGTTGCCTCCCCAAGGCTGAAGAACCTAGCCTGCCCTACTATTTACCCATAGCTGGAGGGAGAATAATTGGATTCATACCTTTCCCAAGAGTATTAGTACAATGTGAAATGCAATCCGTCTCGTCCAGGATTTGAAATCGAGTCGCCGTGTCCATTTCCTACGATGATAACCATTACACCACGGGCACCTCCCTTAGCAGTTATAATTGTTATTGTTCACTGTTAGCATAAAAAGGTGAAGAGAAAATTAATTTGATGATTGTATTGAAGAGATTCTGGTCGTCCCCAACGGCCTTGCTCAATCGGCTGGGGCTGTAGAATAAACCTAAGGTAAGATCTTCCCCACAACGAGTGTCCTGTGGCCCACTCATCTACGGCTGTAGAGAATACCGACAGCTCCTTTCCAGGGGGTTAGACCCCCACAGCAAGTGTCCTGGTTATATCACTAAACAATCTGATGGTGAGGTTCCAGTAATACTGGAGCTTTGGGGGATGCGGAGTACTCCTTTATTGCCATCGCTTCCAGATCCACTCTGACCTGCTACCATTTAATGAGGTCCTATCTATGAGACAAACAGTTCTAAACTGTGTACTTATGCTAAATCGAATTGCTTCAAATAGAACTGTTTTTTGACATTTAACTGTGTATAAACAAAAACTTTACTTATACTAAACTGAATTGTTTAATTAGAACTGTTTGACTAAAAGGAATAGCTTGAAATAGAAATATTTCTAACAATTAAACCGTGTACTTATGCTAAACTGAATTGTTTCAAATAGAACTGTTTATTTGTATAAAAAATGGATTTAGCATTAAATAACCTAAAGAGTTGATATGCCATAAAACACAAACCAACAACAACCAAACAACATCACTAACGGCCGTTGACTCTGTATCAACGCTATCTCTCTATCTAGATCTTTCTCTCTCTTTTTCTCTTTCGATATATATATATATATATATATATATCATTTACTGAAAACTATGTCAGCACACGCTCAGGTAAAGCATAGACCGCTATTGACAGGTTAATGACCCCATATGAAAATCTGATCTGTCAGATAAAATTTAATGGAAATTCTTCCAAGATGAAGCCGAGTAAGTGTTATTGTATGGCAGCACTACTTTAACGAAAAGCTAGAGGAAAATCTAGATTTGAACTACACAAGGATACTGCGTACTGTTTTGAATAAATCCTGGAAGAAACACCTTAGAAAATAGCAACTGTATGGCCACCTGCCTCCCATTTCCCAAACCATCCAAGTAAGACAAAACAGACATGTAAGGCATTTGGTGAAAGTAAGGACTAACTCATGAGTGACGTTTTCCAATGAACTCCTTTAAACAGACACACCAGTGATAGCCGACTTGCAAAAAATTACGTTTAACAGCTCTGTGCGGACACTGAGTGCCTCTTGAGTATTTACCAAAAGCGATGGCCGATAGAAAGGGGTGGCGAGAGAAAGTCATGGAAATCCATGCTATTAGTACGCCTTAATGATGTTGATCTATACAAAAAGCGTACTTTCCATTGTTTTGAGGCGAGATTGCTCCTCGGTGAATATGGAACTTCGAGCTAAAAGTTAGAGCCAAAATTTATTGAAACTGAAAGCAAGAGGTCAGAAGATAGGACCGATGTTACGCATAACTGCCAACACTTATAAGAGGGGGATGACTTTCATTGTTCTGCTTCTCAGAGAATATAAGTTTGAGCTGAAAACTAGAGTGTTCACTTATTAAAACTAGAAGCAGCAGGTCTGAAAAATATTTGGAGAGAGAGAGTAACCCTTTTAAAATCAGCATTACGACAACCACAAACGAATCGATCGTCTTAGAATTAAGTTGATACTTTCACACGGATGACTCTAAAGATAAGCTTCTGTCAATTAGTGTCAAATCAGCAGCACAATTAATTACACTACAATGCCAGAAAAAAAGAAGTAGAAAAAAAATTATATCCAGATGTTTAAAAGAATAAAAACAAAAAACAAAAGATTAACAGAACAAAAAAAGCAAATAAACAAAAACAAAAACAAAAAAAGAACACGTTGGTATGTGCGATATATGTATCTTGTTTTTACACACACTTAGATGTTGGAGATATCAGACGATATATCTTCTTACCTCTGCCGCTCCGGGTCTTGTTTTTTTTGTTTTTGTTTTTGTCTCTCAATATGCACGTCTAACTGCCTGTGTATTTCTAACGTAATGCAAAAATTTCAAGGTATTTAATCTCTTTATTAGACGTGCACATTGTCATCATTCCGAGTCTAGTCGCCGTTAAAGCACATCACACAGTATAAGAATGCATGCACATGTGAAACAACCATTAGTCATTTTGATAAGCTTTTTTTTTTTCGTGAAGATATTGGCTCCAACCTTCAGGGAATGTGCAGTACAGATGCAAATTATTTATTTACTTATTTTTTTTTATATAAACATGTCTTTCTTCTTCTCGCCATATACCTTTTTTCTTCTTACAATTGTGCGTAAATATTTCTCTACGCACGCACGCACGCACGCAGTCACAAATGTAATCATGCGTACGTGGATTGAAGGCTTTCGTCGTGTAATAATTACCGTCAAAAGAAATGGACATAGCGACGCGAGTTCAAACCATGGACGAGACAGTTTGCATTTCTCATTGTGCTAATACCCTTGAAAAAGGTATGAACCCAACTATTCTCACTCCAGCTATGTGTAAATAGTAGGGCAATCTTGTTTGTTTGGGTTTTATGGCATATCAGCTCTTGTAGGTTATTTAATGCCAGATCCATTTTTTATGCAAACAAACAGTTCTATTTCCAACAATTCAGTATACTTCTATTTAACCCGTAGATAGGGCCCTATCAGGTGTTACCACTCCGGGCCAGCGTGGAGTTGGGAGTGATGACCATGAAGGAGTGCTCCGCATTCCCCAAAGCTCCAGCATCACTGGAACCTCATCATCAGATTGTTTACTGTCATATCTCGGACACTCATTGGTGCGGTCTTACGCCTCTTCAGAAGTGCAGTCGGTGTATTCTACAGTCACAGCCGACTTGGCAATACACTGAGTTAAATATTGAAACAGTTTTGATTCAGATAACTCAGGTTAGCATTAGTGCGCAGTTTAAATGTCAAAACAGTTCTATTTTAAACAATTCAGTTGAACATAAAGATGCAGTTTAAATGCAAAACTGAAAACTCTCAAAACCACTATTAAGTTCTATTTGACAGAGTGGACCTGAGATCGATGGCAATGAAGGAGTACTCCGTATTCCCCAAAGTTCCAGCATCACTGGAACTTCTCCATCAGATCGTTTAGTGTCATAACTTGGACACTCGTTGGCGAGGTCTTACCCCACTACAGTCGGTGTGTTCTACAGCCCCAGCCGACTGGGCCAGGACAACCTTGGCATGGCAGCTGGTCTCGGATAAGAAACATACTGAATTCAATCGTGTTAAACTCTGCTTAAAATTTGAGGGATGTGTAAATATATACATATGCTGGTATTCACTATACTTAACTTTATCTGCCACGAGGTCAAGGTAGAAACGCGCTCAATGGTAAACAAGCTCACTAGCATTTATCCAAGTGACAACAAAGCATCACTTTACAGCTTTGGTCGAATATGAAAAGTAATCTCAGGCCAATGAAAAAAAGTATTTAATTTACACAATGAAAATTCTATTTCAATACTTCTTCTTTCAGTACCATTGTACTTTATATCGAGGAAAATATTGACCACATATCAAGTTGGTCGGCTGTAGTCGAGGTTGACCCGAAGGCTCCCTTTTCAATAGCTACTACACTGAGGTGTAGGGCAGAACTCTACTCCTTTGCAGGGATTGCTCACATTGCCCAAGATTCGTACCTAACAATGCTGAGTGCTAAAGAAGAAAGCATCAAATACCATTTTTTGAGTCTTTGGTATGACTCGACCTGGGACTGAACCCTAGTCAATTGGACCATTGATGAATACTCAAATATCAAAGGTTAAATTAATTTACCCAACACCCCCACCTCAACGAGCAGGATTTGATACAAGGTCCATTTTTAAGTTGAGTATTGTATGTCTGAATTCTGATTTTTCTTCTCATAAATAGGTTGCCTTACAAAGGTTAAAGAACCTAGTCTGTTCATCTATTTTTCTGTAGCTGGACGGAGAAAACCTGGATTCAAGCATTTTCCAAAGTCATTAGTGAAACACAAACAGCCACATCCAGGATTTGAACTTGGGTAATCGATATCATTCCCAACGAGGTTAACCGTTACGCTAATTACGCCTACTTAACATAGTATAAAGAACATTGTATAATGAAGATTTAATATAAAAATTCAAGAAATAACTACGTGTCAGAATACAGAATCTCTGCTCAGATATCCTATATGACAATTTCAAATATTTTTCGTTTCTCACAGTTCAAAGTTTCATAATGATTGGCATTCCTAATTACGTTTTCATGACAACTTCATTAACAGTTGTAATGATCTCTAATATTTTTTCTTATATTTTCCAAATCATTATTTGAGTAACTTTCTCATTACTTATTTAAGATTTCACAAAATCAGTTTTCGTTCTATCATACTGTCAGATTCACTACAAATTTATCTTTTCAACACACACACACACACACACATATATATACATACATATATATATATATATATATATATATATATAGTGACACGCATAAGTATTTTCATGTTATTTTCTGTTATAACTCTAGCTTATGTTCGCCACTTTGCCTGATATTTGGTAATATCTCCTAAAGTTGTTTTAGTTGTATGTGGAAGGAAAATTAAAAACTCATGGTTGAATCCTTTTTTGTCAAAGTTCAAAATTACCCTATGCAAAAGTATTGGATACATGACACTTTTTCAATCGAAAATTTGTATTTTAAAAGACTTTAAATATTCGAAATTTTGATAGTAATGGAGAAGCACACATTTTTTACCAGATAGTGCTACTAATCATTTGACTCTTTGATGTGCATTTTGCAATTCATGGATTAAAAATGGCAAAAACTAAAGAATTAACCAGAGATATGTGAGATAGAATCATTGAACGTCACAAAGGAGGACAAGGTTACCGAAAAATTAGCAAAGAAATGAATCTAGCACTAAGTCCAGTAGGAACTATCATCAGAAAGTATAAGGAGTATGGCGCCGGTACAGCAAACCTTTCAAGAAATAGAAGATCGAGAAAAATAAATGAGCGTACTTCAAGGTGGATCAGCAGAAATGTGCAAATAAACCTCTTCATTACTCGTTCTGAAATTAAAACTGATCTGGAGGGTGCTGGAACTAATGTAAGTAAGGAGAACATTGGCAGAGCTCTATATCGTACGAGCTTTCATTCAAGATCACAAAGAAAAGTGCCTTTACTGAAAACCATACATGTCAAAGACTGATCAAATTTGTCGAAACTTATGAAAAAAATACATGCAGTTTTGGGAAAAGGTAATCAGGTCGGATAAAACGAAAGTTGAACTATTTGGAAGGAAGATAGCGACAAGTGTTTGGCAAAAAAATGGCACTACCTTCAAGAAGCACAATACTATCCTCACAGTTAAGTTTGGGGGTGGTTTCATTATGATATGAAGATGCTTTTCAGAAAAGAACACTGATGAGTTACAAGTTATCCGTGGTAGAATGAATTGTAGCATGTATGGGAAGATTCTAGTGAAGAACCAGTAGAAATCTGCAACTTCTTTAGGACATGGTCGGAATTTTGTGCTTCAGCACGACAATGATCCCAAACATACCGCAGAAATTACAAAAGAATGGTTTGAAAATAATGGTATTAGTACTCTCAATTGGCCAAATCAGTCTCCAGACTTGAATCCAATTGAGAATTTGTGGAATACTTTGAAGTTTAAAGTTCATAAGCGGAATCTACAAAATATCAAGCAATTAAAGGAATCGTGCAAGGAAGAATGGGGTAAAGTAACGCTGGACCAGTGTGGAAAACTAGTGGCTAACTATAGAAAGCGACTGGAAGCAGTGAAACAAAACAGAGTCTACGCAACAAAATATTAAATTGGTGTATCCAGTACTTTTGCATAGGGTAATTTTAAACCTTGATAAAAAAAAAAAAGGATTCAACCATGAGATTTTAATTTCCCTCCATATACAACTAAAACAACTTTACGAGATATTACTTACCAAATATCAGGCAAAATGGCGAGCATAAGCTAGAGTTATAACAGAAAATAAAATGTATCCAATACTTATGCGTGTCACTGTATATGTATATGTATGCGTGTGGGTATTTGTGTGTGTGTGTTTTGTGTGTGTGTGTGTGAGTAAAAATGTTTTGAAACGATTTCTTCGTTTACACACACATACACACACACACACACACACATATATATATATGTGTGTGTGTGTGTGTGTGTGTGTGTGTGTGTGTGTGTATGTGTGTGTGTGTAAATAAACAAATCGTTTTAAAAAAGCTTTTATTAAATCAAGAAAGGGCAAGAATACTGGGTTGTAGAGCAGGATAAACCTGAGAGAAATTGCTTTCTCTCTTCTTCAGCTTCATTACTAAAACTTTCATAAGTTAAAAAGAATACTATCTCGGGATTGCATTTTTACAGTACATGAAATGAAGCTTCCCCATATATATATATATATATATATATATATATATATATATATATATATATAATTCTTGTCTGCCTGTCAGTTTGTCCAACCATAAAATATCGTAGTTAAAACAACCGCCTCTTCCACATCTAAGTTATTACTTGACTGCTGTAAGACGCAACAAAGGTAGCGATTTTCTCCCATCGTTTTTGTGATGATTTGCACATTTGCTTTAAAAACTCAAATCGATATAACTATTATTCATTTTCATTAAGATTGTCTTCTTATTGATATTTTTGTTATGATCATCTCTTTCTCTCCCGTAATATCTATCTATCTATCTATCTATCTATCTAAAAACTTGTTTTTCTTTTATTTACTTTAAAAAAGAGATTGTTTTGTTCATCCGTTTTACAACCTTGACCTTGGTAAAAATAAAAGGGATATTATTTTACAGGAATGTAATTTTTTTTTTCTTTTTAAGGCTTTGCTTTTAAAATTCTTAGTAGATAAAAAATGTTAATCTGCACCCGGAATTTACGTCTATGCAAGATTTATTTGTTTGTGTTTCTTTTTCAATTTAACTTGTATTCATAAAAAAATTCTTGATATTTTTATTCATAAAATGAGTTTCTTTAATATGGTCAAAGAAACAAAAATAGAAGTGTAATTTTCGTAAATGTTCTTTTCATTTCCAATCAATTTTACTCGATTGTACAATTGGCCTAGTAGGTAGAGTGTTCGTCAATGGTCAGGGCGACCTGGGTTCAATCCCAGGTCGCGTCATACCAAAGACTTTGAATATGGTACTTGATACCTCCTTCCTTAACACTCAGTATTATAAGGTATTCAACAAGGGTAAAGTAGAGCAATCCAGAGGAAAGGAGAAGCGCCCTCCCCTACACCTTGGCGTTGTAGCTATTAAAAAGGGAGCCTTCTGGTCGCTCTCGACAACGGTCGCCAACTTACTTTATGATTGTAAACTTTTAAGGAGTTTGTGAAAGCAGTCTGGTATTAAAGTACTATATATTGAGGGTTTTCAATCGAAAAAATATTTGAGAGTGGAAAAATTTAGCGAGTTTAGCAAGCAGATCATAAGTTTTTTGATCGGTTCTCACTGGGTGCTTTATACGTCTGGACTCTGCCAAACTATGAGAAAAGTATAAAAAACAGAATATTCTAAAGTGAATGAAGCAATCACTTCCCTCCGTATTGATATAGTTGCATCAGTGACATTTGGCGGTACTCAAAGGCCATGGATGCTGATCTTCAAGGCTACCAGATTTCCTCAACTTACATGTTTGTCCAAACGAAATTTCCGATTTAAGCTTAGTATACATCAAGAATTACAAAGCAATTAAAATTTTAAATCGGGAAACGAATCTCTTGGGATTGAATCAAATTGTCTGTCTGAATAAAAGAAAGTAATAGTTTTCATCTTTCATTGTATATATATATATATATATATATATATATATATATATATATTTATACTCCATGTATATATATATATATATAGATTAATGGAGAAAGGTTGAGGTTTGTTTATCGCATTCTTCAAATGTACGTATTCATATATATATATATATATAGGTGTGTGTGTGTGTGTGTGTGTGTGTGTGTGTGTGTGTGTGTGTTTAAAATACTGGTATAGTTCCAGGCATAAATGACGATATCATTTACGTATGCATCGGCTCCGCTTGTCTTATAGGCCTGAGGTCACCGAAGAAAGAAAGAAAGAAAGAAAGAAAGAAGAGTACAAAGTACAGTGAAAGATAGAAAAAAGTGGGCGCACGTGCGTTCGCGCCAGAGAGAGAGAGAGAGAGAGAGAGAGAGAGAGAGAGAGAGAGAGAGAGAGAGAGTTTGGTTTGGTTTTATGGCATATCAACCATTGTAGGTTATTTAACGTCAAATCTTTTTTTTATACATATTAAATATGTGATTTCTAAACACATTTTGTAGATAACATTTTTAAACGAGCTGTGCTCATGTTTTTTTTGGGGGGGGGAGTTACACACAAAATCGTTTCACTCATTTCTATCTAATAAGAATTATTACATCTTCTTATAATCATTTGTTTGCACACATTTAAATGTTTTCAAGTGTTGCTATTTAGCACGTTCAAGTCAATTAAACATGGATCATTTGTTAACACTTAGTTAAATGATCAAACACTTCTATTTCAAGCAATTCTGTTTAGCATAAGTCATTACCAGCATTACCAGAGCCTTGCGACCAGATTGTTTAGTGTCATAAACAGGACACTCGTTGAGGGAGCCCTACCCCTCTGCAGAAATGCAGTCGGTGTATTCTTCAGCCCCAGCTGACAGTGCCAGAGAGAGAGAGAGAGAGAGAGAGAGAGAGAGAGAGAGAGATGGGGGGGAGAGAGAGAATTGATCGATTGACGCATAGAAGGGCTTGTTGTATCATATGTCAACTCTTATTGGATTACTTCCAATTAAAGTAATTTTTTTCTCAAGCAATTTTATGGTTTCAAACAATTTTTCCTATGTAATAATAATCATATTGTTTTAAATATTTTCATCAAATTCTAATAATTTCCACACATTTATATGGTTGCAGCAATTCCAATTCAATACTAATAATGTTTCATCTGATCTATTTTATCCACAAACGGTGAGTTAACACTCAGTAAAAATGGAAAGAAGAATAATGGCAAAGACGTCAGAATCAAAACCAGCAAAACTCCAGAACTGGAACCTCACCACCTTATGTAGGTTAGTTTCATAAACATGACCTCCATTCTTTTGGAATAAGGTCTTACGCTGAAGGATTAATCAGTAAAATCCAACCCATTCGGCTGGGACAGTAGAATACACAGACGGCATCACTACGACCCCCAAACAAGTGTCCTAGATATGATATTAAACAGTTAATGCTGGAACCATGGGGGATGTGGATTACTCCTTCATTACTCCTAGATTCGCTCTAGTCCGAAGTGACAGCACCTGATAGGCTCCTATCTTTGTGTCGAATAGAACTGTTTGATATTTAAACTAAGTCCAAGTTAATGACTTAAGCTAAATTGAATTGTTAGAAATAGAATTGTTTTATCATTTAACTATGTGTAAACAAACGACTGATGTTTAATTGAATTGTTAGTGATACAGAGGAATACTTGGAACTATTTAACTTTGATACTAATTTTTACAAATCATGTATTTAATGTATATGTATATGTACTAGGATCATTAAATAAATTTCCAGACTTTTTTCGTGTGGGCTCTTTTATTGATAGTACACACATGAAACTCTAGTCCCCTTCGAAGTAATCTTCTCGGGATGATATGCACTTGTTGTACCGTTACAACAACTTCTGGAAGGCCCCATGGAAGTCCTCTTGTGTGAGCGTGTCAATGACCTTCGTCACAGCCTCTTTCATCTCCTCAATTGTCTCATAACGACAGCCTGTGAGCTTAGGGAATAAGCAAAAGTCACAGGAAGCAAGGTCTGGACTATAGGGAGGCTGAGGATCTGTCTTGATTCCCATCTTGGTCAAATAGTCTTTGACAAGGATGGAGTTGTGGACTGGTGCGTTATCCTGGTGGAAATGCCACTGACCCGATTTGAAGAGTGCTAGCCTCCTCCGACAGAATCTCTTCCTGAACTCCCTTAAAACCACAACATAGTAAACCCTAACCCTAACCCTTTGGCCAATCAACTCTGGTCTATTGACTTTCTTACTCCTCCCACTACTCTCATCATCCCTCACAGAGTCCCTGCCTTCCTTGAATCTCTTATACCACTCAAAAAATGATGCTAGATTTATGCAAGATGGTCGAAAAGCAGTCTGAAGCATTCCATACGTTTCTGTGGCATTTTTTCCAAGTTTAAAACAGAATTTTTATTGCATATCGTTCTTCTAAAGTGTCCTCACGCCCAGATTGCATTTTTGAAATTCACCAGCTGTGACAATCAGGCTTTAGTAGGGTGTATTCCAATTCCTGCTGTAGCAGTTCACTTGTACCTGAAATCCAAAAAATTGGTCAGTCATCTCATAAGATGTATAGCAATAACATACTGAAATTTCAAGAGTCTACGACAATTTTACATACAAGTAGAAAAAAGTCTGGAAACTTATTGAATACTCCACGTATAAAGAGAATTTGGCATTAAACAACCTACAATGGTTGATATGCCATAAAACCAAATCAGTCAGAAGAAACCTTGAGGAAATAGTAAAGATACTGTTGGTATTAGAAATCAAAGGAAGAATTGAAACAGTCCAGACGACAGAGCTAAGATTGGCAGGAATACTTGGAAGAGCCCAGAAGAATTGAGGAGACGTTGACACTCACGCTGTAGTCAAGGCAACCAGACCAGTATATGAACCGTTTACAATTCTCATGAACCATTAGATACAAATAGATCACAAAGCATGAAAGTGACAGTGATGCCAACCATAATCGGAGCACCCAGGAGAATTTCAAAAGGCTTAATAAAAGAATTGAATCCTATCAGATTACAGAACAGTTGAAATCAGCTAGAAAACAAGTTAAGAGATTTGTGCACAATTCTGCTTCATTGAAGATCTCCAAGTTAGTACTAGTCGCAAGCCATATAATAAACTTATCGATCGATAAGCTATCAATCATATGGAAGTCAGACCTGACCGATAAAATGAAACGCAGTTTCTTCCAGGCAGCAATCGTATCGATACTGCTACATGGATGGACAATAACAAAACGGCCGGAGAAAAAGCTAGACGGCAATTACACAAGAATGTTGTGAGCAATATTGAACAGGTCCTGGAGGCAACACCCCACAAGGCACCAACTATACAGCCACCTACCTCCCATCACGAAAACTATCCATGTTAGACGAACCAGACATGTAGGACACTGCTAGAGAAGCAGGGACGAGCTCATAAGTGATGTACTCCTATGGACTCCCACATATGGCCGAGCAAAAACAGGATGGCCAGCTCGAACATACAAACAGCAGCTCTGTGAGGATACGGGATGTAGCCCTGAAGACCCACCAGAAGCTATGAACGATAAGGAGAAGAGGCGAGAGAGAGTCAGGGATGCTGGCGGCACAACTTGATGATGATGATATTATAAACTGATTACTTAATGTTGGCCAGACGACCAGATCAACAAAAAAAAAAGAGAACCCGTCGGATAGTGGACTTTGCTGAAAATAAAAGAAAGCGAAAAGAGAGATAAGTACTGAGACGTTGCTAGAGAGCTAAAAACTATGGTGAAGATGATACCAATTGTAATTCGTGCACTTGAGATAATCCCCCCCAAATCGGTTAAGGGCTTGGAAGACTTAGGAATAAGAGGACAAAGAGAGTCCCGGAGAACTAAGGAAACTTGCTGTCACTTATACTCCAGGGAGAGACAATCAACTGACGCTGTTGTGAAAACCCTCAAAGGAGAAAATAATAACAAAACAATACACACAAGAAATTTCAGTGGCCAGAAACAAAACACACAACACAAGGATCAACAGAATAACAATAACTAGAAAACAGAAATGGGAAGAAAACAACTATAGGGATATTTCAAGCAACAAGCCAGCGAAATCTCACATGAGAAGACTTGGACATGGCTAAAAAAGAGAAAACTTTCGAGATGAATGGAATCTCTTCTTATACCAGCACAAAATAACACCATAAGGACCAACTGTGTTAAACTAAAAAGAGATAAGAGCCAACAAATGAGGGAATGTTGGTTATGTAGTTATAAAAAAGAAACGATAAAATATAAAACTGGTGCCTGTGGTGTAATAGTTATCGTCGTAGGAAATGGACACGGGTAAATAGGTATGGGTAAATAGTAGGGCAGACTGGGTTCTTCAGCCTTGGTGAGGCAACTAGTCTACGAGAAGGAAAACTCTGAATTTAAACTCCACTTAAAAATTGACCTTGTGTCATATCCTGCCAGAGCGGAGGGGTTGGTAAATATGGATAAACCATATAAAAAGTAAATATAGCAAACTTGCGCAAAAAGAGTATTAGACAAGGCACGACAAGCGGGGAAAGATAATCCACTGAGAATAGTGCAAGAAATAAAAATCTGACTAAGTGGTATATGCACAACCTGGAACCCGTTCTGGAGAATGAGAGGGACAATGTTCTCTAGGATTTTGAGATGCAAACAGTTCATCTAATCACGACCAGACGACCGAAGAGAACCAGCTAAATAGTAGATTTTGCCTTCCCGGTGGACCAGAGAGTAAAACTAGAAGAAAGCGAAAAAGTAGATAAGATCCGAGACCTAGCTAGAGAACAAAACAAACAAACAATGAACATGAAAATGACTTTGATACCAGTTGTAACTGGTGCGCTCAGAACAATCCTCTAAGGCCTGTTAAAAGAAATTGGAAGTCTTAGAGGACAAGTGGAGACTATCTAAACTGTGGCTTTATTAAGATCGGCTAGAATACTGAGAAGACTTCCGGAGACTTGAGGTGATTTGCTGTTGCTGAGATTCCCGTGAATGTAATCCCAATAAGATCAATCGAGACGATCCAGATCATAGCCCCGTCGAATACTTAGAAGTGTCCTGGAGACCTGAAGAGACTTGCTGTCTCTAAGTCTCCAGTAAAAATCCATCAGATGGAACTAGTTTGAAAAACACTGATAATGAATAAGATAATTATGTTGACAATGATACGATGATTTAAAAGTATATTGTTGTGAGGATAAAAATATCATCAATATTATTGTGATGCTGATGTTGGTGATTTTACTTGGTGCCACCAAGCACAAAAATATGAAAGAAAAAAATGATGACAAACAGTGAAATTAGGAAGATTGAATAGAAAACGATGTCCAAAACTCAAAAATCTGGAAACAAAAAGATAAAACAGAACTTTTTTTGTTAAGCCAAAATTGAAGAAGGGAGGTTTACGAAAGAAATTGCAATTATATATTTTCTTTTTACGGCTTTTTCGTGGATATGCAAAGAAAACGATCTTTAAGTGCTGCCAATAGTAGAAAAGCCAATTTGCAAAAATAAATAGATAAATAAATAAAATACAAGATATCAAGAACAAGGCAAAAACAAAACAAAAAAAATCAAAAAAGTTTAGAATGGATTTGAAAACTCTTCTGTGCCGAAAATAAATAGAACTCTCACCCACCCCATCCACTACGGTTTAGCGAGCACAACGCCCAACGAATTATTCTTCTTGAATTATCTCAGGGGGGACGGCAAAATCACAGACACCTACCTCCCACCACATCAACTCCCTGACATACACAAACATAAAAAAAAAAAAATTCGAAGGAATGAAAAATGACTTAAGATGGAAATAATGACATTTGAAGAACGTTTAGCTAAGACTAAAAAGAAGACCAGTAGTCGGATAAGGAAGCGGAATTATTATTGTGTGCTTCTTATGGTTATGTACTAATTTGAATTCTCGCACGTCTAGAGCCTGAAATGTCTCGTTATTTTCTCCTAGTTGTTTAAAGCAATATCAAGTGAGACTTAGTAGGGACGAGTGTCTGAATTATCTACATATAATTCCCTGCTTGTTCAAAGTAATATTTGTCTAAACTTAGTGGGCCTAGAGGCTGAAATGTTTACATATTACCTCTTAGTTTTTGAAAGTAATATGAATTGGGATGTAGTGGGCCTAGTGGCTGAAATGTTTACATATTACCTCTTAGATTTTGAAAGCAATATTAATCGGGATGTAGTGGCCCTAGTGGCTGAAATGTTTACATATTACCTCTTAGTTTTTGAAAGTAATAGAAATTGGGAGGTAGTGGGCCTAGTGGCTGAAATCTTTACATATTACCTTTTCGTTTTTGAAAATAATAACAGTTGGGTCGAGGCGGGCTGAGTAGTTGAAATGTCTTTATACTAGGCTTTGTTTGTTTTAGGTAATATCATTTAGAATATAGGCCTAATTGCAAAAATTCCTACATATTATACTCTAGTTTTTAAAGTAATATCAATTGGGACTTAATGGGCCTAGTGGCAGAAATGTATGGGGTTTCATGGTAATTTATATTGTTGTTTGCTATCTGACTCCATTCTGGGTTATTCTAGTCTTACACCACATTATCTTGCTGGTTCAACTTCTTGGATATGAAAGCTGTAAAAGAATTTTATGAAAGAAGACAGGAAGAGAACATAGGAGGCCAAGATATCTTTTATATTTGGCCTTTCTTTCTGGGTTCAACAACCATTTACTTGACGAGGAAATTATTGCTGAATACAAATGAAATGGTTGCATCTTCCAGTCAAGGTATTAAAATGTGTTAGTCGTTCGTGGGTATATATATATCCAAATTTAGTATTTAAGGTGTTAACAATGTGTTGGACGTTTTGGCGAGATATGTCTAAATCTGGTGCTTTCAGTTGTAGTTGTTAAGTATGTTATGTGATGCTTTAGTTGTGATTTTGATGAGTCCATTATTTGGTGTTTTAGTCGTTGGTAAAAGAGACGGCTGCAACAAGTGGAAAGGTTTGCGAACGCGTCGTCGAAAGACGGACACATGGCGCTTTTCACAAGTAGCAAGAAAGATTTAGGTGTTGTCACTCCACTGGTTACTGCTGAGAGTGTTCCTTCTTTGCGCATGCGTCGCCTCTTTTCCTGCAAGGGGCTTCTGAGAGTTTCTGCATTTTTTTGTATTTATTCTTGATTTCATTTTGTTTTATTTTCATTTTATTTATCTTTATTTATTCCCACTAATATCTGCATATTGTCTCCTTGCTGTTTAAAATAATATCGATTGGGACTTATTGGGCCTAGTGTCTGCAAGGTCTATATATTACTCCCTGATAGTTCAAATAAATATTAATTTGGATTTAGTGGGCTGAAAGGTCTACATATTCTTTAACTTAATATCAACTGGGTCTTAAAGGGAAAAATGATAATGATAACAGTGATATCAAATGTAATTGGTGCCCGTGGTATAGTCACTAAAGGATTGGTACTGGGACTGAAAGACGTGGAAATAAAAGGACAAGTGGAGACCAGCATTGGTAAGATCGGCCAGAATACTAAGAGGAGTTCTAGAGACATGAAAGTGACAATTATACCAATTGTAATTAGCGCTCTTGGTGCAGTCACCGTAGGAATGATAACGGGACTAGCGGACAGGGAAATAAGTAGACAAGTGGAGACTATCCAACCTACTGTATCATTGAGATCGGCCAGAATACAGAAAAGAGTCTCGGAAACTTGAGACTTGCTGTCACTCAAACTTTAAAGACCATCATCTAACGCTGATGAGAAAAACTCTCAAGGAATAAATACTAATACTACTACTAATAATAATAAAAAAATAATAATGATAATAACACTTGTCAACAACAAAGTTGTTGTCTGCGTTTTTTTAGCTGATTTAGGATGAATCTGATGCGCAGAATCCAAAAATTACATTGGCTTTGATCAATCAGGTCAAGTTTTTTACGTTTTTGTTCACATGTACGCATGTGTGGAGCATTTTAGAAGAAGTTGGTGGGGGTAAAATGCCATGTCGAATAATTGTTTTCATTGGAAAGGATTATTTTAATGACAAGAAATATTCAGGTCCGATAGTTCTGGGTGATTATGTCGAAAAGGGATCAGTTTGAAGTCATAAAACTTCGAAATCTTCCAAAAATTGCTACTGAGCATTACACGAAGAAGGACTGGCTTTGCGGGAAGAATTGGTGCCTTGCAAAGAAAAGGACGTCATCAACGTCCCTCTGGTGGTCAGAGACAGAATACTCTTCCCACCGCTGCACATCAAACTTGGCTTAATCAAGCAGTTCACCAAGGCTCTGGACAAAGATGGTGACTGCTTCACTTACTTGTGCCAGGCTTTTCCAGGACTGACCATGGAGAAGTTGAAAGCTGGCATCTTTGACGGTCCTCAGATCCGGCAGCTCATCAGAGATCCAGAGTTCGAAAACTCAATGAACGAAGTGGAACTGGAAGCGTGGAAGGCATTTGTTCTTGTAGTGAAGAGCTTTCTTGGCAGCAATGAGGCCAGAAACTATGCAGAACTTGTCAACAGCAAGATAACTGCTTCAGAAACCTGGGCTGCAACATGATCGTCAAGATGCACTACTATTTTCAAATATAGACCGATTTCCTGAGAACCTGGATTAAATGAGTGACGAACAGCGGGGAGAGATTCCATCAGGACCTGAAAGAGATGGAGACCAGGTATCAGGGTCGCAGGGACGCAGTCATGATGGCTGACTACAACTGGAATCTGAAGAGATCCCCCCTGCCGCTGAGTATTCCAGGAGTTCGAAGAAACGCAAGTTCAAGCCCTGAAGTTTGAACAATGGTGAAACAACATGCAATTTACGTGTATTTACCTTTATCAATGCCCACCATTCAGCTTACAGTGATCGATGTTTCTATCAGGTAATCAATATATGTTGTTGGCAAAACATTTTTTTTCTCTTAAAAACATTTATATGTGTTGACAAAAATCAGCTAATAATGCCACAAAAATGTAACCGATTTCGTCACAAGATCTGATTTTTTTTCAAATCAACTTAGCATAAAAACCTAACCTGATGGAGAGAAACGGATGCCATTTCCTGATTCAGCAGTGCAAAATATCCTAAATTAGTTGTAGAAATGTAGACAACATTCAAAAAGTAAAAAATTGTTGCCCAGTGTCATAAACAACAATAATAACTAACACAGAAATAAGAAAAAAACAACTGTACGGATATTGCAAACGACAAACTGACGAAATCTCTCATGAGAAGAGTTGGACATAGTTAAGAAAGATAAACCTTAAAAGAGAAACAGTAGCACAAATCAACGCCATAAGGTCCATCAATCTTAAACCAAAAATAGATAAGACTCAACAAAATAGCGAGTGTGGTTACTGTATTGATAGAGACGGAAACGATTTATCTCACGATAAGCAGATGAAGCAAACTAACCTAAAAAGAGAAAAATACTTGAATCTTGTCAGATAGCTGAATAAGCTGTGGAATAGAATGACAGTGTACCCAATGCAGGTAGAGAACTTGAATCGGTCCCCAAAAGCCTAGAAAAAAGACGGAGGAATTCGAGATCAGAGGAATAGCCAAGAACATCCAGACCGCAGCATAGTTGAAATCGGCTTGGATACTTAGAAAAATCCTAGGGACGAGGCAAGGCTTGTTGTTATACAGACTTCAAGAAAAAGCCAACACTTATAACGGATTGAAAAAATTACAAAGAATAAATAATGATAATTATATATATATATATATATATATATATATATAAAGTAAAGTTGGCGAACGTAGTCAAGGGCGGTTCTAAGACTTCATTTTCAATAGCTACTACACCGAGGTGTAGAAGAGAGAGCTACTCCTTTCCTGGGATTGCTACACTTTACCCTTGATACGTACCTTATAATTGTGAGTGTTGAGCAAGGAGGTATCAGCTACCATTTTTAAGCTTTTGGTACGGCTCGAGCTTGGATTGAACCACCATCTGCCGGGCTATTGGCGAACACTGTATCTAATATACTAATGGGCCGGTCGGTCAAACAAGTTTATGATGAAACATTCTAATTTATGCTAAATAGAAATATCAATCGACCTATGAAAAATATATGTAAATATATGTAAATATGTACATAAGAGGGGCATACGATAAGTCTCCAGACTTTTTTCGTATGGGCACTTTTATTAATAGTATACACATGGAACTCTAGAGTCCCCTTCAAAGTAATCTCCTCCAGCTGCAATGCATTTGTTGTACCGTTCCAACAACTGCTGGAAGGCCCCATGGAAGTCCTCTTGTGTGAGCGTGTCAAGGACCTTCGTCACAGCCTCTTTCATCTCCTCAGTTGTCTCATAACGACAGCCTCTCAGCTTAGGGAATAACCAAAAGTCACAGGGAGCAAGGTCTGGACTATAGGGAGGCTGAAGATCTGTCTTGATTCCCATCTTGGTCAATTAGTCTGTGACAAGGATGGAGTTGTGGACTGGTGCGTTGTCCTGGTGGAAATGCCACTGACCCGATTTGAAGAGTGCTGGCCTCTTCGACGGAATCTCTTCCTGAACTCCCTTAAAACCTCCACATAGTAACCATAACCCTTTGGCCAATCAACTGTGGTGTATTGACTTCTTTACTCCTTCCAACACTTCTCATCACCCCTCACAGACTCACTGGCTTCCTTGAATCTCTTATGCCACTCAAAAACTGACGCTTGATTCATGCAAGATGATCCAAAAGCAGTCTGAAGCATTCTGTGGCATTTTTTCCAATTTTAAAGCAGAATTTTATTGTATACCGTTCTTCTAAAGTGTCAGATTGGATTTCTGAAATTCACCACAAGTGACAATCATGCTTTAGTAGGGTGTATTCCAATTCCTGCTGTTCATTTGAAGCTGCAATCATAAAAATTAGTCAGTCATTTCATACGATGTACAGCAATAACATACTGAATTTCGAAGAGTCTATCCGTGAGTTTTTCTCGTATAATAGGTAGATTGAGCGATTCTCTCTCTCTCTCTCTCTCTCTCTCTCTCTCTCTCTCTCTCTCTCTCTCGATCGTTCTTTTAAGTTGCACCGTCTAGCATTCGTGCCGGATGGTTTAAAAACTTGAAAAAGATACTGTCGGTTTAGGTTCGCTTTGACCGGCATCCTCGAGCCTCAGGGGACGGCCTTCCCGGGTTTTGACCCACCTCGAAGGGGTTAGGTTTATTGCCTGACACCTAAGGGGAATGTCGACGGGGCCCGAGGCAATTTTGGGAATGCCGGACGTGCTTGAGCTTCGGCCCTGCGCTCTGACCCACCATAAAAAAGGCCTTGTGCCATACTTGCCCGATCGTTTGCTAGTTAGAACCTATGACTATACGGCTGTCTTTCTCTCAGCATCAATTTATGATTTTGCTTACTTTTTCAATTTTTCTTACCAGCAAAAATTTGCTTTTCATGTTAACGCTTTCTTTCTTTTTTTCTTTCTTTTTTTCTTTTTTCTTTTTTTTCTTTCTTTATTTTTTTTTCTTTTTCTTTTTTTTTTTCTTTTCTTCTTTTCTTTTTTTTCTTTCTTTTTTCTTTCTTTCTTTCTTTCTTTTTCCTTTTTTCTTTCTTTTCTTCTTTCTTTCTTTCTTTCTTTTTTTTTCCTCTCTTTTTCGTTCTTTCTTTCTTTCTTTCTTTCTTTTTTTCTTTCTTTTTTTCTTTCTTTCTTTTTTTCTCGGTCTGCCTATACACTCTTTTTTCTTCGTTTCTTTCGTTTCAATCTTTCTTTTGTTTCGATCTTCTCTCTTTTTGATCATACACGATTTTTTTCTTTCTTTCTTTTGCTTAGTCGTGTGATTTGTAAGGATTCAAATCGATCGATTAGACTCCTGTGCTATCAACTTGCTAACACGACTGAAGTAACTATCCCGAGCCAACAAAAAGACATAAGTAGCCATGCACATATGAATAATTCTGACTTTTATTATGTGAAATATGCTAATAAAATTCTCTTCGTAAATCTAATTTGTTTTGTCATAGAATGTGTCAATTTTAGATATGAAAATTATTTGCTTGACATATTTGGTTCGCCATAATGTTCGTTCGGTTTTTCTTACTGTAGACATAACATTAAGTTTCTCGATTATATATACGTTAATTATACTAGTCGAATATTCGTACTAAGAATATAGAAAATTAGGTTGTAGTAAAAGTTCTTTTACCTCTACAAGATTTCTGTTAACATAATTATTTCAGCAAATCACCTATTGTTGTATATTGACCTCCGACCCGGCCGGGCTGTCAAAATAGGAAATGCACCTATGTAAATATAGGTGCATCCGGTCAATCAGGATACTATAATCTTAACCGTGGATGGGTTGAATGAGTATAATTTGTGACGCCCACAAGAAGAAGGTCGGGGTGGATCTATTATATAACTCGGTGAAGACAGGAAGTCAGTTAGTTTGGAGACCAGACCCGTTGGTGACAAGATGCGGCAGAGAAAGCCAGCATCCATCTGAGTAGGCCTCCAGGCCCCCGGTTGTGCAGCTCAGGAGAACGGGAAAGAAACGCAGTTATGGCCAATAGAGTGAGGGTCAATATGTTGCAGTTCTGTTCGGTCTCCAACTCCCTCTCACACACAACCCTTTCAAATAAAGTGAGAGGTATATTTTTCTAAAAGACTGTGTCTCTCATCTTTATTGTGTGTCGTTGATTCTGCATGCATATGTAGATGTATATGTATTATGTGTTTGTATAGTTGGTCATGGTCATGGCTATACAACTCTATTTTCTATATTTTGTCTCGTCATGATAAGAAATTCACTTGAATTTCCTACTCTGGACATTGCTTAATTGCTTAGATAAAAAATCACATGAATCTATACAAAAATGTATACGGTAAATTTCCAAAAATTGAACTTATTCTTTTGTTTTGATAAAGTTTGGTCTCTTTGTTAAATTACGGCTTAATAAATAGATGAGGCAGAGTTAAGAAGTCAAGATTGTTTTTTTTTTTGTTTTTTTGTGTTTACCAGTCCTATGTAGTCACCCAAGGCTGTAGATTACGCCGACAGTATCTCTGCAGAGGGGTGAGCCCACGACAAAGAGTAAATTATTTTTTATTAGAATGTTTCAAGAAAGACAAGAAAATGTGACAACAGATCATACTAAAAGGATTCATGGAAAAGTATATATATATATATAATAAGTAAAGTTGTCGACCGTAGTCGAGGGCGACACAAAAGCTCCCTTTTCAATAGCTACTACACCGACGTGTTGGGGAGGGCGCTAATCTTTTCCCTGGATTGCTCCACTTTACCTTTGAAATGTACCTGATAAAGCGGAGTGTTAAGCGAGAAGGTATCAAGTACCACTTTTTGAGTCTTTGGTATGACTCAAATTGAGATTGAACACAGATCTTCCAGGCCATTGGCGAACACTGTAATACATAGTAATACTTGATAAATAGAATAAAGAACGTTAAATTGCATTTGCTTGAAACCATCTAACGGTGTGTAAACAAATGATAAATATTTAATAGAATTATAAGCATTAGATAGAAATATCTGAAGCCAGCAAACTAATTGACTTTACGAACTCGTTTAAAAATAGACTTGACTATAAACTATTCGTGTAGAAATCATAAAGGAACAGGATTTAGCATTAAATAACCCACAAGGATTGATATACCATAATACACCAACTGACCATAATCAGTCTAGGTTAAAAGCCTTGTAAGAAAAACCCAATGCTAAACTTTTATAAACCTTACTTTTCATTGGGGAACGAGAAAAGTTTCAATACGTGGATGAGTGATCACTTTAACAATAGCAGATATCGTAAGTAGAGATGTTTAAACAACAATCATGGTTTTTGATTATGGTAATTTTGAAATGGTCTCAGAACAGTTATGGTGGAATCAACCGACAAGGCAGGCACTAAATTAGAAATTACTTTTTATTACGAAAAATGATATCTATGATAAATTTTTGAATTAATAAAAGATTAATTTCTGTGGTTTAGTTCATCTGTTGAATGTATTCAATTCATGTCATATATATATATATATATAAGTGGGTAATATTCTTTCTGTGTACAAATAGCGAAAATTCTATTGGTTTGTCTAGGAAAATATAAATGTGCTCTCGACAATTAATCACTTTTAGCGTAACGACTGATTTTAATTTAAAAGATAACTTAATTTTAAATATGAAAGCAGGAACTCTAATTGCTCATAAAATTTTCTTAGCTTCAGGTAGAGAAACAAATTTACATGCCAGATGGGATTTCATCTTTTTTATATTAAACTTAATTTTACGTAAATTAATTCAGAATAATCTACAAATGTTTACAGATATTCTTTAAACTTATGATTTCAATTAACGGAAAAAGAACTTAATAATATTCCAGTAGATTATTTGGAAAGCAATAACGCATTTAAAATATGTAAATTTGAAAGAAAAAAATACAAACAAAGCGAAAAGAAATTTTGATGGTAAATATGAAGATTTAATTTAGCAACTGTTCTCTCTTAGAATTGATAAAGTTTTGTCGGCGAGGCTTAGAATATCCTCAACTGATTGTAGATTACCCACTTCATTAGCATTAATGATAATGTTTATTATTATAAAAAGTTGAGGAAACAAAAATAAACAAAGCACAAAGGAACGAATACAAATATAAACACAACAAAGGCATACAGATCGTAAAGTTAACATGTTGACTTGTTCGTAGGGTTATATATATATATATATATATATATTTAAATTATATATTTATACATTTATATATTTTGAGGTGCTTGTGGTGTAATGTTTATCGTCGTAGGAAATGGACAGAGCGACACGAGTTCAAACCCTGGACGAGACTGACTGCATTTCACATAGCACTAATACCCTTGGGAAAGGTATGAATCCAATTATTCTCCCTCCAGCCATTGGTAAATAGTAGAGCAGACTAGGTTCTTCAGCCTTGGTAAGGCAACTAATCTAGGAGAAGGAAAACTCTGAACTCAAACCAGTTAAACTCCGCTTAAAAACTGACCTTGTGTCATATCCTGCCCGAGCGGAGGGGTTGGTAAATATGTATATATATATATATATATATATGTATATATATATTGTGTAGTAGTAGACCCCCTCACACACGCACACACACACATATATATATATATATATAGTGAGAGACTTTAAATACGTCCACTGCATCCTCAGCAGCGATGTAAGAACCCACCAAAAAGGATGTGCTCGGTATGATATTAAACTATATATGACAGTGAGGATCCAGTTTTAGGAACTCTGGGGTGTGTGGAGGACCCCTTAGTTGCTATTGCAATCTGGTTTATTTTGACTTGGTTATATCTGTCAGGGTCCCATTTTTAAGTCAAAAAGGTCTCTTTGAAGATTATTAGTGTTGGATAGGAATACTTGAAACCATAAAACTGCAAACATACGGTTATCGCGTTATAATAGTCACTTGAAACCGTGTAATTGTGTTTAAATTGTTAATCTTGGAAATATCTGAAGCCATAAAACTGTGATTTTTTTTGTATTTGATTGGAATACTTGATATAACTGTGCAAACAAATGATTATGGGCAAATAAATCTTGCTATTAAAACTACAATGAAATATAGAAATCAGCATCATCATCATGTCGTGCTGGTAGCACGGATATCCCTGACCCTCTCTCACCACTTTTCCCTATCGTTCATCGCCTCAGGCAGGTCTTCAGGACAACATCCTGTATCCTCACATAGTTGCTGAATGTATGTTCGTGCTGGTCGTCCTGCTTTTGCACGGCCATGTGTGGGGGTCCATAAAAGTACATCACTTATGAGTTCGTCCCTGCTTCGGTTTTAAATAACCCATTAGGAGTTGATATGCCGTTAATGAAATATTCACCCTCTGAATAATCAGAGTTGATAGCTTATGACTGGAATCCACAATCTTTTCTAACGAGGCTAAATCATCAACTGAGAAAGACATCAACACGCGACTAGCAAAGGCATGGACTGCTCTCGATAGCCTATCGGTCCTATGGAAGTCAGACTGATATAACGAAACGCGCTGGAGAAAAAGTTTGACGGCAATTACACCTGAATGCTGCGAGCGATATTGAACAAGTCCTGGAGGCAGCACCCCACAAAGCAGCTGTTGTACGGCAACCGACCACTCATCACGAAAACTATCCAAGTTAGACGAACCAGACATGCGGGACATTGCTGGTGAAGTAATCACGAACTCTTAAGCGACCTACTCCTGTGGACCCCTTCACATAGACGAGCAAAGGCAGGACGACCAACTAGAACCGATATACAATAGCTCTGTGCCGATACAGGATCTAGCCTTGAAGAGCTCTTAGAAGCAATGGACGATAGAGACAGGTGGCTAGAGAGGGCCAGGGAGATCTGTGCTGGGGCGTGACATGATGATGATGATGATATCATGCTAAGTACCCCTCTTAAGAAAAGGGAAACCAGAAAAATTAGATTTGTGTTTAATCATGTAGTCTTCACTAGTACATATCTTTTTATAAAAGGGAAACTTGTTCACTAAATGTGCGCTTCCTTTTAAGAATACTACAAAATCTAGGCGTGTACGATGGGATTATTAGAATTGAATCATTCGCGAAGAGGGGACTCTAAAAATGTTTTAAATGAGACCATGGAGACTTTCTTTGCAAACCTCGAAATCCACGGTTGATCTTTCACCATTTTTATTGTTTCATTTCATTTCTTTATTTCCTTGACTTTTTTGCCAATATTCTAGTTCATCATTCGTTTTTGGCAACTCCTCATCCTCGAGGGAAATCACCAGTTGATCAAGAAGCCTAATTCTCTCAAAACTACGGGAACTAATCAGCAAATTCACGAAGACAATTTGTTCAAAAGATTTATTTTTTCATTTCCATTTTTCTTTTTTTGCTGTTCAGTTTCAATTATTTTTCTTTTAACAGCAATTTTTTTCTTTTGTTATTATTCTGTATGCTTTCTTTCGATGAAAATTGGAAGGAAACAAAACATTTAACCGAAGCATAGAAAAACTTCTAAAGACTGTGTTGATGGAGAAACTGCGGGCGAATGCACAGTATTTGCGCATGCGTATGATTTACCCATGTTGATTCTCAGAAATTGTGAAATTGGATAAGGAAAGGTACGTTTTGTGTGTATATTTCTAGATAAAATCTATAGTTATTAGAATGTTTCAAGAAAGACAAGAAAATGTGACAACAGATCATACTAAAAGGATTCATGGAAAAGTATATATATATATACTCATCGACAGACAGATCTGTTTCGTTCTATCAGAACTCACCAGTGTGGATAGACATTAGCTTCCCGTAACTGGGATCGAAACCCGGTCGACTCAAACGTCAAGCCAAAGCTTCTAACCATTCAGCCACGAGAAGCCATCAGCTGCAAAGTAAATTTTAAACGGTTATGAATCACAATTCCTATTGTTTACATATATCTATTCAATGGCTACCGAGACCTCAATTCATATATGAAGAGGCTTGCAATATACGCTAATGGCAACACGGTTACTTCTTCGCCAGAGAACACAACCGAACGGTGGTAGGGGAGTATATATATCTATATAGTCATCCACAGACAGATCTGTTTCGTTCTATCAGAACTCATCCGTGTGACTATATATATAGTGTCAATAAGTTTTTAGTTCAAGGAGAAATACATAAAGAAACTTCAACCAAAAGTAGAAATAAGATAAATCATTTTGAAAGTTTCAATTCGATCACCTCTTCTTTCTAAAGCCCAGTCGGTTGAAGGTGTAGAATAGACAAACACTATCTCTGCAGGGGGGTAAGACCTCCATCAATGAGTGTCCTGTGGCCAACTCGACTGAGGTTGTAGAATACACTGACTCTATCTCTGCCGAGGGGTAAGACCTCCATCAACGAGTGTCCTGTGGCCCTGTCGACTGAGGTTGTAGAATAGACCAACTCTATCTCTGCAGAGGGGTAAGACCTCCATCAACAAGTGTCCTGTGGTCCAGTTGGCTAAGGGTGTAGAATAGACCAACTCTATCTCTGCAGGGGGGTAAGACCTCCATCAATGAGTGTCCTATGGCCCAGTCGACTGAGGTTGTAGAATAGACCAACTCTATCTCTGCAGAGGGGTAAGACCTACATCAACAAGTGTCCCGTGGTCCAGTCGAGTGAGGGTGTAGAATACACCAACTCTATCTCTGCCGAGGGGTAAGACCTTCATCAACGAGTGTCCTGTGGCCCAGTCGACTGAGGTTGTAGAATACACTGACTCTATCTCTGCCGAGGGGTAAGACCTCCATCAACGAGTGTCCTGTGGCCCTGTCGACTGAGGTTGTAGAATAGACCAACTCTATCTCTGCAGAGGGGTAAGACCTCCATCAACGAGTGTCCTGTGGTCCAGTTGGCTAAGGGTGTAGAATAGACCAACTCTATCTCTGCAGGGGGGTAAGACCTCCATCAATGAGTGTCCTATGGCCCAGTCGACTGAGGTTGTAGAATAGACCAACTCTATCTCTGCAGAGGGGTAAGACCTCCATCAACAAGTGTCCCGTGGTCCAGTCGAGTGAGGGTGTAGAATACACCAACTCTATCTCTGCCGAGGGGTAAGACCTTCATCAACGAGTGTCCTGTGGCCCAGTCGACTGAGGTTGTAGAATACACTGACTCTATCTCTGCAGAGGGGTAAGACCTCCATCAACGAGTGTCCTGTGGTCCAGTTGGCTGAGGGTGTAAAATAGACCAACTCTATCTCTGCAGAGGAGTAAAACCTCCATCAATGAGTGTCCTGTGGCCCAGTCGACTGAGGTTGTAGAATACACTGACTCTATCTCTGCAGGGGGGTAAGCCCTCCGTTAATGAGTGTCCTGTGGCCCAGTCGACTGAGGGTGTAGAATAGACCAACTCTATGTCCGCAGAGTGGTAAGACCTCCATCAACGAGTGTCCTGTGGTCCAGTTGACTGAGGGTGTAGAATAGACCAACTCTATCTCTGCAGAGGGGTAAGACCTCCATCAACGAGTGTCCTGTGGTCCAGTCGACTGAGTTTGTAGAATACACTGACTCTATCTCTGCAGAGGGGTAAGACCTCCATCAACGAGTGTCCTGTGGCCCAGTCGACTGAGGTTGTAGAATACACTGACTCTATCTCTGCAGGGGGGTAAGCCCTCCGTTAATGAGTGTCCTGTGGCCCAGTCGACTGAGGGTGTAGAATCGACCAACTCTATGTCTGCAGAGAGGTAAGACCTCCATCAACGAGTGTCCTGTGGTCCAGTTGACTGACGGTGTAGAATAGACCAACTCTATCTCTGCAGAGGGGTAAGACCTCCATCAACGAGTGTCCTGTGGTCTAGTCGACTGAGGTTGTAGAATACACTGACTCTATCTCTGCAGAGGGGTAAGACCTCCATCAACGAGTGTCCTGTGGTCCAGTTGGCTGAGGGTGTAAAATAGACCAACTCTATCTCTGCAGAGGGGTAAGCCCTCCATTAATGAGTGCCTGTGGCCCAGTCGACTGACGTTGTAGAATACAATGACTCTATCTCTGCCGAGGGGTAAGAACTCGATTAACAAGTGTCCTGAGGCCCAGTCGACTGAGGGTGTAGAATACATTGACTCTATCTCTGCAGGGGGGGGGTAAGCCCTCCATTAATGAATGTCCTTTGGCCCAGTCGATTGAGGTTGTAGAATACATTGACTCTATCTCTGCCGAGGGGTAAGACCTCCATCAATAATTGTCCTGTGGCCCAGTCAACTGAGGTTGTAGAATACACTGACTCTATCTCTGCAGGGGGGAACGACCTCCATTAATGAGTGTCCTGTGGCCCAGTCGACTGAGGGTGTAGAATACACTGACTCTATCTCCGAAGAGGTGTAAGACCTCCATCAATGAGTGTCCTGTGGTCCAGTTGGCTGAGGTTGTAGAATAGACCAACTCTATCTCTGCAGAGGGGTAAGCCCTCCATCAACGAGTGTCCTGTGGCCCAGTCGACTGACGTTGTAGAATACACCGACTCTATCTCTGAGGAGGGGTGAGGCAGCCTTCTAAAAGTGTCATGTGACACAAAACTGCATCTAAGTAGGAAGCTCCCGTCTTGGAGTTTTGGGCAAGGCAGAGAACTCCTTCATTGCTATTACTCCCAGTCCACTCTGCCTCGGAATGTTGTTGTTTTTTTCGAAATCAAATATTTCCACACCATTAGGTTCATTTTAATTTTTCACTTATATATATATATATATAAATATATAATTTCTTATTAGTCACTCTCTACTTTGCATTGTATATTATATATATATATATATATATATATATATATATATGTGTGTGTGTGTGTGTGTGTGTGTGTGTGTGTTACAAATCTGTACATATTACGAAATGGAACACAAGATAAAGTTCTGCATCAAAATTCAGGACAGTAAATCGAACGTGAGCTTATGGATTTCAAGATCCACGTTGGGCACACGGCATTTATTTGTAGTTGGCAATCCTGTTTTAACCGCATATGAAACTACCAGCCACAAAAGCGAAAAGGATAGTGGGGCTATATATATATATTGTCATACACAAACATACTGTTTCGTTTTATCACAACTCTTCACTGTGGCTTGAGAGGTGAGATGCTTCGAATTAGGATCGAAATCCAACTGACGTAAAGTCAGCTGGTTATCTTACCTCAAAGACATCGTCATTCTCAACGTTAGCGATGGAATTTTTTTTACGTATACCTTTTTATCGGCCACCAATAGTGCTCAGTTCTTGAGAATAGCTATTGCGTTTCACCTTATGTAGTAACTTGCAAATTTTCCCATTAGATTGCTCAACTCACAGTGGGGAACACACACACACACGCACACACACACACACATATATATATATATATATATATATATACTTAGCTTTTTAGGGTTACACAATTCCATCTGAATGGGGCGGTATTAAGGGCGGTTATAACTGATCACAGCTAATTAGACGGTTAAACGTGTTTACTAACCATCACAACATGGTGTATTTGTGTGCGAGTATGCGTACACGTGTGTGTATATTTAAGCGTGTGATTAGGATTGTGTGTGTGTGTGTGTTACACATTGTTTTGCGTTTGCTGATACTCCTTTCATCATCCTCGCTTGACCTCTGTCGATGGTGACAAGGTTTCTTATCAACCTGCTCTATTTAAAGCGTTTAAGAAAAACCCACCCCGTGTCACTCACCGGATTCTCTTGACATCCCGAGTGAGAACTTGGATTTGATAGATATTTTTAAGTCTTCAATTCATCTATTTGTGTACGTGTAATGTATACTGTGTATGTGTAATGTATATTTATTCTTTTTTAAACATTCAAACATCCTTGATACGAGTTTGGAACCACAGAGATGGAGTTGAAACATGTACCATTTTAGGCAACATTATTTGGTTGAACAATTTTCGTGTATAGGTCTGTGTGAGAGTGTGTATTCGTGTGCGTGGGTGTGGTTTTTTATGCATGTATGTGTATATTTTATATGTATGTATCTTTATATCGTCTGCCACATCAATGACCTTGCTCACGAAGGTTGGTATGCCATTATATAAAGAAACGTAACCATTACTTCCGTCATCCGAAAAGAATTTCCCGAAAATAATCAGCTATTTATTATAAACAAAAAAAAAAGTTTAAAAGCGATTTTAGTCCCTTTCCCAATTCTTACCTTGGAGTCTCATGCTCATTTCGTTTAAAAGCGAGTTTACTTTTGGAAAAGGATCGAAGTTTCAGTACTGTAATGTGTAAAACATATCTGTTTGAGGAGATATTTTACCCAATAAATCCCACAAAAAAATTAAGAATTTACTCACTAGGTCAGTGTAAACAAGTTCACGCAAAGGCTTCTTGCTTCCAACCAATTAAACCTAGACGAAAGCTTTGATTTCTTTTATCCTCCAAAGCTGTTATCTCTAATATGTAGAATTGGATACGTTCTGTATGAAAATAAAACTTGTTTGTCCATTTTTTTTCTCGTAACACGGTCGGAATGATAGATTAGCTTACAGACCTTTTAGCCTTGTATCGCGGCTTAATTAGTTAATGTCGGTAGCCGAGTTCGAATTTTAGACGAAGCAGTTCAATTCTCATTCTTTGTTTATGTTCTTGGAAAAGACATAACACCATCTTTCTTGCTCAAGTTATGGGTACAATAGTAAGGCAGACAAGGTTCTTTACTCTTGGTACAGCAACTGGTGTAAATGATGGAAAAACCTGAATCCAAACCACGTTAAAATTGACTTCTTGGGAACCTTCTGTCTTTAGCCGTTTCTAGATCTTAGTGTACAACAAAATAAAATAATGCCAAAAGAATTTCTTTTCTTTTCTTTAATAACAAGTGAATTTCAGTAGACCACAATCAGAGTCGATCTGAATATTTTAAATCATTAATATCTATATAAAAGCGGGAAGCCATGAAAATAAAACGTGTTTGTCCATTTTTTTTCTCTTAACGTGGTCGGGAATGATGGTTGATGATCTTACGGCCGTTTTAGTCTTGCATCGGAACAAGAGGCAGCAAGTTTCGCTTGTGCTATAACTGCACTTTCTGCAACATTTTGTTACGTAGGAATAATGAATTTTCATTTGTGGCTGCTTTATAGTTTGCTACCTTAAATAATTTGCATGACCGTATATGAGTGGTTGTTGAGATACAATGAATAATTGCCTCCCTTAAATAATTTGCGTAGCTCTATATCTGTGGCTGTTTTAATACAATGAATAGTTTCCTCCCTAAAATAATTTACATGGCTGTATATGTGTAGCTGTTATGATACAATCAATAATTGCCTCCCTTAGATTATTTGCATGGCTGTGGCTGTTGGGATACAGTGAATAATTGTTCCCCTTAAAAAATTTGCATGCCTAAAAACCCATTCTTGATTTCTTTACAGTTTTGAGAACGGTTGATACGCTGTTTCTGGCCACAGACCAAGAAAGCTAAAGCGGCCTGGCTATCTTACCTATTCTTATCAAGTAAGCACATTGTCTATTTTGTATCCCTTCCACATTGTGCTTATTTATGGAATTATATGTTTATATTTTCAGCTGCTTTTAGTCGTTTGTGTATTCTTTCTCTTGACGGACCTTTGTAGATATATTGTTCATTCAAAATCTAAAATCTTCTCGGTATATGTAATTGAGTTCGTCTTGTTCCGTTGTGTTTATTTATCACGGACATAGAATTGTTGATAGTGGTCCTTTCAGGGTGGAGACTCAATTAAAACATATTGCCTACCTTGTTGATGAGGATTAGAATACGCTGTCTGTATCCCCATCAGAGGAGTACGACTACCTCAAAGGGGTGTCTTGTCTATAGCACGAAACTAAATCTGATGTTGAGGTTCCAGGTTTGAAGATCAGGTAAGTGTGTTGTATCACTTTGTTGCAATTACTCTTAGGATCTCTCTGACCCGAAGTGGTAACTGCCAGGTTGGCTGGGGCTGTAGAATATACCGACTGAATCTTTGCAGAAGGGTAAGAAAACCCCAATGAGTATCCTGCATATGACACAAAACAATCTTATAAAAAGGCTCCAGTCTTGGAGCTTTGGAGAATATGGAGTACCCCTTCATTGCTATTGCTCCCAGCTCCATTCTGTTCCGGACTGGTAGCACCTGAAAGGGTCCTATCTATGAGTCAAAAAGTACTGTTTGACATTTAAACTCTATGCCAACAACTGACTCATGCTAAATTTAACTGTTTGAAATAGAACTGTTTTGAAATTCAACTGTGTGTAAACAAATAACTGATGTTTAATTGAATTGTTAGGGATACACAGCAATACTTGGAGCCATTTAACTGTGTGAGAATGAATGATCAATATTGAATATAATTATAAGTGTTAGATAGCAATAATTGAAACCATTTAACTATGTAGAAATAATAGCAGTACTAGTGTGCAAGCAAATTAGTTCTTACTCATTTAAAAATCAAATTACCGTCAAACAAATCTCTTACATATTATGTATATCCATTCAAATATGAGCCAGCAAATGACCGATGTTAAATTGTTACTGTTACACTTCAATACTTTAAATTGTGTGTAAAAATAAGCTAAGGCTCAGTTACAAATCTCATCAACAAAGTGAGTTTACAAAACATATTTATTTAATATACATGTATTATAAGATTCGGCATTAAGTAATCTAAAATAGTTGATATGTCATAAAACCAAACCAAACAAATCATGTGCAAACAAAAAATCCTGCTTATAAAAAATTTTACCTACTAAGTATTCGTTCAGAAATCTTTGGTTGAATGTATATACATATAGACAGAATTTGGCGTTAAATAACCTACAAATGTTGATACGCCCTAAAACCCAAAAAACCCATCAACCAAACAAAACAAAACCAACGTAGAATTATCTACTAGATTAAAAGATTAAAAAGATTAAAGCCTATTATTGTCTTATTTTCACCAGTGCCTAAAACCGAAGATATTTTCACCATATTTTGAACTGTTATTATTTTTTATTGATTAGTGGCAAAATTGATAATTGCATTTATTCATTATATCGGTATATCTACCCAGCAAGGATAATGTTATGTCGAGTGGTTAGGGAAGAGCATTTATTGTTTATTTATGTCTACCGTTGTTGCATGGTAGATTTGAAGAATTTTTTATACACATTTTTATGTGATATCAAGTATTTTAAACAAACAATTGCCCACCGTGGCCTGTTTTCATGTATTCCAATCAAATTAATAATTATAAGGTTTCAATTAACTAATTCTATTCATTAATAGTCATTAGCCTCCACACAGTTATAAATTTTCAAGTAAACAATTGGAGCTTCAAAAAACTATTCTAAATACACATAATTTACTGTTATATGGTTTCAAGTATTTTCATCTAATACAAATAAGCATATGTTTCCAAGTAATTATTTCCTTTTTAAAGAGTCATCAGTTTGCTCTTAATTACATAGTTTCACGTAAATAAGAACCAGAAAACTAATGACCATGCATAAGGCACTACATTCCATATACGACGTTGGCAGACTATATGTATCAAGAAAAGAAGGAGGGAGAGGACTTACCAGCATCGAAGACAGCGTTGATGCATCGATACAACTATTCGAAGACTGCGTAGGAAAACACAAAGGAGGACTGTTTACAGCCACCAGAAACGATACTGACGATGAACAACAGAATGAAAATTACTAGGAAAAAAATAGGAAGAAAAACAACTCTATGGGGGTTTTAAACAACTAATAAACAACATCTCACACCTGAAAAACTGGATCTGGCTAAGAATAGGAAACTTCAAGAGAGAAACAGAATCTCTCTTAATAGCAGCACAAAACAACGCCATAAGAACCAATCATATCAAAGCGAGAATAGATAAGACGCAACAAAATAGCAAATGTGGGCTTTGCAGTGACAGAGATGAAACCATCTATCACATAACAAGCGAATGTAGCAAATTAGCACAGAAGGAGTATAAGACTAAACACGACTGGGTGAGCAAAGTGATCCACGGAGGGATGTGCAAAAATTTTAATTTGACCACACGAACAAATGGTATATGCACAACCCAGCACCTGTCCCAGAAAATGACACACATAAATTCCTATAAGACTTTGACGTACAGACGGATGACCTAATCTCGACCAGAAGACGAGACAAGTAAAGACAATTCGCAAAATTGTCGACTTTGCTGTTCCGGCTGACCACGGAATAAAACTGAAAGAATGTGAAAAGAAGGATAAGTACCTCGACCTTGCAAGGGAATTGAAAAAACTGTGGAACATGAAGGTGACAATTATACCAATTGTGATTGGTACTTTTGGTACAGTAACTAAAGGATTACTTAAGGGACTGGAGGACTTGGAAGTTGGCGGACGAGTGGAGACCATCCAAACGACAACATTATTGAGAACAGCCAGAATACTGAGAAGAGTCCTAGAGACTTGAGGAGACTAATTGTCATTCAAACTCCAGTAAATAAAACATCAGCTAACGCTGATGTGAAAAACTTTAAAATAGGAAAAAATAAGTAAAACATGGTATTTCCAAGTAACAACTCTTAATAGTAATAATCTTATTATATGTTATCCAGGATCCGTGTTGGATTGGAATCATTTTAAACAAATCTAGTTAACCAAAAGATAGGATCCTAAAATGTACCAAACCTCCAGATCAGTGGGACTGGCAGTAATAGCAATGATCTCCAAAACTGAAGTCTCATCAGACGTCGTTTATTATCACACCTTGGATATCTCTTTTTGAGAGGGTTTAACACCTCTGCAGTGAATACAGTGAACGTTGTCAAAGCCCTACCGACTGGGAAGAAAAAAAGTGAATTATGACAATAATAAGTAAATTAATATAGTCTGTATTTACGAGGATATTTAAAAATAGTTTTTACTTTCGGAGTTAATTTTCGAATACGAATACGAAATATCAATTCTGTAATTCAGTTTTTATTCTGAGGGTGCCACTCATGTTGCATGTCTTGGACAGGAAATACCTTGCAGAGTCCATCCCTCTCCAGGTCTGCATTGAATTTCCTTCCTGTAGATTGGTTGCCATACCAAGGTTAAAAGGACAGATTACCCTACTATTTCACTCATAGCTGATTGGGAAGAATAGTTGGACCTTTTCCAAATGTTTGAGTGCTAGATGAAATAAAAACGTTCTCGTTCAGGATTTAAAATTGTGTTCTCGAGACCACTTCCGATTATGATAGTCTTTCCACCATGAGCGCCTTGGTTTTTTTGGTGGGTGGTTAAATTAGACACATTCCTAAACATCATAATTTCAACTATTTTAAATTCGGCCGGAATTTTATTGTTCGCAACTTAAAAAATTACTTTCATGTTAAAACTACTTACAAAATAAAAGAATTAAATGTGTATTAAAGAGTGTGAGTTCATGACTTTAGCTTAACTTAATTTAGGTCTGACACAGGGTCAGAAGTATGGGGCACGCGAGGAGAAGAATATATGTATTTACCGATTCAAGTAAGTGACACAAGATTAATTTTAAAGCGAAAAGGTTTGAATTTAGAGTTTTGCTGCTTCTAGATCGGTTTCTATACCAAAGTTAAAGAGCCCAGTCTACTCAACTATTATCCATAAGTGGAGGAAAAATAGTTGGATACCTAGGTTCCAAAAGGTATCTGCATTATGTGAAATGTAAACAGCCTCGTTCAGGATTCAAATATATAAATATACATAGCGATAGGGTGGGACTCTTGTATTTGAGGAATTTTTTATATTTCTAGATCAAGATTTTGGGCGAGTTCTTTAAAGTCCATGTTCTCCCCTCAACAGTCTAACTTTGTATCTGTATAATCCACGCGCATGACATGTTATGTCACCGACCCTGATTTTAACTGCACTCAGAGACACGGAAGTGGGGATATAAAAATTGCACTGAACTTCCAGTGTCAGCAGGATGTGATACAAGAGAAAATTTTCCTTTTCACCGTACGAAAAAGACAATATATATATATATATATATATATATATATATATATATATATATATATATATATATATATATATATATATATATATATATATATATATATATATTTATATATATATATATATAATAAGAAAGTTGTCCCTTCTGGGGAAACAGTAAAAGAAAAGATAGACAAATGTAACTGAAATAGAAACACTTAACCAAACATAAGTGAAAAAAGTATTTTTGGTATGTCACAGTAGATGAGAGCATGGGCTAGTTAGATCTAAAGTCTGTAATTATATCTCATGCCAAACCAGACAAGAAAAACAATATTACCGTTAACTCAGTTATTTTTTCGTTGTTGTGTAATAAAAAGAATAGCAATTTCGAGGAGTTTCACCCCCCCCGCCCAACATTAGTTAGACTGGCTTTCATATTTTTTTTTTAAATTGGTAATGATTTCTTTAGACGCTTAAATACTAATGCAAACACTTACACTTTAGCGCTTTATTACAAAAGGTGTTCAACTGAGCTTTAGTGTCCATTCAATCAATTAATCAATCATAAATTTGAAATAATAATAATAATAATAATAATAATAATAATAATAATAAATGTCAGTTATGCGGACAAGGGTTGATTGGTTGGTTCACGGCGTATCAACTTTTTTAGGGTCATTTAACGCCGAATTATGTCATTTTGGTAAAAGTTTCAAACGATTCAGTTTAGTATAAATATATTTTTTTTTGTTTACGCATAGTTAAATGTCAAAACAGTTCTATTTCTAACTATTCACTTGGGCATCAATACACAGTTTTAACACAGTTAAATGTAAGTTTGGCGACCTTAGTCGAGGGTGACCCGAAGGCTCTCTTTTCAATAGCTACTACACCGAAGTCTAGGGAAGGGCGCTACTCCTTTCCCTGATTGTTCCTCTTTACCCTTGATCCTTACCTTATAATGCTGAGTGTTAAGCCAGGCGGCATCAAGTACCATCCTTAGAGTCTTTGGTATGACTCGATCTGGGACTGAAACTCGGTCTCCTGGACCATTGGCGCACACTCTACTCATTAGGCCAGAACATTTAATTTCGAACAATTGAGTTTAGTGTAATTACACAGTTTAGTTTTATTCGACCCATAGATGGGATCCTATCAGGTGCAACAACTCCGAGTCAGAGTGGACCTGGGAGCGATGGAAATGAAGGGTTACACTGCGGCCCCCAAAGCTCCAGCGTTATTGAAGACTTACCATATCCAGGACACTCGTTGTGGCAGTCTTGAAACATAATTGAACGGCTCATAGAAAATTGAAAAATAAATAAGTAAATAGATTAGAATAAAACAGCCAGGCCAAAGCACTCCTTTAAAAAAATCTGAATATGAGCACAGGTAAAAAATCATACATAATAGTAGTAATCCTAGTCAAGTAAGGACATTAAGTTTATAAGTCCCAAAAATTCGCTCGGAACTGTCCAGCAGGACATATATCGTAAGCTTCTAAGGAGACAACCATCTAAATGTTGCAGGTTCAATCCTGACTGCAGGCGAGTAACAATACAGGAATACTAAACACTTGAACTAATGGCTATCGGAATCAGAACAGGCTACCCCGTGGATTCAATAAAGGACGTAGTTTGATGTTCCGTGAAGGTTCCCGAACCTGAAGAAGGCCGGGAGACATATCGGCCGAAACGTTGTGGAAATAACAATAAAGTTCGAAAACAATAGTCCGAAAACCTTTAATGATAAAAAGCACTCCTTGTATCTAAAAATCCCTAGAAAAAACCGGGGGTTCGAGACTCATGTATGGAACCGGCAGAAACGGATGTTCCTCCCGCCGACACTAGGAGAATAACTTATTTTGAGGGAATGTTTGTGAGATGTGTGGAGGTAAAGACAGTGAGTTGAATACTAGCTACGAAGATGTAAGGAGAGGATAGTTATACGAGCCCCATTTTGGAGTTGGGCCCCAAAGGGGGTCTTACAGTGGACGCAACCCAGTGGACAAGCATGTTAGAACTACAACCAGGAAGAAAATTCAAGGTCCGTGTCTGCTCTCTCTTTCTCATCATGCCATGTTTCTCTTTGCCCAGCTAACGCAGTCGACTCAACTTCATACTCTCATTCTTTCTCCCGGCGACTACTTACAAATAAACCTTTGGGTAGTTAAGTAAAAGAGTTTCGTGCGTTCGTTAACTTTTACCATCTTTTTTTCACAAGGTCGAGGAGGTACGAATACCTACTTAGTACCGTTATGTCACAATTGTCAATTCGGTACCATAACGGTACAGTCTTAGCCTTCTGCAGAGATGCAGTCTGTGTATTCTGCTGTCACAGATGACTGGGCCAGCGGAGAAAGAGACGAAACGATTAATCACATACAAAGCGAATATAGCCAATAGCATAAAAGGAATACAAGATTAAGCACAACTTAGTGGGAACTGTAATTCACAGGGAATCATGCAAAATACTGAATTTTGACCGTTCTATCTAATGGTATATGCAGAGACCAGATTCCGTCCAAATAAATTAGACTCATAAAAAGAGACCACCTAATCCTGGTCAGATGAAAATACCGAGTGCTTATTGAAAAAAAAAAAAAAGAAAAAAACGAAAATGAAAATATAACTTGGCGTCTTGTGAATTTGGCTATTTTGGCGGGTCACAGAGTGAAAATAAATGAAAGCGAAAAGAAGGACAAATACTTGGAGTTTGACCGGGAACTAAATGATATGTGGAATATGAGAGTGACGGTGATACCGACTGTAATTGGTGCACTTCGAACAGTCTCCAAAGACTTGGAAAGGTGACTGGAAGAATAAGAAACCTGAGGAAGAATCGAGACCATCCAGACTGAATCATTGTTAACATCAGTCTGAATACTCTGGATAGTTCTCGAGAGCTGAGGAGACTTGCTCTCACTTTGTCTCAATTGAAAGACTAATCACTGGTGTAGCAAACTGGCAGGGAGTAAAATGATAATAATAAATCTTTGAAATAATACCTTTTTC
>OY757920.1:91067095-91259595 GCA_963585895.1 Sepioteuthis lessoniana
TACGGTTTTTCTTATTAAATTCCTGTACTCCAGGAATGATTCGAAAAGATGAAGGAAGAAAATTTTTTCTCTAATTCCAAATAAATTCATTTAGAAACATATTTTCATTGTGCCGCTGGCTACGTTTTTACTCTTTTGTTTCTCAACTTAAACATTTTACTTGGATGAGTCAAAAGTTTAGCTTTATTATAGCAGTACGTGCAAGTTTGCAGCACGTATATGGAAGGTACTCACTCTGGTTGGTAGTATAGTGGTTGTTGGTGCGCTGGTACGTTGTGCACTGCTTCATTCCATGTGTGATCTTAAGGCCAAACAGATTAATGTATAGCATAGTCTAATTCAGGAACTTATGCTTTTGAAGGGAGCTTTCACGCTGAGGAAGTATCAAAAACCATTTGTTGCTTAAAAGGTAAAGACGCAGATAATCCCTGTACTACAATAACCAGATTATTCCAGAAACTTTGCCCGGATGGCAAGAACTTTGAGGATCATGCAAGGTAAGTTTGTCCAAACAGCATGGATTTCGAGGCTGTTCTTCAAGCAATAGAGGCAAATATAATAAGCAGCGTTCGAATAGTATCAGTTCAGCTTTAGGAGGTGCCCGTGGTGTAATGGTTATCGTCGTAGGGAATGAACACGGCGACACGAGTTCAAATATGGTAAATATAATCAGTTCAGCTCGATATCTCCCAGTCTATCTCACCGTCACAACTTCGGCAAAAGAAACCAGAACTGCTGTATTTTGCCTCACGTTACCAAAATATTGATATTTACCAACCGTTCCGCTCGGGCAGGATATGACACAAGGTCAATTTTTAAGCGGAGTTTAACAGATTTGAATTCAGAGTTTTCCTTCTCCGAGATTAGTTGCCTCACTAAGGCTGACGGACAGTCTGCCCTACTAATTACCCATAGCTGGAGGGAGAATAATTGGATTCATACCTTTCCCTAGGGTATTCGTGCTATGGGAAATGCAATTAGCCTGGTCCAGGATTTGAACTCGTTACCAAAATTTTGCAAAACCTTAGACCCACTAAGTATTTTATTTTTATTTGATGCTATAACATTTTCTAAAATGTTATGTTAACGTCACTGATCGTTTTTTTTTTTATTCAGACAAAACATCTTATCATTCTATCCTTGTTAATGTGTTACTTCTGAGATATAATCCCGTCAAACCACCTTGACAAAAAGAAAACTGTCAACAAAAATTCATTGTAAAAATATGTCAGCATCATTCTTTAACGATTTATACCATCCAAGAAATATAATTCGCTTATTATTATTTCTGTTTATGGCATCTGTCAGTTTTTGTGAGTATTTTGGCTCCGGTCCCGGCAAAGTTGTATCGAATACTGCAGTTGTCCATTCAACCGAAGTTCTAACGTTGTCTATACAAAAGTTCCAAAAAAAAACAAAAAAAAAAACTAACAGTTAAAACATGTTCGTGTGCAATTCTGTTTTTAAATAAGGGATCAAGTCACGTGGCCGAAATTTGATTTTCTAAAATCTTAAAATGAACACTCGTGAATAGCTGAACAACTAATATAATAAAGTAATCGGGCCGAGATGCCCGATTACTTTATTATATAAGTTATTCAACTATTTGTAAAGAAGTTTGAACGTCTACATGAGTCATTATCAATCTGAAAAATATGAAAACTGTCCAGCTACTAGGTACTTGAACCATTACACCACGGGTGTAATGGTTAAAGTGATGGACTGTGGAATCGTAGTAAGCGAGTTCGTACTCCAATCGCGCTACTAACGTTCACTTTCGGCCAAAAACCCTTGGGAAAGGTATGAACCCCTTTATCCTCCCAGCTATGGGTTAAATAGTACCACCGCTGTTCTTTTAGGAGAATAGCTTTGGCATTAAATAAAGGTTGATATGCCATTAAACAAAGAAACTAAACCTACTCCTTTGGTGAGTTTTTTTACCATCCAGTACTCGTGTTACTTCTTGCTATTCCTCTAGATGATCTACTGAGAAACAAGAGATTTATTTATTTATTTATTTGTTTTTTTTATTCCTCCTTGGGCATCTCCACTTTTTACAATCTTCTTACATCAATCTTTAAAAGGATTTTAGCACAGAACGTGTACACTATTAATAAAGTATGTATATTATAAAGATCAAAATTAATTTAAGTAATTCATCCGATAATTCCCCCAAAATGCCCTCTTATTTTTTCTTTTATTTGTTCTGAATTCACCCAATTTAATATTCCAAAATTCAGGGGGTTAGTAGAATTAGTTTTTGACAGTGAACGTCTGGTTCAAAAAGAAATTTTGAAAAAATATCTACCATAATTTGAAATTCTATTAATTGTTCTAAAAGTTTCCATTATTTTCATTCTTATTTTTCTTTCTTGTAAAGCAGTTAATCCTGATTTTTTAATCTCTCCTTGTTGCTGCATTTTTTTTTCTCGTTTTATTAGTTTTGTCACTCTTCTTTGTATTCCAGCATGATATACAACAATTATCGAGAAGAATATGTAACACATTTAAGAATTGATATTAATATTCGTTTTGATAATTTCATATTCTCTAGAAATAACAAATTCCCTCCGTCTTGGGTTTAGATGAAAATAAACTTTTAAAAAAAATCCTTTAGGATTTACTTATTTAAGCGAGATGTATTTTGTTTTCATGCTTTTCCGCTTATTATTCACAAATAGCACACTTTTTCATAGAAAGGTAGAACACAGCTTGTCCATAGTAAGATGGCACAAAGCCAGTTCAGAAAAAGGGGAATTGCGCTTAGCTTCGCTCGGCTTATATATCTTTGATGGAAATCTCGAGGTTCTTTTTGTTATCCCGTACTCATATCTTTTCTTGTAACTTCTCGAGCTGTTTCACTGAATAAGGAACGATATCGAATAATTCTATTTAAATTATAAAACAGAATTTTTGTTTGAAAGAGACATGGAAATAGTCAAAAAACTGACAGACGCATTCATTGATAAAAGAGTGAAAAATACTTATAAAATATGTAATGGTTGGTCCCTACCGTGGAAATTGGATGTCCTTCGGAAAAACTGGGGGTGGTTAGATGCGAAGTAATTAAACGCTAGAGAGAGAGAGGGAGAGAGAGAGAGAGAGAGAGAGAGAGAGAGTGAGTGAGTGAGTGGGGAGATGACGGGGGAAATCTCACCTGTTTCTACATTTACAATAAATCTAATCTGAATTTTTTTTCCGATTTTGGAGTAGCGTAAAGATAAAAGTAGACGGAAGTATTCACTGGAGATTCTCCTTTCCCGTTTAAATACCCTAGAAACAGAACACACACACACATACATATATACGCGCACACACGCACACACACTCACAAACACACAAACACGCATCACGGTGGCACTCGTGGTATAACGATTATCATATTATTAAATGAACCAATCGGCCGAGTTCAAATTCAGTGAAAGTCTCTTTGCATTTCACATATCGCTTATGGTGGTGTAATGGTTAGCAAGCTCGACTAGCAAACCTACACGAGAGAGTTCGAGTCTCATTAGGTGCCCCTTTCACATGGCCTTGTGCCACATCTAAGCAAAAAAGCTTAGTAAATAAACACATATCGCTTATACAATTGGAAAAATCTATGAATGCTCTCTGGCTTCGATATCTGCATAAAAATTAGCACCTTCATATCTAAATAATAAAGCGACAATTCATAGAAATATATGGGATATATTATGGTCACATCAATACGTTCCAATAAATAATTGTTAACAGAGAGTTCTTTTTGTCTAGAGATGAACTTTCATTTTCAAGATAGATCGATTGATATAAAAGGCATGTCAACCAGTCTAGGGCTTTTTATGGCAAGAGGTTGGGTAAGTGGGTACATTGCTCGATCATATTTATTTTTTGCATAGTTTTTATTTATTTTTCAGGTGGTTATATGACATTTATTATTCTTATCCAATACATAAATTTACGAAACACACCTAGAGATTGAACCCCAACCGTTACTTGCACTCCTGGTCAGAGTGGAGCTCAGAATAATGGCAATGAAAGTGTAATCTATACTCTCCAGAAATGTAGTCTCATCATATGTTACTGTTAAGCGTCAATGGAGAAGAGTTTTCATTTTCAAGAAATGTTCAAGAATTTTCAAGAGATCAATAAAAACTCATACAGAACTACGTGGTGCATTCAGTAAGTTTCTAGACTTTTTGTACAGGCATTTAAAATTAGCGTAGACACTTGTAAATTCAGTATACATCTTATGAAATGATTGACCAATTTATATGATTTCAACTTCAAAGGAACAGCTATAGCAGCAATTGCAATACACCCTACTAAAGCCAGATTGTCCCAGCTGGTGAATTTCAAAAATACAATCTGGACGTGAGGACACTTTAGAAGAACGATATGTAATAAAATTTTGTTTTAAACTTGGGGAGAAAATGCCACAGAAACGTATGGAATGCTTTTTGGGCATATTGCATGAATCGAGCATGTGTTTTTGAGTGGCATAAGAGATTCAAGGAAGTCAGGGAGTCTGTGAGGGATGATGGGAGGTGTGGGAGGAGTAAGGAAATCAATACACGACAGTTGATTGGCCAAAGGGTTTGAGTTAGGGTTAGGGATACTGTGTTGAGGTTTTAATGGAGTTCAGGGAGAGATTCCTAGGGAAGAGGCCAGCACTCTTCAAATCGAGTCAGTGGCATTTCCACCAGAACAATACACTAGTCCACAACTCCATCCTTGTCACAGACTTTTCGAGTAAGATCGGGCATCAAGACAGTTCCTCAGCCTCCCTGTAGTCCAGACCTTGCTCCCTGTGACTTTTGGTTATTCCTAAAGCTCAGAGGCTGTCGTTGTGAGACAACTGAGGAGATGAAAGAGGCTGTGACGAAGGTCATTGACACGCTCACGCAAGAGGGCTTCTATGGGGCCTTCCGGAAGTTGTTGGAACGTTACATGTGCATTGCCGCCGGAGGAGATTACTTCGAAGGGGACTAGAGTTTTATGAGTGTACTATCATTAAAAGTGCCCATCCGAAAAAGTCTGGAAACTTATTTAATGATCCTTGTAACTCTAGGAAATTAGTTTGTCTGGATTTCTGAAACGATACTTGATGCTTTTTATCTTTCCGGGATCTTGGACAGTTGTTTTCATCTTTATAATTATATTTACAACGTTTCGGCCGATGTGTCGTCTGGCCTTCTTCACTTGTTTCTTGTCGAACTCCGGAGCTTACACAGAACTTCGAACCACGTCTTTTATTCAATCCACGGGAGACTCTTGTTCTGATTCCGTTAACCATAATTGGGTACAAGAGTTAAGTATTCCTGTATTGTTACTCGCCTGCAGTCAGGATTGAATCTGCAACATCCTGATTATTATCACAAAGAAGCTTAGGGAGGCAATGCCTATAACCGTTACGCTATGTGTCCTATTGGGGGTAAGACTCTGTTTCACTCCAAATATTCGTTCACAAAATGTAGAATATATTGAGAAATCACCCTGACCGGTTCAGTCATCATTTCTTAATTATATAAGATGATATTATACAAAAAAGATGCGATGACCGAACGATCAAAATAAGCTTAATTTGACTCAAGATCACAAGTATGCAGCACTGAGGGTCGAATTCACTTACAGCAGTCAGCTAGTCTTGTTAGCTAACAATTATAATAAGCAAAATAAAATAGAATAAAATGAAAATAAGCGTAGCTTAGATTTGGTAGAATCGATGAATAAGAGACATCTGGTGAAGCTTGAACCCACTTCTAGTTGACCTATGAGACTCGCTTTTTTACCAGGTTCGGGGGTATCCATCATAATCCATCGTGACGGAATTGCTGATATTGTAAAATATTTATTTCCTCAACCCTACTACTACGGACCGGAGGTGACACAAGGTCAAATTTTAAGCGGAGTACAGCTTCTTTGATTTCAGAGTTTTCCTTCTCCGAGACTGGTTGCTTTACAAAGCTAGAGAACCCATTCTGTCCAATTATTGAAGCAGTGTTGGCGAAAGGAACAAGTGAATTCATCTGTACCAGCATGTGCACAAGTATTTTTCTTCGATGCTTAGAATACATTGATTGTACGACCCTCCCACCAAAGAGGGGGGAGGGGTTCTGATGATAACACTGAACTGCATCTGATTGTGGTGCCCCTGAAAAGTAGCCCCCGAAAAAACATTAATGAAATGTGAATATAAATGTAGAATGAACGTGAATCAGTAAACTCAATACATGAAATAATCCAAATGGGTCGTCAGAATCAATTAATTAATCAGTTAACGAGTCCTTTTTGATACATTTTTGACACTTTTATCATTAAGGGTTTTCGGACTAGTGTCTTCATCTTTATTGTTATTTCCACAACGTTTCGGCCGATATGTTCTCCGGCCTTCTTCGGGTGTTTGTCGAACCGTTACACTACGTGTCCTGCTGGCTAATTCAGAGTGAATTTTCGGGACTTATAAACTTAATGTCCTTACTTGACTAGGATTACTACTATTATGTATGATTTTTTTACCTGTGCTCATATTTAAAAAAAATCTGAATATGAGCACAGGTAAAAAATCATACATTATAGTAGTAATCCTAGTCAAGTAAGAACATTAAATTTATAAGTCCCAAAAATTCACTCTGTACTGTCCAGCAGGACATATAGCGTATCGGTTATAGGCGTTGGTTCTTAAGCTTCTTAGGAGTCACTCATTAGGCGGTTGCAGTTTCAATCCTAACTGCAGGTGAGTAACAATACAGGAATACTTAACACTTGTACCCAGTTATGGCTAGCGGAATCAGAACAGGTGACCCTGTGGATTTTCAATAAAGTTCGAAGTTCCGTGAAGGTTCCCGACTTCAACAAACGTCTGAAGAAGGCTGGAGGACATATCGACCAAAACGTCGTGGAGATAACAATGAAGACAATAGTCCGAAAACCCTTAATAATAAAAATCAGAAAGCTTTATTATAGAAATTTAGACAACTAATTTTTGTCACTGTTTGTATATTTTTTATACTTGTTTTCATCATGTATTAATTTGATTTAAAAATGCTCAGCATTATATTTTTCTAAATGTTAAATAAAAACTAAAGTTATTTTTTAGGTTTAGCCAGCTTTCTGTTTCTCGCGTTATCAATCAACTTCAGTTTGCAAACCAGGGAGGAAATTCAGATGGTTAGAAAATAGTTACCTCATGAACTTATCGAAATAAAAACCAGTCTGCTTTTGAACATTTTCTTTTCTTTATCCAAAAATAGTAATTTTTTGGCGAAAGCTGTCACAGGCGACGAAAGGTCACATAAATCATAGGCCAACTTTTCCAACCAATATATTTTGCTCATTTATAGGGAAATCCTAGAAGTGTGTTTCGATAGTTTATTATCTTTTGCAAATGGTCGACTGCAGTATATTGTTTACGTTCTAAAAAAACATCAAACGCTAGAAAAATAAGTTCTGCAAAAAAGGAAACAGTTGGTATTGAAATGCTTCTCTTTCTATTTTTGTTTGATGCTGGAAAAATCATTTTTCGTAGAGGCAGGATAATCGACATGGCTGTTATTTGTACTGGGACTTCCGCAAAAGATAAATTATTTACGGTGGATCGTAATGACATTCTTTTTTGATGCTTTAGCAGTAGCATATCGAGTTGCTTTTGGAGTCAGTGTCGTGGGAAATGGAATCGAATACTCGATTTCAAATCTTGAACGAGGCTGTTAGCTTTTCACATTGTGCTAATATCCTTGGGAAAGACAGGAATAGAAGTATTCTCCTTCCAGCTATGGATAAAAAAGCAGACTGGACTCTCACCTTGGTACAGCAACCGATCTAGGAGAAGAAAATTTTCGAATTCAACACCATTAAACTCCGCTTTGAACCGTGGCCAGGTGTGGTTAAATACATACTGAATTTTTATAATGTCCTGTAGCAGTAGGGCAGATTGGGCTCTTCTGATTTGTCACGGCAGCCGGTGTAGAAGAAGGAAAACCTTGAATTCAAACCAGTGGTTGACCTGCAAAAGGAGTGGGTTCAGCCAGATTACGCCAGTCCAAAACGCTCTACTGGAGTGGTTCCCAACGACCGAAACCTGGTGACGGGACAACTGAATGATGGAGAAAAACCACTTGTGAACCTTTTTTTTAAAAGTAAAAACTGATTCTAACGATAGAGCGGATAACGTACGCACACACACACACACGCAAGAGAGAGAGAGAGAGAGAGAGAGACAGACAGACAGACAGACAGACAGACAGACAGAGACAGAGAGACAGGCAGACAGAGAAAAACACGTAAGAATGTAAGTAGGTGGCTTATGTAGCGTTACAGTTATCGTCATTGGAAATGGAATTGGAAATCTGACTTAATATCCTTGACGAAACTGAGTGCATTTCATTTAGTACTAACGCCTATTGGAAAGGCATGAATCCATCTGTTCCCTTCTCCAACTATTCTTCAATAGTTTGGGCAGTGTGGGTTCTATAGCTTTTGTAAAGCAACCGATCTCGGACAAGGAAAACTCTGACGTCAAACTAGCAGTACTCCACTTAAAAATTGACCTGGTGTCGCTTTCTGGCCGTCGCAGTGGGGCTCGTCAAATTCATATTTTACAAAGTGAGTAATTCTATCATGATACATAATGATGGATACCTCCGAATCTGATAAAAAGTGAGTCTCATATATCAAGTAATTGTGATTTCAAGCTGCACTAGATGTCTCTTATTCATGGATTCTACCAAATCTCAGATACGCTTATTTTTATTTTGTTTTATTTATTTTGTTTAGTATAATCATCATCATCATCTTGTGCCACCAGCGCAGATATCCCTAGCCCTCTTTCACCACTCCTTCCTATCGTTCATCGCTTCTGGCAGGTCCTCAGGGCTACACCCCGTATCCTCACAGAGCTGCTGTATGTAGCTTCGAGCTGGTCGCCCTGCTTTTGCTCGGCCATTTCAGGGGGTCTATATGAGAACATTACTTATGAGCTTATCCCTGCTTCTCCAGCTGTGTTCTGTATGACTGGTTCCTCTAACATTGATAGTTTTCGTGATGGGAGGTAGGTGGCCGTACAGTTGCTGCTTTGTGGGGTGTTGCCTCCAGGACTTGTTCAAAATTGCTCGCAGCATTCTTGAGTAGTTGCCGTCAAGCTTTTTCTCCATCCGTTTTGTTAGCATCCATGAAGTGCATCCATATAGCAGTATCGACACGACTGCTGCTTGGAAGAAACTGCGTTTCATTTTATCGGTCAGGTCTGACTTCCATATGACTGATAGCCTTTTGATAGTTGTCCATGCCTTTGTTAGTCGCGTGTCGATGTAAAGACATTAGTATAATAGTTAACTAAAAAGACTAACTGCTGTAAGTGAATTCGATTCTCACAAGGTGCTACTTACTTGTGGTCTTAAGCAAAACTAAGCTTATTTTGTTTTATTTATTATTTCAGTCTCTATGACTTTTCACGCCCCTATAAACCGGTGGTTTTCACTGAAATTCCTATGACTGGAAGTCTGCTCAGTTATCGGGATGTCTCTGAGTATTCTAGCCAATCTCAACAGAGCTGGGCTCTGTAGCCTTTTTTAAAAAAAATGTTGAAATTGTTCTAATGACTTTTACTATAATTAATATCATTGTTGACTTTGTTTTCAGTTCTCAGGCAAAGTCGAGATATTTATCCAGTATTTTTTACTTCTTCTTTTATTTCATCTGTTGCCAGCTGGAACAGAGGGAACAATTATCATTATTATTATTTACCCCTTAAGAGTTTTTCACATCAGTGTTAGCTGATGGTTTTTCACTGGAGTTTGAGTGACAGCAAGTCTTCTCAAATCTCAAGGACTCGTCTCAGGATTCTGGCCTTTCTTAACAATGCTGTCGTTTGGATAGTCTCTACCCGCCCGCCAACTTCAAAGTCTCCCAGGCCTTTTAATAATCCTTTAGTTATTGTGCCTAACGCACCAATCACAATTGGCACAATCGTTACTTTCATGTTCCACAGCTTTTTCGATTCTCTAGCAAGGTCGAGGTACTTATCTTTCTTTTCACTTTCCTTCAGATTTATTCTGTGGTCCGCCGGGACAGCAAAGTCGACAATTTTACAAATTCTCTTATTTTTGTTGATTATTATGAGGTCTGGTCTTCTGGCCGGGATTAGGTGATCCGTTTGTATGTTAATGTCCCATAGGAGTTTATGCGAGTCATTTTTAGGACAGGTGCTGGGTTGTGCATATACCATTTGTTTGTATGGTCGAATTGAAATTTACTGCACATTTCCCAGTAGACCACCTTGCCGACCCAGTCGTGTCCCGCCTTATACTCCTTCTGTGCTAATTTGCTGCATTCGCTTATTATGTGATTGATCGTTTCGTCTCTGTCACCGCATAGCCTACATTTACTGTTTTGTTGCGTCTTATTTATCCTCGCTTTGATATTATTATTATTATTATTATTATTTCACGCCTTGCAAATTTTTCTCACCAGCTTTAACTAGTGGTCTTTCACTGGAGTCTGTATGATAGCAAGTCTCCTCCAGTGTCCATGACTCTTCTGAGTATTCTGGTTGATTTCAACAATGTTGTCTTCTGGATATTCTAGATATTTTTCTCTAATTTCCATTTATTCCAGTTCCCTTTCCAAGTACGTATGGGCCGTTTTAAGCTCATCAATAACAATTGGTTGGTTGGTTAGGTTTTATAGCATATCAATCTTTGTCGGTTTTTTTAATGCCAAATTGATTTTTATACAAATAATCAGTTCTATTTCAAGTAATTCAGTTAAGCATAAGTACACAGTTTACTTGTCAAATACAGTTCAATTTCAAGCTATTCAGTTTAGTATAAGTATAGTTTTTGCCCAAACACGATTAAATGTCAAAACAGTTCTCTTTCGAACAATTCTGTTTATTGTAAGTACAATTTCAATGTCAAAAATAGTTCTTTTTCAAACAATTCAGTATAGCATAAGTACGTAGTTGGAATATCAAAACAGTTCTACTTCAAGTAATTTAGCATTGCATAAGTACGCAGATTGCTTCTATTTAACCTACAGATAGGGCTCTATCAGGTGCTACCACTCTGGGCCAGAGTGCACCAGGGAACGATGACAATGAAGGGGTACTCAGCATCCCTCAAAGCTTCAGCATCACCGGAACCTCAACATCAGACTGTTTAGTGTCATATACAGGACACGTATTGGTGCAATCGGTGTATTCTACAGCCCCAGCCGACTGGACAAAATAACAATTAGTATCACCGAATACTTATTATTATCATTACCAGTAGTAGTAGTAGTAGTAGACGACTTCTGGTGATGACCTGGACTAAGCTAGGCTGAGTAAATAGTTCTTGGATCATGCATATTTTTTAAAATTTTATTTTGCATTGTTAAAAAATATTCAGTATTTATCAGTTTTTTGGCTGGGCCGTCTGGCATTCGTGCCGGATGGGCGATCGAAATCAAGAGCAGATTCGGGGCCGAAAAGGCCCCCCAGTTTCGGCTGGGAAACCTTCGGGTGGGCGAGCTGCTTTTCAGACCCCTATTCACCCATTGTATAGCACTAGACCTCACGGTCTAGTTCAAGCTATATTCTGGCATACGTGCCCGGACCTAGATTTAGGTCCGTGATACTGCTTGATTCATTAGACCCACATTGCACTTAGTGGGTCAATGACTAGCAGGGTTCGAGTCTCGGCTCGTTCCCAACCTTCCCCTCCCTTCCCCACTTTAGTCGGCCTTCGGGCTTTTGACCTTGTGTCAAGTCCTGTCTGTTGCGACAAATATATTTATCAGTTTTTTGATTCAACCATTTTGCTCTTGGATTTCATCCGACGCTAATATTTTAAGTCATCAAGCCGACTTGAGGAAGTGAGATAACAGATTCTTATATATACATATATATATATATACACCCCCTACCCCCGTAGGGTTGGGTTCTCTAGCGAATGAAGTATTCGTGTTGCCATTAGCGTATATTGCAAGGCTCTTCATATATGAATTGAGCTCTCGGTGGCCGTTAACCGGATGTATGTAAACAATAGTAATTATGGTTCATAACCGTTTAAAATTTACTCCGCTGCTACAGGTTCCTCGTGGCTGAAATGTAGAGTCCCGGATTGGCGTTTGAGTCAACCGGGTTTCGCTCCCAGTTACGAGAAGCTAGTATGTTTAGCCAAACTGATGAGTTCTGATAGAACGAAACAGATCTGTCTGTGGATGACTATATATATATATTGAAGAAGAGTATTCTGTGCTTTTCGGTATGTAGAAATAACAATAAAAAATGCTTTGTTTTTACAATGTGTACCTAAAAATGATTCTTTTATTTCCAACAATAGTTTTCTGACTTTACCTATAATTTAATAATATTTTCTCCTTGAAAACAGTCCGCTTTATTGACTGGATTTATAATATGCCGGCAAGATCCCTTACAGAGGGGTAATACTACCTCTCAAATAGAAGAATCAGGTGGCGAGGCTTCAGTTCTGGAGATATCGAGTCTGTTTAACGTTACTCCCGGGTACACCCTGACCTGGAGCGGTAGTAACTGTCAAGAAAAAATATTTCTATTTTCAGATATCTACCAAATCATTTCGAACAGGTTGGTCATAGTAATTGCTTTGGTGTGTGATTTCCAGGAAACGAAAACTTTCCATCCTTTAAACAAATTGTGACGAGAAATGAAAAGGGAATACTAAACAACTACGTGGAATAAATAAAAAGAAACACTGCTAACCAATTAAAAGTTTGTCTAATTCCAAAGAAGGACATGCTGTGCGTGAAGTAGCATCAGGACGGGAATTCCTTAAAAGTAATTCAAATGATTAATCCCCTTGAAATTTCGGTAATCGATGAAAAACCGCTAAAAGAGAAAGGATCTGATAATCTGGTCCGATACAAATAAATTATGCTTCTTTAATGACAAAACAACGATACAGATTGGCTGGGAAGTTTTTCCTGATTCACTATTCAGTTGATGTGGCTAATTTCGTTTGTTGGCTTCACAATACATCAAATCTAAGTAGTGTTATCTAATACCGAAGTAATCTTAAGCAACTATATGATTTCAAGAAATTGTTCCTATTTGATAATAATCGTTTGTAAACAAATATATCTTCTCGTAACACTTCTTCGTACAAAGGATTTACACACAGTAATAGAGTTTCAAGTAATTTACAATAATAATTATTATTATTAACTCCTTTAGAGTTTTTCACATCAGTGTTAGCTGATGGTTTTTCACTGGAGTTTGAGTGACAGCAAGTCTCCTCAAGTTTCCAGGACTCTCCTCAGTATTCTGGCCGTTCTCAATAATGCTGTCATTTTGGATAGTCTCCACTGGTCCGCCAACTTCCAAGTCCTCCAGACCCTTTAATAATCCTTTAGTTACTGTGCCAAGAGCACCAGTCTCAAAATGGTACAATCGTCTCTTTTATGTTCCACACCTTTTTCAATTCTCTAGCAGCAGCAAAACAAAACAACCCCCCCCAAAAAAAGAATAAAACAAAACAAAACAACAAAAACAAAACAAAACCAATAACAACAGCACTAAAAGCTAATATATAAATACATAAAAATATATAATCACTACCTTTCTTCACTCAAAAATTTAGGCAAAAAGACCCGGTGAACAATTGTAAAAAAATGAAAGTAGATCTATTCTAATAGCAGCAAGAAACGCCACCATAAGAACTAACGCTGTGAAAAGCAAATATAGATTCGACGCCACAAAATTGCAAGTGTAAGTTATGGAGCGAAAAAGGTGAAACGATTAATCACATTTTAAACGAATGCAGAAAACCAGCAGAAAAAGAGTTAAAGACTAGACACTGGGGTGGGGAAGGTGATTTACAGGGAATTATAAAAGAAACCGAAATTTGGCTATACTACCAAATGTTATATCTACAAACCAGAATCTATCCTGGAGAATGAGAAAGAAAATTCTTTGGAATTGTGAAATACAAACAGATTACCCTATCCCAGCCAGAAGACTAGACCTAGTGACAATTAACAAAAGAAAAAAAGAGAACCTGCCAAATAGAGGAATTCGCCGTCTCAGCAGATCACAGCGAGAAAATCAAAGAAAACGAAAAATAGAGACAAGTACTTATGAAGCATAGTCACAACCAACTATACACATATACATGCGGAAACATAGTCAACACAATAAAGACGAACGAAACACAGTTCTTTAGAAAAATATACCTCTCACTTTATTCGAAAGGATTGCGAAAGGGTTGTGTGTGAGAGGTGAGTTGGAGACAGAACAAAGACTGCAACATATTGACCCTCAGATCTTCTGGCTAAAGCAGCACTTCTTTCTCGTCCTGCGGGACTGTTCAACCGGGGGCCCTGAGGGCCGCAAGCCCTCAGTCTGGAGCTGGCTCTCACGCTGGCATCCCATCTCCAAAACTCTAACTCCAACTAACTGAACTTCCTGTCGCATCGGGTTATATCATTGTTTGACATCCACCTGCTTCTTATGGACGTCACATCTGCACCCAACTCAACCCGTCTACAGTCAAGGTTATCCCCAGATATATTCGACCAGATGCACATTTTATTTACACTGGTGTATTTCTAATTTGACGGCTCGGCCGGATCGGAGGTCAATATGTTACAATCATACCATAATTATTTTTCAAAATTCCACATGTGAAATTTTCTTCACGTTCGCCTCCATCCCCCTCACATACACATTTTAAAAAATAATTCTCAAGGACAACAATGCTGACAAAAAAAAAAAAAACACTAAAAGAAATTACTTGAACCGCAGCAAAAACAAAATCTTACTTAGAGGCAACCTTCTCCCTATATAACACTTGCCTGACCAATTATTATCTAAATTTGTTTTACTATCTTTGCGCGGTCGGCTATCTTGACATGTGTGCATCAAGGTACAATACGGTTGCATCTTTTATCCTCCCAAACAAAACAGGGCCCTCTGTAATTCCTTGAAGAATCTCAAAACCCTAAAAGGACCATACTCTGGTCCCAGATCCTGGTTACGGCACCAAATAATATATGCAACATATTTACCAAAATAGGACCAAGATATGAATATGTGAAATATACATAGGGTATCCCGAAATATACGAAACACTGACGACACTCTTGGTTCTGGTACGAAACTTTTATTACCTTCTTGATTTTTAGGTTTTCAACACGAGGAGAGAGAGACACACACACACAATTTTTACTATGCTGACAGTTCCATCTGACCGACAACGCGCGGCGCACCCCCTAGACCCAACTGGTCTCGTCTAGGTTATATTCTCAACTCCTGTTTTTTTTTCCAAATACCCAAGGATCCCTGCCCATCGCTTCCGGGCATGACATCATTCACATCCCCGATACCATTTTCTATCCGGGTTTTTATTATGACATCTGTGATTGTCACATCCTCCCCGCGCGAGCGTGAACACCTGCACTCAATGTGTGCACCTAACTAACCTGAATGATAAGATATAATCCACGAAAAATGATAATATAAAAAAAAAATCCTTCCGTAATTATATAACACTTAGACCTTGCTAAAAAGACTAAAAAGTCACGGAACATGAGAGAAACAGTGATACCAATTATAATAGGAACTCTTGAAATGGTCCCCAAAAGTTTGGTGAGGAGTCTGGAAGGTTTGGAAATTAGAAGACGAACGGAGACCATCTAAAGTACACCCTTACTAAGATCTGCCAGAATACCGAGTGGAGTTCTGGAGACCTGGGGAGACATGCTGTCTCTTAGAACCCAGTGAAAAATGATCAGCTAACGCTGGTGAGAAAAACTCGCAAGATGAAGAAGAAGAATTTGCTAACAATTCAGTTAACTATTCTTATCAAATATTAATAGTTTACAAAGCTTTAAATGACTTTGGTTTATCATCCTTATTTACTATAAATAATTTGTACACAATAATATGGTTTCAAGTATTCCTATATACTACTAATCACTTGAAAGCAATTAAATTTAGTTCACCGTCGTTTTAAGCCGGTAAAATCATAAAACACGTTTGCAATTTAAAAATAATTGTATTGAGGCAGATCAAAATCATTTTCAATTCTATCTATACGTGGTGTAATTGTTATCGTTGCAGGAATTGGACACGGCGACACGAGTTCAAATCCTGGACTGATTGCATTTTACAAAGCACTAATACCCTTGGGAAAGGTATGAATCCAATTATTCTCCCTCCAGCTATGGGTAAATAGTAGGACAGACTAGGTTCTTCAGCCTTGGTAAGGCAACTAATCTAGGAGAAGGAAAACTCTGAACTCAAACCAGTTAAACTCCGCTTAAAAACTGATCTTGTGTCATATCCTGCCCGAGCGGAGGGGTTGGTAAATATATATATATATATATATATATATATATATATATCCGAACGGATATATATATATATATATATATATATATACATATATATATATATATATATATATATATATATATATATATATATATATATATATATCCGAACGGAGGGGTTGGGTAAATATGATTAATTCCAATGGGAAATTCACAGACACAAATCCTGGAATAAAAAAAACATTATCAGTCAAAGCAGTCCTTACTATAAAAGTAACAACCGAACTTAACTTAACCATTCAAAATTCTTAAAGAAGACGTAAGATCTGAAACGCATATAGAGTACAAGAGAATGAAATATTCAAAATTATATATATATATATATATATATATATATATATATATATATATATATATATTAGTATTAACTATGCCCGTAAATATATAGATATAACTAATGAACAATACGAAATAATATTAGCTTGTAGGAAAACTGTTTTAAAAAATAACGATTCAACTTGGGTAAAAAATGGATTAGATAACTTCGACGTTCCAATTGGGGGGTATGATTCCTCCCAAATAGCAGACCTTGTAGGCTTATATATATTAAATATGCTAACTCGAATCATTAGTCCTCAACAATTCGGTGAGATGATTGTTTATTATATATCCCAAATAGTAATGGCCCTCTTAGCTCTAGCATACAAAAGAGGATTATAAGGGCCTTTAAGTTTTGGGAATTTTAGATAGAAATCTCATCAAATATTAAAATATTCAATTTCTTGGATGTGACTTTAGATCTATCAAATAATTCTTATAAACCTTTCATAAACTCCAATCAGAACCCATCGTACATTAATGTTAATTCAAATCACCCTAAAAACATAATTAAGCAAATCCCAAAAGCAGTAAATTTAAGAATAGGTAAGCTATCTGCAAATGAAAAGATTTTCAAAGAGAGTAGTAAAAGATATATAGAAGCCCTTAAAAATAGTGGTTTTAAGGAGGAATTTAGGTATTTAAAAGAAAATATAAGAAATGAAATTACTAAAGATAATAATAATTACGATCAAAAAAATAAAAATAGAAAAAGGAAAATTATATGGTTTAACCCCACTCTTTGTAAACTAGCAAATATAGATGTAGGTAAATATTTTTTGAGACTGATAGATAAATATTTTAAACAAGATAATATATTACATAAAATATTTAATAGGAAAAATATTTATCAAATAATAAATAGTCATAATAATGAATTATTAATAAATTTCATAACCGAGTAAATAATAATAATATTAATAGTAAAAAAATAGAATGTAATTGTAAATCTCAAAGTGATTGTCCAATGAATGGTTTGTGTAGTTTAGATAACGTAGTATATCAAGCTATTATTTATCCAAAAGAGGACATAAGTGATAAGAAATATTATATTGGCGTTTCTTCTACTAATTTCAAGATTAGGTACGGAAATCATAAATATTCCTTCTCCCATGAGTATCAAAAAAATCAAACTGCTCTATCAAAACATTATTGGGGATTAAAAAATAAAGTGTTAACCCCTGACATTCAATGGTCCATATTGAAAAAATCTAGTACCCCAAAATCTTTCGATAGTAGGTGCAATCTGTGCCTTGAAGAAAAAATCCACATTTTGCTTTTTCCTGAGCCAAAAAAATTATTAAATAAGAGAAATGAACTAATAGCTAGGTGTAGACAGAGGGCCAAATTTAAACTATAAATAATTAAACAAATAAAGTTATTTTGAGAATTAGAGTTAATTTTGAGAATAAACAAAATAAATTGTTAGATAGAAAATTGTGAAAAAGCATATAATACATACGTACTACACATAAAAAGTGTAAGAGATTAATGCTTTCTAAATATTTTTGAAATGTTAAAATATAGTAAATAAATTAAATATTTGTTTTTGTTTTAATATATCTATTACTGCATCTTTACGTGAGATTATTAATTAAAATTTAAATCTAATTAAAAATATCTGTAATTTAAGTCTAAATGTAAATTTTAAAAAAATAATAATTTAAAAAAATTTTTTAAAAATAAATTTACTACATTGCTAACCGAAATTTAAATTTAAAACGGAAGTGGGCTTAATGAAGAGGTAACTCTTCACTCCTTTTCTATCCCCTCCCACTCTTCTATCCCCTCCCACTCTTATGTGTCTATTCTAGTTTTTTTTATCAAAAAGATCTGAAGAAGTCCTGTTAATTTTTTTTTCGTGATTTTGGAAATTTCAAAAATGCGTAACAGGATGGAAAAAATTTATAATCCTTTGTGATTGGTTTCGTTGTTTTTTCTTAAAGTATATATATATATAAACCAAATTGCTAATAATGTCTAAAAGAAGAGATGACGCTTTGGCTAAAGTTTCCGTGATGTAACGTGGCGAGGGTAGATCGAATCCAAGAAATAATTGGACATCGAGGTTTATTAGTTTTAGGAACCCAGAAATCTTAGGGATTGTTGGTTAATTATCAATTAATGAAGATCAATTTTATCTTCTTGAATGATTAGTTCGTTGGTTGGTTGGTTGGGTTTTATGGCTTATCCACCTTTATAGGTTATTTAATGCCAAATCCATTTTTATACAAATAAACAATTCTATTTCAAACAATTCAGTTTAGTATAAGTTCACAGTTTAATTGTCAAAAACATTTCTATTTCAAGCTATTCAGTTTAGTCCAAGAGTTCTAATTAAAACAACTCAGTTTAGTATAAGTATAGTTTTTGTTGACACACAGTTAAATTCTAAAACAGTTCCATTTCAAACAATTAGTTTAGCATTCAAAAACAGTCCCATTTCAAACAATTCAGTTTAGCGTTAGTACGCAGTTTAAATGTCAAAACAGTTCTATTTTAAACAATACAGTTTTTATACAAATAAATAGTTCTATTTCAAACGATTCAGTTTAGCATGAGTACTCAGTTTAATTGTCTAAAACATTTCTATTTCAAGCAATTCAGTTTAGTCAAACAGTTCTAATTAAAACAACTAAGTTTAGCATTAGTACGCAGTTTAGTTCTATTTAATCCATAGATAGGGGCCTATCAGGTGCTACCACTCCCGGCCAGCGATGGCAATGAAGGAGTACTCCACATTCCCAAAAACTCCAGCATTACTGGAACCTCACCATCAGATTGTTTACTGTCATAAGCAGGACATTCATTGGGGGTTTTACGCCTCTGCAGAGGTGCAGTCGGTGTATTCTACAGCCCCAATCGACTGTCCATGCCTTTAATAGTCACGAGTTGATGTCTGTCTCGCTGCTTCCGAGGAAGGTGAACTTGTCCACTAGTTTCAGAGGCCCACCATTTAGCGTGGAGATGTCACCTCTTTGATTAAAGCTCATGTATTCTGTCTTGTATACATTGCCATGGAGGTCTAGGCCATCTACTGTTCATTCCAGACTACGTCGCCGGGATTCGGCTCGGGTGGGTGTGTTGGCTATAAGCGCTATGTCATCGGCGTAGTTCGCATCCGTAATAGTTTGTGCTGGGTTTCTTCTGCTTCTTTCCTTTGCCAGCTTGAAACCGTTTTCTTTCATTAAATCATACTATATATATATATATATATTAGATAAAGTACCAATGTATATATATATATATATATATATCTAGAGAGAGAGAGAGAGAGAGAGAGAGAGAGAGAGAGAGAGAGAGAGAGAGAGAGAGAGAGAGCGCAACTCAGTTTTCTGTAATCATTTCAGCCCTAAGTAAAACGAGTATTACTAATACTTGCATAGTTCGACGACGTCTATCCAATGTAACCGGCTCATTGAACTAGTGGGTAGAGTTTTCGCCAATGGTCGGGGAGAACTGGGTTCAACCCCTGGTTGCGTCTTACTAAAGACGTTAAATATGGTACTTGATACCTCCTTGCTTAACACTCAGTATTATAAGGTACGTATAAAGGGTAAAGTGTAGCAATCGATAGAAAGGAGCAGCGCTCTCCCCAACACATTAGTGTAGTAGCTACGGAAAAGGGAGCCTTCGGGTTGCCCTCGACTACAGTCGCCATCTTTACTATATATATATATATATAACTCAAATTGTAAGAAAACTCAATGGACAATTACCGTACCGTTATAAATCTATTTTTAGTGTCGTATGTCTAGCCTCTTCAGAGCGCGTACAAAACACCCTGTATGTGAGTGTTTATATATATATATATCCTGATAGATCTATATGCTAATAGCCATACATCGAGCACTCCTATAGAACAATTCCAAACTCATTGTCTCTGGACTCTAACCGGATATAACTGATGAATATATATATATATATGTGTGTGTGTGTGTGTGTGTGCATTTATGAGAATGTAGGCTTGCACATTATTCTAAGTAAAAGTATTTATTGTAAGATACAATAATTCTCATAAATGAATTATTACATCAATAAAATGTATAAACTTATGGTCAACAATATATATATATATATATATATATATATAGTTTAACACACACTCATATACTCGCAAACATCTATACGAGAGTGAATGTTTGCGTGACTGTGAGTGTGAGTGACTTTGTGTGTCTGTGTGTGTGTGCGCTTGTGTGTGTGTAGTATGGCCGCTTATATGATTACATCTCGAATCCCATATACTTTATACTTAGGTATTTAGATAAAATATACATATGTAAGGCAATATAGCACTTGCTCTTGTTATAAAAGGAAGTTAATCATTTCTGCCATATAATATTATGATAGCAATAAAACGCCGAAATGGCTTTTAAAAATGAATATTTTATCATCTGTCCTCTGTTATTGCTTTTCCAGTTGCTTCTAAAGTTTTCTATGATATTTGATATATTTTATTTGATTTCACTGTTTATTCAAATATTCCACTTCTAGACGTAGATACCCGAATCCTGCCAAGTATTTTCAATTATTCTATTTGCAAAAAGTTTTTAGAAGTATTTCCGCAAAATATTCTATTTCTTATTGAACTTTCTGAATGTTTTATTATGTTTCATTTTAGTCATTGTTTGATTTATTTTATTGTTTTAATCGTTGTAACTTTTCCCACCAGTTTTAATTAGTGGTCACTCTGTAGGCTTAGGCTGTAGAATACGCTGACTGCATCTCAGGAGAGGCGTAAGATCACCCTTAACCAGTGTCCTGGCTATGACACTAAACAATCTCAGTCCTTGAGCTCTGGGGAAGGTGGAATTTCTCTTCATTGCCATTACTCACCGAAGCACTCTGACCCGGAGTGGTAGTACCTGTTGGGGTCCCATTTATGGATGAAATAGAAATATTCTATCGTTTACTATACTTGACACGATTTAACTATGTACAAACAATTGATTAGAATAGCTTGAAATAGATATGTTTTTGATTATGAAACCGTACTTACATTTAAACTGCGTGCTTATGCAAAATTGAATTATTCGAAATAGAACTGTTTTTTTAACATTGAAACTGTACTTACACTAAAATGAATTGTTTAGTATAGAACTGTTTTGACATTTAACTGTAGATCTACTTGACTAAACTGAATGGTTCGAAATAGAAATGTTTTACACATTTAAACTGCGTTCTAATGCTAGACTGAATTGTTTTAAATTGAACTATTTGTATAAAATTGATTTGGCATTAAATAACCTGCAAAGGTTTATATGCCTTAAAATCCAAACAATCAAACCAAACAAAACAATTGATTAATATTACAAAATAATTATTAGTATTTGAATGAAATGTTATGAAACTAAATATGATGGTGAGGTTTTGAGAATTTGGGGGAATGATTAATACCTCTTCATTATCAATACTTTCTGGTCCACTCAAACCCGGAGTCGTAACACATTTTAAGGTCCCCTTATGATTCAAATAAGACTTAACATTTTTTCCAAAGGATTATCATAATTAGTAATTTAAAATCGTACAGCGGTGTCCAAATAGTTCGTATGAGATAAGAATATTTGATGAATAGAATTACTAACAGGAAACAATTTTGTTTTGTTCAAACATGATATTAATATTAAAAAGAATTACTAAGGTTAGATAGTAATACTATTCAAATGTGTGCAAGCAAATGATTAAAATTAAATACAATTATTACTTTTTGATAGCAATATTTGAAACCATTTAACTGTGTACTAATAAATTAGTTCTTATTCGATTAAAAATAAAGTTACTACAAACCATTCGTTTACAAACCATATGTTATATAGCCACAGATATATACAAATTTATGCGGAAATATAATCAAACACAATATACGAACCTCAATGAACGAACGAACACCTTCATTATAAAAATATAATCTCTCACACTTTATTCTCGAAAGGGTGATGTTTGTTGTGTGTGAGAGATGAGCTGGAGAGAGGGACAGACTGTTATATTGACCTCAAGTCCTTCTCACCATAGCAGCACTTCTTCCTCATCTTGGCTGGGGTTGTTCAACCGTGGGTCACTGAGGGCCCAAAGCCCTCTTTCTGCTGCTGGCTCTCACTCCGGCATCTTGACTCCAACTGACTTGAACCGCCCCGGGCACCTGTTTATATTATTGTCTAACATCCACCTGCTTCCACTGTTCTTCCGCTTATTTACACAGGTGCATCTCTTGATTGAAGGCTCGGTCGAGGGTCAATATATAACACATATATATGTAAAAACAGGATTTGGTATTAGATAACTATCAAAGTTTGATATGCCATTAAACCAAATAGTCGGTAAAGTTGGCGATCGGAGTCGAGGGTGACCCGAAGGATCCCTTTTCTATAGCTATTACACCAAAATGTAGGAGAGGACGATACTCCTTTCCTTGAATTGCTCCATTTTACCTTGATCCTTACCCTATAACTCTGAGTGTTAAGCAAGGTAGCATCAAGTACCATTTTTTGAGTCTTTGTTATGATTCGACCTGGGATTGAACCCAGGTCTTCCGGGCCATTGGCGAACACTCTAACCATCAGGCCAACGTCCGGTAAACTAACTAGTGGTCTTCAAATCCGAATAAGAAAGTCTCTTCAGCTCCCCAGGATTCGTGCTGTGGCCTGAAAATCTTCCGATATCCAGTACTTCTAGTCTCTTTCCCAATTTTCTTAAAAAGTGTTCATAGTACTCCAAGTATGATTGGCATTACTGTTAACTTCATTAATTTCAGTTTTTTCAGTTTTCGGACAAGTTTCAAGTATTTACATACTGGTTCACCATTGTTCCGTTAGACCAGGGTTCAATCCCAAGTCAAGTTATACCAAAGACTAAAAAATGGTTCTTGATGCTGCCTTGCTTAACACTCAGTATTTCATGGTACGGGTCAAGGGTAAGGTAGAGTAATCCAGGGAAAGGAGTATCGCCTTCTTCTACACCTCGGTGTTGCAGCTAATGAAAAGGGAGCCTTCAGGTCGTCCTCGATTACGGTCGCGAACTTTACCTATACAATTTTCAATTTTCCGTTCATCTTAGGATGTGGTCCACTGTAACGATGAAGTCCACCTTTATTATTATTTCACTCATAGCAAGTTTTTCACCCCAATGTTTGCTGGTGATTGTTCACTGTAGTGTGAATGAAAGCAAATCTCTTCAGGTCTCTAGGACTCTTCTAAGTATTCTAGCTCATCTTAAAATGCTGTGGTCTGGATTGTACCATAGGTAAATACGACTATTTGCGAAATGTACATGGGACGTTCATTACATATATACATAACGTAGAAAACATAAAGAACATAGGAATCTCGAAATTCGAAAACACGTAACGACTTCTTGTTCTGGTACGAAACCTTTTTATTAACTTTGAGTTAAAGGTTTCGACATAAGGAGGAGAACACAATCTTCTATGCTGTCTTATTCATTTGGCCCCCATCTCGAGCGGCTCCCATAGGGTGCTAGTTCTCCCCGTGTCAGCGAGCTCCAAAAGTCGATTCTCCTCGTTCGGTGTCTAAATTTCAACTCCCTAACTTTCTTTCAATTCTCCACAAACTTCTGCGCGCTTCCGGTGCGTGACGTCACTCGCACTTCGTCACCCGTTTCGTCTCGGACTATTGTGACATCTGAGTGACACCTCCATCCGCGCGCGCGCCCGCGTTAACACCTGCCTCAATGTTGCACCTAACTAACCCATGTGCTGAGCCGAAAGGTTCTCAGCCTAACTAAACTCAAAGGCATGACCCGAAATCCCTTGGCCATTACGTTACATGGATGATTTCGATTCTTCCTCTGATTTCCAATTCCTCCAGTCTTTTTCGCAAATTTTTGAAGTCATTTTTAAGTGCACCAACAATAGCTGATATTACTACCTCACTTATGTTTCACAGTTTTTGTTTTTGTTCTCTTGCAAGGTCCGATTATTTGTCAGTGTTTTCATTTTTTTTTTTTACTCTGTTTCGCCGGCAAAGTCCCCTAGGTGGAAAGTTCTTTTCATTTTCTTGTTAATTAACACCAATTCTGGTGTATGATAATAATAATAATAATAATAATAATAATAATGCACTATCACCCCTACTATTCATAATTGCCATGATGCCACTAAACCACATACTCAGAAAATGCACGGCCATATACAAACTTAGTAAATCGCAAGAAAAGATCAACCACCCAATGTACATGGATGACATAAAACTATTTGCAAAAAATGAAAAATAACTGGAAATCCTAATACACACAGTTAGAATATAGAGTCAAGACAAAGGGATGGACTTAGGGATTGAAAAATGCGCTCTGCTCGTCATGAAAAGTGACAAACGACATCTAACTGACGGAATAGAACTACCAAATCAAGACAAGATCAGAACGCTCGCAGAAAACGAGACCGACAAAAACATAGAAATCTTGGAGGCTGACATAATCAAACAAGCGGAAATGAAAAACAAAATCCAAAAAGAATATCTCAGGAGAACTAGAAAACTACTCGAGACAAAGCTCTCTAGCAGAAACCTTATCAAAGGAATAAATACTTGGGCTGTATCCCACGTTAGATACTTGGGACCCTTTCTCATGTGGACTAGAAATGAACTTAGACAAATGGACCAAAGAACTAGAAAACTAATGACCATGCACAAGGCATTACATCCCAGAGACGACGTGGACAGACTATATGTACCAAGAAAAGAGGGAGGAGGAGGACTTGCCAGCATCGAAGACAGCGTTGACACATCCATACAACGACTCGAAGACTACATAGAAAAACACGAACGAGGACTGATTACGGCCATCAGAAACAATACTGACAACACGATAGATAACAGAATGACAAAAACTAGGAAACAAAAATGGGAAGGAAACCCACTCCATGGGCGTTTTAAACGACTAATAAACTACATCTCACACGACAAAACCTGGATATAATTTGGAGCATTCGCTTAATATGTGATTGATCGTTTCATCTCTGTCCCCACATAGCCTACATATACTATTTTGTTGAATCTTATCTATTCTCGCTTTGATATGATTGGTTCTTATGGCGTTGTTTTGTGCTGCTATTAGGAGAGATTCTGTTTTTCTCTTAAAGTTTCCTTTTCTTAGCCATGTCCAGGTTTTCAGCTGTGAGATGGTGTTTAATGCGATCGTAGTGTTGTTTTTCTTCCCATTCTTGTTTCCTAGTTGTTGTCATTCTGTCGTCTATCGTGTTGTCAGTATTGTTTTTGGTGGCTGTAATCAGTCCTCGTTCGTGCTTGTCTATGTAGTCTTCGAACCGTTATAGCGATGTGTCACTCGAAATTTTTTTAGCTCAAGTCTCTAGAGCTCCTCTGAGTATTCTGGCCAAAAGTGTTGTCGTTTTGATGGTCTCCACTTGTGTTCTTATATCCAATTCTTCCAGTTCCTTTATGAAACCTTTAGTGACTTTACCAAGCACACCGATTACACTTGGTATCACCGTCACTTTCTTTGTATCATTATTTTTTTCTTTGAGAGTTTTTCACATCGGCGTTAGCCGATGGTTTCTCATTGGAGTTTGAGTGACAGCAAGTCTCCTCAAGTTTCCAGGACTCTTCTTAGTATTCTGGCAGATCTCAACAATGCCGTTGTTTGGATGTCGTTCACTTGTCCTCTTATTTTCATGTCCTCCAGTCCCTATACCAAACCTTTGGTGAATGTACCAAGAGCACCAATTACAATTGGTATCACCAGCACTTTCATTTTATTTTATCTAAACGCTAATCACTCATTGCTGCAAAACTTTGACAACCTTACTGGAACTGGTGTTTTAAGTGCGATTTGTTCGTCATCCAAATTTCCGCCCGAAGTTATTTTGTGTTCACTTTGCTAAAATATGTTTCCTTCTGTCATTTTGTTGGTTGGCTCTTTATTGCTTTTAACTAGAAATCCGGTGTTATTGGGATATAAAGAAATGATTCACATCTATAACCCTATATTGTCCTAAGGAAAAAAAATGCTATCCCAACGATCTTCTAAGTCACTGAATTTAATTATTTTGATACAAAGGTCACAGGCTGCTTTCGACACCTGCTGTTCTTAAGTGGTTAACCATCTTTATAGTGAGCAGACTCATCACTGCTTAACTTCGGTGAGCTTCAAGGAACCAGTGCTTTTAGCGTGGACTAAATGATAGCAGGCTCTTTCTTAATTCAGGAAATATCACATTACTGAGATAACGTTGCTCAATAGACCTTTAAAAATGAAAGGAGTAAGCACCATTTGTCTGAAGATATAAATTTATTGAGAAATATACGAAAAAGAAAGCGGTATTTATCTCTGCCTCCCACCAGACAGGATTGGACTCAAGTCCTTTTTATAGCGGGTGTTTAGGGGAAGGGAAAGCCAAAACTCATGTCATGCTGGACTAGACTGGTCATTGGCTCATAGGGTACAATTTGAACCTGGTGACCCTGTTAAACATACATTCACTAAGTGCTATGTGAGTCCGGTACGTATGACTGCTCATAACTTGAACCAGACCCTCAGAAGTAGTGCTATGTTTTGCTTGTCATTGGTCGTTTGTCCACCTGATGGCGGTCCAGCTGAAGTCGGGGGCCAAAAGGCCAGGAAAAGCCACGATTCAAAAAACAAAGCAACACATATTAAACAAAATCATCATAATCATCATGTCACACCGCCAGCACGGATATCCCTGGCCCTCTCTTGCCACTCCTCCCTATCGTTCATAGCTTCTGGCAGGTCCTCAGGGTTGCATCCCGTATCCTCACAGAGCTGCTGTAGGTTGCTTCGAGCTGGTCGTCCTGCTTTTGCTCGGCCATACATGGGGGTCCATTGGAGTACATCACTTATGAGCTCGTCTCTGCTTCTCCAGCAGTGTCCTGCATATCTGGTTCGTCTAACTTGAATAGTTTCCGTGATGGGAGGTAGGTGACCGTACAGTTGGTGCTTTGTGGGGTCTTGCTTCCAGGACTTGTTCAATATTACTCGCAGCATTGTGCAGTTGCCGTCTAGCTTTTTCTCCAGCCGTTTAGTTAGTGTCCATGTAGTGCATCCATATATCAGTATCGAGACGACCGCTGATTGAAAGAAACTGCGTTTTTTTTAAACAAAATAAATTCTTGAAAAAACGACAGCTCAAACAAACTCGTTTCTTACTAAATGATGCAATTATATATATATATATATATACACACACACGTACGCACACACACACACACACACGTATATATATATATATATATATTGCGGTGTTTTGAGGATTATTAAGCTAAATGGCTTTTTCGGGTCAATCTTTGGAGACATTTTATCCATCTATCTTCATGTGTATTATCACTGTGATATTATCCAATGTTTTTTTATTCGTTTTATGATAATGAAATTTGCATCTTTGTTACAGTCAACACCGTTTGCACTTCAAATATCATTTTATTATAATCCGTAGACTTGATTTTGCGTCTGTAGTTATTTCTTTTAAAATAAAATGGTTATTCTAATTTCCCAATGCAAACAAATAAAGAAAAGCGTATAATTGTGTAGTATGCTCTTTTTGCAACGTTTACAGACTACGAGGAGTAGCTGATAAATTCGTGTTTTAAGATAAAGGGTGCGACAGAAATATCTCTTTCATAAAATCAAAATGACCATAGTAATCATTGATTTAAAAAAATCAAGCAAAGGGTATGAAATGTGCTCTCTGCTGTTCGACCAATGATTAAAACATACGAGAAGCAGCTCTTAAGTCCGTGGTCTGACATACACAGTGTGGCAGATATGTCTCTCTCATATTATATTGTCACCTGTGAGATGTAGGGAACATTATGCAATCGGTAATGGCGGCTTCATCTTGCTAATGTCTTCATACATTTTTTATATACGATTAGTCGTCATCATTCTTGGATTGCTGCACATCGTGCATATGATGTTGAACTTTTTAAAAAGAATGCTGAATCTGTAATAGCTACAGAAAAAAGGCTTTTTATGCTGATTTCCTATTATGTTAAAATGAAGCTCTCCAAGATAGAAAGTCGATGTTTATATCGATTGAAAACATGAAAACCACAAGTCCGTAGACCAAAAGAAAGTTACTGGAAAGAATCAAAGGATTCTATTCACCAAAAGTAGCCGAAATAACGCCAGATATGACTCTTGGTCTTTTTGTCAACCTTTTAAAACATGGCCGGTCCAAGATATGATCGTAACCGATCGTGTCCGTAAAAATGATCAGATATCATCTTGAGAGAGCAACCATTACCACTTGCCCAATTTTACGTGCACATTTTTTTCACACCCTGTAGAAGGGCACGTGCAACAAAATTGCAGTTTTATTCGCTTTATTGAACCTCTTTTTGAAGTTTGCATGCATAGAATGACGTCAAAGTCTTTATTGTTCTTTTATAAATAATTGAAACCCAGTGGGTGAGCCATTTTCGAGAAAAAGAATAAAATCGTTCATCTGCGCCGTCATTTCATTCCTTTTCATCAAAGAATTGTCTCCGAAAGAAAATCTGCCAATAATCCATATTCCTGAGAGCTGTAGAACAGAAGCCTCAATATTGGATGCAGTATAGTGTAATGCCTATTTTGGAGTCATTTTTGCAGGGGATGTAATTGGCATATTCTAAGCTGTGCCGACAAAATCGATGCTCAATAACAACATTAATATATTCATTAATTATTTTTGCAACTGGAAGGTAATTCATCTTTTATGATGCTCACCATAAAATTAAATGATTGATAGACTAAATCATATTATTTAAAAAAAATAAACTTCGCAATAACAAATATGTTTATTAATACATCTGTATTCTTTTTCTTTAAAGACATTTGAAGCATCGAAAGTTGTTCTCAACAGGTTTTTAAAAAGCTAAACAACAAATATATGTTTCTGTTAAATTACTCTGTCATGTCAGTCGGGGCAGCATAATACACCGATTGCACATCTACAAAGGGATAAGAGCCAATCACCACGTGGCTACCTTTTAGTCATGGGTGGCAACTTGAAATGTTGAGACATTCGTGGCCGAGCAGTGCTTTACCCGACAGCCAAAGTGATCAAATGACTTACAAAACTCGACTTTAGCCCTTATGGGGCTAGAAGGGTGGTCGTAGAGACCAGATTCGATCAATCGCATGGTCATGTCAAGCCCTGGCACCTATATAATTGTCTCAACTGTATTCTTCAAATTTGTCTTGTGGCAAACAGGTCCAAACCCTATTTTATTTTTAAGGTTCTCGAACCCGTTGGCAGTGAATCAATTCCGCTGATATAGAATTATTTGAAACCATTGAACTGTTGGAAAACTATTGATTAATATCTAATAGAATTGATAGTATTTAATAGAAATATTATGTGTTAAATGTGTTAAATCGCAGTACCCGAAAGCAATTAACAATGTGCAAGCAAATGACCCATGACTCGTTTAAAAAGAACAACATCTTCAAAATATTAACATACAAATCATATATATATATATATATATATATATATATATATATATATATATATATATATATATATATATATATATATGTATACTTAGGATCTCTATTTTTAGCCAGAAAAAAAAAAGAAAAGTAAAAATAATCAAAGCATATATGATATCCAGCTCCATAAAAGGCCAAGACAGTGATGTCTGCCGGAGACGAGTTGGGGTGTTTTATTTTTTGGCAGGGGGATGACGAAGGGTTTCCTCCTCGTGGATTATCTGGCGAAGGTTCAAACTGTCATCGGTGCCTAATATGCTAATCCCTTGGGGTAGCTCCAGAAAAAATAGAGAAAATTCATCACGGGAAGCTGACTCAAGGAATGTTCTTCCACAAAGACAAAGCAACAACTCACAAATTAGATTCATCCCCTGCTGCTATTTAAGATTGTAGTTTCAGTGGGACATCCACTCTGATTTAACCCCATCCGGCTTTTACTCGTTTCCTAAATTGAAAACTGAGCTCTGTGGTTGCCATTTTGTCACGGACAATGACGTTATTAAAACTGTAAAATTCTATTTAGGGGATATTCTGAATAACGGAGAGTTCTATGCTGGATCATAACACACACACACACACACACACACACACACACACACACACACACACACACACACACACACACACACACACACACACACACGCACATATAAATAGGCCATTCAATAAAAAAAGGTAAATATTGCTTAAAACTTTTGTTATGGATGGAAACCAATGTTTTCAACTAAATAAATAATGAATCTTTTCATATTTCAGAAGACTATCAACATGACCAAACCTCTTTGCGACGTCTTTACAAGAGAGTCATTGTGTTTCCATTCCATGGACTGTCATTTCGGTTCAGTATGGTAGTGACAAATCTATATTTAGCCCATTTTTAAAGGTTCTTTTTATTAAAACATGCAACTCCGTACAATTCACACATTCTTTTGTAAATTTCACATGGTTTGCACTTCACAGCCAAACAAAATTTAATGACAGACTTCTGTTCACTCTATTTCATTCATCATAATTTTGAATAGTCTTCAAACAAATATTTTTGCGGATTTATAATAATTTTTCCCATAAACCAATTCTTAACTATGTAGAGTTTAAATTTATGGAAAAAATTCTGAATTTTTACAAAAAACTCTTCTTATTTATTGAATAAGCCTCATATATATATATATATATATATATATATACCGAGTCCTCGATATAATGGCTTAATAATATCTTCCAAGCGTACTTAATCAATTACATACGTAATTATGAAAGTATCAATGCGATTGTGTGTCAGTGGTTATGTTCTAATATGTTTGGAATATCCTATTAAATAGGGTAAGCTACATCAAAGTCTAGACTACTTTGTTTATTTTCGGAATTACTTTGATGGTTTAGGTTGGTTTTATGGCATATCAAGCATTATTTTTGATTTAAGGCCCAATCCATTTTTATACATATAAGCAGTGAATATAGAACTATTATTCTTTGATAGCAATACCTGATACGATTTAACTGTGTGCAAACAATAGCAATACTTGAAACCATTTAACCCTGAGCAAAGAAATGGGAACGGGTTCGTTTAAAGATGCCACCTACAAGCTATTCACTTAAAAATCATCTGTATCAACTAGATTATGCATTAAATAACCCACAATGGTTGATATGCCATGAAACAAAATCCATGATGTCCATACCTTTTTTAAGGGGTTTTGTCTTTCTGTTGGGAATACAGTTTGCGTATTGTGAGTCCCGCCAACAGAACAGTTGCATTATTAAATGGCTTCCAACAACACCCACTGAAACCCTTCAGTAGTGTGGAGGCATGATGGAGAGTTGACGGGTCAAAGTTCATCACTGTGGATACAAATCAAAGAAAGTCTGATTTTACAGTTTAGTCGGTTGGGCTATCTGAGAACGACAAGGCAATCGAATTTGTGTGAGGAAATAACGTTTAAGAAGCTCTTTTGAGGGTGTTCAACAGAAATTTTAGAATATACAGAAAGCTTTCTTCTCCCAATAAACATCGATTGTGAAAGGCACTAAGAAATGTACAGTTAAGATATCGTTATTATTTTGAAAGTATGATAGCCTTGTCATGCTAAAATTGTTATTCATATTCCCGGACATTTACTTTGTTAAGATTCAGTTCCTATGTCAACAAATGCTGTGGTTATTATTATAGCTAAATGAACAAAAACAAAAAGGTCGTTTCTTTGTAAACTAAGGTGCACTAAATTTATTTTTGTAGTTATAAAAAGCACATAAATATTAAATTTTATATAAAAATAAAACCCTAAATGTCGGGCTGGTATTCCATTTTGAAAAGTCTTTTTTTTCTTCGATGAAACACCAAGAAAATCTAATTTTTTAACAAATGAGATAGGGATTTATTTTTGGACTTAAGAGAGTTCAATTTGCCATGTTTGTAAAATTAACCCGGAGTAGTGCTTATCGAAAAGCTCTAGTCAAGTACATTTCCGGGCCGTTGACAAATCAAGGCAGTTACTGACTCGCGAAAATCTAAGAGTCTACAGATAGACGGAATATTCGAGGTTTGGTCAAGTTTCTTTTATAGCATGTAAACCTTCGTGTGTAATCTAATGCCAAAACAATCCTTATAGAGGAACAGCAAAGATGGTATATAACCCTTATTTGTTGGTTATAAGGGACCTCATATCTTTTCGAAGGATATTAATTTGAAAGTGAACGTAAAAGCGCGACTGGAGTTCGAACTCGCTTATTGTGAAGCCGCAGTCTATCACTTTAACCGCTATTCCTTAGGGATTTCCCATAACTGACAAAACACGGTAGTAGTAACACAACTTATGAGGCAAATACAAAAGGTTTTAATTTTTTCTCGAATACAGTTTAATTAAGCAATAAAAATCGTGTTGCGCCAGCTGAAAACCAATGTTGGGCTGACGCTAAACTAGCCCTCCTAAGGGGTGAACACTTTCATGGGTGTAGCTATTTTAATCTCCCTGTCATTGCTGATACAATGATTGCTGATCTTGCAGCATATTATAAGCCTTGCTGTCAAAGTAAAATTTATCTGAAAGGTGGTACAAGGTCATGGGAAGACAAGGACAAATAATGACTCAATAAGGATGCTATGAAATTTTAAGTATAGAAAAGTGTGTAAAAATGCTTGAAATATTCGCATAAAGAATGCTAGAAACATTTGCATATGAAAAAAGAGTGTAAAGAATACGAAATAAATTAGTGCTATGTGAAATGCAATCAGTCTCGTCCAAGATTTGAACTCATGTCACCATGTCCATATCCTACGACGATAACCATTACACCACGGGCACCTCCACTACACCACAAGCACCTCCAATACCCCACGGGCACACCCATCAACTCATGCTTGCTCTAGAATTCCGTTATTACCAGTGTTACACAAAAATACTTAATTCTTACTTGAAATCATAGAAGGTGATTTTTACAAAAAGTAGCTTGTCTTTTGTGTAACACTTGAAGCATGCAGATATTAATGAAGAAATTTATTATTATCTTCATTTACTGAAAATGAAAAACTGAGAAAAGTTGCTTCAAATGGTTACTAACACAGAGAATGGAATTTGAGATCTGAGTTCAATTTCTGCTTGAAGTTGTTAGTCACTTTGCTTAGTCAGGCAGACAAGTCTCAGGTTGCTTAAATCATCAGTTGTTATTGAGTGATCACCTATCTAAACGCTAATCGCTCATTGCTGCAAAACTTTGACAATCTTACTGAAACTGGTGTTTTAAGTACGACTTGTTCGTCATCCAAATTTCCGCTAGAAGTTATTTTGTGTTCACTACTGAAAAGTGTGTAAAAATACTTGAAATATTCACATAAAGAATGCTAGAAACATTTGCATATGAAAAAAGAGTGTAAAGAATACGAGATAAATTTGCATCCTCTCAGTGACAAATTATCGAACCACTACTCTCGGGTAGGTACAATATAACCTAGATTTATAAGCACTACTGTTCGTAAGTGTACCACAGGGAACAGATGGGTATATAAACTTATATGCGCATTGTTGCAAGTTTTTGGTAAGAAAATCTGATCCCAGCCGCATGACAGACACATTAAGACAGGCGCTCGATATAAAATTGCTTTTTCTTTTACTTTCTTGCCTTCAGGGAATTGTCGGTAAAGGATAAAGTAAGCAGTCAAGGTATTATATGAAAATGTCAAATTCCTGTAATCGGATAGATCCACAGCATTAACGTTTGTATTTGTTCCGCCCTTCAAGCGACAAGAAAGATAATGGCACCTTAAAAAAAATTAACCGGTCTTAGGGAACTGAGATCCAGTGGGAAAATCAGAAAAAATAATTTATTTTTTATCACATTCAAGTGTTTATCTGCCTATTGCTCTCACCTTTTTTGTCGTAAAGGAAATATTTTAAATCAGAAAGAGATCTTTTCTTAAAACACACACACACACACACACACACACATACACAAGCACATACATACCAAAATAGAAGAATACCCCTTCATTGCCATTACTCCCAGGTCCACTCTCACACGCAGTGCTAGTACCATTTGGGGGTCTCAAAAATGGGTCAAAGAGAGCTGTTTTATCGCTTAGTTTCTTTGTTTAATTGCATATCAACATTTGTAGGTAATTTAATGCCAAAGCTATTCTCCTAAAAGAACAGTCGTGGTACTATTTAACCCAGAGTTGGGAGAATCTGGGGGGGGGCATCCTTTACCCAAGGGTATTTACCCGAAAGTAAACATAATAGCGCGACTGGAGTACGATCTCACTTACTAAGAGTCCGCAGCCTATCGCTTTAACCACGAGGACACCCCCATTTTTATCGTTCAACTCTGACAAATAGAACTATTAGTGTTGAATGGCAATACTTGAAAACAATAAGCAGTCGTAAAGGAAATGAATACTGGTTCGTGTAAAGATTTTTACCTACGAACTATTCGCTTATAAAGCATATATATATATATATATATATATATATATATATATATATATATATATATCGAAGCCGGGTTTCGATCCCGGCTTCGAGCGTCCTGCGGGTCTAGCCACACTGAAGAGTTCTGATAGAACGAAACAGTCTGTCTGTGGATGACAATATATATATATATATATATATATATATATATATATATATATATATACATATATATACATATATAGATACAAGATTTGGGTTGATATGCCGGAAAACACAACAAATCAAACCACCAAAGTAAGACTGGTGTAGCTTAACAGTGTCCAAAATATATGTTATGGAATGTATGGGTATATTTATGCTTTGTTGAGAAATACGAATCACTTAGTTTGGGCGGAAGAATACACCGAAAACACCTTTGCCGTGTCTCCTGAGTATGGCACTAAACTGCATCTGATGATGAGACTTCAGTCCTTGGGTTTTGAAAAAAGTAGAGTACTCGTTCATTGCCATTACTCATCTCTGACCTGAATAGATATTAACCATAAGCAGCTTATTAATGAGTCAAGTAGAACTGTTTACTCATTTACTAAGGATTATTATTATTATTATTATAGTTTTTTCGCATCAGCTAATACTGATGGTCTTCCACTGGAGTTTGAGTGACAGCACGACTCCTCAAGTCTCCAGGACTCTTCTCAGTATTCTGGCCGTTTTCAATAATGCTGTACTATGGATGGTTTCCACTCGTTCGCCAACTTCCAAGTTCTCCAGTCCCTTTAGTAATCCTTTAGTTACTGTACCAAAAGTACCAATTACAATTGGTATAATTGTCACCTGTATGTTCCACAGTTTTTTCAATTCCCTTCCAAGGTCGAAATATTTATTATTATTATTTACTCCTTTAGAATTTCTAACATCAGTATCGGCTGATGGTTTTACACTGGAGTTTGAGTGACAGCAAGTCTCCTCAAGTCTCCAGGACTCTTCTTAGTATTCTGGCCGTTCTCAGTAATGCTGTCATTTGGATAGTCTCCACCCGTCAGCAAACTTCCAAGTACTCCAGGGCTTTTAATAATCCTTTAGTTATAGTCCCAAAAGCACCATTAACAATTGGTACAATCGTCACTTTCATGTTCCACAGCTTTTTTCAATTCTATAACAAGGTCGTGGTACTTATCCTTCTTTTCATATTCTTTCAGTTTTATTCTGTGGTCGGCTGGGACAGCAAAGTCAACAATTTTGCAAATTCTTTTTTTTTGTTATTTATAATAATAATAATAATAATAATAATAATAATAATAATAATTAAGGCGAGACTCGACAGGGTCGGCATGGTGATCCACTGGGAAATGTGCAAGAAATTTCAATTCGACCATACAAACAAATGTTATATGCACAACCCAGCAACTGTCCTAGAAAATGACATGCATAAACTCCTATGGGACTTTAACATACAAACGGATCACTTAATCCCGGCCAGAAGACCAAACCTCATAATAATCAACAACAAAAAAAAAAGAAAATTTTTAAAATTGTCGACTTTGCTGTCCCGGCAGACCACAGAATAAATCTGAAGGATAGTGAAAAGAAAGATAAGTATCTCGACCTTGCTAGAGAATTGAAAAAGCTGAGGAACATGAAAGTAACGATTGTGCTATTTGTGATTGGTGCGTTAGGCACAATAACTAAAGGATTATTAAAAGGCCTGGAAGACTTGGAAATTGGCGGACGGGTAGAGACTATCCAAACGACATCATTGCTAAGAAAGGCCAGAATCCTGAGACGAGTCCTGGAGACCTGAGGAGACTTGCTGTCACTCAAACTCCTGTGTAAAACCATCAGTTAACGCTGATGTGAAAAACTCTAAAGGAGTATATAATTATTATTATCATTATTATTTTTATTATTTAAAATGATACAGCTGAGTGCAAATTTTTCTTAGTTTAAAATAATTGATAAACAGCCTTAATAATCTTAAATAGATATACTTGGAAGCATTTAACTGTGTGCACACAAATGATTAATATTGAATAGAATTAGAACGGTTAGACTGTAATGTTTGAAGCCATCTGACTGTATGCAAACGAATGATTAATATTAAATAGAATTAGAAGTGTTAATTAATTTTATTAGAGTATTTCTATCTAACACTTTTTAATTCTATTTTATATTGATTAAAACTGAGAAATATTAATCTGAAGTAAGAAAAAGTTTAATGGGATGCTCTAGTCTAGTTTATTTTCACTTCAATGATTAACTCAGACCTTCCACAACGTCTGTAACACACGGCGTACTTATCTACTTTAGCTGTTGTAGGGAAATAGATCCTTGCCTTTTTCCAAGCTTATATCGACTGTATCCCTACAGAATGGTAAGTACCTAACAAAAAACGCTGTTCTGTGTATGATACCAAACTGCATCCGAAGATTTGTCTCCTTTTTTAGAGGTCAATCGAATGAAGACCGATCTTTACATTACCATTACAACTGGGGTTAAAAATTCCGTCATGATGTATTTGCTGGACGCCCTCATATTATTCCTTCCGGCACTCCACCAACGCAATTCATGTGGCATTTCCGCTGTCATTTGTTTACCTTAAAACACACCTGCACATCCTGTTTTTTTGAAATCCACACTTACTGGCCAGTCAAAAGTCAATATGTATCAATATTAAGGAAAGATTTCCTAAACTTTTGACATTATCTTAATTTAAGTATATAAATGAAAAGAACCTATATTTGTGCATATAAATGAAAAATACTTATATATATATATATATAAGTTGTAAGAAAGTAAATGGGCTAGCCGTAATCAAGGGTGATCCGAAAGCTCCTTTTTAAATAGCTACTACACCGATATGTATGGGAGTGTGCTACATTTTTCCTGGATTGATTCACTTACCCATGATCCTTACCCTATAATGCTGAATGTTATGACATCAAGAACCATTTTTGAGTCTTTGGTATCCGCTTAACGGCTACCAAGCGCTGAATTCATTCGAAGAACCTTGCTTTATGACCACAATGCAACTGAAAATCAACCAAATCTGGTTGTAAAGTCATAGTCTTCTGGGAGACTAGATTACTAGTAATGATACCTCCTCCCTAAAAAATGCATGACCTCAGATCCCACAGCCTCTTATGAAAACCCTTTTGCGGGGGACATTTTTCAAGCATGGGTATGAAATATAATCTGTAATCTTCCTGTAAAGTTTGCATTAAATTAAAAAAAGATTACTAACTGTTGGGGTGAGAACACAAAGTTACTTCCCCTATCACAAATAAATAGGATATACTCTCCTCATATTTGGGATTGAACCTCAGTCTCCAAGACCAGTCTCCCAATAAACCAATAATATATATTCAAGGATCATTAGATAAGTTTCCAAACTTTTTTCGTATGGGCATTTTTATTGATAGTAAACACATGAAACTCCAGTCTCCTTCGAAGTAATTTCCTATGGCTGCAATGCACTTGTTCGAAAGTTCCAACAACTTCTGGAAGGCTCCATGCAAGCCCTCTTGTGTGAGCATGTCAATGACATTCGTCACAACCTCTTTCATCTCCTCAATTATCTCATAACGACAGCTTTTGAGCTGAGGGAATAAGCCAAAGTCACAGGGAGCAAGCTCTGGACTATAGGGAGGGTAAGGAACTGTCTTGATGCCCATCTTGGTCAAATAGTCTGTGTCAAGGATGGAGTTATAGACTAGTGCATTATCCTAGTGGAAATGCCACTGGCCCGATTTGAAGAGTGCTGGCCTTTTCTGAGGGAATCTCTCCCTGAACTCCTCTAAAACCTCAACATAGTAACCCTAACCCTAACCCTTTGGCCAATCAACTCTGGTGTATGGACCTCCTTACTCCTCCCACACATCTCATCATCCCTAAGCGTTGGACTGCGGAATCGTAGTACGCGAGTTCGTACTCCAGTCGCGCTATTACGTTCACTTTCGGGCAAATACCCTTGGGAAAGGTAAGAACCCCCTTATCCTCCCAGCTATGGGTTAAATAGTACCACTACTGTTCTTCTAGGAGAATGGCTTCGGCATTAAATAACCTAAAAAGAGTTGATATGCCATTAAACAAAGAAATCCATCATTCATTCATCATCCCTCACAGACTCCCTGCTTTCCTTGAATCTCTTATGTCACTCAAAAATTGATGCTCGATTCATGCAAGATGGTCGAAAAGCAGTCTGAAGCATTCTATACATTTCTGTGGCATTTTTTCAAAGTTTAAAACAGAATTTTATTGCATATCGCTCTTCTCAAGTGTCCTCCCGTCCAGATTACATTTTTGAAATTCACCATTTGAACCTGAAATCATGAAAATTGGCTAGTCCTCTCATATGATGTATAGCAATAACATACTGAATTTTCAAGAGTCTACGACAATTTTAAATGCCTGTACAAAAAAGTCTGGAAACTTATTGAAGGCACCACACACACACACACACACACACACACACATATATATATATATTTATGTAAAAGGCATAGACTTAAATACAAATAGAATAAACAAATTAATAATCGGATAAATCTTTAGGGAAATGGACAGACAAAATTGATTTGCACTAATCTTGTTAAATAACCGGACCTTCGGATACGAAAATGTTTATGGATTTTCGAACTGGATGACTACACGATGTGTAATTGCTGGAAAAATTGCTACGAATACCTTTTCTGTTCTTTTCATTGATATCCTTAATGTTTATACTGGAATTCATGAAGAATTAACTCGTTTAGAAGATGAGGCACCCATCCGCCAATTTGAGGGTGAGTGGTAATTTAATGTAGATTGAAACAAACTATAGTCAGCTATTAAAATGCTTCATTTAACAAATAAACTTTGCTGCGATCAGTAAATCTCGTTTGAAAATCCCTAAAATGCACTCATAATGTTCGATGAGGGCTGATATTTATATGCGATCGATTGATTTCATGAGCAGCTTAAGTATTCAAATCAAAGAGATATCTGGCAGCCTAGATAAATCATAAATTTCTTGGATGAGGAAGAGGAAGTATCAAAGACCCAAATGTTTTGTCACTTACTCGACCCCGGGCTGAGAATTTCAAGTCAAATTTTTATTCAGTCTAACATAGCATATTGTCCTTCTTCCTCTCTGGTTACTGCCAGGTCCACTCCAAGTGCTAGTACATGTTACAGTATCATGTATGTATGAGTCCAACAGCTCTGTTTTAAAATTATTTGCATTAGGTTGGATTATGTGATATCATAAAACTGCCAGCCTCGTCGGTTTGGTCTATAGAACACGCTAACTGCAGCTCTACTAAAAGATAAGCCCCTACAAACAAGTGTCCAGGATATGACACTAAACTGCATATGATGATAAGGCTCTAGTTCTGACTAGGAGTAGTAGTACCTGTTAGGATCCCATTTGCGTGTTGAATAGAAATGTTTAATATTTTATTAGGGATCACTATTAATATTAAATAGAATTATTCGAGTTAAGTTGCGTTCTTGAAACCATTTAACTGTGTGCAAATAATAAATAATTTTGAACATAACTATTAGTTTTGGATAATAATACTTGAAATGATTTAACTGTGTGCAAACGAATTAGACATGTCTCATTTAAAAGGTCTATTACCTGCAAAATATTCGCTTACAAATCACACACACACACACACACACACACATATATATCTGTATTTGCGTATACACAAATTTTTAAGCAGGATTTGGCATTTAATAACCCATAAAAGTTATTATGCCATAAAACATAGACAAAATATTAGCCCTGTCAGCTGGGGCCGAATAATACAACGACTGTATCACTGCGGAGTGGTAAGATCACTTCCAACAAGTGTTCTGGATATGACATTAAACAAACAGATGGTGAGGCCTGAGTAATGCTGGGGCTTTGAAGAATGCAGAGTACACCTTCAACATCTTTCACAGCTCCACTCTGGCCGGGAGTGGTAGCACATGATGGGGTCCTATCTATTGGTCAAATGGAATTGTTTAACATTTAAACTGAGGGCAAACAAATAACCCATGATAAATTGTTAGAAATAGAACTGATTGGTCATTTAACTTGTTGTATAGCCACATAATACATATACAACCATACACATATACATGCGGAAACAAAATCAACAATAAGGACGAACGAACACACTTCTTCAGAAAAATATACCTCTCACACTTTATTCGAAATGGTTGCGAAAGGGTTATGTGTGAGATGTGAGTTGGAGACTGAACAAACTGCAACATATTGACCCCCAGTTCCTTTGTCTTTAGCAGCACTTCTTTCTTGTTCTGCTGGGCTGCTCAATCGGGGTCCTGAGGGCCCATAGCCCTCTGCTGGGTGCTGGTTCTCTCTACAGCGTCTTATCTCCAACTAACTGAACCAGTCCGGGTTATATAATCGTTTGTCGTCCCCCTGCTTCGTGTGGGCGTAACATCTGCACACAATTCAACCCGTCCACAGTCAAGGTTATACCCTGATATCTTCGACTGGATGCACCTGTTATTTACTCAGTTGCATTTCTTATTTGATAGCTCGGCCGAGGGTCAATATGTCACAAACTGTGTGTAACTATAAAATTTGTTTACTACTCATATATTTAATATATATGTAAAAACAGGATTTGGCATGAAATAACCAACATATGCCATAAAACCAAACCAAATCAAACCAAAAACAAAAACAACCAAACTAAACCAAACCAAACATATAAGTGAATGTCAAACCTCCCAGGAAACATGTGCATAAAGATGTAAACATACAATAGACAGAATTCATTTAGGCATAAGATAAATCTTGACAGAATGACAGGACGTCAAAATCAATCAATGTATCACAAAGACGTCTCAGTTGAAATTATATCTTTTTACTTCGTCGAATTCAAATATCACAAATATAAGCAAGAGACAGTATAGAACCCTTGGAGAGATCTAAAAGGATTTCTATGAATTGTTTGCCAAAGGAAAGGGACATATGCTAACCATTGTAATCGAAGCTACAATGAAGCCATCCCCGATCATGTTCACGGGAAATCACAATCTCTTACCTGGGAGAGAGGCCGTAAGCTGTCATATGTAAATGTCATTGCCAGGGGTACTTGTATTGAAGTTCGGGACTTTGTAATAGAACCACTTGTAAATCAATTGTTAAGTCCAATTCAACTAAGGTAGTAATATAATGAAAATGATACTGTTTCATTAGCAGAGTATTAGTTAGCATCCCGAAGGCAAATGTCCATATTCACTATTTTCAGCAATGATTTAATAATGTTTCCTCACCAGAAACATTTCATTTCATTGAGTATTAGCTCAGTCGGTTGGGGCTGTAGAATACAGCGACGGCATCACAGCTGAAAGGTAATAGCCTCACCAACTAGTGTTCAGATATGATATAAAATTATCTGATTATGAGGCTTCAGTCCGGGTTCTTACCATTACTCCCAGGTCCTCTCTATCAGGAAGTGGTAGTACCTGTCAGGGTCTCAATAATGGATTGTTTAACTATTTAACTGTGTGAAAACAAATGACTGATTTTAAAATTAATTGTTAGTGTTACATAGCAATACTGGAAACCATTTTACTGTTTGCTAATCAAACTGTCAGTGTTAGATGGCAATTCTTGAAGCCATTTGAATATGTGCAGATAAATTATTCATACTAAATAGAATGATTCATGCACGGCTTGAAACCTCATAACTATATGCAAAAATTAGTCGTTTTCTGGTTAAATAACAATACTTGAAACCACTTCACTTTGTGCAAACAAATGATTAATATTATATTGAATTATTAGTGATAGATAGCAATACTTGAGCACATTAAACTTAATTGTGCACAAAAAAATTAAATCTCTAACTTTATAAAAGATAAAATCTCTGACAAAGTGTTCTCTTAAAAATCATATGTATATCCATTAAACAGCGTACAAGTGATGTTAGATTAAATTATTACTGTTACATAGCAGTAATTGTAATCATTTAACTGTGTGCAAACAAATGAGTCTGGAAACTTATTGAAGGACCCACGTAAATTCTACATAAAATTCTCCGAAAATCACATGAGAATTTTAAAAACAAACACTGTTATATTGTTGAAAGGGCCAACTTTTCACCCTCTATATGTTTTCCCCAGGTTTTATCTTTATAATATTTTAAACATCCCTCGTTGATTTGACATTCCTAATATCATCCCTCCCTGTCCTGATGATGGTTCATTAGAACCGAAACGCTCTAGTGTCGATTTTTTCTCTCAAAAATCTCTCGTTCTGCTTGGAATACCTTATTATCACTTTTTTATATTGTCGGATTTTACTCCATTATTTATTTCCAAAAAGAAATGATGCTGATCCAAGGCAGCAGTATAGGCTTGCAGATATAATGACTTTAGAATTCAAATATTCAGTCTTGCCAGTGTTTTTAGTCTAAATTATTAATGTTAGATAAGAATACTTTAAATAGTATACTGTGGTTCAAACTACTTCTAAAACATTTTCTTATTGAAAAATCTCAAATGGGTAAACAAAAAGAAAAAAAAGATTGCATAATAGTTAGAGTGCTCGCTAATGGCCCGAGAGACCTGGGTTTAATCCCAGGTTGAGTCATGCCAAAGACTCCCAAAATAGTTCTCATTGCCTCTTTGCTTAACACTCAGCATTAGAAGGTACGGATCAAAGGTAAATAGAGCAATCCAAGGAAAGGAGTAGTTCCCTCCCCTACACCTCGGTGTAATAGTTATTGAAAAGGCACCCTCCGGGTAGCTCTCAACTATGGTCGGTCATCTTTATATACATGAATGGATAAAAGTGGTGACACAAATGAGAATATCTCTTTTATGTTGTTTATCTGTTGTTTATCCTGAGAAGAAGTTATGGTGGAAAAAAATTTATATTGTTTTTAAAGTTTTCAAAGGATTTAATGTGCAACTAGAAAAACGACAAATAATGTACTGATGATGTGGAATATACATTTGTTGAATGAAAAACTGGGTTGTTTTTCATTCAAGAATGGTCTTAGAAATATTGAAATTAGAACTCTAGCTGAAAAAAAGGTTTCATGTCCAGGAAACCTCTGATCCGCTTTCTGACTAAACTGAAGGATTTTCACCGCAAATCAGTACCTCATGGGTTCACCACGTTGAACCTAAATCAAAGATTCAAAACAAGTAGTGGAAACCCTTTTTGCTTTTTCATCCACCAGGAAGTTTAAGCCAACAGTGAGTGTTAGCAAGATGATGGCTTTTGCTGTTTGAGATTTTGACTGTGTAATCATGATAGACTAATTTGAAAAGAAAAAAAAAACACTAATTGACAGTACTATGCATCAGAAGGTACGAATCAAAGAGGCATTCAGGTAGAAATGAAGCTGTAAGCTGAGGGCAGGTGTGTTCTTACTCCAGGATAACGCGCTCGTTCACAGTGCTCAGACTGAGGCAGCCAACTGTAACTTCGAATTGCTACTCTGCCCCACTAACTCACCAGACTCATCTCCCTCTGACTTCTTCCTGTTGCCTTATCTTAAATCCTACCTTGGTGGTCGGTATTTTTCAAATAAGTATGATCTCATATGTGCTAAAGGTGGTTTAGAGAAACAGGACGCCGCTTTCTTCCTGAAGGGAATTGCAAGAATATCGATGACAAGTTGGACGATAATGAGAAATAGTGAAAAACTGTCTTTTTTCTCTGGTATTTTGTGGGGAGACTTATGACTTTTTGAACCACACTCGGAGACACAGACACAGACACAGACACAGACACACACACACACACACACACATATATATATATATATATATATATATATATATATATTCCTTTAAACAAAGACACGAAATACTCAAGAATCGGTAAAGCTACTTCGACATCCATGTTATATCCACTGGGATATCTCAGGCGCATCAGTCTGTGTCTAAACTGTACACTAAAGTAACGGAAAGATTATCCGTAATTAACTCCCTCCCATCCCGCTATAAAAAAAAAAAAAACACCTACTGAAATGAGTCTGCAGATGGATGTTTCGGTATCTGTATCAGTCTAAATTTTTGCAAACTTCAAACGCTGAAAAGAAGCAAGAATCTCTTAGCCAGGATTAACGAAATTTAAAGGATATTCGCTCTAGTTAATGACACTGTTCACTGACTCAAAACTGTTTGCCAAATAACATTACACCTTCTCTTTTAAAAAAAAATATTTCTTTTTACTTGCACACATCGCTCATCTTCATCCGCTTTTACTCGTCTAAATTAAGCCTTTCAGGTTATTGACGTCCTTTTTTATCTTGAACGAACCTTATGAACACTTGTTTGTCTTTCTTTATATTTTCAGTTATATAAAATTCACAATCGTGCCGAAAATATTTTTCTATCATGTACATTTTTTTTGCCCAGTCGGCTGTGGTTATAGAACACACTGACTGCTTCTCTGCAGAGGGGTAAGACCCTCCCCAACGAGTGTCCTGGTATGACACTAAATGATCAGATCGTGTGCAGGGCCTTTGGGAAATGTCGAGTCCTCCTCCATTGCATTCACTCACAAGTCCACTCTGGCCTTGAGAAGTAGCACTTGATAGGGTCCTATACATGCTGCGTGATGATGCTAAACAGAATTTGTTGAGATGGAACTGTTTTGACATAAAAACTGCGTACTTATGATAAACTGAATTGTCTGAAATGGAACTGTTTTTGTATGCTAAACTGAATTGTTTGGAATAGAACTATTTTTGACATTGAACTCTTTTTGATATTTAAACTGTTTACTTATGCATGACTGAATTATTTGAAATAGAACTGTTTTGGCATTTAACTGTGTAAAAATACTATATATATATATACATATATCATCATCATATCGCGCTGGTAGCACGGATATCCCTGACCCTCTCTCGCCACTCCTCCCTATATTTCATCGCCCTAGGTAGGTCTTCAGGACAACATCCCGTATCCTCACATAGCTGCTGAATGTATGTTCGTGCTGGTTGTCCTGCTTTTACACGGCCATGTGTGGGGGTCCATGAGAGTACATCTCTTATGAGTTCGTCCCTGCTTCTCCAGCAGTGTCCTGCATGTCTGGTTCGTCTAACTTGAATAGTTTTCGTGATAGGAGGCAGGTGGCCGTACAGTTGGTGTCTTGTGGGGTGTTGCCGCCAGGACTTGTTCAAGATTGCACGTAGCATTCTTGTGTAATTGCCCTCTAGCTTCTTCTCCAGCCGTTTTGTTAGAGTCCATGTAGTGCATCCATATAGCAGTATCGATGTGACCCCTGCCTGGAAGAAACTGCGTTTCATAATAAACTGAATTGTTTGAAATAGAACCGATTACATATATATAAATGGATTTGCCATGGATAACCTATAATGGCTGATATGCCATAAAACCAAACCAAACCAAACCAAACCTTGGCCAGAAGAAAAACTGTATAAAAATCAGCTTTATTTATTTAAAAAATTGACCTTGTGTCAAACCCTACCTGTAGCAGAGGTTTTAGGTATATGCATACACCTCTTCAATTGAAATCCATTGCACCTATTGAACTGTATATATGATTATTTCATGTAACCATGCATTTAATCTTGGATATATTGAAACATAATCTGTAATTTGAAAATTTATTTTCTGACTGTGCATACAAAAGAAGGGTTCAGTATCTGGGACACACACACACACACACACACACACACACACACACACACACACACATGTATATATATATATATATAGGAATTACATGCCTGCAAATGCTACCACATAAATGTATGTAGTCTCTTTCAATTTAATACACAGGATTAATGTTCGATGTCTGTGATGACACACACCTGTGCGCATAAAAACACTTATACACATACCAATTTATATATAAACACACATACATATATAAAAATGTAGTATAATTTAGAGAGTTCTCAATATCTGTGATTGAGCTATTATGTAATATAATGATAAATGAATATGTATTAGTTTTCACATATATTTAATTGCATGAATGCATATCAATGACCACTGGTTTCATGCAGTCTTTATACGACAATCATCAGGTTTCGGCATGAAACCAGTAGTAGGAGATAAGCAGCCATTCAATTAAATATATATAAAAACCAATATTCTTTTATCTATAATTAAATCACATTTTTTAATCCACAGACGACTGTTTCATTGTATCACAACTAATGTGGCTTGACATGCAAGATGCTTTAAGCGGGGATCGAAACTCAGTTGACTTTACACCAGTTGGATATCTGACCACCGAGCTACTGGGAACCTCAGCGAAGGAATTATACGAATATATTTTTCTTTGTTTACATATACGCTTAGCCCTTCTCGGAGTGGTCAATTCATTAGAAAAGCAATGCGTTGCTCAAGTGGCAAGTAGTAATTCCTTGCCAGAGATCTCAAACCCCACGGGAGGGGAGGAAGCATATATATATATTGCAATCCACGGACAGACTGTTTTGTTGTATTGAAACTCATCAGTGTGGTTAGATACGTGAGGTGCTTCAAACTGGGATGAAAACCTGGCTGACTTATATATATAAATATATATAAACACTCATATGTGTGTGAAGATATATGTATATATATATGTGCAGTACACGTACACACACACACACACACACACACACACACACACACACACACACACACACACCCACAGACATACAGAAACACATAAACACACACACACACACACACACATATATATATATATATATATATATATAAACGGAGATCATTAAATTAGTTTCCAGACGTTTTCGTATGGGCACCTTTATTGATAATACACACATAAAACTCTAGTCTCCTTCGTAGTAATCTCCTCTAGTTACAATGCACTTGTTGTACCGTTCTAACAACTTCTAGAGGGCTCCATGGAAGCCCTCTCGTGTGATCATATCAATGAGTTTCGTCAGAGCCTCTTTCATCTCCTCAATTGTCTCATAACGACAGCCCCTGAGCTTAGGGAATAAGCAAAAGTCACAGGGAGCAAGGACTGGACTATAGGGAGCGTTAGGAACTGTCTTTATGCTCATCTTGTTCAAATAGTCTGTGTCAAGGGTGGAGTTGTGGACTAGAGCATTGTCCTGGTGGAAATGGCACTGACTGTTTTGAAGAGTGCAGGCCATTTCCGACGGAATCTCTTGCTGAACTCCTTTAAAACCTCAACATAGTAACCCTAACCCTAACCCTCTGGCCAATCAACTCTAGTGTATTGACTTCCTTATTCCTCCCACACCCCTCATCAGCCCTCACAGACTCCCTGTCTTCCTTGAATCTCTTATAATACTCAAAAACTGATGCACAATTCATGCAAGATAGTCGAAAAGCAGTCTGAAGCATTCCATACGTTTCTGTGGCATTTTTTCAAAGTTTAAAACAGAATTTTATTGTATATCGTGCTTCTCAAGTGTCAGATTGCATTTTTGAAATTCGCCAGCTGTGACAATCAGGCTTTAGTAGGGTGTATTCCAATTGCTGCTGTAGATATTCATTTGAAGCTGAAATCATAAAAATTGTTCAGTCATCTAATAAAATGAATAGCAATAACAGTAAATTTTCAAGAGTCTACAACAATTTTAAATGCCTGTACCAGAAAGTCTGGAAACTTATTGAAAGCACCACGTACACACACACACACACACACACACACACACACACACACATATATATATATATATATATATATATATATATATATATTATGTGTATAAGTGATCAACTAATAAACAATTTGCATCTATTAAAATAAAAAGCATTGACAATTTGAAAAGAAACATGCAGAAATTATCAGTTTCAAAATAAAATATTATTATCGAAGGTGCTTCCTTTGTATATTTAAAAAAAATAGAGTTTAGCGGAATAGATAAAATAATTCACAAATCGAACGAATTTGAATGGAAGAAATAACAAAACCTGGTGACAATCAAAATATAAAGACGAGGAGATTAATTTTAGAAAACAAAAAAAAGTCAAGTACGAAGCTGAGAAAGATTAAGTTGCTGAAAATGCAAGAACGAACTCATAACTGACCTTCTTCTATGGACCTCTACACATGGACGTACCAGTGTTGGTCGACCAGCGAGAACTTATTTACAATTACTCTGTGTGGAGACAAGACACAGTTGTACAGTTTCAAGTATTCCTATAAAATACAAATAATTTCCACACAGGTGTATGATTTCAAGTATTCCTAATAATAATAACTTATGTAGATTTATATGGTTTCAACTATTTCTAGCAATTATATGGCTTCTAGTCATTATTATAAATAATTACATGGCAGAAACAGAAAAAACAGAAACTGAAATTTAAGACAAATAAGAAGAAAGGCTAAAAAATGAAGGGGATTTATCATGAATTCTTTTGACCAGATAACACGAGAAAGGAGTACTGTTATGGAAAAGTAAAAAGAATGAAATAAGTAATTGATACAATTTAAGACTGACTGATCGATATTAAAGGCATGTCAACCCATCTAGAGTTATTCTATACCAAGAACTTTGGGATCTGCGATTGTTAAACGTTCACGATTACATTTTGTGTCGTTAAAAGATTTTGCATACACTTATGATGTTAAATATTCCAATCTAATACAGTTAGGTAGTTTCAAGTATTTCTATCAGATAGTATTACTTTTGTGATTTCAAGTAATTAATCTTATTTAACAATAGTGATTTTTTTGCACACAGATATATAGTTTCGAGTAACTGATAATAATGACCCTTAGTAAAAAAAATTATAACTTCAAGTAACTAAATAGTAATAATATGCAATTATATGGTATAAAGTATTCTGATCACAGTCTAATGATTTTCAAACAGATCTATTTGATCATTCAGGGTCAAAGTAAACTAAGGTGGTGCCCATGGTGTAATGGTTATCGTCGTTGGAAATGGACACGGGTACACGAGTTCAAATCCTGGACGAGACTGATTGCATTTCACATAGCACTAATACCCTTCGGAAAGATATGAATCCAATTATTCTCCCTCCAGCTATGGCAAAATAGTAGGGCAGACTAGGTTCTTCAGCCTTGATGAGGCAACTAGTGTAGGAAAAGGAAAACTCTGAATTCAAACCTGCTAAACTCCGCTTAAAAACTGACCTTGTGTCATATCCTGCCCGAGCGGAGGGGTATGTAAATATGTAAACTAAGGAGTCACCCTCCACCCTCCACAAATCTCTAGAACTAGAGCCTCACCATCAGATTTAATTTAGTGTCATAACCAGGATATATTTTCTGTGGGGGTATGACTTCTCTGCAGGGGATACAAATAACGTATTTTAGGCCTCACCGATAGGCTGTAATTTTAGACTTCGTGACGCTGATTTAATTGGGAGTTTCTGAGGCTCCAGTTAAGTCACTTTTCTCAGTTTTACTTAAATGGAAATATTCCTTTTATTTGTACTTAATCAAGACATCGAGTGACAGGAAGTCATGACAGAGTCAGTTGGAGTGCGGCAAGGATGTCCCCCCTGAAGAGCAGGAGTTGATGACGAAATGATAGCCATGAAGACAACAATTTCAAAAAAATTTTTTTTCAAACAAAATTATTTCATAAATACAGCGGTAATAGATTATATATATATATATATATATATATATATATATATATATATATATATATATATATATATATATATATATATATATAAGTAGGAAATCAATTTTATTTTTTTTTTTTTTAGAAAAGTAAACGAAAAGATATATTGTAGGAATATCATCTAATTAGATCAACCCCAGCAGGAGTAAAGACCAAACTGCGAGACTTAAAATATATTGACTATATCCTTTGCAGAAGGGTGAGACTGCCCTCCCCACTCCAAATAGATGTCATGTGTAAACCCAGATGTAAGATAGTTCATGAGTAATAAACAAGATTGTGTCATCTCCTTATTAATTGGCAAGCCTCTGAAATTAGTAGACCAATTCATATACCTCAGTAGCAATATCTCATCAACTGAAAACAATGGCAACATCGGTAAAAGATGGACTGCTGTTGACATGTTATCGGCCATATCTTCCAAGCTGCAGTAGTTTAATAAGCTTTTTGCTTAGATGTGGTACAAGGCTGTATGAATGGGGCACCTTCCAAACTGTAGTGTCCGCATTTTTAGTGAATAGCACAGCTAAAATCTTGCGTTGTGCGTTTTTTTCTGGCTTACGGTTAAAAGCAGATGCAAAAATTAAATCTATCTATCAATCTATCTATGTCAGTGAGTTCATATCTATCTATCTATCTATCTATCTATGTCAGTGAGTTTATATCTATCAATCTATCTTAAAAATTCGTAAGGAGTAAAATGATAAGGAAAGATGATTTACTTATCTAATGAGTGAAAAGTATTCTAACTGACTCTAAACGGTATTTGATGCTGGGACTCCAATTCTAGAGATATGAGGGGCGTGAGGGAGTACCCTTTCATGGCTGTTAATCACCATGAACACCCGACCGGGTGTTAGCACCAGTTAGGGTCCTATCTATATGTCGAATAGATATGTCTGAAAATTATTTGTATTTGATGTGAATAGTATATGCCACATAGCAATAGATTATTTGTATTAAAATAATTATTTGGATTGGTTTGGTTTTATGGCATATCAACCATTGTATGTTATTTAATGCCAAATCCATTTTAACAGATATGAACAGTTCTATTTCAAACAGTTCCGTTTAGCATAAGTATAGAGTTTAAATGTCAAAACAGTTGTATTTCAAACAATTCAGTTTAGCATCAGCAAACTGTTTAGTTCTATTTGACCCATAGATAGGGCCTTATCGGGTGCTACCACTCTGGGCCAGAGTGAACCTTGGAGCGATGGCAATAGAGAAGTACTCCGCATTCCTCAAAGCTCCAGCATTACTGGAACCTCTGATTGTTTAGTGTCATATCGAGGACACGCGTTGGGGGAGTCTTACTCCTCTGCAGAGATGCAGTCGATGTATTCTACCGCCCCAGCCGAGTGGACTACAAGACACTCGTTGAGGGAGTCTTACCCTTCTGCAGAGTTGCAGTCGATGTATTCTACAGCCCCAGCCGAGTGGACTACGGGACACTCGTTGGGGGAGTCTTACTCCTCTGCAGAGACGCAGTCGGTGTTTCTACAGCCCCAGTCGACTGGGCCAATAATTATTTGAAGCTATGATTGTTTACTAAATATTATTATCAGTTGCTTAAAACCATATAACTGTGTGCAAACAAATATCAAATCGTTACACATTAAAAATGAAACCATAAAATGTTTAGCTTTATTTATCATATCATATTTACCCAACCCCTCCGCTCGGGCAGGATATGACACAAGGTCAATTCTTAAGCGGAGTTTAACAAGTTTGAATTCAAAGTTTTCCTTCTCCTAGACTAGTTGCCTCACCAAGGCTGAAGAACCTAGTCTGCCCTACTATTTACCCATAGCTGGAGGGAGAATAATTGGATTCATACCTTTCCCAATGGTATTAGCGCTATGTGAAATGCAATCAGTCTCGTCCAGGATTTGAACTCGTGCCGCCGTGTCCATTTCCTACGACGATAACCATTACACCATTAGCTTTATTTATGAATACTTGAAACTAAACAACTGTGTTCAAATTTTCTGCATTAGTTGGGAATAGTTAATATAAAATAACCGGGAGAACAAAATCTCATCGGAAGCAACTACACAAAAATGTAGATATTTACCTCGAATGAATGCTATTCCCTATTCTCAAGTCCCAGGATAGCCCTAGACGATTTGATTAGCAGTTAATATCCATCAATCAAATTTGCCTTTCTCCATAACATTTATTGCAAAATATCAGTCAACAAAATAGTGTAGAAATTAATGTTTCCATCTTTAAATGAACTTGGTAAATAGTAAAGTCAGAAATCCTGCAATTATAATAGATATAGCAATTTTATGGATGGACAGGAAATAATGATACGGGATGTCTTTAAACACGTTTGTCAACGTCCACTATTATAGTTGAACATTTGTTTCTGCAAGGCCTGAATGAAAAGCATGTTTTCACACATGTTCAACGTCAATATTTTTCAGTGTTTTTTTTTTAGAATTGGGGTTGCCAACCTGAAAAATAAAAATGTTACTATTTAGACAAATTCTCTGGGAAAAAATCCCATAACTTTCAAGACCTACCTGAATTTACCAGTTTAGATAGGATCATTGAATATCCTCCCTTATTCAAATACATTTACTGCAGATATTACTTTGACGCATTGATTGCCGTCTTTTTTTTCTTCTTCTATATTTCCTAATGATATGGACAGTAAATATTTTGTGATTTGTTTCATATGTTTTTTTCTTTGTATTTTCAGCATTATTTTTTTCTGACTCACAACTTATTCAGAAAATACCAACATTGCAGAATTCGCAACGCTACATTAACATTGGAACATATATCACAACCTACTTAGACTGTGTTGAAAAACGCTTGAAGTATGAAGAGAAAAAGTATCGCCTCTAAGGAGCGTATTATTGGGCCTAGTTATAAGTTAGCGTTCACCTTGCTTGTTTGTCCGTGAAATAAAAATACAATGAATGGGTCATTTGGTTGTTTTTGCAATTTGGTAAAAACAATCATTACGCTATCTATGAGGAAAAAATATATATAAGACAAAAAATATTATTGTTGCATATTAAACAATTTCCTTCATCAAACTCATATATGTGTGTGTGTGTGTGTGTGTGTGGTTTCAGGGGAAATATCGTCAGTTACTACAGCTGACTATACCGATGATCTAACGTTTCTAGTAAATACACCTGTCAAACCTGAATCTCTGCTGCATAGCCTGGAGCAGGCCACAAGAAGCCTTGGCCTCTGCTTGAAGTCAGATGTAAAAGAGTTCCTGAGTCACGATCAGAGTAGTGACATCTCTCTTTCTAATGGCAAGACTCTGAAATTAGTTGACCAATTCCTATACCTCCGTAACAATATCTCATCTATTAAAAGCAATGTCATTGTCCACATTGTTAAAGCATGGATTGCAATTGCAGGTTATTAGCTATATGGAACTCTGATCTCTGGTAGAAAAAAAACGGAATTTTTTTCAAGTTGTAGTCATGTAAGTATTTCATGTGTATTACTCAGCTAAAATCTTGTTTTTGTGACGGCAAATTGACTAAAATCCCAAAACGGGACTTTATTTTCGCACGTGTGAAGACGGGGCTGGTTGGCACTTGATCCCCTATGGAATAAGTCCTCGTTCAGAGTTTTTCTCTCTGGCATATAAGAACTGGCATTTTACGCGAGGGATTAATTTAGAGCCAGACTGACCGCCGCTGGCAAAGGGGTTCCAAATTTCACACTATCACACACCCACCAGGCCGCTAAACTTATTTCCCTTAGATAACAGAAGAATACGGGCCTATAGGTCTTAGTCGTAATAATATCAATATTGTAGTATTCGGTAACTCCGGTTTCCCGTGTGATATTTCAGGAATTAATAGGACAATTCTAAGCAAGATAACATAAGGCGAATAGAAGCTGAAAAGAAGCATGAAATAACAACATAGACCACATGGTAACATAAAAATACATGAATTCCTTTACTACAGTTATATACACCTTTCAAGGTGTCAAAACATAATAATTGGACAGTCCACGAATATAAATGTCTTTTCTTGACTTTTATCTCTCTTCAAATTGAGAGAGAGAGAGTGGTAAACGAAATTTGGGTATAAAGGAAAATGGCCCCAAAGTTACTTATCTTATATTTTTTCGACGGGGTTCCGCTGGAGAATCTTTTCTTCTTTCACGGGCTAATAGACTTTGTTCTATTTTTTTTACACTGGCTTGAAGAGCCTGGGTCCTTCGTGTCTCAGTAATTCTTTTGTCTTCCACCCGGAGTAAAATGGCTATGGTTCGTCCGCCCGCTACGAACCCTGCTCAAAAACTAAATTTCTTACTATTTACTTCCGCTGAGGGGAAGGGGTCCTCACTTCCGTTTTGAGGTCCCAGCCAATCATTTGGCTTCTTTCTTCTCCGCCTTGGTGTCCGGCGACCTGGGTGAGGTCATCAAGTACCAACATCTGTTTATCCCCTCTGTGACCCACATTCTCTCTTAACGGTCACTTTTTTGACTGCTAGATACTGCTAATTCAACACGGGAGGATAGTATTAGTCTTACCTCTTCGTCTCCGTGGGCTATCACGTGACATTTTGTTGCACCGTTTTTTTCTGGCTTACGGTAATAAACAGACGCAAAGATTATATATATATATGTGTGTGTGTGTGTGTGTGTGTGGTTGGTTGGTTGGGTTTGTTTTGTTTCACGGCGTATTTATGGGTTAAATAGAACTAACGGCATACTTATGCTAAATCGAAGTGTTTGACTGAACTGAATAGCTTTAAAAAGAAATGTTTTTGACCATTAAACCGTACCTACATTTAAACTACGTGCCTAGCTTAACTGAATTATTTGAAATAGAACTGTTTTTTTGACATGGACACTGTATTTACACTAATCTGAATTGTTTAATATAGAACTGTTTTGACATTTAACTGTGTGTAAACAAAATCTGTACTTACGCTAAACTGAATTAGCTGAATTAGAACTGTTTGAATAAACTGAATAGCTTGAAATAGAAATGTTTTTGACAATTAAACTGTATACTCATGCTAAAGTTAATTTTTTTAAATATAATTGATTGTTTACATAAAAATGGAGTTGGCGTAAAATATCTTACAAAAATTGATATGCAATAAAATCCAACCAACCAACCAACCAACCGTCTGGAGTTATTCAGTGCTTAGAAATTAAAGAATTGCGTATGCTTATATTTATATTTTGTGTATTGTTTCTTCTTACTCTTGTTTATATGATATCAGATATTCCTATGAAATACAAATAAGTTAGAAACAGATACGGATTGATTGATATATGGATTGATTGATTTCGACATGTCAACCGGTACGGAGTGCCCAGTCGGTTGGGGCTGTAGAATACACCAACTGCTTCTCTATGGAGGGGTAAGACCCCCCCCCCAACGGTTGTCCTGCATATGACACAAAAATCTGATGATGAGGTTCCAGTGCTGCTGGAGCTCTGGGGAATGCGGAGTACTTCTTCATCACCATTGCTCTCAGGTCCTCTCTGGTCCGGAATGGTAGCATATGTAAGGGCCCTATCTATGGGTTAAATAGAACTAACTGCATACTTATACTAAACTGAATTGTTTGAATTAGAACTGTTTGACTAAACTGAATAGCTTAAATAGAACGTTTTTTTCAAAATTACTCTACTCACATTTAAACAGCGGGCTTATGCTAAACTGAATTGTTTGAACTAGAACAATTTTTGACATTAAAACAACTGTTTTGACATTTAACTGTGAGTATACAAAATCTGCACTTATACTAAACTGAATTAGCTGAATTAGAACTCTTTTGACAATTAATCTGTGTAATGCTAAACTGAATTGTTTGAAATAGAGCTGACTATTTGCATAAAAATGGATTTGGCTTTAAATAACCTAGAAAGGTTGATATGCCATCCAACCAAGCAACCAGCCAGAAACAGATTTATTTGATCCAAAGATGGACCTTGTAGAAATGGTCATGAAGAGGTGCTCTACTACAGTCCACAGCGCTCGAAAACATCATATACATTTTAGTGTCATACACATCTTTTTTTGAAGGCGTCTAACCTCGCTGCAAGAAATACAATCAGTCTTTTCAAAACCATAACGACAGGGCTTATGTGGATCTAGTTTCACACTAACCAATCAGAACGCGACACGTAACCCTAGTTCCCAAACGGACCTTCATGTAGAGCTGTGAGCCAAATGTCTATGTTTTGCCTCAAAGTGGACTTTAAGGCCTCACCATATGGACTATTATTTTGAATGTAAAGGTTAATAAGATCTTGTATCATATGACTAGTCACAGCTGTTAATCTATCACGATGTTCTTTTCGAGAAACGGGATGAAGCTAGAGCTTTATAACGTCTTCCCAAGAAATTTCTAACGGCTATTCATGGATGTATTTAAAAGAGAACTTCATATACATGTAAGGGGAACAGGAAATTTATGGATACCCTGTATACTGCAATAAATCCTTATATTATTTTATATCGAAATCAATCTAACAGTTATGGTCTTCGATTATATATAGTACATAAGTGTATTTTCCCAATCATTTTAAAAAGAGATACTTTTTTTATCGATAGTTGCCATATCAATGTTTTGATAAAAATGTATCATAAAAGTTCATTATCATTTTAGATAGGTAAACCTGTTGGATTATTTTGGGGGACCTTGATGACAATTTGTAGATGACAATTGTTATTTAGGTGCCCCCAAACAATCTAACATAATCACCTAATACTAAGTTATGATATATATATATATATATATATATATATATATCTTTAAGAAAAGCAAAAACCGGTCACATTAGGATTATAAATTTATTTCCATCCTGTTATGGGTACTGATATGAATCAATAACATCAAAAATTAACAGGACAGCTTCAGATCCAATGGATATGATTAATTATATCCACTGGATCTGAAAGAGTCCAGTAAAATCTGGTGTTACAGATTCATATCAATACCCATAGTAGGATGGAAATAAATTTATAATCCTAATGTGACCGGATTTTGTTTTTCTTAAAGGAATTGTTGCTCTGTGATGTCAGTTACATTAAGCTCTTTACCAGGAAGATTTAAATGTTCATAGTTGAATAATTTATTGTCCTGACGGATTTATTTCTGAATGGACTGAATGATACATATTATATATTTATGATTTTATACGATAAGATTGCAATACTTGAGTATCGTTGCATCAATTGGATTTATATTAAATGGCACTTTATTGAAAATTAGTTAAAAAAACTGCCTTGTTTCACAGAATTGGTTCTTACAACATTTTGACCGATCTTCGTTTCTACACAGATTATTTATTAATAACAGTAAAGTCTTTTGTAGGAGTCGCTAAATTTTTGGGATGAGCAAATAACAGAAGAAAAATGGCTTCGGAGTGCTACATATTCTCACGACAACACTCTACATATATTTTTAATAGGAATTCTTTCCGATAAAAAAAAGCCCTTTATATCAGTGTAATTTTTGACATCGAGGCGATATTCTTCTGATGTCTGTTTTATAAAATGCAAGGTACGTCCAATATTGTGGCCCGTATATCCCGTGACAGAGGCTGTTCAAGGCGTAAGAAAGTATCATGGTAGTGAGTACACTTAAACATTGTCTATTGATTCATTCATTGTATGATTTAAAAGCCACCCAGATGAATGAATAGCACAGTAAGTAAAGTTGGCGACCGTAGTCGAGGGAGAGCTGAATGCTTCCTTTTCGATAGCTACTACACCAAGGTGTAAGGGAGGGCACTAATCCTTTCTCTGGATTGCTCCACTTTATCTTTGATCCGTAACTTATAATTCTGGGTGTTCAGCAAGGAGGCATCAAGTACCATTTTTTGAGTCTTCGGTATGACTCGACCTGGGATTGAACTCAGGTCTCCCGGGCCATTGGCGAACATTCTAACCATCATGCCAAGTACTTATGCTTTAATAGTTTGAACTGGGCCATAACACCGCGGAAGCAACCATAAACATTTTTGCCCAGTCGGCTGGGACTGTAGAATACACCGACTGCTTCTCTGAAGAGGGGTAAGACCGCCTCCCACTGACGAGTGTCCTGTAGTCCAGTCGGCTGGGACTATAGAATACACCGACTATGCCTCTGAAGAGGGGTAAGACCCACCCCCGACAAGCGTCCTTGATATTAAACTAAATAATTTAATGATGAGTACTCCGCCTTCCCCAAAGCTCCAGCATTAGTGTAATGCTGGAGCTTTGGGGAAGGCGGAATACTCCTTCGTTGCCATTGCTCCAAGGTCCACTCTGGCCCGGAATGGTAGCTCCTGATAGTGTTCTATCTATGGGTCAAATAGATATAAACTGTGTACTTATGCTGAACTGAATTGTTTGAAATAGAACTGTTTTGACATTTAACTGTTTGTAATCAAAAACTATACTTAAACTAAACTGAAGTATTTGAAATTTAATTCGGCGTTAAATGACCCGAAAAGGGTTGATACGCCTTAAAATAAAACAACTAACCCACCAATAAATTTTTTTGTTGTGCTAAAGGTTGAGGCTCAGTTGATCAAAGTACAGTAAATAGATGATTCAAAGATCTCGCTCAAGCTGTAAGAAGCTCGACGCTCAGGCAATGTCAGGTAAGCTTACAAAAGTTGATTCCGAGGCTGTGCTTCAAGCCTCAGAAAAAAAATCTGGCGAGAAGCAATCGGGGAGTATCAGGTGACCTCGACATCTTAGAGTCCAGTGTAGTTTTCATCTTCTCGAGTATCCAAAGTAACAGAACTGTGCCTAATTTTACTAAAATATTGCAAAACTTTTTATTCACTCGAGTATTAAACTCGAGTGAATAAAAAGTTTTGCAATATTTTAGTAAATGGTAAGTAATTTCCTTGAAAATTACTTCAGCACATAAAGCCAAAAAAAAAATCCAAATTAATTTTCGAACCAATTCGGCAAAAAAACTTTAATTTGGCGTTAAACCCCCCCAAAAAGTCTGTTTATACATTGTTGTCTTTTGATTCAATATCTGTTTATTAAGAACGGAAAAATTATATTGGGTGAAGCAAAAACCGCTAACTCTAAAAAAATAAAAAGAAAAGTTCTAAGAATCTAAAAATGCAGGGCATTTGAGGGATATGTTTTTTCAACAGTCAGCTTAAATCAATTTCCGAGATTCAAAATAAATATGATTTAAAGAAAAAATTTCTCAACCATTTATTTTATTCAACAGTTCTCCAATTTTGAAAATGTTAAGTGACAATTGTAATATATTTGTAACACGAATTTCTCATTAAAACCACCTAATAACTGACAAAACAAATCTACTCACATCACAGAAAATATCCTTAACACTTGACGCTTAACTTTCATTGATGAACCATTAAACTTCGAACTAGAGTTTAAGCTGTTTAAATATCCAAAACTTTACTCAGTAACATCTCCCCCCCCAAAAAAAAAGAAAAGAAAAAAAGAAAAAAAAAAAGAAATGGGAATATTTTATGACGACTTGATCCATATTTACGGTATCTCAACCACAAAGAGAAAAAAAAACAGAAGAAACACTGCTGGTCTGTCAATATATATATATATATATATATATATATATATATATATATATATATATATATGCGTGCGTGTGTGTGTGTCTGTGTGTACGTTATATATATATATATATATGTGTGTGGGGGGGTGTATGTGTGTGTCTTGCGTGTCTTGCTACACAAGGGAGTTGTAACACAACGAAACAGTCTATCTGTGGATGACAATATATATATGTGTATGTGTATTGCATATATATATATATATATATATATATGTGTGTGTGTGTGTGTGTGTGTGTGTGTGTGTGTGTGTGTGTGTGTGCGTGCGTGTGTGTTTTGTGTGTGTATTGTTTATATATGCATGTATCTGTGAATTGCATAAATATATGGGTCCATGTATTGCATATATATACCCGTGTGTGCATTGCATATATGTGTGTGTGTGTTTGTGTGTGTGTATTGTATATATATATATATATATATATATATATATATATATATATATATATATATATATATTTTACCGTATTTAATTTTTTGTCATTCTATGCAAAGTACTCAGTATAATAACAATAATAATAATAATAATAATAACCTTGCATAAAAGATATACAAGACAAGATATGACTAAGTGGAAGAGTTGTTCTTCTTGGAATTGTGCAAGAGACTGAATTTTGACCTTAATGAAAATGGTATTGTAGCAAGCCAGAATCTCTCCTGAATTAAATGCCTAAGATTCTCTGGAACCTATGAATACAAATGGATCCTACAATCTCAGTCAGAAAACCAGACTTATCATTAATTAATAAGAATGAAATAAATTCTCATCTATCCGGTTTTGCCGTTCAACCTGTCAACAGTATAAAAAGAAAAAGAAAAAAAGATAAAATCTGTCGAACATGAAGAAGGCAATTATACCACTTGTAGTTGGTGCATTTTGAACAGTGTTCAAAAACCTGGAAAAGATATTGGGGTAAGTGGTGATCAGAGGAAGAATCGAGACAACCCAGACCACAGTACTGTTAAAATAAGCTAGAATACTTTGTAAAGTCATATAGACCAGAATAAACTTGCTGTCAGTCAGAATTCAGTGAAAAGTTATCAATTAAAACTGGTGTGAAAAGGTCACAAAAATCAGAATAAAAATAAAAAATTGTGCTGGAGATTAAGATTTAAATATACTGACAAATGCTATATGTACAAACCAGAATCTTTCCTAGAAAATCACATGCATAAAATTCTCCGGGATTTTGAGATACACACTCATCCTCTAGTCTAACTTTGAAGACTGTGTGCAATGCATTTAAGTACTGCCAGGCTGTTTGCTGTGTAAGCTGACACTGGTTTTCTGTCTTATCTTATGATACTTGCGATTTGATTTACAATAAACTGGAGACTCTCTACACAACTTAGATATGCACAAAAAAAAAATGATGTGCCTGTATAATCCATGTCTAATCTCATGGCCACTGAAACGAAATAGACAAATATTTCCAGGAATAGAATGGCAGAAATATTTGAAGAGTTATATAAATATGTACGAGGTGTCTTCAATAAGTTTACTTACTTTTTTGTACAGGCAATTAGAATTGTCGCAGACTCTTAAAAGTTCAGTATGTTATTGCTATACATCTTATGAGATCACTGACCAATTTTTATTATTTCAGATTCCAATGAACAGCTACAGCAGGAATTGGAATACACCCTACTAAAGCTGGTGAATTTCAAAAATGCAATCTGGACGTCAGGACACTTTAGAAGAACGATATACAATAAAATTCTGTTTTAAACATGGAAAAATGCCATACGATGAAAGATGGATCAATTGCTATGACTCAGAGACCAAGAGACAAAGTTCTCAGTGGAAGCATGCTGGCTCTCCTAGACCCAAGAAGGCCAGAAAGAGCAAATCCACCCACAAACTTTTGATGATCCCTTTTTTTGACAGCACTGGCATGATCTACATGCAATAGGTTCCCACTGGACAGACAGTCTACAAGGAATAATATGTTGAGGTTTTAAGGGAGTTCAGGAAGAGATTCCATCAGAAGAGGCCAGTACTCTTCAAATCGGGTCAGTGGCATTTCCACCAGGACAATGAACCAGTCCACACTTCCATCCTTGTTACAGACTATTTGATCAAGTAGGGCATCAAGACAGTTCCTCACCCTCCCTATAGTCCAGACCTTGCTCTCTGTGACTTTTGATTATTCCCTAAGCTCAAGGAAAACCTAAGAGGCTGTTTTTTTGCGACAATTAAGGCGATGAAAGAGGCTGTGACGAAGGTCATTGACACGCTCACACTAGAGGACTTGCATGGGGCCTTCCAAAAGTTGTTGGAATGGTACAACAAATGCATTGCAGCCGGAGGAGATTACTTTGAAGGGGACTAGAGTTTCATGTGTGTACTATCAATGAAAGTGCCCATACAAAAAAAAAGTTTGGAAACAATTGAAGGCACCTCGTATACGTTAAATAAGGATTCAGGGTCATGGCTTGTGGAGCCTGATGATAATTCAAGTTTAAAGGAATGGTCTCCGGACCGTAGCCCTCAAAATGGCAGACACCTTACGTGTTATTCTGTATTCGACAGTTCACTGTGTTAAGTCAGAAAAAGAGACGAAATACCAAATAATAGATAAACGGAATATAACCTTACTCTATAATGAACTTAAAAAAAACGTTAACATTGCACCAGCCCCGAAGCCAGCAGCCAAGTGATTAAATCATCATTTAGATATTAAGTACTGATGAAATATGAGCAGGTGTATGCAGCATAAGCAGACATGCTTAACCAAGCTTAGTAATTAGTGCAAAAAATTTCAAGATCTGAGGTTTAGTCTCAGTTTTATAAAAACTATGAAAATAATTATTAATAGGTTTTTTTTTTCTCTTTTTGTTGGAGATAGCACTATTTACATTTTCTGTACTTGGATTTAAAAATGATTTACAAGTGTGCAAGCACTGACAAGACCTGGCTTACTTTTGTAAACGGTTACACTGGAAATGTTTGTGTTCTCAGATAATCACATTAAAACGTAAGGGTCCCTGACTTTAACCCTTTGAAGGTTTAGCGCTGTAAATGATTCCCAACCATCAATCACAAAACGTATTCATATATGGTTGTCTTTAAAGATATCTCATCTCACCATTAAAGAAAAAATTGTGAATGTCCCTTATATTAAGACTTTTGACATTAATTTCTAACGTTATCTTTGAGTTCAAAATATTTGACTAACAGTGTATTGTAAAAGAGCAATCAATCTAAAATGTCAGACTGGTAGTATATGCCATATATGTTTAGATAATGTGCCACTCTTGGTATATCTTCAGTTGGTAAAGCTAGAATTAGAGTTATAGCATCTATTTTTCAATTCAGTTCTTTCTTCGTTTTGACAATCGTATAAGCGCTATAAAGTCATAGTTAATGTTTTAAATCCTCCCGCCAATTTCCAACTGTTTCAAAAGATTCTTAGCATCTGTGACAATAGATACGAAAGGGCAAATATTACAGGATTTTTTAAAGAAAGAGTCAGTATTTTTCGAGAAGTGCTAAACAATGACATTTTAATCTCATTGAAACTTTTAAAATAATCAATGGAATTCTTAATTATGGTAGACATTTTTTCAATATTTCTCCTCAAACTAAGGAATGAATGTCAAGATAGATTTCAAAAACTATGTCTACTAACTAAGTGAATTTCTTTGCTAATAGAGTAATATATTTTTGGAACAAATTGTCAAATCAGATCAAAAACAGTAATAATGTAAAAAAATTGAGTTTAAATCTGATTATTTCTGTTGTAAAAAAAGATAGTATTTTTGGGAACTATTAGATGTATTACTAAGAAGAATTTAATCTGTATACATATTGAATCGATACTGTATATGTTCTGTGGAAAGAATTTTTTTTCTTTATAAAAGTTGATGAGAGAAAATAGTAAAAAGGGGAGGGAGATGCAAATGAAGCATAAGACAAAAATAATAATTCCGGCCAGAAAACCAGACTTAATAATCAACAAAAAAAAAAGAGAACTTGCAAAATTGTCGACTTTGCTGTCCCGGCTGACCACAGAATAAAATTGAAAGAATGTGAAAAGAGTGATAAGTACCTCAACCTTGTTAGGGAATTGAAAAAACTGTGGAACATGCAGGTGACCATTATACCAATTGGTGCGTTTGGAACAGTAACTAAAGGATTACTAAAGGGACTGGAGGACTTGAAAGTTGGCGGAAGAGTAGAGACCAACCAAACGACAGTATTATTGAGAACGGCCAGAATACTGAGAAGAGTCTTGGAGACTTGGGGATACTTGCTGTCACTCAAACTGCAGTGAAAAACCACAGAGTGAAATAAAAAGAAAGCAAAAAGATAAACAAATACTTGTAGTGTTCTTGGGAATTAAATTAGCTTTAAAGTGACAGTTTTAACAATTGTAGTTGGTGTGTTTGGAACGGATCCCAAACGTTTGGAAGAGTACTAGATGAATTGAAATCAGAGAAAGATTGGCCAGAATACTAAGAAGGGTTCTAGAGACCTGAGGAGATTTGCTATCACCCGAATTGCAGTGAAAAACTCATAAACAGGGTACACATATATAAAATTTGATTCTCACAGGGTGTCCCTTCTTTTGTCTTTGTCACACAAAGCTAGCCTTAGTAAATAAAAAGTGACAAAGATGGAATATCGAGCATTTGTTCACCTGTAAGGTTTATGACTTATTGGATTCATTTTTAGCAATTATTAATTGCAACAGTCACCAATTCATAATACCATGTCTTTACAAGTTTAATACATAAAAATGTATATACTATTTCGAAGCCAAAAAAATTCATGTGTATTTTACTGGGTCCTACTAAAGCTGATAAAAAGGATTACAATTTGGCAACTCAGATAGTTATGGGAGAGTAGTTTTCTCAAGTACTAACTCGCTCTTCGTTTGTAATTTATTATGGCATGCTAGATATATATTAATAAGATAGGATATGTTGTATCAGAAGATATCAAGTCTTGCCTTTTCCAAGAAGAGTATTATTTCTCACTGAATATACAAGCTGCTCCCAGGAGGCGCACTTAGCGTAACCGTTATTGTTATACGAAATGAAATCGGTGACATGAGGTCAAATCCTGGACGTAACAGTTTACGTTTCATTTTGCGTAATTGCCCCTGGGAGAAGCATGAATATATCTTTTATTCCTCTAGATTTAAGTAAATAGTAAGGCAGATTGGGTTCCTTAGCCTTGGTCTGGCAAACAGTCTAGTTGAAAGGAAACTCTGAATTTGAATTAATTTTACTCGGTTTAAAATTTGACCTTGGACATATCCTGCTCCATGGGTATTTCAAGCGACAAACAAGTGACATTTCTCAAGAGAAATCTTGGACATGGTTAAGAAAGGGAAACCTTAAGCAAGAAACAGAATCACTTCAAATAGCTTCGCAAAATAACACCTCATGTGTAACATAGCCAGATATCCGGATATGTGTGAAACGTACATAGTATGTTCATAACATATATACATAGAACATAGGAATCCCGAAACACGAAAAACACTTACGACTTCTTAGTTCAAGTACGAAACTTTTTATTACCTTTGAGTTTAAAGGTTTTTTGACATAAGGAGAGAGGCACAATCATTCTATGCTGGTTTTTCCATCTGTCCCTCCGAACACATATGGCACCCGCCATAAGGCCAATGCGGGCTAACGAAAGTCACCCTTCCTCTTCGGACGGCAAGACTCAACTCAACTGACTTTCTTCAAAATCCCTTAAATCCTCCGCGCGCGCTTCCGGTGCATGACGTTATTCACATCCTCAAGTCACAATTTTCTATCTGGGTTTTTTATTTTGACATCTGTGAACGACACATCCTCGCCGCGCGTGCGTTAACACCTTCGCTCAAGTTTGCATCTAACTAAGCCATGTGCTGAGCCGAAAGGTTCTCAGCCTAACTAAACCCAAAGGCAAGATATATCAAACGAAATCCCTCGGCCATTATATTACGCAATGACTAACTATGTTAAAGCAAAAATAGATAAAACGCAACAAAAGAGCAAAGGTAGATTATGTAGTGATAGAGACGAAACAATCAATCACATGATAAGCGAATGAAGCAAATTAGCACATAAAGAGTATAAGACTAGACATGACTGGGTAGGCAAGGTAATCCACTCGGAATTTTGCAAAACGTTTAAATTTGACCATGAAAATGAATGTATTTGCGCAATCCTGAGTTTAACCAAACTCTGCTTAAAATTTGACGTTTTTACACATCCTGCTCTGAACGAAGGGATAAATACATATATAAGCAGTACTATAGACTGAAATTGAATAAGCTGGGAAGCGAACCTATAGTTATTGTGTTAAGGTAAAGACAGAGAGGTAGATATAAGGTTGGAAAAAAAGGGACATTGAATGAGCAATTTATTATGAAAAAAAAGAAAAAAAAAGAAAAGAAAAAAGAAATGAAAACCAAAACAAAAACAAAAGCTACAGGACAATGAAAATGGAGAAAAACAAAAAAAAAAAAGCAAAAAGAAAAAAAAAAGAAAGAGAGACTTGAACATTGTTGAACACAGCATATAGGAAAAAAAAAAAAAGAAAGAAAGAACAGACATTTTTAGTAAAATAGACAGTACATCACTACATACATTGAAAAAAAAAGAAGAAAAGAAAACTGAACATTTTTGAACTGTGATTGTAATATTGTTTTGACTTGTTGTAAAGTGAAAAATTTTTTGAGTTTGAGTTTAAAGGCGACATTAGAATTTTTTTTTTCCTGTTCATATTATGAAATTTGACGAAAACCATTAACAGAGGATTTGATACTAGGTTTACTATTTGTAATTATATTGATTCTAAAAATTTTTGTTTTAGAATTTGGGGTTTTCGTGGAATAGGAAATTTTTTTTTTTTTTGGTTTCTGTTTTTGAGGAAATCGTGGGCTGACGTGAGAGTAGGACAGACATTCATTCAAGTGGATTTGCAGATAGTCGTTGAAAGCAATTCTATCGAAGAATTCGCCGGCCCATGAAGCTGTTCTATTTTTTAGTTTGGAGTTCCGAGAATGGAATAAAAGAAAAAAGGCGTGGCCTACTCCAAAATTTTGTGGATAATGTCTGAGTCTTTCAGTCCCGATGGTGTTTTAGATTCGTGTGTGATTTGGCAAAGTGAAACGAATCTGGGAAAGGCAAGGTGCCTATATATTGGTAGCCACGAGGGTTCCTGATTAAATTGAAAAGAAACCCGACGCGGGTTTGATCAGGTAAAACATGTTTCCTCAGGGGCTTGCAAACCAATGTGCATGGAAACAGAAACTTAATGAAAAAAAAATGGGTAACACATTGCTAATTAGTATTTTGCGTGGACTATTTTAGGTGGTTTATAGCATGCGTGCCAGATTGTGATACATTCGGATGTATTGTGATACTTTGTTTTGGGCCATGATTTTTGTGGATTTTTGAGGAATGCTTTGAGCCTTGAAGATATTGTGTTTTAGTTTATGAAATTCTCTGGTTACTCCAGGAAGGAACCTGTTGAGCAAAGAACTGGAGTGTGGTCATGAGGAATCCAGGCGAAATGTATTGCTGGAATGACCAGGGTCACTAAGTTTGTGACCAGGATATGGGACCAGAGTATGGTCCTTTTTAGAGTTTTGAAATTTCTTCAAGGAATTATGGAGGGCCCGTTGTGTTGAGAAGATAAAAAATGCATCCGTATGGTACCTTGATGCACACATGTCAAGATGGCCAACCACGCAAAGATAGTAAGAGAAATTTAGATAATAATTAGCCGGGCAAGTGTTACATAGGGAGAAGGTCGCCTTCTAAGTAAGATTTTGTTGCTGTAGTTCAAGTGATTCTTTTAGTGTTTTCAGCCATCATTGTCCTTGTAAATTATTCTGTAAAATATGTGTGAGGTTGGTGGAGACGAACATGAAGAAAATTCCACATGTTTTGAAAAATAATTTACGGATGAATGTAATATTTTGACCTTCGACCCGGCCCCAAAATTCTATTCCAAGGTAATACACCGGAAGGAAATGACACATTCCAACGGCCAGTAATCGAAAGAGATCGCGTGGGCGGATTAAGGCTTATGATATGGGACAAGGTGAAGGTCCCATTGTGCCACTACAGTCATGCACCGGAAGAGAGTAACCTCTGAACTGCATGACAGTTATTTCCGCTTGATGACGATTAAACATTCGATTTCAAAGATCCAGTTGGCGATCGTGTGGGCGTTAAGTTATTATTTAACTCAATTGAGTTTGGGTTCCAGAGCAGTTGCCAGCAGACTCCCAGAGACTTAGAGACGAGATGTGGTAGGGAAGGCCACACCCGACCGAGAGGGCCCTCGGAAAAGCCCCGATGGAGTGGACCCCAAGACCTCTGGTTGAGCATCTAAGAGAACAAGAAGGACACAACGTGACGGTCATAACAGTGGGGTCAAAATATGAAGTTTATGTTCGGTCTCCAGCACCCTCTCACATGCAAACCTTGAACAACCCTTTCGAACCCTTGCAATAAAATGAGAGGTAAAATGTTGTTAAAGAAATCTTCCTGTGTCTTCCTTCAGGCGTTTTCCTTCATGCGTCTGTCTTTGATGTTGTGTCGTTGTGATGCATGAACGTGTAAATGACTATATAACATGTGCATGTGTCTATGTGAGTCTGTGTGTCTGACTGTGTGTATGTCTGTAGTGTGCTTTGAGAATTCAATAAATAAGATAATCCTTTTAAAAAGAGAAATGCTTTTTTTTTCAGAATTTTTTACCAATGAATATACGCTATGAATTGCTCGGACTTGATTTACAGCAAAAAAGTATTCTAATCTCGGAAAAGTATTTATTTTGAGTCTATTCAAAAGGGTAGCAAATCAAACAGAGCGCTTCAGGTTTGAACAGACGTCTGTCATAAATTATTTGCTTGCTGAGAGGTGTGTACACCATACGAGATTTATTGAAAAATGTGAGATGCGTACGGAGAAGAACGTTTTAGTAATCCTGATCCAAAAAGATGGAGTTGAACCACACCGACTTTCCGGTAAAGAAATGGTTTCGGTTGCAGTGGGGAGTAAAGGTCATGCTGACAGTCTTCTGGAATATCAAACTATCCATCGCTGTTGATTTCCTTGAAAACAATGTTTTCTATTAGCAAGTCCTTAAACAATATTGACCATTTTTATTGACTAATTCACGCATGTGTGTGTATGTGTTATGATCCTGCGTAGCATGTTCCGTTATTCAAAACACCCTCTAAATAGAATTTCACAGATTTAAAGACGTTATTGTCCGTGACGAAATGGCAACCCCTGGACTCAGTTTTCAGTTTAGGAAACAAGAGAAAGTTGGATGAGAATAAATCAGTGAATAAAATGGATGTGCAACTGAGACCACAATCTTGAATAGCAGCAAGAGCCACTGCTTAATTTGTATGCTGGCGCTTTATCTTGGTAGAACATCCCTCGTGTCAGCTACCTACGACGAGCTTTCTTAATTTTTTTCCCCGGAGCTGCCCCAAAAGATTAGCAGAGTAGAAACCAGTGACAATTTGTCCCATTGTCAGATAATCCATGAGGACGAAAACCTCGGTATCTCCCTCCCCCCGCCAAAAAAAAAAAAAGAAAAAAAAAAGCAAATAAAAAAAAACGAACTTGTCCCCAACTGACATCACTGACTTCTTTGAAACATTGACATTATGGTTAGAGTGTTAGTCAATGGCCCAAGAGATATGGGTTCAATCCCAGGTCGCGTTATACCAAAGGCTCAAAAATGGTACTTGATGCTACCTTGTTTAACACTCAGCATTATAAGGTAAGGATCAAGGGTAAAGTGGAGCAATTCAAGGAAAGGAGTTGCACCATCCTCCATACCTTGGTGTAACAGCTATCGAAAAAGGAATCTTCAGGTCACTCTCGTCTACGGTCGCCAACTTTACTTACTTTATATATATATGTATATGTGTGTGTGTATGTGTGTGTGTGTGTGCGTGTGTGTTTGCGTATGTGTGTGTGTGATTATTAATTTGTGCTAATAGGATGCATTCTCTTGGTTATTTTGTTTTGTGTGTTTGTCTCTTCGTGAAAGCTAAAGTGGTGAACTGAAACCTCTAAGTAATTGATTTAGAACTATAGTCTCGTTATTACGTTCACTTTTATACAAATACTCTTGGGAAAGGTATGAACTTTTTTCTCCCTCAGCTATGGGTTTAATATTATCACAGATGCTCTTCAACAAACACGGCTTTGGTATTAAATAATCATCGAAGATTGATATGCAGTAAACAAAGATACAAAACCTTGATTAATATAAATATTTAAGAGCGATGGGATGAATGACAAGAGAGAAAGAGTCAAGGTAATCCGTCATATTAGCTTAAATTAATGATAATGATGAGGATGATATATGTTATAAGCTCTGAGTTCGTTACTGGATAAAGATCTTTCCTTAATTTCTTCCATGACATCCTGGTTTCATAGATTCCTACATCGGAATTATTCCCGTATGACTTATAAAATTTTAGATATTTTTTCTGCGAGTTTTACACCTTAAGGTCACATATACTAAGAATATTTATCTATTCTTTTAGAGTTTGAAAGAAATTCAAATAAAACTGCTGTATTCTCAAGTCTGACATTTTGAGAAAGTTTTATATATGCTGATGGTATTTCTCAGCCATGATATTTCCTCGCAGCTACATAAAGCAAATCCATTCCTTGCACGTATTATTCTAAAACAAATACAGGAAAAATTCGCAGATTTTCAGTTCATCATCATCCTCATCATCTAGTCGCGCAATCAGCACGGATATCCCTGACCCTCTCACGCCATCCCTCACTATCGTTCATTGCTTCCGGCAGGTCTATATCCCGTATCGGTACAAAGCGGCTGTATGTAGGTTCGAGCTGGTCGCCCTGCCTTTCCTCTGCCATGTGAAATGGTCCACGGGAGTACATCACTTATGAGCCTGACCCTACTTCTCGAGCAGTGTTCTGTTCGTCTAATTTTGATAGGGGGGTAAGTAAGCTGTAAAGCTGCTGTTGCTTTGGGGAGTTCTACCTCCAGGACGTGTTAAATATTGCTCGCTGCATCCTTGTATAGTTACCGTCAAGCTTTTTCTCCATACGTTTATTTAGCGTCCATGTAGTGCATCTATATAGCAGTATGGACACGATTGCTGCTTGAAAGAAACTGCGTTTCATTTTATCGGTCAGGTCTGATTTCCATATGACCAATAGTCTATTGATAGCTGTCCATGCCTTTGCTAATCACATGTTGATGTCTGTCTCGGTTGATGAGACACTGCTTCAGTTAATCTTCACTAAACAAATACAACTCCCTCATGCATACAGATTACCGTCGGTAAATAAGTAGATACCTAATTCTTTTTTAAATAAAAAGATATTTTTTGTCTGAATGATAGGATATTTTTTATTTTTCCGCAAAATTTATAAAATCAAAACTAGTATCAGTGTTACATAACCGTTAAAAATGCCGGAAAAATACCGCTTGAATGTCACTTGGTTTGAGTGATATATAATGAACTTAGGGCTCATCTGAATCTATGGCTATGATTAGATTGAGATATCATGTGATCTGACAGTTCTGGAAAAATAGTTGAACAAACTGATCAGTTTGTTGAAACCCGTCGAATGAGGAGACAATATTTTCAGTCTGTTGGTTTGTAACTTCTGACCTGAGCAATAATCGAGAACTCAAATAATTAAACTTATATGAGGACACGAGAAACGAAGACTTTACATTTGTTCTTCTTTCTAACAAGTGATGTTTCTGTGTTGATACCGTAAAGCTGCATGTAACCCCTAGAAAGAGAAAGGATTTGGGGGCCGAAGAAAAAAATGGCTAACGAAGGTTAAGTTTTAGAGCATTTAAACTTTAACTTACAATAATATTCCATAGATTTATATAAAAGGGTGGTTATTTTGGGGCTACTATATGTTTATATTTGTAATAACATTTTTATCCCCAAATAGAAATAACTAATAATATCCGTTTTGAATATCTAATGTTGTTAAAATTGATTTTTTAATTAAAAGAAATGGAAGGATTCTTCTAGATTATGACAGGTACAGTATATAACAATTCAATCTCTATAACACTTTATTGATTTAATACATAACGTCGTATTTTTTCAGGCAAAGGAAAGGCCTTCTCTTTATTAGTTAGCTCCTAATTTTTGGTACCCCATATTACATACATACAAATATATATATATATATATATATATATATATATATATATATGTGTGTGTGTGTGTGTGTGTGTGTGTGTGTGTGTGTGTGTTGGCAGAGTATATGCTGATGATACTGAAAGATAATTCTGATAGATAATATATCAAGAAACTGAATAAAAGTAAACAAGTGTCTATGCTTGTATATATATATATATATATATATATATATATATGTGTATGTGTGTGTGTGTGTGTGTGTTTGTGTGTGTGTGTGTGAGTGTGTGTGTGTGTGTAATGCAGAGAAACTGCTATCGCCAAGCCCACACAAAACTGAGACATTTGTAGTGATAAAATCACGTTTATTCATTATAAGTCAGAAGGAAAACGTTACGAAAAAGTAAAAAAAAAATAATAAAAAGGTACTGCTGATGATCACAAAAAAGGGAAGATATATCTTTCTGTTCGTTTCCCGTCAACGAAAATTAAACAGTACACCTTTACTGAGATATAAAGTAAATATTTTACTCTTAGATATAACCAGTGCTTCAGAATCCCTTGGAAGAATAATGAAATTTCAGTAATACTCAAGATAAAAAAAAAAAAGAAGGAATGAAGAAATAAATTAGGAAAGAAAAACAAGAGGAAATAGGTGTGTTCATGTTTTGGAGCAGAAATTTAGAGCTCTCTAGTTTTAGATTAAAATAGAAATCATATACTCTTTCCATAAGTAACATAACTTAAATAGTTTGTTATCTACTGAACTCATAATATACCTCGGAGATAATAGTTTTCTCTTATTTTCAGCTCCTCTTGTCATTCTTAGTAAATAAATAAATAAATAAACAACGCCGTGGTCTACTTCCGAAGAGTCGTTAACATTTCAAGACTTGTTCGGACATTGTACTCTTTCAAAGTGAAAAACAATAATATCAAGGTGAAACCAATTTTTCCCTTAAACACTAATCTGGGAATTTACAAGTTTTAGTTTAAAACGCATAGGCTGACTTAGGCACTCACATTGTGACCAAAAGAGTTTTTTTTCAACGTAGGCCCATTGGTGTTGAATTTCTTGGATCCTATTCGTCAAAAAGTCAACAAAATAAGATATAGCATCATCATATGAACTTTTTGCATAAAAACCATTCAGCCCACCTTTGTGCCTATATATATATATATATATATATATATATATATATATATATATATATATATATATATATATATATATATATATGTATGTATGGGAGAAAAAAACTGCAGATTTATATGATTTGAAAACGAGGAATGTTTCGAAATCTCTCGATGAACGAACGGAACGTGGATTCTGCACAATGTTTCTAATGTCACGTGACGTAGTTTAAGAAACGAACGCTGATTCATTGATCAAACGGCCCATTTTTCTTGTCATAAACAACCAACTTTTCTTGTTATACAACTTCCATATTTTTATATATTTTTGCACTTTTTATACATCCATCGTTAACTTAACATCATTAATATAACCCCTCACAGCCCTGATGATGTTTCAGCAGAACCGAAACGCTATAGTGTCGACTTTGTTTCTCAATAAATCTCCCCTTTCTATTTGGATTACTTGTTGTCAATTTTTCTTTATATATATATATATATATATATATATATATATATATATATATATATATATACTTGGTTGGTTAATAGGTACTTGTGTTCTACCCTTTTCAGGTCATTTAACGCCGAATTAAATCTCAAACACTTCAGTTTAGTTTAAGTAACCGGCTCATTGGTCTAGTGGGTAGAGTGTTCTCCAATGGTCCTGGAGACCTGGGTTCAATCCCGAGTCGCATCATACCAGAGACTTTTAAAATAGTACTTGATACCTCCTTGCTTAACACTCAGCAATACAAGGTACGTATCAAGGGTAAAGTGGAGCAATCCAGGGAAAAGAGTAGCGCCCTCCACTACACCACGGTGTAGTAGCAATTGAAAAGGGAGCTTTCTGGTCGCCCTCGACTTCAGTCACAAACTTTATTTACTTACTTATAGTTTCTGTTTACAAACAGTTAAAATTAAAAACAGTTCAGTTAAATGTCGAAATAGCTCTATTTCAAACAGTTCAGTTTAGCATAAGTACATAGTTTCAATGTCTAAAACGCTTCTATTTCAAACAATTTAGTTTAGCATATATTTACCGTTTAATTCTTTTTAACCCATAGATAGGACTCTATCAGGTGCTACCACACCAGGACAGAGTGGAACTGGGAACGATGGCAATGAAGGGGACATCCGCATTCCCCAACGCTCCAGCATGACTGGAACCTCACCATCAGAATGTTTAGTGTCATATCTAGGACACTCGTTGGGGGTTCTTGGGTATGACACTGAAATTCAGAGATGCAATCGGTGTATCTTACAGCCCTTGCCGACTTGGCAATATATATATATATATATATATATACTTGGGTGGGTTAAAAGTTTTACAATATTTTGGTACGTTGGCGGCGTGCATATCTCGTGACTCAAGCCATTAAATCGTTGGTAGGTACCCGCTCTGGTTGATACTATCATGACAGTTGATGCGCTGACATGTTGTGTATTGCTTAACTCTGTGTGCAATTGGAAAACCACGCACATGAAAGTCCAACGTAGTTTAATTGGAGAATCTATACTTATAGTCTGAGATTAACCGAAAAGATATGTAACTAACAGAATCCATATTTTAAGGAGTGTTAAAATTTTTGCAATAATTTCGTTCGTGCTAGTTTGTAGAACATATATCATATAACTGAAGCAGTTCTACTCATAGTTGATTTACCAAGAATGGTAAAATCTGGTCTAGGAGCCGCGACACTTTTCGGATGAGCTGATAATAGAAGAAAAATTACTCTACGATGCTACATATTCTCTCAACAAAATTCCATATATATTTCGAGTTGGAATTTCTTATTATAAAATATCTTTATATCAGTATAATTTGTGTGGTCCAATCGGATGGGGCTGTTGAATACACCTACTGCATCTCTGCAGAGGCGTAAGACTCCGGCAATAAGTGTCCTAGATATGATACTAAACAATCTGATAGTGTGGCTCGAGTAATGCTAGAGCTTTGAGGAATGCAGAGTACCTCCTCTTTGCTATCGCTCCCAGGTCCACTCTGACCCGGAGTTGTTGCACGTGATAGGATCCTATCTATGCGTCAAATAGAACAAAACTGTGTACTTTTGCTAAACTGAATTATTTGAAATAGAACTGTTTTTGACATTTTAAACTGTGTACTTGTGTTAACTAAATTGTTTGAAACAGAACTTTTTTTACATTAAACTGGGTAACAAAAAGTATACTTATGCTAAACTGAATTGTTTGAAATAGAACTGTTTTTGACATTTTAAACTGTGTACTTGTGTTAACTAAATTGTTTGAAATAGTACCTTTTTTTTTAAATTAAACTGGGTAACAAAAGGTATACTTACTCTAAACTGAATTGTTTGAAATAGAACTGTTTATACGTACAAAAATGGATTTGGCTTTAAATAACCTAAAATTCTTGATATGCCATAAGACCATACCAAACCAAGTCAATGATTAGTGATTTTGAAGCGAGACGTTTTTTATGTCTGTTTTATAACTAATTTTAATGTAAGTAAATAGAAATTTTTTTTTTTAATTTAAGGCAAATATTTTAAAGGGTGAGTTAAAAGGGTTTGTAATATTTTTGTAGGTTGTGGTATATGGCACGTATATCACGTGACAATAGTTTTAAAGGGAGTGAGTGCACAAAAACATTGTTCTTTGCTTTATTCTTTGTATGATTTAAAACCACGTAGATGAATGTGTAGCGTCATCTAATTAATGTACTTATGCTTTACGAGTTCAAACAGGGTCATAACACCACAAGCACGACCAAAAAACATTTGTTGTGTGAAAGGTGAAGGTTCAGTTGATCAAAGTACAGTAACCAGATGGCTGAAGATATTTCGTTCGAGTTGTAAGAAGCTCCACGATCAGGTAAGGTCAGGTCAACCAAAAACAGTAGATTCCACTGCCATACTCCAAGCTATAGATAAAAACCCGGCACGAAGCAATTGGAGAGTATCAGGCAACCTCGCTTGAGTATATCATATAACCGAAGCAGTGGTAGGTAGCCACTGTGATTGGTAGTATCTTGGTAGCTAGTGCGCTTACAGTTTGTCCATTGCTTCACTCCTTGTTTGATTTGAAAGCTGCAAAGATGAACGTGCATCGTCGTATAATTCTGGAACTTAAGCTTTACAAGTTCTAACTGGGCTATCACACTGAAGAAGTAACCAAAATCATATGTTGTGTGAAAGATGAAGGCTCACATGATCGCAGTACAGCGAGCATGTGGCTTAAGGTATTTTGCTCGCACTGCAAGAAGCTCGATAATCAGGCAAAATCAGGTAGGCTTTAAACCGTGGATTCTGAGACTGCACAAAGCCATAGATCAGTATATCCCATTCCAGGTGATTGGGTCATATTTAAGAACGTGGTGTAATGCCTAAACCACTGAACTGCGAACTTGACATAAGCGAGTTCGAACTCAAGCCGTTCTATTTCATTCACTTTTGGACTAATACCCTTGACAAAGGTATAAACTACCTTTCCCGCTCAGTTATGTGTATCACTGCTGTTCTACAAGGATAGTTTTAGCATTAAAAATCCCATGAAAGTTAATATGCCATTAAACAAAGAATCCAGGTAAAACTTTCAAGAATTTGGCAAACGCCTCTGCAACTACCGGATTATGCCAAACGAATCGAAAATAATACTAAACTTTTGATTCAGTTGCGCAATAATTCTCTATTCTTAGGGACATTGAAAATTATATTATTTTTAAAAATAAAAGGACATAGTAAGGTCCATAACAGATGAGAAATACTAATGAAGGGAGAAAACGATTGAAAGACATAGAAATACATTGACTGTCGGTGGGTTTAAGAATATGTTGATTATATCTTCTGCAGTAAATGAGGGTTGCCTTGGATATGACACTGAAATGCATCTGATGATATGCCACCACTTCTGGAACACTGGGAAGTACAGCTTTATTGTCATTACTTCCATGTCCACTGAAGAGGTACTCGTGATGTAATGTTTATCATCATAGGAAATGGATACGGTGACACGAGTTCAAACACAGCACTTATAACCTTGGGAAACGTATGAATCCTCTTATTCTCCATCCAACTATGAGTAAATAATAGAGTAGACTGGGTTTTTCAGCCTTGCTTTGGTAACCAGTCTACGAGAAGGAAGACTCTGAATCCAAACCTGTTAAACACCCCTTAAAAACTGACCATGTGTCACATCCTGTCCGGGCGGAGGGGTTGGTAAATACATACTTTAAGATCTACCTCGACATGGAGTGGTATTGCCGGTTAGGATCGCCTCAATGGCTCAAATAGATCAATTTAAAAATCATTAGTATTCGATAATTAGTTGAAATAATATGATTATTAGTATTAGTACCGGCTCATTACCCAAGTGGGTAGAGTGTTCGCCAATGGTCCGGGAGATCTGGGTTCAATCCCCCGTCGGGTCATACCAAAGACTTTAAAAATGGTACTTTATACATCCTTGCTTAACACTCAGCAGTATAAGGTACGTATTAAGGGTAAAGTGGAGCAATCCAGGGAAAGGAGTAGCAACCTTCCCTACACCTCGGTGTAGTAGCTATTGATAAGGGAGCTTTCGGGTCGCCCTCGACTACGGTCGCCAACTTTACTTTATTGGTATTAGATAGGAATACTTGAAAACATTTAACTATTTGGTTTGGTTTCTTTGTTTAATGGCATATCAAACTTCGTGGGTTATTTAAACCAAAGCCATCTTTGTAGAAGAACAGTAGTGATGATATTTAGCCTATAGAGTTCATGCCTTTATCCAGGGAATTAGTACGAAATTGAATATGATCACGTTACTGGAGTTCGAACCCGCTTACATGAAGGTCACAATCCAACTCTTTTACCACTACGCCCCAGGGATTCCCCACAAAATAATTGTTAAAATGATTTGTATTAGATAGGAATACTATATATTATGTAACTGCAAATTATCAATATTAACAATGAAGTTACATAAGGCAATACTTCTTAACTGATGGTTTGATTTGTTTTACGGCACATCAACCCTTGCTTGTTATTTAATGCCAAATCTATTTTCATACATAAAAACCGTTCTATCTTTTAAAAAATCGGTGTAGCATAAGTATACAGTTCCAATGTCAAAACAGTTCTATTTCAAACAATTCAGTTTAGTATAAGTATTGTTTTTTGTTTACATACAGTTAAATGTCAAAAGAGTTCTATTTCAAACAATTCAGTGTACATAGTTTCGATGTCAAAAACAGTTCTTTTTTTAAACAATTCAGTTTATCATAAGTACACAGTTTAGTTCTATTTGACCCATAGATAGGACTCTATCAGGTTCTACCACTCAGGGCCAGAGTGGACCTGGGAGCGATGGCAATGAAGAGGACCTCCGCATTTACCAAAGCTCCAGCATTTTCTGGAGCCTCACCATCAGATTGTTTTAAGTCATATCAGGACACTCGTTGTAGGGGTGGTCCTACCCCTCTGCCTAGAAGTCGGTGTATTCTACAGCCCTAGCCGACTGGGAAATTTTTTTACTGAAGATTATTATTATTTAAATGAAACCATATATGTGTGCGCAAAAAAATGACACTTTTTAAATAGAAATAATCATGAAAAGTCATATAATCATTAGAAAGCAATACTTAAAACCATCCGAATGTGAGAAAAGTATTTGTATTATGTAACTTTCTTTCTTTCAAAAAAGATGAAGAAAGCTGTGGATAAGTTCGAATTTAATGTATAACGCAGGTTTCAAGAAATTAAACCAACTACTGAGTGTATTTAATGGTGTGCAAACGATTCAACTCGATTAAGAAAGTTACAACAAACGAATCACTTAAAACCTGTATCTTAAAAAAAAAGGTTTGGCATTGAATCCCAAGGGGTTAATATGCTACTAAACACCAATCTATCAATTAAGTCTCTCTTTCTTTCTCTTACTCCCACGCACAAACATATACATACATACGTATTCATATATGCATGTGTTTGTGACTATGTTTTTTTAAAAACAGATCTATTTGACCAAGAGATGAGACCCTGACAAGAACTACCATTTCGGGTCAGTGATGAACTGTTAACGAAATGATCGAAGTGATCACTTGATAACTTTCGGAACCCCACAACTGGAGCCTCATTAGCGTCTTATTGTCATACCCAAGAAAACCCTATTTTAGGGTGAGATAAGGTCTCCCCTTTCTATAAAGGATCAACTCACCATACCCAAGGCCCAGTCATATATATTACGCGTATTAATGTGTGCATTTAGAGCTAACATTTGATAGGTGGCATGTTAGTCTTCGGGATATAGTTGTGATCGTGTGACTGATATGACAATCAGATATTCTGTTTTCTATTATTGATATTGGATATGTACTATACCAAATGGATACGAGAATTCATCTAGTTTAAATTGGTTCTTTGATTCTTGTTTTATTGATATACAAAACTTCTTGGGTTATATAATACCAAATCCATCATTGTAAAAGAACAGTAGTGGTACTGTATTATCATAGATGGTGGGATGAAGAAGTTAAAACCTTTCCCCAAAGAAATTTGGTTGAAAGGGAACGTAAGAGTACAACTGAAATTCGAACTTGCTAACTACGATCTCACAGTTCAGTACGTTTGCCACTGCTCCTCCTGGAAATCCCTCGAAACTTGTTTAAAAAGATATATACATTTAATATAATACACTTGGTGGTTTTTTCAACATTTAGTGATGGGGTCACGATTTGAGAATACCGCACGAAACTGATAGTTATGCGAGCCAATTGTTGTATATGGAACACTATCCTGTTTTCCAACGGTTTTAACAGAATGTTAATATTTTAACTCGCACAAACACATGCACACACATACATATATATATATATGTATATAAATTTTAAAAAAAATTATCATTCATCATATGAAAGCATGTGTGATAACTTGTCCTCATCAGCCACCGGGGGTGTCCTCGTGGCGAAATCGTAGCACGCGAGTTCGAACTCCAGTCGCGCTATTACGTTCACTTTCAGAAAAAATACCCTTGGGAAAGGTATGAACCCCCGTTATCCTCCCAGCTATGGGTTAAATAGCACCACCACTGTTCTTCTAGGAGAAAGTCTTTGGCATTAAATAACCCACGAAGGTTGATATGCCATTAAACAAAGAAACCAAACCAAACATCATCAGCCACCGACCAGGGTGATAACTCGTACACACACACACACACGTGTGTATATATGTATATATAAACACGTCTTACTTAATTTCAATATCAATGTCTTTAGACCCCATGTTTTATTAGCTCACTATGGTTTTGAATAGGTAAACACTTTATTCTTCATTTAAACATCAATATTCTAAGAGACAATGCATTAATAAAATCCACAATCCTCTTAAACAGAAAAACAGTGTCAAAAATCAATATTTTAAAAGACAAAGTCCACAATCAATATAAACAGGTAAACACTTAGTATTTAGTTGCAATATCCGTGTTAGTAATTGACAAGTTGTATTTCTTTTTCTGAGGTAAAACCATGTTTGGTCTTCGCGCCGGATCTCGTTTATTACGTAATTAACTGTTTCATCTCTCTTCCTCTTGAATTGACGAGTCGTCTAGACGGCATTCCGTGTCCATAAAATGGATGTTAGTTTTTGCAGGAGGATCAACACTAGTGTGTCCCTATGTAGAGTTCCATAAGAGAACATTGCTATTGTGTTCGTCCTAACTTCTCCAACATTGCCTAGCGTGTCTTATTTGTCTTATTTGAATTGTTTGTGAGATAGGAGGTAAGTGACCGTATAAATGTTCTTTTATAGGAAGGTGTTTCCAGGAATTGTTCAAAACAGCTCATAGCATCCATGTGTGGTTCCGATCTAGCTTTTCTCTAAAATTTTCGTTAAAATCCAAGTGGTGTAACTATACAATATTACTGACACGCCCACAGCTTGGATGAATTCTCTTTTTTTTTTTAACAAAGAGACCAGTTTTCTTAGTGGATAATTATTGATTATGATTTTTAAGGAATATCGTTTTTTTTTATAACTATTAACCTAAATTGTATATTGTTATCTTTTATCATTATTTTTATTTGAAAATGTCTTTGTTCTAGCTAAACTTATATTTAATAGTAGATTATGGTCCTTTTAATTAACTATTAATAATAATAAGTATTATTATTTTATTACCCACACTTATTAGTCACTTCTAAGTGTTATTAGTAATTGGGTATATGGCATTTTAAGTACAAACACGCTATTAATTTCCAAGAGCACTATACATCTTACTGGAAAAAAACACAGAATTCATATAGAGAATAAAGCGAGTTAATTTAGCGACGTAATTCACACGAGGTTATGCGCGTAGTTAAAGAACAGACTTGTCAGTAAAAGAAACTCACAGGAAAGAAATTAATGTTCTTTATATTTACATAAGAATTGTTTGGTATGGCTTTAGTGTAAATACATAGGTGAAAGGAACAGGAACTTTGTGCTGTTGCAACGTTTGTGTTTAAAAACCGCAATGGCTTTTACACGAATGTAGAGGGTGTAGAAGCAAAATTAGGAATATTCTAGTGTAATAATAAACAACTCTATTATAAAACAAGATTAATCTTAATTTAAAAAGATAAACAACAAAATAAGCAAATAGACAGAAAACAGTAAATTTGCGCGTATGACCGCCATCTTATTTTATTTTTTATATCAACACGCCTTCGAAACGATTTTCATACCTTCAGAATAAATTCTTCAGACATTTTATTCCAATCCTCCTCAATTGCAGTCTTAAGTGGACCAATATTTTGATGGGAAATTAGAATCTTTTGTTTTCTAAAATACCCCATAAAGCGTAATCAAGATTTGGGTTTGATGGAAGCCATAAAGAAACTCCAATTATTTCGGAAAATTTTTCTAGCTTGGTTTTGGCGTTAAGCAAATCATAGATTCTTTGTCGCCTCCATTTTGCTCACTCAAATTGGCCCAATGAGTAGAGAGTTCGCCAATGGTCCGGGAGACCTGGGTTCAATCACAGGTCGAGTCATTCCAAAGACTCAAAAATGGTACTTGATGCAGCCTTCTGAGCATTGTAAGGTATGGATCAAGAGTAAGTTTAGCTATTCAGAGAAATCAGTAGCTCTCTTCCTTACACGTTGGTGTAGTAGCTATTGAAAAGGAAACCTTCGGGCCTCTCTCGACGACGGTCGCCACTTAACTTTTATATTGAGCTTAATTTTAGTTAAAAAAGTGCTTGAATAATTGACCTAACCATGAAATTTTAGGTTTGTAGCGGTTTTTTTTTCTTTAAAAATTGGACTAATCAGACTAAAAAAAACGTATTTAAATTATTCCATGTTTTGCTTCTGCTCTCTGTAGACAGTGACCTCTGACTTTTTTTTATCGCTGATCTCTAAATCTTTTCGGCCCAAACTCTCTAAAAGTGATGGCCTGGGTAATGCAGTAAACTTAGTTATATACCACCCACCCGTGAGGATGGCATATTGTGATCGTCTCAGCCCGCAGCAGTGGTCAGCCAGTATATCATGGTGAGCCTTCAGTTCATGAAATATGAAAAGTGTGGACCTTTATTACTTTTTCTTCAAGGTCCACTGTAATCCAGGGTTGTGTTGTCTGTTAAGGTCCCATTTATGGGTCAAATAAATCTGTTTGAAAATTGATAATATTTGATAGGAATACTTAATACCATAATTATTTGCATTCAGAAAATTTACTTAATGCTTTAATGTTCTTGTTGTATAAATATTATATACCATTGAGCACAAGGCCTTAGGGTTTAATGGAGAGAGGGAAGGTGAGTAGTTTTCATGTGACTTATGATCTTAAACTAACATTAACAAAATAAACACATTGATCCAAACAATCTGACAATATTTCCTTTCATCCGTAATCGTTCACAACGCAGTCACCAAAATGGTTTACTAAGGATTATTATCAGTTACTAGAAATCTTATAACAATGCCCAAACGAATGATTATTGATAAGTAAAAATAATTACTTGAAACCATATAATTGATAGTATCAGACAAGAATACTTGAATCTATATAATTGTAAATTATTTGTATTAAGAATAGTCACTTGAATCGATGATTATTTACCAAAGGTGGAGTCTAGAAGACCCTGCTGGAAGTGATGGATGATAGGGACGACTGGCGTGAGAGAATCAGGGAAATAGCAGCACGATTTGATGATGATTATTAATTACTTGAAACCATATAACGGTGTGCAAACAAACGATAATTAATAAAAAAGAAATATTTACTTGAAACCATCAACTTGTTTATAAATTATTCTTATAAGATACAAATAACTGATGCATATAGTTGTGTGTATATTCTTTGTATTAGACAGGGATACTTGATACCATATAAATACATATAAAAAAGGTGCCCGTGGTGTAATGGTTATCGCCGCAGGATGTGGACTCGGCGACACGAGTTCAAATCCTGTACGAGACTGATTGCATTTCACATAGCACTAATACCCTTGGGAAAGGTATGAATCCAAATATTCTCCCTCCATCTATGGGTAAATAGTAGGACAGACTAGGTTCTTCAGCCTTAGTGAGGCGACTAGTCTAGGAGAAGGAAAACTCTAAATTCAAACCTGTTAAACTCCGCTTAAAAATTGACCTTGTGTCATATCCTGCCCGAGCGGAGGGGTTGGTAAATAGGATAAATACATATAAAAAACAACAGAAAAATGAAAATATGAATGAAATTCCCTAACTTCTAAACTTTAAATAACGTTAGGTGGGTTTACATGCCATTAAACTAACGTTAAATAAATCAAACTGCTTCTTCTCAAGATCAAATAAAATGAGGGTGTTTCTTAAAAGAATTTCTGTCTGAATTAATCATGATTAATGCAGATAAATATTTTAACAGTCCTCAGATTTTTAAGTCCCTCTTCGTTTAACTATACATTGGTATTTCCATTTTAACTCATTCTTTGGTATCTAATAATTCAGAAAGCAAACGGAATGAGTGAACCAGGTTCAAATCCTGAATGATCTGGTTTGGTTTGGTTTGATGGCATATCAACCCTTTTAAGTTATTTAATGCCATAATCCTCTTTATACGTGTATATTTAGTATGTATGATCTGTAAGTGAATAGTCTCGAGGTATCATTTTAAATAAGCAAGAGCTCATTTGTTGGCACACAGTGGAATGGTTTCAAGAATTCTACACAACACCAAGAGTTTTATTTATTCACAGTAAAAATTGTGGGTATTTATGGCATATCAACCCTTGTAGGTAATTAATGCCAAATCCCGTTAATAGATATTCATCTATTGCATAAATATAAGATACGTTATGTTATCTTATTTAATGGAATATCAAACCTTGGTGGTTATTTAGTGCCGGATTTTATTCATACATACTTTTTAAATAGATGGTTTGTAGGTAACTTTCATGAAAAAGATTGAGCTCATCTGTTTGCACACTGTTAAATGGTTTCAATATTTTAGTCATTCATTATATCTCCTAGATTAACGTTGGCAACGATGCAGTCAATGTAGTTATCTATACATCCTGTGCTATAGGATCTATGAAGGGATTTTATCGATCCCTGAACATTGCATGGTTTATTCATTTTGATAGGTGACTGTTTTTGATGTTGAGTGGTCTGCATTGAATTTGACTGAAAGCAGTTTAAATGAACTTCTTGGTCGTTCATTGTTTATAAGCATTTTTCCTGGCTGGTCAATGGGAGCAGGTAATCTTTGAGTGATTTTTGCTTTTTGGGAGATATGTTTTTAGTATGTATTTACCGGTTTTGTTGGATGGATTAGACACCTATGAAAGAGCTGTTTTTTTAGAAGATATTTTATTTTTAGGAGTAGTGGTTCATGTTTGATGTTCTCTGTATTTTTCCTATCTAATAGGATTTTTCATTGAGACTTTCTTTCGTTGAGTTTGTATTGGCTGAAATTTGGCCTAGTGAAGTTTTTTCATGTGCTCCTTAAACTTTCGCCAACCATTTGGTTCCAATTGGATCAGCTTCTCCGCCAGAGCTCTATATTTGTTGTCTCGATTGATTGGATCACCCCTCCGTTCAAAAGAAGTGCAAATGTTTTCCGTCATATAGGACCCTATTATTTTCCTTGCTTCTATTAAAGTTATATTCCTCTTGTGCTTTACTTTTATTGTTTACTTTTCTTTTTTTATAATTTTTCAAAATCTCTTGAATAAGCCGGGTGGTCTTGTCAGCAGTTTGTAAATCTGATTTCCTTTTAGCAATCCTCCTCCGTATGGTCTGGGTCCTATTTCCTGTACTTGGCACATGTATGTCGTCTTCTGCAAGCGCCCTGTGGTGTCCATATTTTTGGCATATGAAGCACCTCAGAAGCGCTAGAAAAAATTGTTCAACTCTCTTAAGACAATAACCGATTGTCGCTTACTTGGGAATATGGGGCTGATTAAATATCAGGGCGTAGGTTTTGGTCTTGATTTGCTCTCCATCCTTTCTCGTGGTAATTCTTCAGAGGATTGTCACACCCTGTTTTCATGGGCTGCAGTCATCTCCTCTACTTTAGTCAATGCTAACTCACTTCCGATAAGTCCTTTAGAAGTGATCAATTTCTCTTGGGGATATACTTTGCATTTGGTCGTGTGGAAGCTTTTCATTTTGAGGATGTTTTCAGTTAAGGAAGTCAGCTGCCTTATTCTCTGAGTTTGATTTGGATAAATTTATTTTAGTTTTTATGTTAGAAGACACAATGACTTTTTTTTTTGCTCCTGTGCTTCACCCCTGAGTTCAACTTACGTTGGGAATATACCAAGGGGGAAACCCATTTAACTTCGTTTAGACGGGGGTACATTACTATTCGAGCTGGCAATAGGTTTTAGAGCACTTGCAAATTTCAGGTTTTTAGTAAACGTTACCGTATAATTTAGCAGTGGTCGAATTCCTATTCTCTCAATTCAATTGACTCTCTACTACCGCCCGCAAGTACCTAAAAGATTAAAGTTGGAAGCTTGCTACTGATGCGGATTGAAAAATACGGTAATGAAAAAAATAACGTGCTGCTGCTTGGCATGACTAGCCGATTGATCCCATTGGGCCTGGTCGACCTCCCGTCCAGCCATTAAAGTCCCAGGTGGTGTGTTGCAAGTTACTTGATCACTCGGTTGCCGGGTCAACTACTGCTCAACCACTAAGATCCTGTCTTTAAACATCACGGGCCATCACTCACGGCGAACAAGGGGCCTCGTTGTGGGTAGATGGTCACATCTCTCTGCAGAGGTGCAGTCGGCGTATTCTACAACTTAAGCCGATCGGGAAAAATCCTAGATGAACTTATTTGCATTTCACACAGTACGAGCGGACTTGGGAAAGGTATGAATTCTTCTCTTATTTACTCAGCCAAAGATAAATAGTAGGGTAGATTACTATTTATCCATAGCATGCAGAGTACCTCTTTATTGGCATCGTACTGAAGTGGTAACACTTGATAGGGCCCTACTTTGGGTCAAATAGAATTGGTTGACATTTAAACTGAGTCCAAACAAATGCCTTATGCTATACTGAATTGCTTGAAATAGAACTGTTTGATCATTAAACAGTGCGTAAAAAATGACAGACGTTTAATTGAATTGTTAGTGTTAAACATGAAAACATTAAACTGTGTGCAAACAAATATTTTATCGTAAATAGAATTATTAGTATTAAATAGAAATAAGTAAAAGCAAAGTTGTCTCCCTTTAGTCGAAGGTGACAAGAAGGCTCCCTTTTCAATACCTACTACACCGAGGTGTTGGGGCGGGCGCTACTCCTTTCCTTTGATTGCTCCACTTTACCCGTAATACGTATCTTATATTGCTGAGTGTTAAGCAAGGAAGTATCGTGCGCCATTTTTAAAGTCTTTGGTTTGACGCGACCTGGGATTGAACCCAGATCTTCCCGACCATTGGCGAACACTCTACGTGCAAGGCCAATGAACCAGGAGTCATACCAAATACTAAAAAAAAAGGTACTTGATGCCTCCTTTCTTAACACTCAGCATTATAAGGTAGGGATCAAGGATAAAATGAAGTAATCCAGGGAAAGGAGTAGTGCCGTCGCTTACACCTCGGTGTAGTAGCTATTGAAAAGGGAGCCGTCAGGTCACCCTCGATAACGGTCGTCATTTTTTACAGAAATGACTAAAACCATTTAACTATTTGCAAAAAATGAGCTTGGGTTCGTTTAGAAATATCAACAAAATCTGTTTAGAAATAATATATTTGATATATATATATAAAAAGGATTTGGCATTAATTAACCTACAATGGTTGATATGCCATAAAAGCGAATAAACCCAAATAGTTTGGTAACTTATTTGTTTAATTTTTCAAGGTTTGTTTTGGTTTCTTTGATTAATGGCATATCAACCCCTGTTGGTTATTTAATGCCAAAACCATTCTCCTAAAAGAACAGTAGTAATGCTATTTAACCCATAGCTAGGAAGATAAGTAGGTTCATGCCTTTGCACGTGTATTTGTCTGAAAGTGAACGTAATAGAGCGACTGGAGTACGAACTCGCTGACTATAACTCCGCAGGCCATCGTTTTAACCATTACACCACGAAAACACTCCCCTTAATTTTTTAAGTTACAACAAAAGCAGCCAAGTATTCAAAATAGAGGTCATCGTATTCCACCGTCTGAAACCATCTTTCAACCAGTTCTTTTATCCCACGCTGATATCAATTCTTATTCATAGAGGTGATGAACTTCTTCACTGAGGCTTCTATCTCCTCTTGATTATTGAAGCGTCGCGAGCGCATCAAGTTAGCTATGGATCAGAACAAGTAATAATCCGAGGGAGTTAGATCCAGTTTATTGGCTGGGTGTGCCATCAGTTTGATTCACACATGTTTTTTTACTTTCTTCCGGGTCGTTAAAACCTTCTGTGGTATTGCATTGTCTTACCGCAGAAGAGCTGGTTATCTATTAATCAATGCCTGGTATTTTGTAGCACTGTGACATGTACATGTCATTACTTTTGTGGAGCATTACCCGCTTGCTGAGGAAGCACACATCGCATTCTAAGCCTTGATGGCAGTAAAAATTGATATCAAGAATATTTCTATTGATTCCATACAATATGGCAAAACATCTGAGGGATAAAAACTTCCCGTGGCGTAGTCTAACAGTGTAAGCAAGTTCGAACACCAGTCGCATTATAACGTTCAGTTTCGGATTTATATCCTTGGAAAAGGCATGAACCTCCTTATCCCCGAATTATGGGTTCAACAATACCTTTACTGTTCACCTACAAGGATAACTTTGGCATCAAATAAACCCATGATTGTTTATATACCATTAAAAAAAGAAACCAAATGAAAACTTTTTACACATCTTAGTATTTACACACGGCCAAGAGAATTAGCACAAACAGAAATTGAAACAGCTTCATCTAGGATTTGAAATTGAGTCGTTGATAATATAAAGGAAAGTAATATAGCTGGGTAACAGCGAAGAAAAACTGGGGATTCTCTGTTGAAATTCAGATCAGCAGGACGTAGGTATTTCTCGTTAGCTTCACAAAATGCCGCCTGCTCAAATTCAAAGGGTTAATTAGATATAGATCATTTTTGTTTATCTTTTTTTCTTTAAAGATATACGTTAACTACAGTATTTATTTTATCAGTAAAAATAAACTTCCTTATGTGAAGTGACTCTTATCCATGTGGATGCAGGAATTCCCCGTAGGATAGTGGCTAGCTAACATGATGGGCTCTGACATCATCGCGAGTTCAAACTCCACACTATTACGTTCACTTTCGTTCTATTACTATTGGAAAAATTATGAACCCTCTTCCATCAACTTCAGTGGGTTGATCAGCGCAACTGTTCTTCGACATGTATGGCTTTGGATTAAATAACCCACGAAGGTTGATATGCTATTAAACAAGGAAACAAAACCAATTTGGTAGGACATAGTCTCATCCAAGATTTGAATTATTGATATATTTTTTCTTTCGATAAACCTGAGACATAATATTTAACATTGACGCTAATGAGTTGACTTTTACTTCATAGTTCTGCTAAAAGCTAACGGTACCTTGAAGGCATGCTGACTTCTAAACACATTCTTATTGCGCCAGCCGTGAACTTCTGGCCATGACATACAAAACAAATATACAACGGTGACTATAAAAACAGATTTTGTGTGCGCATGCGTCAACATGCGTTTGGAGAGTATGTGCTTGCGTCCATGTTCATGTGTGTGCGCAGGTGACAAAGTGTTTTCGCGTGTTCGGTTGTATGTGGCAGAGATCAAGTGTGTATGATCGCTTATTTAGTTAGCGAAGAGTAAAAGATAACAAAAACGTGACTAGCCATGAGGATATATAAGTGGCACGTGGTGCAATAGTCTTAAGTACACACAAATACCCACAAAAATAAAATTCCGAAAGCTGCTCTGTGTATTTAAGAGGTCTTAAACGATGATAAAAGAAAAGAACGTCAAAGAAAGCGGAAGAAAGTAAAACAGTGTCAAATATAAACATTTTTTCTGTCTTAGTTTCAAGCCTACCACTTAACGTTCGTTTTTAATAAAGCTGATGAGGATTTTCAATTAAAATATCACTTAGGAAACTTTACTTCTAGGAGACAAAAATGACAACCATATGAAAGACCTATCAAAATAAGCTACAAAAAAGTATTGATTTACAAGAACACGAATGAACAAATCTTTATTATTATAAAGAATGAAATTTTAACCGTCGAGATGATCGCTATTGGGTTTAAGCGGACATTCTTTTTCTGATTTTTATTCAGACAATTCACTAAGCGGTGCTTAGTCTGTCAATCGGGTCCTATGTTGATTACATGACCTGCTGTTCACTCATCTAGTAAATGAATTGGCTCGTCATTGCTTAACTTAAATGATCTTGCAGAAGCACTCCCTTTAAGCTTGACATGACAAAAAGTCTTCAAAACTATGCATGGATTAGATTTGGCGCAATACCATAAGTGTCAGGTACTTCGTAAGGATCGAACTCACTATCCTGTTGTAACTGGTCTGCAAGACTATTTCTTTAACAATCTCATCACGATTTGATGTACATTTTTTTTTTGTATTTAGATAAAGCATTTAAATTTTAGATTTTGACCCGTATTTTCTTTCATTTTTAATATTACTTTTTCTTATTGCAAACTCACACAGAACGTTCACGTACGAAAATGAGAACAAAATTAATAAAAGATAATATTAATATTTCAGGCGTAAAAGTATTTTGAACCTGAGTAAAAAGAACAATTCAGAACTTATACTAAGTACTAGTTGAAGTATGTATTCATCCAACCCTCTTTCACGAGCAGGACGTGCTATAAGGTTAATTTATATACTGAGTACAGTTCATTTCAATTCAGAATACTTCTTCTTGATCAGTTGACGTACCAAGGCTAAAGAGCCAAGTCTATTCAACAATTTACTTATAGCTAGTGTGAAGAAGAGGTAGATTTATTTATGAGTAAAATCTAAACAGCCTCGTCTATGAATTGAACTCGCTTCGCTCCGTTTATTTCATACAATGTTAACTTACGTGACCAGGACCTATTTGAAATAAGTAAAAATATCCAATGTATTAAAAGAACAAACCTTTGTTAATTCGCACGAACTTTACGCTTGGAGAATGATCCTATTGGTCGAAACTAGGTTAGTAAAAACCAAGCAAATTTGGGGTTTTATGCAAAACTTTATTAGGCATCATGGCCAAAGTAAGTATGTTTTCCTTAAGTAACTTTAAATCAGTTGAATTTTAACGTGGCTACATAAAAGTTACGCGTCCAGTCTTTTTTAAAAAATCCATGAAAAATGAAATAATAGTCACCTTTAGATATATTAATGTTTAAAGTAGGTTTTTTTTTGGAAATTTTTTTTTTACTTGGTCCCCTACTGCCATTTCATTTTACGAAATCTAAACAAAATATATTGTAGACATACGATTTTTACATTTTTCTATAAAGAAAAGTGTCCGAATAATTATAATAGGAAATTTTTAGAAATTTTAAAATTTACAATCTTTTTTTAATGGTCTAGATTTCTGAGATAAAAAGTGCTAAAAAATGCCGTAATATTATGCTTGGAAAATTATTACTTGATTTTTAATTCAAGATATTATATATTTTGTTTAATTGCAAAGAAAAGATTAACAAAGAAATTAATTTTTAAGAGATTTTAATTCTTTCAATTGATTAAATAATTATGACTTTTTAAAATTTAAAAATCTATTTTTATAGTATATAAATGGATAGTTGGTGGGGTTTTTTGGAGGGGATTCAGGTTTAAATAATTTGATAGTATAAAAACGTTTTGCGAAATTTGAGTAATTTACATGAGTCTTAGCTCCCCTGCATTAATGTGACACCAGTTTCTACCGAACTTTATGCCGTCTTAGTCTTTTATTTGGAAAAAATGCTATAAGCATAAAGTAACAAAACAAAATAAATAACAAAGCATTGAAAGTTATAAAACAAACGGTGAAACATTCACTTCATCATAAATTTTACATTATGAATCATACAGGTCAATTTATAAGCAAAGTACTGTTGATCTTGACTCGTTTTTGTACCAAGGCCAGAGCCCCTAGTATAACATAGTATTTAACAATAGCTGTGTGTAGGATTGAAAGGTTCATGCCTTTGTAAAAAGCATCAGCACAAAGTAAAAATGAAAACAAGCTCGCCTAGGACTTGAAATCGGCTCATCATGTCCATTTACTAAAACGTTAACGATTACGCCACTGAGCCTGTACAACTTCTCGACACTAGTGTTTCAGCAAATAGAAAAAGACGCACGTGTGTCGTAATTTCCCCAAAATCGTTTCCCTAATTTGTCGTCCAAAATCCACTGTGTTGGTAGTAGCAGTTCAATAGTCGAAGAAGACAGTCAATATCTTCTCTAGTCTGGATCAAATTTGTCTGTTTGGAATTTTACAATAGACAGGATTTACTCTCAAACAAACCCATGACTGACTCGCAAGTGAGCGTTTGATATTGATTAACGTCAATTTTACATGTAGATGCAGCCGTGGAATTCGCACACGGGGAACAAAATAACAGGAAATGCACCTGGTACCTAATCTAAACAGAATTCTGGTGTTACCGGCGGAAATGCCAGTAAATTGCGTGGATGTCTCACTAGAAGGAAGCGTCATCACGTGCGTTATATAGATGGCAGGCTGAAGAACTAGAGTGGACGTCCGAGATATTATATGACCTGAAACATTTCGACCGAACCAGAGAGAAGAGGAAAGCGATTCACTGTGTGTGCATTGCTCAGCCAGCTTTGACTTCCTCTTACTCGACCCTCTCATCCCTTCATTTTTTGGCAATCAAAGAAAAAAATATAAGCCGATTATACTATTATAAATCAGTATTGTGTTTCTCTGCTATAAAACATTAGCAATTCAAAGGCATAGGTGGCTGTCCTTGTGGTGTAATGGTTAACGCGATGGACTGCAGAATCGTAGTAAGTGAGTTCGAACTCTAATCGCTGTATTATGTTTACCTTTGGACAAATACCCTTGGGAAAGATATAAACCGCCTTATCCCACCCCCAAGCTATGGGTTAAATACTTATATTACAGTTTTGGTAGAAGAATAGCTTGGCATTAAATAACCTACAAGGTTTGATATACCATTATACCAATATCAAAAGAATACTAAAAACATTTATGTACACTATCCACATACAAAATCTTGTTCATGCAAAAAAATTCCGGGCCGTTGGCCTAATGAGTATAGTGTTCGTCATGATCCAAAAGACTAGCGTTCAATCCCGGATCGAGTCATACGAAACATTTTCTTAACCCTCAGCAATATAAGGTGAGGATCAAGGGTAAAGTGGAGCAATCCAGGGAATGGAATCGTGCTCTGCTCTACAACTCGGTCTGGTAGCTATTGGAAGGGGAACCTTCGGGCCACCCTAGACTAAGGTCGCCAACTTTACTTACTTATTTAAAAAATGCATTTTTTTTTACTGCTTGCTTGGTTTAGTTATAATCTAATTCAGCATTTGCCTTTTTATCACAGAACATGGAAGCCTCACCATCAGATGGTTTAATGTCATATGGAAGAATGTCATATCCAAGAAACTCATTGGGGAAAGGTGTTACTCCTCGGCAAATATGCAGTCAGTGTAGTTGTTCTGGGTTACAACAATATGAACACATACGAGGTGCATACGATAAGTTTCCAGACTTTATTCGTATGGGCATTTAAAATTGTCGTAGATTCTTGAAAATTTAGTATCTTATTGCTATACATCTTATGAAATGACTGACCAATGTTTATGATTTCAGGTTTAAAGGAACAGCTACAGCAGCAATTGGAATAGACCCTACTAAAACCTGATTGTCACAGCTGGTGAATTTCAAAAATGCAGTCTGACACTTTAGAAGAACGATATGCAATAAATTATGTTTTAAATTCGGAAAAAATGATGCCAGAGAAACGTATGGAATGCTTCAGACTGCTTTTGGAGCATTTTGCATGAATCGAGCATCAGTTTTTGAGTGGCATAAGAGATTCAAGGAAGGCAGGGATTCTTTGAGGAATGATGAGAGGTGTGGGAAGTCAATAGATCATAGTTGATTGGCCAAAGGGTTAGGGTTACTATGTTGAGGTTTTAAGGGAGTTCAGGAAGAGATTCCGTCGGAAGAGGCCAGCACTCTTCAAATCGGGTCCACCAGGACAATACACCAGTCCACAACTCCATCCTTCTCAAAGACTATTTGACCATGATGGGTATCAAGACAGTTCCTCACCCTCCCTATAGTCCAGACCTTGCTCTCTGTGAATTTTGCTTATTCCCAAAACGCAGAGGGTGTCGGTATGAGATAATTGAGGAGATGAAAGAGGCTGTGACGAAGGTCATTGACACGCTCACACAAGAGGACTTCTATGGGGCCTTTCAGAAGTCGTTGAAACGGTACAACACGTGCATTGCAGTCGGAGGAGATTACTTGGAAGGGGACGAGAGTTTCATTTGTGTACTATCAATAAAAGCACCCATTCTAAAAAAATCTGGAAACTTATCGTATGCACCTCGTATTAGCGGTTTGGTTGGTTTCTTTGTTTAATGGCATATCAACCTCTGTGGGTTATTTAATGCTAAATCCATTTTCCAAGAAGAATAGTAGTGCTACTATTTAACCCATAGCTGGGAGGATAAGGGGGTTCATACCTTTCCCAAGGATATTTGCCCGAAAGTGAATGTAATAGCACGACTGGAGTACGAACTCGCGTACTACGATTCCGCAGTCGACCGCTTTAACCATTACACCACGAGGGCAACACTCCGTATTAGCGGACCAAGAACAGAATAAACGATGTGTTTAGAAGGTTTCAACTGAGTTTTTCATAACCAATTCTCCTTTAGAGATATGATATGATATTTTGGGTGTATTGTTATTATTGCTATATCAAACAGAATTAAATTTTTTCTTATTACTGTACTCTCCATTTAAAATTAACCTGTTTTACAGCAAAATGAACAACTATAGCATCAAAGGGGACCGTGGTGTAATGGTTATCGTCGTAGGAAATGGACACAGCAACACGAGTTCAAATCCTGGGCCAGACTGATTGCATTTCACATAGCACTTGGGAAAGGTATGAATCCAGCTCCAGCTATGGGTAAATAGTAGGGCAGACTGGTTTCTTCAGCCTTGGTGAGGCAACTAGTCTAGGCGAAGGAAAACTCTAAATTCAAGCCTGTTGAACTCCGCTTAAAAATTGACCTTGTGTCATATCCTGCCCGAGCGGAGGGGTTGGGTAAATAGGATCAAAGGGGACCGACAGAATAAAGAATTAGTTTCAAATGTTTTGTCTGGGTTTTGGTTACCCAATGGTTTTTTTACTTGTTTAAAGCAGCTGGTGGGTTTAGCCAAGACCAAGGTAAAAATGTTACCATCCTATACAGACAAAATATTCTTAACAGGAAGCTAAAAAGTATTTCCCCTGTAACTTAACACGATCACTCCTGGAAAGGGGAGATTACTCGTAGCCGGTAGTTAAGATATATTTCTCCAGAATTTATCTAAATAATACACGGCAGTAGGAAAATTCTTTCTAAACGGAAGTTGTGATGTATTTATCTGCAATTTATCTTGATAATACCAGAAGACGGAAGATTATTTGTAAACGGAAGGTTAGTTGTGTTTCTCAACAATTTATCTCGATAATACTCTGTAGGAGGAGTAATGTCGTCACCGGAAGTTGAAATGTATTTCTCAACCATTTATCTTGATAATTTTTTACTGTCTCAAACCAAAAGCATTCTAATTCGATGAACCATGACTTTGTCCTCGAATAGGAGGAAGAGTTTGTTGTAGGGATGTCGTATCTTCTTTCGCAATTACAACAGGAAATCCTTAGAAAAAAAAAGACATCTGTAAAAGAGAGAGAGAAAGAGAGATAGATATATAGATAGATAGATAGAGAGAAAGAGATATATAGATAGAGAGAGAGAGATAGTGTGCCAAAAATCATCTGTTTTTTCGCTCTTTTTTCGGCCCATTCAAAGTAGATTATTTGATATTCTCTTTTTTTTAAACATTTTCTTGTTATCTCGTCTGTTGTTATCGTTTAGAATTTTTCCCTCTTCTTACATCAATGATCTTCTCATTTCTCACTGAAAGTGGAGGGCTCCGGGGGACCGGGGTTCAATCCCAGGTCTACTCATACCAAAGACTCAAAAGATGGTACTTGGTGCCTCCTTGCTTAACACTCAGTATTATAAGGTACAAATCAAGGGTAAAGTGGAGAAATCCAGGGAAAGGAATAGTGCCCTCCACTGCACCTCCGTGTAGTAGCTATTGAAAAGGAAGCTTTCGGGTCACCTTCGACTACTGTCGCCAACTTTATTTACTTATATATAAGTATGTGTGTGTGTGTGTGTGTGTGTGCGCGCGCGGGCATGATTATAGTTTAACGCTGAAAGCGTTTTAAATCCGTGAAATATTTAAAGTGCCCAATGTACGAAAATAGAGAACAATGTTCGAATATCTTCCAAGTGAGCTAGTATTCAGAAGTGTTAAATATTAACTCACCTGAGAAATGACAGCGTGAAACTCTGAGTCATGTAATTTTATCCTGTTTTATTATTGTCCTATTTCATACACGAGAAATATCATAAATATATATATATATTACACACACACACACACACACACGTACACACACACGCACAAACACACACACTCATATACGAGGTGTATACGATAGGTTTCCAGACTTTTTGTACAGGTATTTAAAATTGTCGTAGACTCCTGAACATTCACTATGTTATTGCTATACATCTTATGAGAGTACAGACTAATTTTTAGGATTTCAGGTTCAAAGGAACAGGTACAGCAGCAATTGGAATACACCCTACTAAAACCTGATTGTCACAGCTGGTGAATTTCAAAAATCAAATCTGACACTTTAGAAGATCGATATGCAATAAAATTATGTTTTGAACTTGGAAAAATGCCACAGAAACGTATGGAATTCTTCAGACTGCTTTTCGACTATCTTGCATGAATCAAGCATCAATTTCTGAGTGGCATAAGAGATTCAAGGAGGGCAGGGAGTCTGTGAGGGATAATGAGAGGTGTGGGAGGAGTAAGGAAGTCAATACATCAGAGTTGATTGGCCAAACGGTTTGGGTTAGGGTTAGGTTTACTATGTTGAGGTTTTAAGGAAGTTCAGGGAGAGATTCCGTCGGAAGAGGCCAGCACTCTTCAAATCGGGTCAGTGGCATTCCCATCAGGAAAATGCACCAGTCCACAACTCCATCTTAGTCAGACTATTTGACGAAGACAGTTCTTCACCCTCCCTATCGTCCAGTCCTTGCTCCCTGTGACTTTTAGTAATACCCTAAGCTCAGAGGCTGTCGTTATGAGATAATTGAGGAGATGAAAGAGGCTGTGACGAAGGTCATTGACACGTTCACACAAGAGGACTTCCATGGAGCCTTCCAGAAGTTGTTGGATCGGTACAACAAGTGCATTGAAGCTGGAGGAGATTACTTCGAAGGGGACTAGAATTTTATGTGTGTAATATCAATAAAAGTGCCCATACGAAAAAAGTCTGGAAACTTAGTTAATGATCCTCGTGCATCGATTGCATCTCTGCAGGGAAGGAAAAACACCTCAATGAGTATCATGTAACCATCAGATTGTGGGACTCCAGTTTTCTAGCTTTGGGGAATGTAGAGTAACCCTTCTTTCTCATTACTGCCAGGTGCACTCTAACTCGGAACAGTAGTATCTGTGAGACTCCCATTCATGGTTCAAATAAACGTTTTCACTATTCATTCGTGTGCAAATATATATTTGATGATAATTAGAATTGTTGATAATGCATAGCAATACTTGGTACCATTCAACTGTGAACAAACGAATGATTATTGCGGGTGTCCTCGTGGTGTAATGGTTAAAGCGACGAACTGCAGAATCGTAGTACGCGAGTTCGTACTCCAGTCGCGCTATTACGTTCACTCTCGGGTAAATACCCTCGGGAAAGGTATGAATCCCCTTATCTTCCCAGCCATGGGTTAAATAGTACAACTACTGTTCTTCAAGGAGAATGGCTTTGGCATTAAATGACCTACAAAGGTTGATATGCAATTAAACAAAGAAACCAAACCAACTTTCACTTTCGGGCAAATACCCTTGGGAAAGGTATGAACCCCCTTATCCTCCCAGCTATGGGTTAAATAGTACAACTACTGTTCTTCTAGGAGAATTGCTTTGGCATTAAATAACCTACAAAGGTTATTAAACAAAAAAAAACAACACCCAAACCAAACGAATGATCATTGTTAAATATAATCATTACTGATGAATAGCAATACTTGAAACTATGTAACTGTGTGCAAAAATTAAATCATTGGTATGACATACTTAGAACCATTTAACTGTTTTCACATAAAACTCTTATTGTTGGCAATGCTTGAAACCACTGTGTGCAAACAAAAGTTCAATATTACATAAAATTATTTTTGTTTGCAATACTTGAAACAATTTAATTGAGTGTAAAAATTAGTTCGAACTCATTTAAAAATAAATCACATACTAACTACTTAAGTACAAATCATGTACGTATAACCATTTAACTGTGTTTAAGCAAAAGAGCCCTGGCTTATTTAAAATGTTACCTACAAAGTATTGGATTACAAACCATCTAGCCAATATATGTTTAAAGAAGATTTGGTATTAAATAACTTACAAGTGATGATATGCCAGAAAACCCAACCATTCTAACCCCAAAACTACAGTATCCTTCAATGGTATTTTTTAGTTATATCTCATAATAGTAGTAGTAGTTTTTTTTCTACAGGCATTTAAAATTGTCGTAGACTCTTGACAATTCAGTATGTTATTGCATATAAGATGACTGACCAATTTTTATGATTTCAGGTTCAAATGAACAGCTACAGCAGGAATTGGAATATACCCAACAAAAGCCTGATTATCACTGCTGGTAAATTTCAAAAATCCAGTCTGGACGTGAGGACACTTTAGAAGAACCATATGCAGAAAAATCATGTTTTAAACATGGAAAAAAAGCCACAGAAACGTATGGAATGCTTCAGACTGCTTTTGGAGCATCTTGCATGAATTGTGCATCAGTTTTTGAGTGGCATAAGAGATTCAAGGAGAGCAGGGAGTCTGTGAGGGATGATGAGATGTGTGGGAGGAGTATAGAAGTCAATACACCAAAGTTGATTGGCCAAAGGGTTAGGGTTAAGGTTAGGGTTACTATGTTGAGGTTTTACGGGAGTTCAGGGAGAGATTCCGTTGGAAAAGGTCAGCACTCTTCAAATCGGGTCAGTGGCATTTCCACCAGGACAATTCACTAGTCCACAACTCCATCCTTGACACAGACTATTTGACCAAGATGGGCATCAAGACAGTTCGTCACCCTCCTAATAGAGTTTTATATGTGCACTATCAATAAAAGTGCCCATACGAAAAAAGTATGAAAACGTATTCAATTTTTGGTTTCTTTGTTTAATGGCATATCAACTCTTTTTAGGTTATTTAATGCCAAAGCCATTCTCCTAGAAGAACAGTAGATGTACTATTTAACCCATAGCTGGGAGGATAAGGGGGTTCATACCTTTCCCAAGGGTATTTGCCCGAAAGTGAACGTAATAGCGCGACTGGAGTACGAACTCGCGTACTACGATTCCGCAGTCCATCGCTTTAACCATTACTCCACGAGGAAACACCCTTAAAACTTATTTAATGATCCTCCTATGAAATATATGATTTGTAAAGACATTTTGTTGATAAACATAGTTAAATGTTTTTAAACGATTCAATTTAGCATAAGTCAACAAAGTTGAATGGTTGCAAGTATTGCTTTGTATGATGATCAATTCAATTAAACATCAGTCATTGGTTTACACACTGTTAAATGATCAAACAGTTCGAAACAAGGGCAATGATGGGGTACTCCTCATTCCCCAAAGGTCCAACATCACTAGAGCCTCACCATCAGTTTGTTTAGTGTCAAATCAGAACACCCGTTGACTGGGGTCTTACATCTCTGGCGAGAAGCAGTCGGTGTATTCTCCAGCTCCAGCTGACTGGGTAAGTAGTAGTTGTAATAATCATGAACAGATTTTCTCTGAAGAGAGAGGCAAAAATCACTTTACCTCCAGTTTGGATTCAGCTTCTTGTTAAATAAAGAAGAGGAGCAAAGGAATTCTAGAGAAGACAGTGAAGAAAACTTCCTGAATGCAAGCATCGCTTGACACACTTCTTAAGAAAACAAATACAACTCCAGTCTAATTCAGTACTACAACCAATACACTCAAGATATGCGCTGAACATTCATTAACTTTGGATGCTAAGCCTCTTGGCAATCTGATATTTTATACTTGATCTCCAAAATTTCACAAAAAGGAAAATCGATTAGAAAACACATCCAAGCTCTGCCCCAAGGTATAGACATATTTGTTTAAAGCTATCCCATCATTCAATTCAAAATAAATCAGAGAATATTCACTATTCTAAAGGTTTCATTATTGTAGACCTCATCATCATCATATCGTGCTGGCAGCACGGATATCCCTGACCCTCTCTCGCCACTCCTCCCTATCGTTCATCGCCCCAGGTAGGTCTTCAGGACAACAACCTGTATCCTCACATAGCTGCTGAATGTACGTTCGTGCTGGTCGTCCTGCTTTTGCGCGGCCGTGTGTGGGGATCCATAAGAGTACATCTCTTATGAGTTCATCTCTGCTTCTCCAGCAATGTCCTGCATGTCTGGTTCGCCTAACTTGAATAGTTTTCGTGATAGGGGGCAGGTGGCCGTACAGTTGGTGTCTTGTGGGGTGTTGCTGCCAGGACTTGTTCAGGATTGCACGCAGCATTCTTGTGTAATTGCCATCAAGTTTCTTCTCCAGCCGTTTTGTTAGCGTCCATGTAGTGCATCCATATAGCAGTATCGATGTGACCGCTGCCTGGAAGAAACTGCGTTTCATTTTATCGGTTAGGTCTGATTTCCATATAGTCGATAGCCTATTGATAGCTGTCCATGCTTTCGTTAACCTCGTTTCGATGTCCTTTTCGGTTGATTCGACGCTGCTTCCTAGGAACGTGAATTTGTCTACTAGTTTAAGAGGGGTTCCTTCTAGAGTGGAGATGTCCCCCGTTTGGTTATAGCACATATATTCCGTTTTGTGTGCATTAACATGGAGGCCTATGCTTGCTGCTGCTCGTTCCAGGCTATGCAGAAGTGTTTCGGCTTGGTCAGGTGTATTTGCCAGTATCGCTATGTCATCGGCGTAGTCGGCGTCGGTAATTGTTGTTGCGGGGTATCTTCTGCTTCTTTTCTTCGTCAGTTCGAAGCCATTCTCTTTGATTTTGTCAATCGATGTTCTAAGTACGTAGTCTAGACAAATGATAAAGAGATACGGAGCCAGCGTGTCCCCTTGTAGTACTCCTGCTACAATGTCGAAGTATTCTGTGTCTCCATCTGGTGATCGTACTTTTACTTTAGTGTTTCTATAGAGAATCGTTATTGCCGCTACGGTTTCTTTAGGTATGCCGTACGCTAGTAGGATTTGTTCCATCTTTCCTCTGTGAATGGAGTCGAAAGCCTTGGTAAAGTCGACAAATATTAATGTCGCTTGTAGGTTCTTTGCCCGTACACCTTCAAGGATTCTGCGGATGGTTACCTAATTTCGCAATAATATCGGGTTACGGTGAGTGGTAAAAAAAGGCACTCAAACCGAAATATCAGGCTTGCAATAAAATTCAAACCTAATAGAAAAATACATTATCTGTTTATAACATATAAAAAAATGTAATTCTAGTTTTAATCTAATGCCAATGTCATGCAAATAAGATTTATATAGATTTAAACGGTAAGTCAACCAGTCTAGGGTTATTTTATAAGTAGAGGTTAGGGAATCGCATTCATTCTACATTCATATTTACATTTTCATGTAATTGTTTCCAATGAGCTTTTTTTGCAGACATTCTTATATCAAGTATTCCTATCGAATAAAAATCATTTTATACGATATTGTTCTAGTAATAATTTCAATTTAATGATATTCATTTGTACGCAAAGAGTTGTACGGTTTCAAGAGACTAATATTACCCAGTCGGCCGGGGCTGTAGAATACATCGACTTCTTCTTTGCAGAGGGGTAAGACTTCCCCAGTGAGTGTCCAGGTGGCCCAGTCGGATGGGGCTGAAGGATACATCGACTGCATCGCTGCAGAGGGGTAAGACCCCCACTAACGAGTGTCCTGGATATGAGAATAAACAATATGATGATGAGAGTTTACTAATACTTGAGCTTTGGGGAATGCAGAGTACCCCTTCATTACCATCGCTCCAAGGTCTCCTCTGGCCCGGAGTGGAACCACCTATTAGGGTCTTATCTACGGGCCAAATAGAACTGTTTGACAATTAAACAGTGTACTTATGCTTAACTGAATTGTTTGAAATAGAGCTGTGTTTACATTTAACTGCGTGTAAACCAAAAAACGGTGTACTTATGGTAAATTGAATTGTTTGAAATAGAACTGTTTGAAATAGAACTGTTTGATCATTAACTGTGTGTAAACAAATGACTGGTATTTAATTGAATTTTTAGTGATACATAGCAATACTTGGAACTATATTAATTTGTTGACATACTAATCTACTTCCAAAAATTTGTTCAAAATAGCTCGTGGCATTCTTAAACAGTTCCCATCTAGCTTTTTTTTCCATTCGTTTTGTTAACGTCTGTGTGGTGCATCCATACAGTTGTATTGACACAGCTTAAAAGAAATCCCGTTTTATTCAATCGGATAGATCAGACTTCCATCTCTTAAATCACTATCCTAATAATAAAGACATTATTTATGTTATTGATTGATTGATTGACGGTATGTTAATTCATCAATGATTATTTTATGCCTTGAAATTTGGGAATTATATTCGTTTTACGTTTATATTGTAATTTTTCTGTAGATGATTTTTTTCACACGGTCCAAGTCAAATATGAATCATTTTTAAATATAAGTATTTAACACAAATATAGGACTTTAAGATGTGCTCCTACAGTGTGTAATAGCAATGAAGGAGTACTCTACACTCCCAAGAACTCCTGAGCTTGAGTCTCACCATACCAAAGACATAACTTTTGAGGGAGGATCTTAACTGTCTGGAGGGGTTATCATATTTACCCAACCCCTCCGCTCGGGCAGGATATGACACAAGGTCAATTTTTTTAAGCGGAGTTTAACAGGTTTGAATTTAAAGTTTTCCTTCTCCTTGACTAGTTGCCTCACCAAGGCTGTAGAACCAAGTCTGCTGGAGGGAGAATAATTGGTTTCATACCTTTCCCAAGGGTATTAGTGCTATGTGAAATGCAATCAGTCCAGGATTTGAACTCGTGTCGCCGTGTCCAATTCCTGCGACGATAACCATTACACCACGGGCACCTTATTGTGTGGAGGGGTTATAGTCAGTGTGTTCTAATCTCTGACGACAGGGAAAATTTGTCAGTTTAAAAAAAATGCATACATTGGCATATTTAGTCTGTAACTTGACCAATCGTATGCTTGTAACAGTAGACATTATAGCTACATCAGAGCTGGGGTACTTTTCCCGTATTTTATTGCCAAAACGTAACATTATGACACAGGAGATAATTAGAATAATAGTATAATTGATAAAAAAAGATTAGAAGTGAAAAAAAGAAAGCGTGCGTGAGTGTGGGAATCAGTGTGTGTGTAGGTGAGAGAGAGAGAGAGAGAGAGAGGAGTGGGAGAGAGGGGGAAAGAGAGAGGATGTAACAAGGTAAAATGCTAACTGTGAATGAAGGGTTCATGTCACAAGCCCAAGAAAATAAATCAAATTTAAGAATACGTCCTTTGCAACAATTCATTCATCCAATTTTTCACTAGAAATTCTTTCATTTGGATTTAAGCCAAACAAAATTTTAACACGGGATAGAAAAATTGGGAATTGGTTCATATGGCACGTTCGGTGCCAAAGGTATCATTAGAATATGCCTTCAGAACACCCAAGTTGCTTATTACTATGATCAGAGTTGATTAGTTGAATCTACGTCATGTGCTGTCGAACCAATGGACCCTGGTTGGGCATACGGACAATTCTGAAAAAAAAAACTTCGGAAATACTTTTGTTCCATGATTAGCTTTTGGCTTGGTTTCTTTATTTAATAGCATATCAGTCGTCGTGGGTTATTTAATGCCAAAGCCATGCTTGTAGAAGAACAATAGTGGTGATATTCAATTCTTAGCTGATAAGGGGGTTTATATCGTTCCAAAATATATTAGTCCGAATGTGAACGTAATTGCAAGACAATTTTGAACTCACTTAAAACTATTTTGTAGTTCAGCTCACTAGCAATTATACGACTTGGACTTTCTTTCCTTGTCTGATTATCTTTGTTATATTTATTGTACAAAATATAACATTTTTCTAAAAAAAACTCATGGCTGGGCTTATCAGGCATTTAAACTTAAAGGTTTGCCTAACATAGCCAATGAAACAATTTTATACGTTTCAGTTATTAACTTATATTGCTGTCGAAACCTTTTGAATCAAATAATGCGAATATATTTATTGAATAAAATAAAACCCAGTCGGCTCGGGCTGTAGAATACACCGTCTGCATCTTTACAGAGGAGTAAGACTCCCTCCAACAAGTGTCTTGGATATGACACTGAACAATCTGATGGTGATGTTCCAATAATGCTTGAGCTTTGGGGAATACGAAGTACTCATTTATTGCCGTCACTCCCAGGTCCACTGTGTCCCCGAGTGGTAGCACCTGATAGGGTCCTATCAATGGGTCAAATTTGACATTTAAACTGAGTGCAAACGAATAAATTATGCTAAACTGAATTGTTAGAAATAGAAATGTTTGATCATTTTTCTGTGTATAAACAAATGACAAATGTTTAATTGAATTGTTAGTGATACATAGCAATACTTCGAACCATTTAACTTTGTTGACTTAAGCTCGATTGAATTGTTGGAAATAGAACTATTTGATCATTTTACTGTGTGTAAACAAATGACATGCTTAATTGAATTTTTGTGATACATAGCAATACATGGAATCTTTTAACTTGGTTGACTTATTCAAGATTGAATTGTTAGATATACAACCTTTTGATCATTTAACTGTGTATATCTACAAAATGTGTTTACAAATCATATATCTTATATATATGTAGAAAGATGATTTGGCATTAAATAACCAATAATGGTTTATATGCCTTAAAGACAAACCAAACCAAGGTGAATCAAATAATGCTTAAATATTTTAAAGTTAAAATCGTTTATTTATCTTTATAAACCTATTGAAATTATACATTATTGTGATTGGTAGGTCTGCTGGTTCTTATGGTATATCAACCCTTATAGATTATTTAATGTCAAATCCTGCTTATATATATATATATATATATATATATATATATATATATATATGATTCGTAAAAGAATAGTTTGTAGGTAACATTCAAAACATGCCAGAACTCATTTGTTTTCACATAGATAGTTTCAAGTATTCTTATCAAACACAAATAATTTTGTTTAATATCAATAATTTTTTTGTAGAAATTTTAGTGGTTTCAAGTATTGTTATGAAACACTAACGATTTTATTTAGCATCAGTCATTTGTTTGGTCACTTTTAAATGGTTAAACAGTTCTATTTAACCAACAGATGGGGACCCTAACACATCAGAGAGGACCGAGGAGTAATGGTAATGAAGGGGTACTCTACTTTCTCCACTGCTCCAAGGCTGAATTCCCTCCATCAGATACCTTTTTGTGTCATAAACTGGACATTCGGTGGTGGGAGGTCATACCTTTTTGCAGCGATGCTGTTGGTGTATAATACAGTCTCAGCTGACAGGGCTATATATATATATATATATATATATATATCATTTAAACAATTATCCAGAGTATACGATTTTTTCTTTTCTTTTTTACAAATTTTTTATTCATATAGTAAAAGTAAAGCTGGCGACCGTAGTCGAGGGCGACCGAAGGCTCCCTTTTCAATAGCTACTGCACAAAGATGTAGGGGAGGGGTCTACTCCTTTCCATGGATTGCTCCACTACCCTTGATACGTACCTTATATTGCAAAGTGTTAAGCAAGAGGTATCAAGTACCATTTTAAAAGTTTTTAGAATGACGCGACCTGGGATTGAACCCAGGGTCCCGGCCCATTGGCGAACACTCTACCCACTAGAACAATGAGCCGGTTTTTATTCGTATAATATATCATTATCACCATGTCAATGTGGTGTAGAATATCCTAACTGTATCATCTTTTGAAGGGTAAGACTTCACCCGTAGGGGTGTCCTGGGTATGACTCGAAACAACATCTGTAGATTAGGGGAATGTGCTGTAAACCTTCTTAGACAATAGTACCACGTCAATTCCGAATCTGTATTACCGGTTTTGGTCCAATCTATGGGTAAAATATACCTGTTTTGTCGTTGGCCTAATGAGTAGAATGTTCGCTAATGGTCCGGGAGACCGAGGTTCAATCCCTGATTGAGTTATACCAAAGACTCAAAAAGAAAGGTACTTGATACCGCCTTGCTTAACACTCAACATTATTAGGTAAGGATCAAGGGTGAAGTGAAACAATGTAGGGAATGAAGTAGCGCCCTTCCCAACACCTCGGTGTAGTAGCTATCGAAAAGGGAGCCTTCGGGTCACTCTCAACTTAGATCACCAACTTTACTTACTTACGTAAACACGGTACCAGACAACTGTGTGTGCATTATCTATCTGTATCAATGATAGTCACTTGAAAAGGATTATTATTATTATTATTACTATTAAATTATTTGAAACGCTATAACTACTTACAAACAAAATAAATATGAGTGGGTTTTTGTAAACCAAATACATCTCATTTTTCTTTGTCATCATGAGTGATCGTTGGTCACTTCATTTCTTTTTAAGTATATTAAGTAAAATGCATATATATATATATATATATATATATATATTGTCATCCACAAACAGACTGTTTCGTTGTATCACGACTCTTCAGTGTGGCTAGACACATAGGATGCTTCAAGCCGAGATTGAAACCAACCCAAATTTACGTTAGACTTAGTATCATACCGCTTAGCCATCAGTCGTGGTTTTATGCATTTCACCCTGGGCTAATACATTTGAAAAAGTTATGAATCCAGCTATTCTCCCTCTAGCTATGGTTAAATAGTAGGGCACACACACTTATATATATATATACATATATATATATATATTGTGTAAATTAGATTACCAAATATTTACCGTATAGCATAATGGACAATTCTTTCGTGCATATATATATATATATATATATATATATATATATATTTCCATATTATGAATCATGCTAGTGTTTGGTAGCCATACATATCATTTCGGCAGTGATTGTCTTTAGACAATCGTTGTCGAGGTGATATTTTCTCTCGCCGGCTATTGTAAAGCGGTTGTACGTTTCATTAATAATACATTACTTGACGCCAAACATGTGTTATCCATGGGATTATGTTATAGGAAAGTGGACGCCGTGAATAATGTACAGAAAATCTATAAAGAATACAATCATTGTGCGACTTTGTAAGGTTTATTAGTACTTGTCTCTTGTTTAAAAATCAAATGATATCTGTTGAGATATTGTAAAATAAATTATTCTTACAATATCTTTTATTTAACTAGTTTAACCTTACGAATAGGCGCCTCCTTCTTGTCTGATGGTTACTGAGGCTGTAAGTAAATTTGATGACATATTTCGATTATGTAATACCGTATATAACCAAAACATAATAAAGAATTTAAGAAAACTTTGCATTCTAATCGACCCCAAGAAAGGCAATCTCGAAATCACGATGCACAAGAGGTATAATCCTCACAGCCATAACCGCTGAGATTTATAATGCCCTGCTTCCCAATCTATCTGAAATTGTGCAGTTTCCGCTTCACTTTCCTGCTAATGCATTAAGGAAAGGCATGGCTCCATCACTTTTAGCTCATTCTCCCAATATTGGCAAAATATAGGGCATGCTGATATCTTTAGTTTTGGTAAAACAACGGGTATAAGAGAAGGAAAACACTAAAATTAAAACCAAAGGGCATAGCCTGGCAACTCAGACCCATAAAAATCTTATCGCTACAAAACCACGGGACCATTACTGATAGGGCGTTGCTGTATCCCTTTTCCTTCAAAGGTGCAAAACAATTTTAAAAGATTCATAGGTAGTTCTTCAAATGAGTGTGTAATAATTACAGTATCAAACTAGAACTAAAAGCCGACAGTTAAGTAGAGGGACATCAGAAGTGGAAAGAACACTTCAAGAACTCACCTAAAATCCCAGATAAATCCACTGAAGAAATATTGAACAAATTGACATAAAAAAAAGACACTTTACTCAGGATAGACTTGACGTTATACTAAATACAATTAAAGGCAAAAAAAGCTGCGGATCAAGATGAAATATCTCTTGATGTAGAGAAGACAAAGAAATTTGACGACATACTTTTACGATTATGCAATGCTGTCTATAAACAAAACGCGATAGAGAAGTAGAAGATAGGTCAACAAAGAAAAGTGAATCTGGAATCTTGACGAACTTCTACTGGCGCCAAGTTTTAGAATATCATGCTTCTTAATCATATATGACCTGAAGTTGAGAAAATTTTCTGGAAAAATCAAAATGGCTGGATCAACACCTTCTCAGATTTTGAATATTAGTCGAATCATCAGAAGAATACGTCCAAAACAACTTGAAGCAACACTCTTATTTGTAGATTTCTTCCATGCAGCTGATTTCATACAGAGAGGAAAGACGAAGTAAATCCATATAGAATTCAGTTTTCCCAAAGAAACTATTACCGCGCTAATGATGCTCTACAAAAACAGGAAATCATTTTATATAGCTCGGTAGTAATATCTCATCAACTTTACTTACCGCGATAACGATGCTCTACAAAACAGTAAAGCAGTGGTTCGCTCATCAGATGATTACACTGATTTCCCTGACATTGTTACTGGAGTCTTAAAAAATGATACATTAGTACCATTTCTTTCGATTATCTGCCAAGATATACGAATATCAAATGATCTTATAAAAGAAAAGGGTTTCACACTAGAAAAAAAAGTAAAGAGCTGACTGTATCCAACAAAATCTTTTACTGATGCAGATTACTCTGATTAACTATCACTTCTTGCAAATATACCTGCTCAAGCCGGTGTGTGTCCTCGTGGTTTAATGGTTAAAGTGATGGACTGCGGAATCGTAGTAAGCGAGTTTGTACTCCAGTCGTGCTATTACGTTCACTTTCGGGCAAATACCCTCGGGAAAGGCATGAACCCCCTTATCCTCCCACGTATGGGTTAAATAGTACCACTATTGTTCTAGGAGAATGGCTTTGGCATTAAATAACCTACAAAGGTTGATATGCCATTAAACAAAGAAACCAAACCAACTTTCACTTTCGGGCAAATACCCTTGGGAAAGGTATGAACCCCCTTATCCTCCCAGGTATGGGTTAAATAGTACCACTACTGTTCTTCTAGGAGAATAGCTTTGGCATTAAATAACCTACAAAGGTTGATATGCCATTAAACAAAGAAACCAAACCAAACCTGCTCAATCCGAAACTCTGTAACATAGCCTGGAGCAGACAGCAAGAGATACTGGTCTCAAGCAGAACATAGAGTCTGTAGGATTTAATCAAGATGGCATTATCGGTTTATTACATGATAAGCCTTTGATATTTGTAAACCATTTCATAGAGCTCGGTAGTAATATTTCATCAACTAAATGAGATGTCAGCACATGCATAGGTAAGACATAGACTGCTATTTACATGGAAATCTAATCTTTTTGATAATACGGGAATTGAAGAAAAAGCTTGGTAGCAACTACAGGATGCTGCATACTGTTTGAAATAAATCCTGGAAGCAGCACTCTACAAAACAGCAGCAGTACGGCGATTTACTTCTCGTCACACGGGTTAAGTGTGAACAATCTCGTAAACAACTTTCTCCAGTGGATTACTACTTATGGACATACCAGCGTTGGCCGACCGACAAAAATGTACATACACCAGCGATGTGCGAACACTCGATATTGTTTAGATGAAAAACAAAGCGTGATGATTGATAGAGACAGATGGAGAGAGAGAGAGAGAGAGAGAGAGGGGGGGTGCTGATGAGGCGTTCCATTCCAGCAGCATTGTGTCATATCTAGACTGTGCTTAGTTTTTAAGGGTACCTTCCGTAAGATAATGTTTAGCCAGTAAAGATTGTATACCTTAAACTCTCCATAGATACACCCCGACCTCCAAATCAAACAAAATCTAAGTTTACTCAGTCACCTGCAAGCAATATTTAATTTTCGATTCAGTTCATTCGTTAATTACTTTTAAGTAGAAGTGGCTCACTTAGCGTAACGGTTATCAGCGTAAGAAATGAAGTCAGTGATCTGAGTTCAAAGGCAAGAGAAATCCTTTCAAAAAGGCATGAATCGACTTGTTCTCCCCACATCTATTGGTAAATAGTTGGGCGGTCAAGATGTTTTAGCCATGAACAGCCATTCTAGAAGGGAAATTTGAATAAAAACCAGCTGAACTACACTTTAAAATCAACCGTGTGTCACAGCCAGCCAGAGGCGGAGGTGTTCAGTAAAGATAAATATCTAAAAGAAAAACCCTTTCTATCTAAAAGAAAAACCCTTTCTATCTTTCGGCATATCTTTTCTGTGTAAATTATATCTTTTATTTTTCAAAAGTAAAATAAAATCCTTTTTTTGTATATAGACGAGGATCATTGTGTTTCACTTGGTGCAAATGTTCTTGTAAAAAGCATGAATTTATCTCTTCTCTCTTTAGCTGAGAGCAAATAGTAGCACAGACTGTGTTCTTTAGCCGTGGTTAGTCTACCAGTCTAGGATAAGGATAACTCTAAATTCAAACAAGCTTTAATCTGCTTAAAAATCGATCTTGTGTCACATTCAGCCGAAAGCAGAATGTTTGGGTAAATAAACAATTAAAAAAACAACTTAGGATTTTGCTTGATTTTCTCGTTTATGTTCAATATTTCTTGAGTAAAGATTTTATTTACCAGGATGAAAATAATAACAATAACTTTTTTATGCATGAATTATGACATTTGAAGAGTTTCGACCCTGAATTAACATTTGGTGACGTCGAGAGAGATTCAACTTTAGCACCATCTATAGTATATTTTATAACAAGTCGAGTTACATTTATGATTTTGTTTGCTTTTTTTCTTTAATGACACATCAACCTTCGTTGGTTATTAAATGCCAAAGCCATCCTAGTGCTATCTAACCAATGGACTCTGGTTGGGCATACGGACAGTTCTGAAAAAAATCTCCAGAAATAAAGTATTACTTTTGTTCCAGAATTTTCTTTTAGCTTGGTTTCTTTATTTAATGGCATATCAACCGTCGTGGGTTATTTAATGCCAAAGACATGCGTATTGAAGAACAGCTGTGGTACTATTCAATCCATGGCTTGGTTATTTATAGTTGTTTACTTAGTTTATTGGTCTAGTGGGTAGAGTGTTCGCCAATAGGCCGGGAGACCTGGGTTCAATCTCAGGTCGCATCATACCAAAGACTTTTAAAATTGTACTTTATACCTTCTTGCTTAACACTCAGCAATATAAGGTACGTATCAAGGGTAAAGTGGAGCAATCCAGGGAAAGGAGTTGCGCCCTCCCCTACACTTATGTAGTAGCTATTGAAAAGGGAGCCTTCTGGTTGCCCTCGACTAAAGTGAGACAACTTTCTTTTACTTACTTTAACTTAGGAAGTATGATATATAAAGAACTCAGTGAAAACTGAACTCACTAATAATGGCCTAACTATTCTGGTTTATTAACCAATACACTAAGTTATATTTATAAACTAATTTCTAGTTCTCATACATATTCTGAGATTATAATTTGGATTTAACATATTATTTTATCAGTGTCTTAATCTTAAATAGTACATGTTTTTAAAACAACGAACTATATAAAATATAATACTTTCTTTGGACGAGCCTATTTGCTTTTCATATAGCACTAATACTCTTGTAATAGTTGTAAATCCAACTATTTTCACCCCAATCATGGGTAAATAGTCGGGTAGACTCTGCTCTTTAACTTTGGTATGGCAACCGGTCTAAGAGATGGAAAGGTTCTTAATTAAAACCAGTTAAACTCCGCTTAAAAATTGACCTTGTGTAACATCCTTCTCCTGTGGAGGTGTTGTTGAATATTTATAATGCATCATTATAATTACCACTTGCAACCAGCTAACAAACTCAAAGATAAAGATGCCACGTGATATACGGAAACCTTCTAAATGCTTGCAATACCGGAAACCACATAATTGTAGTAAGATAATTAGTATTAGATCGGAATATTTGAAACCATATAAGTGTCTGCAAATTATTGACATTAAAAATAGTTAAATAAAAGTATAATTGTTTACAAAATATTATTTGTTAGGTTAGATTATATAATTGCTTACATAAAAGATTTAGAATTAAACAAACCAAGAATTGCTAACATACCATAAAAGCAACCAACTAACTTTTAAACCAACCATTCAAATAATAAACCAACTAATCGATAAACAAACCAAACGACCAACTAAATAATCAACCAACCAACAAACCAACCAACCAAACAAACTAATCAACCAACAAAACAGCCAACCCACCAACTAATTAACCAATCACAAACAAACCAAACCTCAAACAAATCAATGAATTAACTAATCAATCCACAAACCAACCAACCAACCAACCAACCAACAAACAAACAAACAAACAAAACCAACCAACAAATAAACAAACAAACAAAATCAACCAACCAACCAACCAACCAACCAACCAACAAAACCAACCAACCAACCAACCAACCAACCAACAAATAAACCAACAAACAAACAAACAAAACCAAATAACCAACAAATAAACAAAACCAACCAACCAACAAACAAACAAACAAAACCAACCAACAAACAAACAAACAAAACCAACCAATCAACTAACGAACAAAACACACACACAAATAAAACCAACCAACCAACCAACAAACAAAACCAACCAACAAACCAACAAACAAAACCAACCAACCAACCCACCAACCAACAAATAAACAAACAAAACAACCAACCAACCAACAAACAAGCAAATACTTCCAACCAACCAACCAGCAAAGAAACAAACAAATCAACCAACCAACAAGCAAACAAACTAACCGATCAACCAACCACAAACCAACCAACCACAAACCAACCAACAAACCAACTAACCAACCAATCAACAAGCAAACCAACCAATCAACCAACCAACCAACCAACAAAACCAACCAACCAACAAACAAACAAACAAACAAACTAACAAAAAACCAACCAATCAACCAACTGTCCAACTATTTCTTTTCAAATTAAACACTTCTCTCGATCATTATTTATATATTTACCCATAACAACAGATATTTGGTAAATTACAAAATAAGAAAATAGTTTATATCATAAACAAATATAATAGAACTGACGCCTTTTGTGGAGGTAGTCTATGTGGCATAGAGGCTAGAGTCCGGGACTGTGACATTAAAGTAAGCGAATCGCGCTATAACATTCACTTTGGGACTAATACCTTTGGGAAAGGTATGAACCCCTTTATACTCCCATTTATGGGGTAAATAGTATCGCTACTATTCTTCTCCAAGGATAGTTTTCGCATTAAACAACTCCAAAATTTGATAAGCCATTAAATAAATAATATAAATCTAATACAATTTTCTTCGTTGTTATTCTCACAATATTATAGTTTGTTTGGTTTGGTTTTATGGCATATCAAACAGTGTTGGTTCTTTAATGCCAAATATATTTTTATATAATTGAACAGTTCTATTTCAAACAGCTGAGTTTAACATAAATACACAGTTTAGTTCTATTTGGCCAATAGATAGGAGTGTATCAGGTGCTATCACCCCCGGTCAGAGTGGGCCTGGAGTAGTGCAAATTCCCCAAAGCTTCAGCGTTACTGGAGTCTCACCATCAGATTGCTGAGTATCATATCCAAGACACTCATTGGGGGAGTCTTACCCCTCTGCAAAGATCCAATCGGTGTATTCTACAGCCCTAGCCGACTGGGCCAACAATATTTTAGCTTCTGTTTCCTCCTCTTTTGTTTAAATATTTGCTGTTGCCAACAACTCTCAAGAATTTTCAAACTGAGCCTTTTATTCAATTCATCGATGCAATTTATTCTTTCCATCTAGCACGTCAACTTTGTGTAACCAGTGTAACTTAGTGTAATGGTTAGTGGGTTCAATTACAACGAAGTAAAGAATTCGATCCTCACTGGTTGTTCCATAGAGGCATTGTGCTACATACAAACTGTGCTTCATTTTTAAGAGGATCATGCATCATAGAATGGTTAGTGAGCTTGGGCAGCAGGCCTTGGTTCGATTCTCGAGCGATAAAACAGCCACTAATATTAAGATGAAAAAGGATAGATTTTTATGTTATCTGTTAGTTTGGCTAGGCTATGGATCCACGCCTTGTTCTGGTCACAAGCCTGGGCAAGGTTGTATGGAAAACCGACAATTGCCCATGTAACAGGTTTCCCCTTTTCAGTGTTGTCTAAGGGAAAGGAAACGTACCATAGAGTTTGGTGTTAATACCGTCACAGGCCTTTCTAAAACTCAACAACAAACTGTTTTAGGGACTGCAGGTTTCTTCCGGTGCTGGCCATATTCTCATAATATTGACGAATGCTATCATAAAATATCCCGGGTATTCAGGCATCGTGACCTTATGTCATGTTAACTAAGCTTAATATTTATCAGACGAAAAGATGTCTAAATGGAAATAGTAAGATTTCTTTGTTTTAAGGAATGTTAATAGTGTAACATACCCATGATACGGATATGTAAAATAGACATAATGTTCATAATCATATAGGAATCCTAAAACACTCGAAATTGGTTCAGGTACGAAACTTTTATTCACCTTTTTGAGTTTAAAGATTTTTCGACATGAGGAGAGAGAGACACAGTTTCTTTCTATGCTGACTTTTCCATCTGAACCCCACTACGTGCGGCACCCCCGCCGCAAACTATTGGTCTGGCCTCAGCGAGCCCCGAAAATCGTCTACCTTCTGCTAGTGTCGAATCTCAACTAACTCGTTCGGCGAGACCAAAAATCGACTTGCTTGTTCGGAGTTTAAATCTCAACTAACTGTTTTTTTTTCCAAATCCCCCAAATCCTCAGAGCTTCCGAGCATGACGTCATTCACGTGCCCGGTCTCATTTCCTCTCTGAGTTTTTTATTTTGACATCTCTGATTGTCACATCCGCCCTGCACGCGCATGAACACCTGCACTCAGTGTGTGCACCTAACAAACCCATGCGCTAAGCAAAGGGTTCTCAGCCTAACTAAACTGAAAGGCAAGATATATACAACGAAATCCCTCCGCAATTATATTACAATAGTCGAGTGTTATTTAATGCCAAGGCCTTCCAAGTAGAAAACCTACAGTGATACTATACAATCTATTGTTTGGTGTATAAAGGGGTTCATACCTTTCCTTAGAATATTAGTCTGAAAGTGAAGATAATAGTGTTACTGGAGTTTAAACTTGCTTACAAAGAGGCTGCAGTTCAGCATTTTACTCGTTACACCACTCTGATCCCAGAGAGTGTCTGAATTTAACGTAGTATTTTATGCGAATCTTACTCTAAAATGATACATATGTAGTTTTATAAACAAAGAAATATATAAAATATTTACATCATCGTGAAAAGCGATAGCAGACGGCTAACACGCTTAAAGAGAAAGAGAAAGAGAAAGAGAAAGGGAGACAGAAAGAGAGAGAGAGAGAGAGAGAGAGAAAAGGAGAGAGAGAGAGGGGAGATAGAGAGAGAGAGAACCGACAACTTATTTGACAAATGAGAATAGTCATATTCATGTAAGTGCTCAGAAAATAACCTCCTATTTCTCTCTTTTTATCTTTACAATTGAAGTGTGTACCAGACAACCTCAGTAATGCTTCTTGTGTTGACGGTGATTATGGGGTTAACATGAAGAAAAGGCAGCATACATCGGAGTTAAGTAACCAAGCTATTGTCTTTGAAGCTCAAGCGCTGATTCGAACAATGAGGTCATTTAACGGGTCTTGGGTGTTACGAAGCAGAAACGGAACGCCCCCTTGACACGCTCATTTTACAACGGCAAGGGAGACAACTCATGACCCCATTCAAACAGTGGATCATATTCATTGGATGTGAAAGAACCATAATCTGAGAAAGTCGACGATTCTTTTTCGAAATAAGCGAATTTCTGACACCAACACTCCTTCAATGTTTAATTCCTTATCACTCCGATTCATTGTTGATTGACTGACTTTAACGTGTCTGGGGTTATTTTATACCGAAAAGTTAGGTAATTGCGTACATTGTATATTTATATTCACATTTTTTGTGTTGTTTCCAGTGAGATATTTTACACATAGGTATACGATTCCAAGCTAATACTACCTAGTAATCTGCACACAGTAATATTATTTTCAGTAATCCTTTGGAATACTAATCTATTCAGTCATATGGCTTCTGATAACTTATATTAGTGACTATTAGTGATTAATAGTCTTCATTGGGAATACTTCTTGAGATGAGGCTTCTTAATCTGAATATTAAATTTATTGCGGACTTTTGTCCTCATCGGCGTAGTTTTTGTTCTTTTTTTCTCTCACTACGTTTCGGCCAAATTTCACCTCTGGCCGTCTTCAGGTGATTAACCGCAACCTCGGATAGGAATGCTGAGTCTTGTAACCGTATCCCCAGTAATTACTGCCTTCAATAGTTGTTGTCTATCGCACACCGTTTTGACCAAGTAACCCTCTGGCCGGCTTGGTTTAGAATTGAAACCGCTATCTTCAGTATAGGCAGTAATTTAAGCAAGTATTACTATTTAACACTAATTATTCCATTCAATGCTATTCATTTGTTATTGATCCAGTGGGTGGAGTGATTGCCAATGGGCCGGGAGACATGGTTTCCAGAACGCGTCAAAGACTTTAAAAATGGTACTTGATACCTCCTTGCTTAAAACTCAGCGATATAAGGTACTTGTCAAAGAGGTCTATTTCTAAAAATTTAATTTAAGCAATTTGTTTTCACTGAGTTTAAACATGACTTTTTCAGTAGCTAGCACTCCTGATGAGAGTGGATCTGGGCGCACTAGCAATGAAGGTGTACTCGACAATCCCCAAAGTTCCAGGGCCGGAGCCTCACCATCACATGGTTTTGTGTCATATCCAGGACTCTCGTTAGTGGGGTCTTAACCCTCATCAGAGATGCTACCGGTGTATTCTATTGACCCAGCTGATTAGGTTACATTTAGATATTATTCTTAAGTGAATAGTTTTAAATGGAACAGATTATTTAGATAAAGATGGATTTGGCGTTAAATACCCTACAAAGGTTGATATGCCATAAAACCCAACAAACCAAACCAAACCAAACCAACCAATTGTTGCTGTCAAACAAATAATTATCCTCATTATTATTCATTTGTTTGCAGCTATGTAGTTTCACGTATTACTATTTTACATTAATTATTCCATTCAATACTATTCATACACAGTTAAATGGTTGCAAGTATTACTATTTAATGTTGATTATTCAGCTTAGGCAAACCGCTGAGTTTCAAGTATTGTTTTTCTGCCCTTATAATTCTGTTCAATATTACTCTTTATTTTGTACACTTTTAAATGGTTTCAAGTATTGCTATATATCACTAACAATTCAATTAGATAGTCACTTGTTAACAGACAATTAAATGGCCAAACAGTTCTATTTCTAAAAATTCAGTTTAATGCTGGTCATTTGTTTGCACCGAGTTTAAATGTCAAACACTTATATTTGACCCATCGATAGGACGCAGTCAGGTGCTACCACTCCGGGTCTAAGAGGACCCGGGAGCAATTGCAATGAAAGAAATACTCACCATTCCCCCAAATCTCCAAGACTGAAGCGTCGTCATCAAATGGTGTTTTGACATATCCAGGCCACTCATTTGAGGTGGGGGTCTTACCCCTCTGCAGAGGTACAGTTAGCGTATTCTACAGCCCCAGGATTAACCAAAGGGTTCGGTTCGAAATCTGTGGAGGCTCCCGAGTTTGACATATACCATAAATCGCTCAGAGCAACTCTGAAAAAAGTAGTGAATCCTCATCAGATTGTCTCTGGAATTGAGTAGACGCTTAGAAGAAACAAACATACTCGAATCGATAACTAAAAGAATGATCACCCTAATACCCATAAAAAATAACTGCTCGAGGCGACTATAGACCGATACCTATGATGTAGAAAATCCTGACAGCACAAATTAGGGAGGAGATCTCTTACTCGCTAATAAGGTGCGGACAGTTTCCCGAAGAACAAAAAGGATGCCACAAGGGAACAACAGGAACAGGAGATCTACTGTACACTAATCAACGCATCATCAAAGAAAACAAAACTAGACGAAAAATGTAGCTGTGGTGTGGATTGACGGCAAAAGGGCGTACGATATGACCCCACAAAGCTGGATAACAGACAGTCTCAAAATGTACAAGATATCGACAAACTTCATCACGGAAGCCACGAAAAACTGGAAAGTGGAATAGAACGCAAGAGGAAAAAGTTTTGCTGAGGTAGAAATCCAGTGAGGTATCTTCTAGGGAAATGCACTTTCACCATTTTCATTAGTAATAGTGATGATATATATCAATCGCATTCTTAGAAAAAGCACAGGGGACCCCAAATTTACTAAATCGCCAGAAAAGATTAACCACATTATGTACATGGACGACATCAAATGGTAAATTTTAAAAAAAATTGAAAAAGAATAGAAGAATCTAAAATAAAAATCTAAGAATATACTGTCAAGACATAGGAATGGAATTTGGCAGAAAGAGATATGCAATGCTAATTACGAGATCTGGAAAAATACGGCTGACTGAAAGAATGGAACTGCCAAATGAAGAAAGAATTGGAAAGAAGTAAAAATATAAATTCTTGGGAATATTGGATACGGACACCATCAAACAAGTGGAGATGAAAGAAAAGAATAAAGAAGAGTGTCTCAGACGAACAAGAAAACTTCACGAAACCAACTTCAGTTGCAGGAATCTTATCAAAGGGATAAACAGCTGGGCTGTCCTCTTTATAATATACTTGGGGTCATACTTGAAATTAAAGAGGGAAGAACGAAGACAAATGGACTGGAGGTCAAGGAAACTGATGACGATGCGTTAAGCCTCACATCCAAGATGTTTTTGACGGAAAAAAAAAACGGAGGAAGACTCATCAACATTGAAAAGAGCGATGATGCAACAATACGACGACTCGAAGCAACATAAAAAAAGAAATAGGAAAGACTAATCACAGCAACTAGAAACAGTACAGTCAGCATAATGATTAACAGAACAACAAAGAGGAAACAGAAATGTGAAGAAAAACAACTGTAGAGATATTTGTGGCGACAAACTAACGAGAAGATCTTGACATGGCTATGAAGGGGAAACTTTAATAGAGAAACTTAATCTCTTCTAATAGCAGCACAAAACAACACCATAAGGATAAACTATGTTAGAGCGAAAATAGATAAAGCATAATAAAATGGCAAGTGTAGATTATGCAGTAATAGAGACGAAACGATTAATCAAATAAACGAATAGAGCAAACTAGCACAAAATGTGTATAAGTCTAGATATGATAGGGTGAGAATGGTGATCCGCCGGGAATCGTGCAAGAAATTGAACTTTGACTATGCGACCAAATACTAAATGCAGAAACTAGATTTCTCCCGGAGAATGAGACGCTCAAAGTTCTCAGAGATTTTGAGATACAAACAGATCACCTTATCCTGGCCAGACGACCAGACCTTGTGATAACTAACAAAAAAGAGAGCCAGTCGAATCGTGGAATTTGGTAACCCGGTGGACAATAAAGTGAAAATCAGAGAAAACTAAAAGAGAAACAAATCTAAAGACTTTGCCAGAGAACTAAAAAAAGCTATGGAACATGAAGGTGACGGTGATACCAGTGGTAATTGGCACACTTGTAGCTATACTCAATTGCTTTGACGGGTAGTTGGGAATCGGAGGACAAGCGGATATAATCCAAACTGTAGTATTGTAGAAGTCGACCAGAATACTGAGAAGAGTCCTTGAGAGCTGAAGAGATTTGCTGTCACTCAGACTCCAGGGAAGGACTATAAGCTCACACTAGTGCGAAAAACTCGAAAGGAATAATAAGAAGAACATCAACAAATAAAGCAGAGAACAAGAACGCTCATGAGGATACATAAGGCCTTACATCCCAGAGATGAAGAAGAAGTGTCATGAAAAGAAGAAGGAAGAGGACATACCAGCATTCAAGAGAGTGTCGATGTGACGATACAACGACTAGAAGACTATATGAAAAATACGGAGGGAGACTGATTTCAGTGACCAGAAACAATACAAACAACACAAGCATCAACAGAACAAAAATAACCAGAAAATAAAAGGGGAAGAAAAAAAACTGTATGGATATTTCAAGTGACAAACAAGCGAAATCTCAAGCGAAATCTCACACAAGAAAACGTTGACATGGCTAAGAAAAGGGAGAACTTAGGAGAGAAATTGAATTTCTTTGGATAACAGCACAAAACAACGCCATAAGGACTATGTCAAAGCAAAAATAGACAAGACGCAACAAAATAGCAGATATAGATTATGTGGTGACATAGTAATCGATTGCATTTAATCAGCACAAAGAGAGTATAAGTATAAAAGCGACTCATTTTGGCAAGTAACTGTGCAAAACGTTTAAATTTGGTCATAGGAACAAATGGTATGTGCATAACCCAGAATAAATCTAAGAAAATGAGACGCACAAAACTTTTCGGGATTTTGAGATACAAAGGGATCATCTAATCTCGGCCACACCAGCAAAGACTTACATAAATCAAATCTGTGCGGATACTGGATGCCACCTGGAAGACCTGCCGGCTGTCCAAGGGGTAAAACTGAAAGAAAGTGAAAAGAGAGATAAGTACGTAGATTTTGCTAGAGAACTGAAAAAAATTATGGAATATGAAAGTGACGGTGATACCACTTGTAATTGGTGTGCTCGGTACAGACACCAAAAGATTGGTACAGGGACTGGAGAACTTTGAAATAAGAGGATGAGTGGCTACCATCCAAACGACAGCATAGATATCGGTGGGAATACTAAGAATAGTCCTGGGGACTTAATGAGACTTGCTCTAAACTCAGACTCCAGGGGAAAACAATCAGCTAACGCCGGTGCAAAAAAAAAGATCATCTACTGGGAAATTTCAATTCGACCATACAATCAAATGGTATATGCACAACCTAGCACCTGTCCTAGAAAATGACTCACATAAACTCATATGGGACTTTAACATACAAACGGATCACCAAATCCCGGCCAGAAGACCAGACCTTATAATAATCCACAACAACAAAAAAAGAGAATTTGCAAAATTGTCGACTTTGCTGTCCCGGCGGATCACAGAATAAATCTGAAGGAAAGTGAAAAGAAGGATAAGTACCTCGACCTTGCTAGAGAATTGAAAAAGCTGTGGAACATGAAAGTAACGATTGTGCCAATTGTGATTGGTGCGTTAGACACAATAACTAAAGAATTATTAAAAGGCCTGTAGGACTTGGAAGTTGGCGGACAACGGCCAGAATCCTGAGACGAGTCCTGGAGACTTGAGGAGACTTGCTGTCACTCAAACTCCAGTGAAAAACCATCAGCTAACACTGATGTAAAAAACTCTAAAGGAATAAATAATAATAACATGAATGTTACCTCAGATTTAGATAAAAAAAATTCGACATATCAGTTGACAGGTTGTCTGACAAATTTAAGAAACACTTCGCACAGGTTAAATCTCTATTTTCGATTTCATCATCGTAAGAAAGATAAAAAAGAATGTAAAATTTGGCTTTCTCATCTAAATAAATACGACTAAAGGAATGAGTGCAATTAATTCTTATCATTGCCTTTGATAAATTTTACCTGTAATCTAATAGCACCATCGAATTTTTTACGTTCTTAAGCTGGCTGTCTTTTTTCACTCAGAATTCGCTTCTTTCTTACACTGAATATTTGCGAAAGCTTCTTGTCATTTCTTTTGTAATTCTGATGATCATATATATATATATATAAATATATATATATATATATATATATCAGTTGCTACTCTAGACCATCAATATTACTCAGGCTCATTTGCCCAGTCGGTTGGGGCTGTAGAATAGACCGACTGCTTCTCCGCAGAGGAAAAAGACCCCCACCCAAAGAGTGTTTTGAATATGTCACTAAACAATCTAATGGTGTGGATCTAATGATACTGGAGCTTTGGGGAATGCGGAGTACCCCTTTATTACCATCGCTCCCAAGTCCACTCTTGTCTGGAATGGTAGTACCTGATCGAGTCCAATCTTTGGGTTAAATAGAACTAAACTGTACACTTATGCAAAACTGAATTGCTTAAAATAGGACTGTTATTACAATTAAAATGTGTACTTAAGGTGAACTGAATTGTTTGAAATAGAACTGTTTTCGTATGCTAAACTGAGTTTTTTCAAATTGAACTGTTTTTTGACATTGAAACTGTGTACTTATGCTAAACTGAATTGTTTTAAATAGAAGTGTTTTGACATTTAACTGTGTGTAAACCAAAAACTATGCTTAGACTAAACTGAATTGTTTGAATTAGAACTGTTTATAAATATAAAAATGGATTTGGCATTAAATAATGTAGTAGCTATTAAAAAGGGAGCCTCCTTGTCGCCCTAGATTACAGTCGCCAACTTTACTTTACTTACTTATCTCAACTTGAAATCTATTCATCTGAGACATGAATACAATCAGCAAAAGTCTCTTTATCAGGATTTTCATGCATAAAAATAAAACAAAGCTATAATGTTTTGAGAGAATTTTTACTATATTAAAATAAATTGACTTGAGAGAAAGGAAGACCAGGTTGAATTCAAAACCTTACCCCTGTAGTCACTACTGACATATACCGGACCCGATGGAATGATCTTATTTCGGGTTTGGAAAGAAAATAATAAGATCAACATTTAACAGGTTTTCTTTTTGTCATCGTTTTTTGTTAAAGATCACACCAGTCAGCGGTTATTCTCACTTGTCGTACACTTCTGAAGCCTCAGCCCGAAGTTCTGCAACGGTTGTCACATCATTCGCTCTCATATTCCTTGAGCTTTCCGGAATTCCAAGAAGAAGTAATCACAAATAGAGAGAGGGAGAGATGAGGAGAGAGAGCCGGCCACTGCTATATTACAATTTTCTAAATAAGTTTCTATCACAAACGCATAATGTTCACCATTCCATAACATGATTGCAAATGAAATCACATGGATAATACCGCTAAAAGACCTACCTATAATCGACCCACCACTATATGTACATTCATTGCAGGTCCAAAGAGAGAAAAAAGTAAATATTTCAAAATGAATTGGTCCACGAAGAGATTTGTATTTTCTTAAGAATTATTCATTTCATTCTTACATACGTGTCTGTTTCCAAGTTGTTGCTTTCGTCAGAAATTTTATGTGGCACAAGGCCATGTGAATAGGGCACCCAATGAGATTCGAACTCACTCGTGTAGGTTTGTAAGTGGAATATTTTTCAGCTTTTGTATAGGTTTAAATAGGGGTCATTGTTGTGTGTTAGATTTCACTAATAAACCTGTTTTCAATATTCCTATTTTATCTTAATGTTGAAAATAATAGAAAAAACTTACGTGTACTTCATGGTTTAAATTTAAAATTTCTTTGTTTTTCCGTTGAATTTAACTGTAGCTGAATTTTAAGTTGCAGGAATTTACGTTTGGAAAAAAAATTACTTGTGAGAATTTGATGAGAAACAAATTTACAATTCTCTCTCTCTCTCTCTCTCTCTGTATATATATATATAAAAATGAATTGGTCCACGAAGAGATTTTTAGGATTTATTTATTTTTTTGTTCTTACATACGTGTATGTTTCCAGCTTGATGCTTTCGTTAGTGAACATGTATGGCACAAAGCCTTGTTAATGGGGTATTCAATGAGACTTGAACTCACTTGCGCTTGCAGTTTAAATAGTTTCCCTTTGTCTACTTTCCCCCTCATTTGCTTTTGATACGTTGTGTTTGTTTGTGTGTGTGTGTGTGTGTGTGTGTGTGTGTGTGTGTGTGTGTGTGTGTGTGTTGGAGTGGTTTGTGTGATGGAATGGTTTCGAATTTCTCTTATAGTTATTTTTTCTCTCTGTATGTGTGAATGTGCGTCTTGAGATTTTTTTTATCTTGTTTCTATTTGTGTGTTTGTGTATGATTCATGTTTTATTCAACTTTGGTTTAAATCTATCTATAAATTTCTTTTCTTTTATTTGAAGTAGCGTGTAATCGTTCGTTCGATATATTGGCATTATTTTAAATTCACCCTGACTACATTGGTATTGGTGTTTCGATGCATTCAATTTTCTGTTTACTTCTATTTCTCTTGTGAAGTGATGTCCTTGTACGTATTAAGGGCCTGTATTGACCCAATGTATATTTCTTTACATTTGCTACATTCAATTATGTAGACTACGTTTTTTGAGTTGCAGCTAAAGTCTTTATTTATTTCCCAACTCTTTGGAAATATGTGATATGATAATAGATGGTAAATCCTATACCTTTAAAAACCCGGAAACGAAATTCACCCCCAACATATCTATATCTTTGTTCGTAAACATTAACGAAGACTGAATAATTCAGTCAATGAGTGTCCTATTAACAGGGCTTAGAATACACTGAATATATACTCAGCAGAAAGATAAAACACTAAATTACCTCTGATGGTGAGGCTCCAGTTCTGGAGCCCTAGCGTGTACTCCTACATTGCCATTACTCCCAACTGCACTTTGATGCAAAGTAGCTTATGTCCAGTCAGAGTCCCATCTATGGATTTGTTTGTAAATTATTCGTACTGGGTAGAAATACTTAATATCGTATAACCACGTAAAAAACTCTTCAGAAATTATGCAAAAATGTTAATGATTCCCTAACCTCTCGGCATAAAATGAATCCAGCGGTTTGACATCAAAATAAATAAATCAATCAATGCGTAATTTAGTAAATGCAAAATGTTTACCGAGAAACATTAAACCCCTGTGCTGGCACATATTCTTACGTAGGTTCATCCTGATTTATGTTTTCAACAATATATATATATATATATATACGTTTGCCCATGCCAACAGGATATTTCTGTATGATCATGTGTGTGTGCATGCGTGTGTGTTGTTGAATGGCAAGTGTAAATTCCTAATTAAATGCGTCACTCTGCAGTTGCTTATATAATTAACACGTAATCCTCTTCATCTGCAGAGTTTTTGTGTCATGTCAGCGTGTGCAGTAAGGCAATTATTTAGGTTACTAAATGGGTTATTTAGTCATTTGAGCTAAATACGCATGGCAAATTGAACAAAATGAACTGACACACATATGCACAGACACGCACAAACTTACACATACATATACTCCATATATATATATATGCTTATATATATATATATATATATATATGCTTGTATGTGTATGTTTACACCTAAAAGTATATAAACATCTAGGGATCAATAGAGCCAGGTGAGCATGTCCCATTATGTTTTTGTCTCTTTCTATAGATACCCAACCCCTCTGCATAAGAAACAAGTTCAGTTTTCAAGTGGAGTTTAACAGGTTTTAATTCAGCTTTTCTCCTCCTTGACCGGTTGCTATACCAAGTTTAAAGAGCACATTCTGCCCTACTTTTTACCCTTTGTTGCCGTAAGAATTATGAGTTTTTTTTTACCTTTCCCAAGAGTACTAGTGTTATGTAAAATACAAACGGCAACGTACAGGTTTTTAACCTTGTACGCTGTGTATATTTCCAAAAACGGAAGACACAGGAGCACAGATAGACACACACACACACACGCACACATATATATATATATATATATATATATATACGATGTGCATACTATAACTTTTTTCGTATGGGCACTTTTATTGATAATACACACATGAAACTCTAGTCCCCTTCAAAGTAATCTCCTCCGGATGCAATGCACTTGTACCGTTCCAAAAACTAATGGAAGGCCCCATGGAACTCCTCTTGCGTGAGCGTGTCAATGACCATTGTCACAGCCTCTTTCATCTCCTCAAGTATCTCATAAGGACAACCTCTGAGCTTAAGGAATAACCAAAAGTCACAGGGACCAAGATTTGGACTATAGGGAGGATGAAGAAGTGTCTTGATGCCCATCTTGGTCAAATAGTCTGTGACAAGGATGAAGTTGTGGACTGGTGTATTGTCCTGGGGGAAATGCCACTGACCCGATTTGAAGAGTGCAGGCCTCTTCAAACGGAATATCTTTTATTGCATATCGTTCTTTTAAAGTGTCAGATTGCATTTTTGAAATTCACGAGCTGTGACAATCAGGCTTTAGTGTATTCCAATTCTTGCTGTAGCTGTTCACTTGTACCTGAAGTAATAAAAATTTGTCAGTCATCTCATAAGATATATAGCAATAACACTCTGAATTTTCAAGAGTCTCCGACGAATTTAAATGCCCATACTAAAAAAGTGTGGAAACTTATCGTATGCACCTCATATATATATATATATATATATATATATATATATATATATATATATATATATACGACAGTTTCATCGTTTCACCCTGAATATATGTATACTTACTAAACTGTAAGTATACAGAAATTTAGTAGCCTAAAGCCAAGCGTTTGGTGGTCTCTTACGTATAGAACAAATTTTGTTTCTGCAATTAATTGATTGATTGGTTGATTTTAACGGCAGATCAAACCTAGTTTTGTTTTATGTTTATTTGTTTGGAAATCGTATTGTAAATTCATATGTACTGCTTTCTTTTTAATTTTCACACGGTCCTATCGAATACAAATAATTTTCAAATGAATCTATTTGACCCATAGATGGCGCCCTAAAAAGAACTCCCGTTATAAATGAAGAAATACTCCCCGCGTCCCAGAGCTCAAGAACGAGAGCCACATCATCAGAGTTTAGTATCATACACAGGGTCCCTATTTGGGGGGTGGGGTACCCATCTGCAAGTAATAGAGCTAGCGTATTCTAAGACCCACCTACAGAGTGGCTATTGACTCTTTCGACGCTATCCTAACACAAGTCTACACACACACACGCATATATATAGTGCATATTTTCATTGCGATATATATAGCTCATTTAAGTTTGGTTCAAGACTACCGAACATTCTCTTTTTACGATCTTATTTTTCTTTTCTCGAGCTCTCTTGGTAATTTCTTGGTATCAGGGTCAAATTCACTTAGAAGAGGCTCTTGGTTTTTATCCCAAGCACTATATATATATATATATATATATATATATATATATATATATATATATAATAAACTTCCCGTTTTCATATCGCTGTTGAAGCAACATTTTTCACCATTTTAAAGCCCTGATGAATGTTTATTAAAACCGAAATGTTTTAATGTTGGCTTTCCATCAAATTAAATTCATCGTTTTGGTTTATTTTGTTTTTTATTTTCTTCATACTGCCGGATTTATTTCCACAGTTTACTTCCATTAATATATATATATATATATATATATATATATATATATATATATATATATATATATAAGTAAGTAAGCTGACAGAAGAAATGAACGTGTGTAATTAAGAGGAAGGAAAAAAAGAGAAAAGATTGCAGTTCTATTTCATTGAAGACCCCTATGGTGAGTGACTGCAGTAGCATGACGGTTTACGCAGAGATGATCAAACAATGAAGAAAAATGCATTCTTGGGCAAAATCTAAACTCTGCGATTAACCAAAAAGAAACGCCTGACATCACAATCGATAACACTCGCATGGGTCATGTCTTTAACTGATGTGTTAATAAAGTAGAATGTAGGGGTACATGGTGGCTTCTAAGTCTATCAGTAGAGAAGACGGAACTGGAGAAATGAGTTTGAATTTTGGCAAAGGCTCTTTGAGTAAATTTCGAAATTGAAAAGAAAAAATTGGAAAAAAACTTCTCCCTGGCTTGCTACGAAAAATTTGATAGGCAAACACTTCGCTAAACTTCACATTGTATGATACCCATTCAATCATACCGGGCCGATGGAAATTATTAATAGTATTTTAAAGAGAATATGTATCTGTCAGTGTTTTTGTCTAACTGTCTGTCTTTTATATATATATATATATATATATATATATATATATATATATATATATAAATAAGTGTTATTCAAAAAGTTCGTAGCCTTTCCGAGAAAGTAGAATAATTGCTGTATATTTTTGTTGTGACATCACACGACCGCATCTTATTAAATTAATTCAGATCTCTGTCTTAATTCCTGTGCGGTTGAGGCCGATAGAAAGTCGAGAAGTGTGCGACAAATCTAAAATTTGAGTAAGGCTTGGTACTTTTTCAACAATCCTCGTATATATATATATATATATAGCGGCACGACATGATGATAATATATATATATATATATATCATCATCATGTCGTGCCGCTAGCACGGATATCCCTGAGCCTCTCTAGCCACTTCTCCCTATCGTTCATCGCCTCTGTCAGGTCTTCATCTCGTATCCTCACATAGCTGCTATATATATGTTCGAGCTGGTCGTCCTGTTTTTGCTCGGCCATATGTGGGGGTATTTCCATTTTCCATATATATATATATATATATATATATATATATATATGGAAAATGGAAATATATATATATATATATATATATATATATATAATTTCAATTTTCCATATATATATATATATATATATATATGTATATAGATAGATAGATTGATAGATAGATATAGCGGACAAAGGTGGTAATGATAGAATAAAAACATCGATCTACAAGTTAATACATTTTATTCCTTTAAATTGAGTGAAAGGTTTGTTGAAAGACAGAAGTGACACAGAAATAAGTAACAAGAAAAGATAATATTAATCAAAGCGGTAATATTTACCAATATTTACGCCCGAAGAAAAAAGTGATGATACTTTCAATGTAGAAGTTTGTCGTGTCTGAGTTGACGATTTTTGTGTGTGTAATAGATCTTGTGTGTGAGAGTGTCACTATGTAGAGAGAAAAATGTATTTATGCCTTAAATAAACGTGCGACTGCAACAGAAGTGTTTTTATCAGCAGGAGACAGATAGAATAGTTGTACGAATACTTTTGATATAATATAAACGTAAACAAAAATATTCGTTCAATAGAAGATAATTAAACGATGTTGAAATTAGATCCATTCTTAATAGAAAAGAACGTTAAATTGCATACTTACTAAAGACATATTCTTTCCTTCACTTATCAATTAGATAAGTAGGCTCAAAATTAGAAAAGAAAAAGTTAATTATTTATATAGGAATCGAACTGGTTAAAAAATGTATTTTCAACAATCTAGGAGGGAAAAGATTTCTAAAATTATTTGGGGATTCCATCCTGCAAAATTTTTTACATCAAGTCAAATATTATTGGTTGCGAAGTATCTGGAAGTAAAAAAGCGCTGATTGGTTAATAAATACAAAAATACTGAGACAAAAACTATAACATCTCGACATAAATAAATAAATATGTATATGCATATATTATATATATATAAGCGTGTGTGTGTGTGTGTATAACCGGAAATGTCATAATGGTTAGAGTGTTCGCCAATGGCCTGGGAGACCTGGGCTCAATCCCAGGTTGAATCATACCAAAGTCATACCGAAGACTCAAAAAATGGTACTTGATGTCACCTTAAAACTCAACATTATAAGGTAAGGATAAAGGGTAAAGTAGAGCAATCCACCGAAAGGAGTAGTGCCTTCCCATACACTTTGGTGTAGTAGCTATCGAAAAGGGAGCTTTCGGATCACCCTTGAACAAGCTCGCCAACTTTATCTATCTATCTATATATATATATATATATATAACGCACGCACATCCATATGGTTCAATACTTGCAGATAGTATACTCATTGCTCTCGAAATTAATGTATCTTGGTGTATATATATATATATATATATATATATAGTGGTGTATACGGGCGCTTATTGCAACGGTCTTAGTCGGCTATCTGAGTTCAAATTCTGCATACTGTTAGCTGAGTTTCATTTGACTTTAATAACTTTAGGATAGTCATGAATCCATTTCAAACTTATATATATGCAAAAATATTTGTTTTGAGGCGATTCAAAAGAGCATCATCAAACAGAGTGTTCACGGCTTGAACGGAGTTCTGTCGTTAAATTTCTGGTAGCTCGAAAGTCCAAACCAAATGAAATTTACAAAAGGATGTATGATTTGTGCTGAGAACCATGTTGTTGTAAAAAAAAAAAAAAAAGGTTTACAAATGAGATGAACATAGGTTTGTTACAACGAACATGAATCATAAAAGACAGTCCGTGGAATGGAAATATACTGACTCTTCAGGATTGAAAAAGTCCCGGGCTGCGGCCAGTAAATAAGGTAATGCTCAGAATCTTCTGGGACATAAAAGGATACATCACTATTGATATTTTTGAAAATATTGCAGCTGTACATAGTGCTTCCTCTTACCAGATTCCGTGACAAAATTCATCTTATCAATTCAATGAATGAATGCATGACATTGACATGATGGTCAGAGTGTTCGCCAATGGCTCGGGAGACCCGGGTTCAATCCCAGGTCAAGTCATACCAAAGACTCAAAAATGGTACCTGATGCCTCCTTGCTTAACACTCAGCATTATAAGGTACGTATCAAGAGTAAAGTGGAGCAATCCAGGGAAAGGAGTAGCACCCTCCCCTACATCTTAGTTTAGTAGCTATCGGAAAAGGAGCCTTCGGGTCACTCTCGACCCCGGTCGCCAACCTTAGTTTTTGCGGTTGACACATATAACTTGCATACAACTATGTTAAGCTTGCTAATTATATATAAATATGTATATATATATATATATATATAAGAGTTGTCCTTTATCTATCTATCTATCTATCTATCTATCTATCTATATATATCTCATTTATTCATATCTATCTTTCTATTTACGCGATTCATATAGTTTTTTTCAATCTTGAAAAAAACTTTATTTTCATGAATTTCTATTTGTATTCGTACCTGATGAGAATCGATGTATTTTCTTTGAAATGATTTGAATCTGTGTTCTTGCATGATTGGGAATTTGATTATTAACATAACTTTTCTTTTGTGTACAGAGTGCTTAACTGACTATAAAGTGCTTAAATATGTTTATTAAAACTAGTTGGTATATCCACCATTAGTTTGAAAACGAAAATGACAGTAAAAATAAAAGGAGAAATAAAAATAGAAATATCTGAAAAGAGAAAATTGAATTACAACAAAAATCCACACACACACACACACGAGACCTGGGTTCAATACCAGGTCGCGTCATGCCAAAGACTTTAAAAATGGTACTTGATACCTCCTTGCTTAACACTCTGCAATATAAGGTACGTATCAAGAGTAAAGTGAAATAATCAAGGGAAACGAGTAGCGGCCTCTCCTACACCTCTGTGTTGTAGCTATTGAAAAGGGAGCCTTTGGGTCGCCCTAGACTACGGTCGCTAACTTTACGTATAGCATGGGGATTTCCGCAGATCGAAATACGGGACCTGTGAGCGAATGAGATGTATTTTGATGTCGATTTCTACTATCCAAACGGTTCTGGCACAGGGATGTACATTCGTGCCTTTATCTTTCTGGTATATATATATATATATATATATATATATATATATATATATATATATATATATATATATATGAGTATGTTTGTATAAATAAAACGCACGAATAAGTAATTGTTTCTATTTAAAAAAGAAAAAAAATACCTTTTCATTTATTCAATTGTGATATCTATCAACATCAGGACTGCCATTCATGTTGATGAAACAGCCTCCTCTACAACTCGGTGTAGTAGCTACTTAAAAGGGAGCCTTCTGGTTGCCCTCGAGTACGGTCGCCAACTTTACTTACTTTATATATATATGGAGAGAGAGAGAGAGACATACAGACAGACAGACAGACTTAGAGAGTGCGCGCGTGCGCCTGTGTGTGTGTATGAGACAGACAGTGTATATTTCATAGCGTTTGTGAACACTTAGCTAAGCCTAATAAATGCCTAAACAATTTAAAGAAGTATTTTATTCCATTATAAGTAGTTTGATATTTTTTATACTTGAAAACTTCCTAATGGGTGGCCTGTGTATTAAGATTTTTAATGTACTTTAAGTCATAAGCTTTATTTTATTTTATTCATTCACTTTGTTAATCAGCTTGCAATTTGCTTTTAACATTCTTTTTTATTTTATTTAATTTTTATTTTTATTTTTCTAAGTTCTTTAGCTTCTTTTTCTTGAAACTATCAAAGAATTTTTTCCGCAATCTTTTTTAGTATTTTTTTTTTTACGGTGGGGGGGTGTCAAATATTACGAGATTTCATTTCGAAATGCCTTTATTTAACCACCGTTAAATTTTCAAAGAGAAAAAATTTAAAAAAGAAGGTAAGTGGTCATTATAAATCAATTAAAAACATATTTCCAAATGACAGAGAAAGGACTCTAAAAAAAATTCTAAAATGAATGCCAGTATGTCTTTCCTTAAAAGACGGCAATCAAACGACTAGGGGCACGGATACCAAATTTCTGATGCATAATCATTAGGGAAAAGTTTTGACGTTAAAGAACAGTCAATCAAAAGAAAATATTGTTACGATTGAGAAAGAGACGTTGCTGCAAGATTTGATTATTCCAAGTGAATTTAAATTTCTGAACGTAACAATAAATAAGAAAATTATCTATACTTATCATGATTATTATTCAAATTTCATCATCATCATCATATCGCGCTGGTAGCACGGATATCCCTGGCCCTCTCTCGCCACTCCTCCCTATCGTTCATCGCCCTAGGTATGTCTTCAGGACAACATCCCGTATCCTCACATAGCTGCTGAATGTATGTTCGTGCTGGTCGTCCTGCTTTTGCACGGCCATGTGTGGGGGTCCATAAGAGTACATCTCTTATGAGTTCATCCCTGCTTCTCCAGCAGTGTCCTGCATGTCTGGTTCGTCTAACTTGAATAGTTTTCGTGATAGAGGGCAGGTGGCCGTACAGTTGGTGTCTTGTGGGGTGTTGCCGCCAGGACTTGTTTAAAATTGCACGTAGCATTCTTGTGTAATTGCCGTCTAGCTTCTTCTCCAGCTGTTTTGTTAGCGTCCATGTAGTGCAGCCATATAGCAGTATCGATGTGACCGCTGCCTGGAAGAAGCTGCAGATAGACTGTCACACACTTAAATTTAAAAATTAATCTTTTTTAATGAAAATCATTAATTCCTTTCATAGAACACGATTAATTTCATAAGATATTAAAAAGAATGGCAGTTAGATTTCCATTCATGGGTGAAATGGACCCGTTTAAAAATTATTCGTATACAGCAGGAACATTTGATGCCATTTGTATTTAGACTAGTCACTTGAAGCTATAATTCTTTACCAAGAAGTATCTTAAGGAGACATCCCTACACTAAATGGTGACTCTCTGAGACTAGTGGGCGAGTTCACTACCTCGGATGTAACGTCTCATCTACTGAAAATGACATCAATGTACGACTAGCAAAGGCATGAACTGCTATCGATAGGTTATCGATTATTTGAAAGTCAGACTTAAAATTAAACGCAATTTTCCGAAGCAGCGGTTGTGTCAATTGTACTATATGAATGCACCTTATGGGCACTGACTAAGCGTATAAAAAAAATCAGACCGGAATGTCACAAGAATTCTTGAACAAATCCTGGAAACAACATCCCACTAAAGCGCAACTGTACGGCCACCCACCTCCTATCTCTAAAATCAACGGAATAAGACGAACAAGAATAAGACGGAGAAGTAACGATGAACTCATAAGTGCCGTTCTCCTATGGATCCTTTCACGTGGATGAGCAAGCTAGATCCTATCTATAACAGCTCTGTACGGACGCAAGATATTGTCTAGAAGACTTGTCGTAAGCGATAGATGATAGTGACGATAGGCGAGAGGGAAAGAAAGAGAGAGAGAGAGAGAGAGAGAGAGAGGGTCAAGAAAATCTGTGCTAGCTGGACGAGATCATGTTGATGAAAGATTATCTCAATTACATGAAAGCATATAATTGCGTGAAGACAAACGATTTTTATTTAAAAAATAATTTCTTGAAACAGTATAATTAGTTGTTTTAGATAGAAATACTTGAAACCATCCAACTGTGTGCAAATTATTTGTATTAGATAGGAATACTTAAAACTATACAGCTGTGTGCACATTATTAGTATTAGATAGGAATACTTGAAACCATACAGCTGTGTGCAAATTATTTGTATTAGACAGGAATACTTGATATCATATAAGTGTAAATTATTTGTATTAAGAATAGTTGCTTGAAGATATAATTGTTTACTAAAGATTATTATCAGTTACTTGAAACAACATAACAGTGTACAAACAAATGATTATTATTAAATAGAAATAATTACTTGAAACCATATAATTATTAGTATTAGATTAGAATACTTGAAACCAGACAACTGTGTACAAATTATTAGATAGAAATAATTGATATGACTGAATGCAAAAGACTCTTCAGAAGCAAAAATACAAACATATGAATATTCCATGAACGGAATTCACTAATCTCAAGACAGAAAATAAACATAGATGGGTTGCCATGTCATTAAAATCAATCAATCAATCAGTCAGTTTTGAAACAAGACAAAATGGTAAACCTCTATTCGATTGAAATAAAACTTATCATTCCCTTCCTTTTCGTGTGAATTTTAAATTAACCACAAGGATGAAAAAATAACCAACTGTGATGCAGATTATAAGTTTACACAACATAGAGAGATACTTCAGCTAGTAGATATATATGTTCTACTCGACAATGTTCTTTTTCTATCGTGCTTTTCTATAATTTTTAATAATTAGTCCATTTTTATTGTATAGATTAAATTTTATTCTTTCTTATGGATGATATCGTAATTAGTTGAGTTTTTCTTTCTTTCTTTGCACTCTCTTTTTTCTTTCTTTCTTTCTTTACATTCTTTCTTTCTTTCTTTCTTTCTTTGCACTCTGTTTTCTTTCTTTCTTTCTTTCTTTCTTTCTTTCTTTCTTTCTTTCTTTTCTTGTTTATTTATTCATTTATTTACTCACACAATTTTCTTTCTTTCTTTCTTTCTTTTTTTGCATTTTGTTTGTTTGTTTGTTTCTTTCTTTCTTTGCATTCTCTGTTTTCTTTCTTTCTTTGTTTACATTCTTTCTTTCTTTCTTTCTTTCTTTCTTTGCACTATCTGTTTCTTTTTTTCTTTCTTTACATTCTTTCTTTCTTTCTTTGCACTCTATTTTCTTTCTTTCTTTCTTTCTTTCTTTCTTTCTTTCTTTCTTTCTTTCTTTCTTTCTTTCTTTCTTTCTTTCTTTGCATTCTCTGTTTTCTTTCTTTCTTTCTTTACATTCTTTCTTTCTTGCTTTATTTCTTTCTTTCTTTCTTTGCACTCTCTTCTTTCTTTCTTTCTTTCTTTCTTTCTTTCTTTCTTTCTTTCTTTCTTTTTTTCTAGTAGGCGAGGCTTAAAATTCCCTAAGCACTTCCTAAATACAAAGACTTAAACCCCGGTATAATTTTATCCTTCATCAACTTCTTTTTTCTGATTTATTGTTTTCGAATATCTTCTAAAATTATTTTTTTCAAACAAACAACTTTAAGGCCTTTCGTGTAGATCGTAGAAACTAGGAAAAGATGACTGAAAATCGATCAGTTTGGAAAAAAGTGAACTACGATGGTCGTAAAACATTTGAAGAGCGGAGAATCGAACACTCCATCATAAAACGGACACTACGAAAACAGAATTTGATTTGGTCCCGTACAATTTTCAGAGAAAACATGCTTGTAATATTTGCAGTAGGGTCTGTTTTCCAAAGCTGAACTTGTTCTGCATGTGAAATCTCATGACAATAAATTATCACAGGCTGATTTTACACCGGTCTTTTCTCAGCAACCTCATGGTAATTCGTGTGAATTCTGTAAAAATGTATGAGGGTCTGAATAAGGTCTAAGAAACTATTAGAGAGTGAAGGGGATTATTGTTAATGCCAAAGTGATTGAAAAGGTGAATTTGGTTTGAGGAGCCACATGTTTCCTACTGATGTTTTTTGCAGGAATGAGTGGAGGACCTTCTTCCATGAATAAATGGTAGACACTGTACGTGTTCTTGACCGTTCTTCTACGTTCAGGATGTAACACAAGGTTAGTTTTCTAAGTGGAGTAAAGCTGGCGTTTTCTTTCTACACTTGTTGACATAAAAAGAATTTTAAAAAATCTATCCTACTATTTATTCATATCGTTGGGGCTGAGAGAGAAAAGATTTACTTCGGTTTTACCCCATGATATTTGTATGAAGTAAAACACATGCATTTAAGGTTTGAGGTTTGAACTTGCTTACCGAGTCTTTTTTCCTTGAGGATAACCATTAAGCCTTGAATACTGGACCATTGGTGTTCGCCATTGGTCCGGGAGACCGTGGTTCAATCCCAGGTCGAGTCATACCAAAGACTCAAAAATGGTACTTGATATGGCCTTGCTTAACACTCAGGATTATAAGGTAAAGATCAAGGGTAAAGTGGAGCAATTCAAGGAAAGGAGTAGCGCCCTCCTTTACACCTCGGTGTAGTAGCTATTGAAAAGAGAGCCTTTGGGCTTCCCTCGACTAGAGTCATCAACTTTACTTATTCTGTATCCTAGGTCAGACACTGAATGGCATTCTGTGACGAGTCGCGAGTTCAAGAATTTTGAATATTATGGAGTCACCCACACCCATTGCCATTACTTCCGGTTTCAGTATGACCCAGAGTGATAATTCTTGTTAAGATCGTTTATTTTCTTAAAGAAAAGAGTCATTTGGACTTTAGATAACCCAATAAAGGTTGACATGCCATAAAAGTAACCAAACAGCCAGATCACAAACATAACATTCACCACATTATTCAGGTGTACAGAGGTTTCAAGAATAAGTTCCCGGGGCATAGTGGCTAACATGCTGGAGAGTAGCATTGTCGTAAGCTATTTCAAACTCCAGTCATGCTTAACCAAGTCGGCTAGGGCTATAGAATACACCAACTGCATCTCTGCAGAGAGGTAAGACCCCGCCACACACACACACACCAATGAGTGTCCTGGTATGACGTTAAACAATTTGATCGTGATGCTCCAGTAATTTGGGAAATGAGGAGTAACCCTTCTTTGCAATTGCACCCAGGTCCACTCTGGCCAGAAGTGGTCGCACCTAATAAGGTAAAATCTATAGGTCAAATAGACCTGTTTGTCATTCAATCTGTGTGTAAAGAAAAGACTTTTGTTAAATTGGCTTGTTTGAAATAGAGCAGTTTGACCATTTATGTGTGTGTAAACAAATGAGTAATGTTTGATTAAATTGTTTCTTATAAACAGCAATACTTGAAAATATTTAACTGTGTGCAAACAAATGTAAATAGAATTATTCGTATTAGGTAGAAATATTTGAAAACATTTAACTGTGGAAAAAATGAGCTCAGGCTTTTTTAAAAATGTTATCAACAAAATGTGTTGAGAAATCATTTATTGAAAGGATTTGACATTAAATAACCTACAATAGTTGATATGCCATAAAACCAAACTAGTTATGCTGTTACGTTCACTTTCAAACTAATACACATCGAAAAAGTATGAAGCGCCTTATTACACCAGTTATGGGTCAGATAGTAGAACTATTGACTTTGGCAGCGGTATCTTTGGGATAAATTATCCCCGGAGGTTGATATGGTATTAAACAAAGAAAAAAAAAAACAACAACAAAAGACAAAGAAATCCAACCAGGGTGTTTCACAATTTTTGAAACAAAACAGCGATATATCAAATCTTCTCTATAGACATTATTCAATTTCACTTTTCAGATTATTGCTGGGAAATAAATAACATCTAGACAAATTTAACTTAATCTAGAAAGAGAAAGCCTTGCATGATAGAGCTGACGATCTTTTGTTAGAAGATATATTGCAAAACGAAGTCTTTCAAGATTGTACGGAATGAAGTTCCATTTCACAAAAATTGGTCCGTTGTCTCATAAGATGTATAGCAATAACATTGTGAATTTTCAAGAGTCTACGACAATTTTAAATATCTGTACAAAAAAAGTCTGGAAACTTATTGAATGCACCGCATACGTATATATATATATATATATATATATGGGAAGATGTAGTAGGGCAGCAGTCCTTCATTTAAGTATGTTTGATTAGATAATAAAGACACATTTTGTCTATATAATTTTATTAGGATCTTTTCAAGTTTCCTGTTTAGTGTTTTGCTTTTAGGATAGAGTTGGTCGATGAATTTACCGAAATTGTCCAGAGCTCTTTTAGACCTTTCATGGGTAATCACCAGGAGTTGCTTGCAAGTGGAAACGGCCTAAAAACCTTTTTTCTAAATATCTATAAACTTGTAAACAACTCCTGATGATTGCCTGCGAAAGGTCCGAAAGCGCTGGGATATAATTTCGGTAAATTCATCTACCAACTACAACCAAAACATTTGCCAGGAAACTTGAAAGGATCAAAACGAAATTATATATAAAAAATGTGTCCATATTGTTTAATCAAACGTATATATATACATATATATATATGTGTGTGTGTGTGTGTGTGTGTGTGTGTGTGATATAAAAAAAGTTGAGATAGGCGAAATATGTAGCGAGTACGTCTAGTGAATTATTAAACCGAGGAATTTATCAATTTTCATAAATAAAACATAGTCACATGGGAATATGATATATATATATATATATATATATGGGGAATATGATATACGTGATATTATATGGGAGTGGGGAATATGATATATTCATGTATGGGTGGAGAATATGATATGTTATGTACATATATATGTGTCTGTGTGTATATGTCTGCGTGTGAGTCTCTGTGTGTGTGTGTGGAGGAGTGTTTGCGCAACGATTTTCATTATACGAAATGGAATCTGCAACCCCTGTTCAAATCCGGACGAAGATTGTATTTTACTGCGTGCAAAGGCCCTTGGAAAAGGCATGGATCAATCACTTCTCATTCCAGTCTTGGATAAAAAGTGAATGTAATAGAACGATGGAATCTTGAACTGATTTATTATGATGACACGTTGTCAAGACTGCGCCGACTGTGTCTTTAAAAAGGGGTAAGACTCCCTCCTATGAGTGTCCTAGATATGACACTAAACATCTCATGGTGAGATTCCAGAAAGGCTGGAGCTTTGGGGAATGCGGAATACCACTTCGTTGTCATCACTCCCAAGTCCACTCTGGCCCGGCGAGGTAATACTCGGCAGGGTCTTATCTATGAGTCAAATAGTACTAAACTCTGTACCTATGCTAAAGGGAAGTGCTTGAAATAGGACTGTTTTGACATTTATACTGTGTTAAATATTTCGCCAATCTCTACTCTTTTTGCATTATATATATATATATATATAAGTAAAGTTGGCGACTGTGGTCGAGGGCGACCTGAAGGCTCCTTTCTCAATAGCTACTACACCGAGGTGTAGGGAAGGGCGCTACTCCTTTCCTTAGATTGCTCCACTTTACCCTTGATACGTACCTTATATTGCTGAGTGTTCAGCAAAGAGGTATCAAGTACTGTTAAACTGAATTGCTTGAAATAGAATTGTTTTACATTTAAACTGCTTACTTATGCTAAACTGAATTGTTTGAAATAGAACTGTTTTGACATTTAACTGTGTGTAAACAAAAACTATACTGATAATAAACTGAATTGTCTTAATTAGAACTGTTTAACAAAACTGAATAGCTTGAAAAAGAAATGTTTTTAAACTTTGTACTTATGCTAAACTGAATTGTTTAAAATAAAATTGTTTATTTGTATAAAAATGCATTTAGCATTAAATAATCTACAAATATTGATTTGCGATAAAACACAAACTAGCAAACAAACGATGTCACAGTCCAAAACATTATTCATTACACCATGGGGACTCCCCCATCAGTACATATATGGGTGTCTAAGGAACAGCAGATTTTGTAAGCAACCTTGGTTTGGTTTGGTTTTATGACAGATGAATCATTGTAGATTATTTAATGCCAAATTCTTTTTATACATATGTATTAAATAGGTGGTTCTTTCAATAAGTTTCCAGGCTTTTTTTGTACAGACATTTAAAATTGTCGTAGACTCTTGAAATTTCAGTATGTTATTGCATCTTATGTGATGACGGACCATTTTTAATGATTTCAGGTTTAAATGAACAACTACAACAGGAATTCGAATATACCCTAATAAATCCTGATTGTCACAGCTGGTGAATTTAAAAAATGCAATCTATACGTCCGGACACTTTAGAAGAACGATATGCAATAAAATTCTGTTTTAAACTTGGAAAAAATGCCACAGAAACGTATGGAATGCTTCAGATTGCTTTTCGACCATCTTGCATGAATCGAGCATCAGTTTTTGAATAGCATAAGAGATTCAAGGAAGGCAGGGAGTCTGTGAGGGATGATGAAAGGTGTGGGAGGAGTAAGGAAGTCAATAAACCAGAGTTAATTGGCCAAAGGGTTAGGGTTAGGGTTACTATGTTGAGGTTTTAAGGGAGTTCAGAAAGAGATTCCGTCTTCAAATCGGGCCAGTGGCATTTCCACCTGGACAATGTACCAGTCCACAACTCCATCCTAGTCACAGACTATTTGACCAAGATGGGCATCAAATTAGTTCCTCAGCCTCCCCATAGTCCAGACCTTGCTCCCTGTGACTTTTGGTTATTCCCTAAGTTCAGAGGCTGTCCGTTATGAGAGAATTAAGGAGATGAACGAGGCTGTGACGAAGGTCATTTACACGCTCACACAAGAGGACTTCCATGGGGCCTTCCAGAAGTTTTTGGAACGGTACAAGAAGTGTATTGCAGCCTGAGGAGATTACTTCGAAAGGGGACTAGAGTTTCATATGTGTACTATCAATAAAAGTGCCCATATGAAAAATGTCTGAAAACTTATATTATGATCCTCGTATATATGATTTGTCAACACATTTTTAGATAACATTTGTTGTACTCCCGACGAAATGGACTTGCCCTATTCCACAATATACGTCAACGAAGCATCAGGGGAGCTGAACAAACCCCGTGTTTGGTACGCCTCTCCAGTTGTTTGAGGCACACTTCGGTCGACCGTGTTTTGGTCAGTGCAGCTCGGTCGGGCGTTGCCTCAGCATTAGAGACTTCCTCCGGCCTTCAAGGGGCATCCCTCAGGCTTTTACCCCCTTACAGGGAGGGTTGAGTTTATTGCCTGGTGCCTGAGGCACCCCTAATAAGTGGAATGCCGACGGGACTGAAGGTATTTTTAGAAATGCCAGACGCATATGGGCTTCGGCCCTGCATCCGGCCCCACCTTAAAAACAGCCTTGTGGCAAACTTGCTCGTTCGGTAGTGCGCGTGATAGATAACTGGCAAAACCCCCGTGTTTAGCTCGCCTCTCTAGTTGCTAGGGGCGCATTTCGGACCACCGTGTTGTTAACTGCGCGCTCCCAGTCGGGTGTGTTTCGGCCCGGGTCATTCCTCTGGCCTCGGAGGCGCCGTCCTCTAGGCTTTAACCTTCTTTGGAGGGGTTATATTAATTTCCTGGCGCCTGAGGCGCCTCTCTTTACGAGAATGACGACAGGGCCCGACGCATTTTTCAAAATGCCGAACGCGTGTGTGCTGTGGTCCAGCCCCCGGACCCATCTTAAAAAGACCAGGTGCCATACTCATCCGGTAGGTGGGACAGAAGACAAATTCAGCTGACCAGACCCTCGTGACGGAATCACGTGTGATACCATTTGCGTAGTGGACGGATAGTCACTATCCCGCTAGACTCTCAGCTTCCTATCAAATAACTAACATTTAACCAGGTTCACTTGTATCTTGTTTCTGTTACTTGAATATATATGTTTTTCTATCAACCTTTTTTGTATTACCGGTGTCTTTTTTTTGTCAGCATCACAACACATTTTTAAACAAGCTTGAATTATTGTTTTTGTACAAAGTTAAAAGGTTTCTTTTATTTCTATCTAATACGAATAATTCTATTTATTATTTATCATAAGCAGACATTGGCAAAATGGTTAGAGTGTTTGCCAATGGCCCAGGAGACCTGGGTTCAATCCCAGGTCGTGTCATACCAAAGACTCAAAAATGGTACTTGATGCCACCTTGCTTAACACTCAGCAATATAAGGTGTAGATCAAGGGTAAAATGGGTCAATCCTGAGAAAGGAGTAGCACCTTCCCCTACACCTTGGTGTAGTAGCTAACGAAAAGGGAGCCTTAGGGTCACCCTCGACTACGGTCAACTTATTTGTCACTCATTTGCACACAGCTAAATGTTTTCAAGCACAGTTATTTAACTGTAACAATTCCATAAAACATCATTTTACATAGAGTTAAATGATCTGACAAATCAGTTTCAAACAATTCAGTTTAGCAGGTTAACTGTGTTAAAAGGTTCCAAGTATTGCTATGGATCACGAACAATTCAATTAACATCATTAGTTCGCACACAGTTAAATGATCAAACAGTTCTATTTCGAAAAATTCAGTTTAACATTAGACATTTCTTTGCACTCAGTTTAAATGTCAAAGTGCACAGTTTAAATGTCAAATTGGACACATAGATGGGGCCATATCAGGAGCTACTACTCCAGGCCTCAAACACCCTGGGAGTATTGGTAATAAAGAGGTACTCCTCATTCCTCAAAACTCTAGTATTATTGGAGACTCACCATGAGATTTTTTGTGTCATATCCAGGAGATTCATTGCGGGAGTCTTACCCCTCTAGAGAGATGCAGTCACAGTATTCTACAGCCCCAGTCGACTGGGTCATAAGCAACCTTTAAGTTTACATGATAGATTAAGTAAAGTACAACTTCCCCAATATATTCCGTAGTTAAGCAACGATGAGCCTGCGTTGTACTTAGATGCGTGAATACTTGAGAAAATCGCTCTTTATAGCTAGTGCAAACTTGAACAAAAATAGTAAAGTTTTCAATGAAAAAAAGTCTGTACAAAAAAAGTCTGGAAACTTATTGAATGCACCACGTATATATAATCGTTCTTACAATAGATATTAGCAATGTCAGTATGCATAATTCATTCTCTTTTTTTTTTTTATTTGAGAAAGTCGTTTAGCACTTAAAGAAACCAATTTTTAATTTCTTATCTAATTTTCAGCGTCGTTGTTTTTATGCCTTGGGGCCATTATTAAGGAAAACTTGTACCTTAACCACTTTTAATGCTGACCGCGGCTAGCCGAAAATACGTAAATCCAAATCGCGGATAAAAGTGAAATTGTTCTAAATTATTCCTCGTTTTCTTCTTATTCTGTTAAATTTATTTTATTCTCAGCTACTATCCATGCCAACTGTATTCTTTCTTTATTCGTTGAAGATAGTGCAATCTCTCTGATCAGACATAGGGCAGCTGTTGGTTCGGGCCGCTTACCGCCTTGTCAAAGCCCCCAGCAGATGCTACGATTGTTTGTCTTGTATCAAGTGACACTATCAAAATGTAACTCGGCACTCAACGTTGACATCCATTTGACATCACGCCAGCCTTCATGAAACGACCGCCGAGGGTGTGACGCACTTAGTGTGTGTCTTTTATGAGAAAGAGAAACAAAGACACACTGAGGTAGCGGCAGAAAATAGGATATTAATTCGATAAAGAAAATAATAAAGATTGATATTGATAAAGATAACAGTAGAAGTAATGTATACAATAACGATAACTTTATTAATATGCAGGCAAATCATGTAAGCACAAAGTATAAGTTCTGATAATGAAAAAAATAAAAATAAAAAAATAAAAAAAGACAACAACAACAAAAAAAAAAAAACAAAGCAAAAGTCTTTAGAAACCTGAAATTCAAACTTATCGCCCAGTCTAAGCCAAAGTACTAGATTTCAGTAATCAAAGACAAAAAATATGTCAGATTATGCGAAGTTGCCCGATTATGTAATGAGGCAGTTTACAAACTTTTATTATCAACTTAATGGCAAATCAACTAGATATCATTGAAAATACATACCAAAAAAACAGTTCCTGTTATTCCAGGTTAAACTCTTTTTGGGAGAATGGTGTCCAGCCTTCCGAAAATCGCCCAAAGAACTAGTAACAATAACGCGATTGCGTATTGGTCTCAACAGACTTACGCACTATCTTATACTCAAGCAAGAACAGTAACCACAGTGCTCGACATGCCAAACGCCCTGCACAATCAAACACGTTCACCTTGAGTGTAAAGTTTTTAATGACAACAAAAAGCACTATTTCCACGCAAATACCATGAAAGACTTATTTGAGAACGTCCACATGGATAATGTTTTGTCGTTCTTGAAAGAGACCGGGTTATACCAGGAAATTTAGACTTGATTGCAATCTTGAAAACACAATAAACTTATAAACTGAAACAAATTATTGCTGAATTGAAATACCATTATGTTTGTGTTAGTAGAAATAGTAGTGAGAAATCATTTAAAAAAAATAAACATCACCACTAAATAAACTAATGTCATATAGAAATACTTGAAAATACTTACTCGTAAGCGAGTAAATGAGTTTGGTTTTAGTATAGTATCATTAAATTGTGTTTACAAACCGTACATGTGTAAACAGGCTTTGGCATTAAATAACCTATAGAGGTTGATATGCTATTAAACCCAACCAACCAACCAACCAGTCCCAGTTATCTAATAACATTAGTTTAATCTGAAACAAGGCCACAGAAATTGTGTACCCGTGAGAATCGAACTCATTTCATTTCATTAACACTTCTACTACTGCATTTTCCAATGTTTAGAATGTATTCAACCAATTTCATTCTGGAAAATACTTATCGACAAAGCTTGTCCGATTATGCAGTAATAGGGCACTTATGAGAATCGAACTCATTTCTCTTTATTGTCCTTTCTGCTTTCGCGTTTACCAATTTTTAATATGCATTTGTTCCATATCTCAGTCATAAACAGGACACGAGTCGAGGTCAGTTTTTTAGCGTAATACAATTAGTTTTGAACAAGGAGTGTGTAGCGTAACGGTTATCAACGAAGGAAGTGAATTCAGTGACAAGAGTTCAAGTTCTCGACGAGGCTGTTTGCATTTAACTTCACACGATTTCCTTCAGGATAGACATGAATCTATTTCTCCACCAGCTACAGGTAAATTGTCGGGCAGACAACCTTCGTTGGGCAATCAATCTAAGAGAAAGAAAACAGTGAACTCAAACCAGCTTTATTACGGTTAAAGATTGTTCTTTTGTTATCTCCAGTCCGTGGTTGGAGCAAAAACAGATAGTTTTGAATTCAGAACTTTTCGTTCTAGTCTAGTAAAAGCCTAGTCTGTTTTACTCTTTACCTGTAGCTGGAGAAAGAAATGATGTATTCACGCCTTTACCAAAGGAATAAGTGCGGAGAGAAATCCAAACGGCTTCTTCCAGGATTTGATCTAGGCTCGCTGAGTCGATTTTTAGTATCAAGCTTCCGACGCTTTCAGTAATTTCCAGTACCGTATTAAAAAAGAACTGTTTAAGAAATATTTGAAAACCTTCAAATCCTCCAATAAAACATGATGATAACCATTGAAACAAACGTTGCTCCCACTCCTGAAAAGAGTGCTGGAAGTATTTAACTGACACTGTCTTCATTCGACTTGTCGCGACCAGTTCCATATTTACAACAGTTTCTTAATGGCAAACACGGAGCTAGCTTTGATTTTGGCGAATAAAAATAATCACAAGAACCCAGGTTAGGGAGAAAAAGAGCTATGGCACCATAAAAATACTCTTTAGCGAAAACTTTATTCAGCAATCATGTTATCAAAAAAATGAGAATTGTAGTTTGCTCAACGGTTATCGTCAGAGGAAATGAAAACGGTGCCCTGAGTTCAAATCTTCGACGAGACTGTTTACTTTACACTGATGCCATTGGAAAAGGCATGAACCCACCTGTTCTTCTTTTTGGTATGGTTAAATAGTAGGGCAGGCTTAAAACCAATCAAAACAAAATAAAGAAAAATTAACAACAATCAGCTTGGGAGTATATTTCTTGTGTTCAGAAAAAATATCTGTAGTTTTGCGAATGTCTTTTTAAGTGGTAAAATGCTTCAGATGGTGTTATATTCCAGTTACTACACTGTCCTCAATTTATGACCAAATCCTAAATTGAATACTTTCACTTTCCGCAGAAAACTAACATATATTTAACTGGTTTATTAACAGACCAACGAAGTAAAACGAAAACGGCACATAGGACTGTCTAATACATATATAAAGAAGCAAAGAGAATATATACGAAACATAATAACGATTGCATAATCAAGATATACGGGCATTATGTTTTCTGGATATAGTAGCAAATATCTTTTCATTAGTTTCTGAGTAAAAGCTGTTTGCGTTTTATTGCGCTCTAATGTCACAAGGAGAGTCGTAAATCATGTTCTTCCCAACAGTCCAGCTCTGAGTAATTAGTCGGGCAACGGGTTCTTTACCCTTGGTTTTAGAGACTGCTCTAGTAAAATAAAAACTCTGAAGTTAAATTGCCCAGTCGGCTGGGGCTCTAGAATACACCGACTGCACCTCTGCAGAGGGGTAAGACCGCCCCCCCCCCCCCAACGAGCCTCTGGATATGACACTAAACAATCTGTGCTGGAGCTTTGGGGAATGCGGGGTACCCCTTCATTGCCATTGCTCCCAGTTCCACTCTGGCCCGGCGAGGTAGCACCTGATAGGGCCCTATCTATGGGTTAAATAGAACTAACGGCATACTTATGCTAAACTGGATTGTTTGATTAAACTGAATAGCTAGAAATAGAAATGTTTTTCACAATTAAACTGTACTTACATTTAAACTGCGTCCTTATGCTAAACTGAATTATTTGAAATAGAACTGTTTTTTGACATTGAAACTGTACTTACACGAAACTGAATTGTTTAACATAGAACTGCTTTGACAATTAACTGAGTGTAAACAAAATCTGTACTTATACTAAACAGAATTAGCTAAATTAGACCTGCTTGACTAAACTGAATAGCTAGAAATAGAAATGTTTTTGACAAACTGTACTTACATTTAATCTGCGTGCTTATGCTAAACTGAATTGTTTGAAATTGAACTGTTTTTGACATTGAAACTGTACTTACACTAAACTGAATTGTTATATATAACTGCTTGAATAGTTTGAAATAGAAATGTTTTTGACAATTAAACTGTGTACTCATGCTAAACTGAATTGTTTTGAATAGAACTGATTATTTACATAAAAATTAATTTGGCGTTAAATAACCTAGAAAGGTTGATATGCCATAAAACCCAACAAACCAAACCAAACCATCTGAAGTTAAACCATTAGTATTCACTTTAAAAACTAACCTCATCACCTCCTGCTCGTGTCAGAGGGGTTGGGTAGATACATATCAAGTTATGTGACTACTGTTATTGCAATTGGCCCTGCCGAGTGAAAATCAGCCGGTTAGTTTTCTTCCTTGATTACAAAACAATCTCTGTTGAAAGTTGGTCAAATCTGAGGGAAGTTATCATTTTTATTGCATTTTCTTCAGTTCATGAAATGAAAAATAGACAGGGAGGGGATTCATCATACACAATTTCTCGGTAAAGCAAAAATTCCTTGCGCCACCAAAAAACTCGTTCCCAGAAGAAAAATTCATCTTCATAAGCCGGTGTTAACATGTTAAATATTTCTGTCACATAGTCCTGAATATTGACACAGCATTTTAATCGATAATCCCTTTTCATGACACACGTAACAAAATACTCTTTTAATTATATAAGACTACTAAAATTGATGGATTGATTTATTTTCACGGTATGTCAACGATTCTAAGTTTATTCTATGCTTATAAGTTAGGGAATTGCGTTCATGCAGCTCCAGCCGACTGGGCAAACCATTTTTAAGGCTTTGGTATGACTCGAATTTTGTATGACTCGACTTGGGGTTGAACTTATATATATATATATATATATATATATATATATACCAGTATTAGCTGGTAGTCATTCATTAGAGTCGGAGTGAAAGCAAGTTTCCTCAGAATATTATTTTACTACTTTGAAAGTTTTTCACAATAGAGTTATCTGATGGTTTTTTCACTAGAATTTGAGTGACAGCAAGTCTACTCAAGTCTCCAGGACTCTTCTCAGTATTCTAGCTGATATTAATTATTCCGTAGTCTGGATGGACTCTACGAGTTCTCTTATTTCAAAGTCTAAAAGTCTCTTTTCTAATCATTTTGGTGAGTGTTCTACGCACACCAATTACAATTGCTATCACTGTCACCCTCTTGCTCCCTAGGGTTTTAATTCTCAAGAAAGTTTTTGGTATTTGTCTCTTTTTATTTTTCTTTCTTTTTATGCAAAAAAAAGAATTTAAGGCTAGACACGACTGGATGGAGAAGGAGACCCACTGGGAATTGTGCAAGAAACTGAAATTTGACCATATGAACAAGTTATATAAGTGCAACCCATAATCTGTCCAGGAGAATGTGAAGCACAAAGTTCGCTTAGATTTTGAAATACAAACAGATCACTTAATCTCGGCCAGATGATCTGATTTAGGGATAGTCAATAAAAAAAAGGAAACTGCCGAATAGTGGACTTTCCCGTTCCGGCAAACCACAGAGTAAAATTATAATTGCTCCTTGGGCATCTCCACTTTTTAAAAATTTTCTCATGTCAATTTTTAAGAAAAAGAATCTTTGCATCTATACACAATGTATATATTATCTTTATACTGATCAAATCCTGTTAAGTAATTCATCCAGTAGTTCCAAAGAATGCTTTAATAATTTTTTTCTAACCATTATTTCAGAAATCATTCATTAACATCAATTTTTTTACGCTATTACTGTTTTGTTCTGATAATGAAATGTGCTTAATAGACATAGTTTTTGAAATCCGTTTTGACAGTAAATTTCCAGTTTAAAGGGAAATATTGAAAAAATGTCTACCTTTGAAAGTTTAAAAAAGATCACCTTTCATACTTCTTTCGAGTAAATCAGTTCATCCAAATTTTTTAATCTCTCCCAGTAACTGTAATCTGTTACTTTTTTTTATTAGTGTTGTCTCTCTTCTTTGTTCGATATCAAATCTAAATATTACTCATTAATTTTCAAGTATCGAGACAGGAACACAGGCCTGAGAAGAATACTTTACAAGAGGACTTATTAGGGTTTGATAATTTTAAAACAACACTGGAAACCCTTGGAATAATATTTCTTACCAATCTATCCAATAAATAATCTATTTAAAAAAATTACGCAAAAAACATGATTCAAGCAAAAACAATTTAAAAGGATGATTTTAATTAGATTTTTTAAAATTTTTTATTCAGGTTGAACATAAAAACTCCAGTTTACAATAAATTAGACAGCTTTTGAGAATATTTTAGAAATTAATTTTATATATTATACAAATGAATAATGTGATTAAATGGGATAAAATACGCTAAAAACATTTTTCTCAGTATCAAAGGAATCTTTTGGATAACACAAAAATAATAGTAAATGAAATTTGATAAAATTGAGAGAAAAAAGAAGAAAAGTGAATGCAAAAAAGACAACGGTCATTAAATTGGGTTTTTGTGATTATTTTTATTCGCCAAAATCAAAGCCAGCACCGTGTTTGCATTAGAAAAATGTTGTAAATATGTAACTAATCGTGACGAGTCGAATGAAGACAGTGTCAGTTGAAAACTTCCAGCACCGTTTTCAGGAGTGGGAAATAAGTTTCTTTTTAGAAATGAATTTTGAAGCTTTAAAACAAATGCGACTATTTTCTTCATCTTAAGATATGTACAGTTGATCATATTTGATACAATGGTAAAGCAATTCAAGGAAGGGAGTAGCGCCCTCCCTTACACCTTGGTGTAGTAGCTATTGAAAAGAGAGCCTTTGGGTTCCCCCCGACTACGGTCACCAACTTTACTTATTCTATGTCCTGGGTCAGACACTGAATGGCATTCTGTGGAGATTCGCAAGTTCAAGAACTTTGAAGATTATAGAGTCACCCACACCCACTGCCATTACTTCCGGGTTCAGTATGACCCATAGTGATAATTCTTGTTAAGATCATTTATTTTCTTAAAGAAAAGAGTAATTTGGACATTAGATACCCCAATAAAGGTTGACATGCCGTAAAAACAGCCAGATCACCAACATAACATTCACCACATGATTCAGGTGTACAGGGGTTTCAAAAAGAAGTTTCCGTAGCGTAGTGGCTAACGTGCTGGAGAGTAGCATCGTACATATCTATTTCAAACTCCAGTCATGCTTAACCAAGTCGGCTAGGGCTGTATAATACACCAACTGCATCTCTGCAGAGAGTTAAGACCCCCCACACACACACACACCAATGAGTGACCTCATATTTGATACAATGGTAAACAGTTTACAAAATTCAGCAATTAGTTTTATCCTTCACCTTGGAGCTAAACAGGCGTTTGTAAACTGTTATTCTAATATCACCAACCGTGCCCCACTGTTGAGAGCTGCCCTTAAAACTAAGTGCTTACCTTCATAGAAATAAACCATCGTCTTTATTTTGGAATGTAAACAATACAGATGTTGTGAACTTGCGTCTTCAGTATTGCTTGCTGTTCTTTTCTTTTTTTTGTCGGATGCAAAAAAGCATATAAAGTTATTTTTGTTTATTCTTTTGAAATCGCCTTCGCGTACACTTTTGGGCCAGCTTCCAACTGAAGAGTAAGTATCGGGGTGCTACTAATCGTTTCATACACATAACACTGTTCTTGTTTCAATTTAGCATAAGATTTATTTTGGTTTTATGGCATATCACACAATATGGGTTATTTAAAGCCAAATCCTGTTTATACACATATATTAGACATGTATGATTTGTTGCTAGTCGACAGGATAGCTATCGATAAGCTATCAGTCGTATGGAAGTCAGACCTGACTAATTAAATGAAGCGCAGTTTCTTCCAAGCAACGGTGGTGTTGATACTGCTATATGGATGCACCACATGGACGCTAACTAAACGTATGGAAAAAAACTTGACGGCAATTACTCAAGAATGCTGCCAGCAATATTGAACCAGTCCCGGAGACAACATCCCGCAAAACAGCAGGTGTACGGCCACCTACCACCCGTCACGAAAACTATCAAAATTAGACGAACCAGAAATGTGGGACACTGCTGGAGAAGAAGGGACGAGCTCGAAAGTGATGTACTCCTGTGGACCCCTTCACATGGACGAGCAAAGGCAGGACGTCCAGCTCGAACGTACATATAGCAGCTCTGTGCCGATATTGGATGCAGCCCTGATGACCTGCCAAAAGCAATGGACGATAGGTAGGGGTGGCGAGAGAGGGTTAGAAATATTCGTGCTGATAGCGCAACATGAAGATGATGATGATGATGATGATGATTTGTTGACATAAGTCAACAAAATTAAATAGTTCCAAGTATTGCTATGTATAACTAACAATTTAATCAAGTATCAGTCATTTGTTTACATATAGTTAAATGATTAAACAGTTCTATTTTAAGCAATTCAGTTTAGCATAAGTCATTTATTTGAACCCAGTTTAAATATTAAACAGTTCTGTTTGACCCATAGAAAGGACCTATTCAGGTGCTACCACGTCAGGCCGGAGTGGACCTGGAAGCGATGGCAATGAAGAGGTACTCCGTATTTCCCGAAGCTCCAGTATTCCTGGAAGCACGCCATCAGATTGTTTAATGTATTATCAAGGAAATTCTTTTGGTGGGTCCTACCCTTCTCCAGGGATGAATACGGTGAATTCTACGGCCCTAGCCCACTGGGTTAAGTGTATTTGTATATACAAGGTATACGTATGAAGAAACTAAGTGTTTGTTACTTTGTCGGGTCGCGATGAAAGTTGCTGGTGACTAAAAAGAGACGAAAAGATGACGACGAATTCATAACAGGAAAGGAGAAAGTCAGACATGGGGTCAAAGAAAAAATAACATTCATTTTATTCCGAATCGATCTCAAAAACAGGGAGACATAAAATGGTATTTTTTAAATCACTTGAGAAATTACTATTATCATAGACTTTCCTTTATGGGGGAAGTGCAGTTTTACGAGTTCTGAAATTTAAGTCGTTCTTTGTATTCTGCTTGTTACTAACTGACATTTTTTAAAAATCGCAGACTTTCACTTCTAACCGTTTCTCGCATTCACCACGAGCAGTGGAGGCAAGTTTGTGATGTAGAGATGACGATGAGTTTATGGGGAAAAACATCAGATAATCATGAAAAAATTCACTTCATTAATTAACCTGCGTCGGACCGGCCTGAAAAAGACGAAGTTGTTGAAAGAAGGTTCAATCGCAGCACTTTAAGCCGCTAAATTTAAGTCATTTCTTGTCCCCAGCATTTTATTGATTGATTTGTTTGTTTTTTTAAAAAAGCATACCTCTCACAAATGACTGTTTCCCCAGCCCACCGTGAGAGTCCCTTGGATTGACCTCTGGTTGTTAGTCACACAGATGGGCGGCAGTTTCACTGGTTTTAAGAGGAAGCTACTACTTTAGGCTTTTACAAAATTAAATCTATTGTTTTAGTTCCAAATTAATGACCCTTTAAAAAATAGGGTCTTATTCATTTTAAATACACAATTTCGGTCATATTTTTCAGTCATAGGGTAGGGTTTTGGGCACCATTTCCTAGTGGGTAGAGTGTTCGCCAATGGTCCCGGAGACCTGGGTTCAATTCCGGGTCGCGTCATACCAAGGACTTTAAAAATGGTACTTGATAACTCCTTGTTTAACACTCAGCAATATAAAGTACATATTAAGGGTAAAATAGAGCAATCTAGGAAAAGAGTAGCACTCTTCCCTACACCTCTGTGTGGTAGCTATTGAAAAGAGAGCCTTCTGGTCGCCCCCGACAACGGTCACCAATTTTATATATATATATATATATATATATATATATATATATATATATATATTGATAAATTCAGCATTATTAATAGATATAAATTTCTTTCTCTTCATTCAAACCAAATTTACCAGGATTTTATTATTTCAAGTGAAACATTGACTTTGACATAAAAACGGATCATATAATCTCGGCCAGACTACCAGACCTTAAAATAGTCAAAAGATAAGTTGCAAAATTGTTGACTTTGCTGTCCAGGCTGACCATAGCATAAAACTAAAAGAAAGTGAAAAAGATGGAAAAGTACCAGGACCTTGCTTGGGAATTGAAAAATCAATGGAACATGAAGGTGACAATTATACCAATCATGATTGGTGCTTTTGATACAGTCTGCAAATGGTTATTAAAGGAACTGGAGGACTTGGAAATAAGAGGACGTTTGGAAACCATCCAAACTACAACATTATTGAGAACGGTCAGAATTCTGAGAAGAGTCCTGGAGACTTGTGGAGACTTGCTGTCACAGCTGATGCTGATGTGAAAAACTCTCAAGGAGTAAACAATAATAATCATAAACGCCATAAGGACCAATTTTGTTAAAACGAAAAAAGATACGATGCAATAAAAATAGCAAGTGTAGGTTACCATTAATTACGCAATTAGGGAATGCAGCAAATTAGCAGGAAAAACGTCAAAGACAAGACACAACTAGGTAGTATAATGTGATCCCCTGGAAAAAGTGCAAGAAAGTGAAATTTGACCATACTACCAAATGGTATATACACAACCCAGATCCCGTTACGGAGAATAAGACGCAGAAAGTTCTCTGTGATTTTTCATATCCCCTAATCTCAGCCAGCCAGACAATCAGACAAAGTATTTGTCAACAAAAAAGAATAAAACTTGGCGTAAAGGGGTCTTTCCCGTTACAGCCGACCGCAGAGTAAAAATAAAAGAAAGCGAAAAGAGAGATTAAACTTTGCTTGAAAAGTAAAAAATGCAGTAGAATATGAGGGTGACGGTGATACCATATGTAACTGGAGCGCTCGGAGCAATCCCTAAGGGCTTGGTAAGGGGGCTGGAAGATTTAGAATTCGGAGGATGAGCCGTGAATATTCAGACTACAGCTTTGTTAAGATCGACCAGAATGAAGAGAGGAATTCTAGAGACTTAAGGTGACTTGCTGTCATTTAGACTCCAGTGGAAAACCGTCAGCTCATGCTCGTGTGAAAAACTCTCAAAAGAGTTAAATAATAATAATAATAATAATAATAATAATAATAATAATAATAATAATAATAATACTTAGGTGTTATTTATTTCTAAATTCTACAACATTGCAAATCTCTAACCAAAAGTACGAATTTTGATAATAATTAATACCTGATAATATCCCTTTTCATTGTATAGCTTTCCTCTAGTAATGATGAAAACATCATTACTTCAAAAATAAATTCACTTTTGGTAAATGAATTTAGAATCTACTTATTAGGTGCGTTAATATATATATATATATATATATATATATATATATATATATATATATATATATATATATATATATATATAAAGTGCAATTAGAAGGAAACTCAAACCTGGTTAAGTTGTTATAATATATCTATTTCACCGGAGAATATTATCATACTCTCCGTCGCGTTACATAATTTTTTACATGTTAGACTCTGCAACCTCAAGTCGAATATGTAAAAAGTCATCTGACGAGACGAAGAGTATAATAATATTCTCCGGCGAAATAGATTTATTATGACAACTTAACCAGGTTTGAGTTTCCTTCTAACTGCACTATATACGCTCTGAATATGGATTTTGTTATATACCTGTAAGGAATAGGTAATGTAAAAATAGCCATACATCGAGCAATAATATTGATTTATATTATATTCCACATATATTCAATACAAGAATAATCCACACCACTGTTTTCGGACGCCAACGGGATATTACTAATACTTATATATATATATATATATATATATATATATATATTTGTATGTGGAGTGTGTATGTGTGAACAAACAATTCAATTACAAATGTTTTCATTAAACCAAGAAAGTGCTCAAATCTTAAGCAGCAGAACAAGTTAAAACCTACAAGGTACTGATATCTCAACTCTTATGTTTGGTTTCATAGTTTAACAATCGAAATTACAATCATCTTATGAAACTCAAGAGTTCAATAGAAAAAGACACACACACACACACACACATACATATATATATATATATATATATATATATATATATATATATATATATATATATATACGTGCAGCTAAATATCATATTTTTACGAGAGTACAATGCTACATTTAATTGAATCTTAAACATAGTCACATATATATATGTGTGTGTGTGTGAGTGTGTGTGCATGTGTGTGCATGCGTGTGTGTACATCTGTTCATGTTACGTTCTTAGTGAACGTGTTGGTGCGTGTGTTTGTATATGTGTATCTGTGAGGGAGGATCCTTCAAGATTAGAGACGAGCAGGACTCGACATACTACTCAATATTCGAGGTTCATTAAATAATTTGTCCAGACTTTATTCGTATAAGCACTTTTATTGATAGGACACACATGAAACTCTACTTCCCTTCGAAGTAATCTCCTCCAGCTGCAATGCACTTGTTGTGCCGTTCTAACAACTTCTGGAAGGCCCCATGGAAGTCCTCTTGTGTGAGCGTGTCAATGACCTTCCTCACAGCCTCTTTCATCTCCTCATTTGTCTCATAACGACAGCCTCTGAGCTTAGGGAATAATCAAAAGTCACAGGGAACAAGGTCTGGACTTTAGGGAGGCTGAGCAACTGTCTTGATGCCCACCTTGGTCAAATAGTCTGTGACAAGGATGGAGTTGTGGACTGGTGCATTGTCCTGCTGGAAATGCCACTGACCCAATTTGAAGAGTGCTGGCCTCTTCCGACGGAATCCCTTCTTGAACTCCCTTAAAACCTCAACATAGTAACCCTAACCCTAACCCTTTGGTCAATCAACTTTGGTGTATTGACTTCCTTACTACTCCCACACCTCTCATCACCCTTCACAGACTCCCTGCCTCCATTGAATCTCTTATGCCACTCAAAAACTGATGCTCGATTCATGCAAGATGGTCGAAAAGCAGTCTGAAGCATTCCATGCGTTTCTGTGGCATTTAAAGTTTAAAATAGAATTTTATTGCATATCGTTCTTCTAAAGTGTTTGCATTTTTGAAATTCACCAGCTGTGACAATAAGGCTTTAGTAGGGTGTATTCCAATTCCTGCTGTAGCTGTTCATTTAAACCTGAAATCATAAAGATTAGTCAATCATCTCATAAGATGTATAGCAATGACATGCTGAATTTTCAAGAGTCTACGATAATTTTAAATGCCTCGATAAAAAAAGTCTGGAAACTTATTGAAGGCACTACGTACAGTTGTATAATGATTAAAACCCTTACTCAACATCCACTATTACATAATAGAAGCAGAGTCTATATTTCATTTTCTCTTTCTTTCGCGCGCACATGAGTACTCAGTCTCTCTTTCTCTTTTTCGCATATGCAAACCCACTCACACACGTTCCACCCCCTCTCTCTCTTTCTCTATCTCTCTCTCTCTCTCTCTTTATCTTATCTATATTTCTATCCCACTTTCTTCTGTTTATTTTTGTATACACATGTAAGCAATAATTTTGTGTAGAAGGACATGTCGATGTTTGCCGAATTCTAAGTGTAAGCATACACACCGAGTAAATGAGAGCTTACAAAGCTTACAATGTACCTAAAGCAGAATCTATACTCTGCAAATCCATTACGCATTCGACCTGTCCTCTTTTATTATATTCCTCTTTAACATCTCTTTAGATCATATCAAAATCCCTTGTCGAATATCCGACAACCATTTAACGTGTGCTCCTTTGTCATAAAACCCCTTCTAATGCCATTTATCCCCAGAGAATCACGAGAATTCATTTCCCTAAATATCTTTCTTTTTTCTTCTTTTAGTTTGACACCAAATCGATTTTGACAGGATTCTAGTGCCATTTGGCCCTCAATTCTGCAGCTTGTCGCTTTTCATTTCCCTATATCTAGATGTCAAAACCGATCATGTAATTTACTAACAAGTTTTCACAAGAAGCCAGTGCTTCCGGGAAGAAAAATGAATCTTTCTACTCGATTCAGCCATTAAAAAGATTTCGTTCGTTTTCACACTATGCTCTTTCAGTAGATTGTCCTTGGAATGATCATATTTCCCTTTGCCTGTATAAATTCGAACTTATACACTCAGAAACATGTACAATGTTGACAGAGTTGATTGTATCTACAGTAGAGGAGTAAGACATCTCCCCACTGCTTTGTCCTGGATATAACAATAAAGAGTATCGCTGGTGAGGCTCTGGTTCTGGATATCTGGGAAATGAAGAGTACCACTTCATTATCATAACTCCCAGTTTCACTGAAGAAAGATCAAATTTCATTTGACCTGCTTCCGTATTTTAAAGCCAAAATCTCAGAACTGGGGGTGTCTTCGTGGTGTAATGGTTAAAGCAATGGACTGCGGAATCGCAGTAAACGAGTTCGAACTCCAGTCGTACTATTACGTTCACTTTCGGGCAAATACCCCTGGGAAAGGCATGAACCCCCTTATTCCCTCGGCGATGGGTAAGAATGCCGAATTCTAAGAGTAAGCATACACACAGAGTAAATGAGAGCTTAAAAAGCTTACAATGTACCATTACTATTCTTCTAGGAGAATAGCTTTGGCATTAAACAACCTACAAAGGTTGATATGGCATTAAATAAGCTACAAACAAAATCAATCAGAAGTTGAAATGAGTAAACTGTCAAAAAAGAATGGTTATTAACATATTAATAGCTTTTTAAAGATTTTTTTTTTCTGTCAGTTCCCTCATTTGATACAATCGTCTGCAATGAAGTTACATATTCGGTATTCAACTGCATGAAAACCATTACTGTATTTAAATTTTCAGATTACAGCCTAAAAATGTAAATGAGGAACCAGACAGAAAAAAAATCGACGATCGTAAATGTTTGCCGAGTGACAGTTAATTTTCATTTTGTATTTTAAAATCTACCCGCGTCAGTAATTCATTTTCACCAACTTATGAAGTTGGTTTTGATTCAATGGTTTCTGTTGATATGGTAATTACGTTATTTCTTAAACTATTTAAACATTTTTTCTTTATTACTCAACCAGTTAATTTCATTTTCCTTTCATATTTTCGTCCTTCTAAAAATTATTCTTTACCGATTTTTTAATCTGTCCACTAATAGAGAGCATGATTCATTTTATATTAACATCTTTTTAAATATTTTACTTGACTTGTTTTATATTTCCTTTTACTTTAATATTTATCCTCCATTTCTTCGGGGAGGGTGTCCTCGTAGTGTAATGGTTAACGTAATAGACTCATGAATAGTAGTAAGCGAGTTCGAACTCCAGTCATGCTATTACGTCCACTTTCGGACTAATACCCTTGGGAAAGGTATGAACACCCTTATCCTCCCAGCTATGGGTTAAATAGCACCACTACTGTTCTTCTTAAAGGGTGGACTTGGGATTGACTTTACTTACATTTAAAGTGCGTGCTTATGCTAAACTGAATTATTTGAAATTGAAATGTTTTCGATATTGAAACTATACTTACACTTAACTGAATTGTTAAATATAACTGCTTGAATAAATTGAATAGTTTGATATAGAAATGTTTTTGACAAATTGAGCACTCATGCTGGTCTGAATTGTTTGAAATAGAACTGAATGTTATATAAAAATGGATTTGGTATTAAATAACCCACAAAGGTTGATATGCCATAAAATCAAACCAATCCCTTTCTTGTCTCCTTTCTTCTTTCATTAATTCTTTCTTTTTATTAAATCAATTTCATCAGGTCGGAGAAATTCAAATCATTCCGTCATTTATAACAATAATAATAATAGAGAAAAAAGAAAAAAGAGTGTATAAGATTAGACACGACTGGGTGGGAAGGGTGAGTCACTGGAAATTGTGCAAAAACTTTAAATTTGACCATACGAACAAATGGTATATGCACAACCCAGAATCCGTCCTTGAAAATGAGACGCACAAAATTCTTTGGGATTTTGAGAGACAAATGGATCATCTAATCTCAGCCAGACGAGCAGATCTAGTGATAATCAACAAGAAAAAAAAAAGAAAGAAGAGAGAGAGAGAACTTGCCGAATTGTGGAGTTTGCAGTTCTGGCTGACCATAGGGTAAAACTGAAGGAAAGCAAAAAGAGAAATAAGTACCTCGACTTTGCTAGAGAACTGAAAAACTATGGAACATGAAAGTGACAGAGATACTATTTACCAACCCCTCCGCTCGGGCAGGATATGACACAAGGTCAGTTTTTAAGCGGAGTTTAACAGGTTTGAATTCAGAGTTTTCCTTCTCCTAGACTAGTTGCCTAACCAAGGCTGAAGAACCTAGTCTGTCCTACTATTTACCCATAGCTGGAGGGAGAATAATTGGATTCATACCTTTCTCAAGGGTATTAGTGCTATGTGAAATGCAATCAGTCTCGTCCAGGATTTGAACTCGTGTCGCCGTGTCCAATTCCTACGACGATAACGACTACACCACGGACACCTCTGAAAGTGACAGTGATACTAATTGTAATTGGTGCGCTCGGTACAGTCAACAAAGGATTGGTACAGGGAGTGGAGGATATATAATTAAGAGGAAGAGTGGAAACCATTCAAACTACAGCATAGATGAGATCGGCAAGAAAATAAAGAATTTTTCCTGGAGACTTGAGGTGACTTGCTGTCGCTCAGACTCTCGTGGAAAACCATCAGCTAATGATGGTGAACAATAACTCTCAAAGGCCTAAAATAATAGTATTAATATATGTAAATTTAAATCCCGCAATCTTCCCATGAATTTATAATCATACGGTCAAAAAGTGAAAATGGATGGGAGATGAAGAACGGAGGAAAAACCGAACAAACAAACAAACAAACAAACAAACAAACAAACAAACGAATAAGTCCTATCATCCACCAAATACCAAAAAGGACCGATCCTTGAGATTAAAGTATCAAGCACAAAAAGTAAGAATAAATGCTTGTATAGACTTATTCTATTAAAAAAATTATTATAACGGTGTATCCTGTTTTGTGCCCCGCTGAAGTGTATTCTTCTGAACAATCGTAGGTCATATCTGTGAAGGAGAATAGATAATAATCAACCCCAGTTCTGGAAAAGCCATAATTTACAACCTATGAAAAATGACAAATTAAATCCAAATCAATGTGCGAACCAGATTACAAATCTGAGAATCATGATCGGTAGGTTCTTCCTCAATAACCAACTTGGATGGATCTGTTGGCATCTTGTGAATGTGGGCTGCTCTAATTTCAGCTACACAAACAGCGACCAAAGCAACTGCGCCAACGAAAAAGTAGACCAGAGAAGACAACAAAAATGTACTTCACTGTTATTTTAAGATCAATCCAACACAAAGACAGTACAGAAAAAGACTGATAGAAACTTGGGCAAATTCGGAAAGATTAAATACAAGCTGAATAATTTAGGATGATGTTTAAAAAAACCTGGTTTTATAACCTCGAAATACAAGAGATATAAGGAAAAATAAATTGTGAAGAATACCAACAAGATCCTTTGATTCGAATCGAAATACTGAATAGTGAAAAGCAAGCCATCCTTAACTGAACTGAAAAACAACATCTAAAATACTACAGACTCCAGCACCACAAAACAAATGTTAATGCAAAAAGACAAAAATAATTGTAGAAATAGTAAAAACAATTATGACTGTAAATAAAACTATATTTTCATCCCTCAGAAACCTGGACTGAAAAAAGTTTAGGTAGAAACCGAAAAAGCGAATAGATCATTGCCCAATATCCCAAAGGACAACGTCGCTCTGAAAAAAACGAGTAAATTCAAGCAGGAGTGAAGTTAGCCCATGAAGTTAACTTGAACATAGATACAAAACCAGCATGAGAAATTAGGCTAGAAGGACAGATAAAGAAACAGCACTAACAAGTGCCAAGGAAGGAAAAACACGTAAGGATATGTTGAGATGAAAAGATCTAAGCAAAACAGCAGACAAGTTTAAAAATTCAATTTGAAGAAATAAATCCAAAGATATAAAAGATACCGCAGCCAGGATCACACAATACAAATAAAACAGGATATTCTAAAATAACGAAAGAAATATCAGCCAACAAGTAGGTGGAGAATGAAGAGGACATACATACAACCAGATGCAAAGGAAGCAAAACAATTTTGGAGTACAACATGGGATTGGAGAGAACATAACAGATAGGTTAAATGAATAAATAGTGTGACGCGAAAGATTTACTTTCATCCCAAAACGGGACTTTATTTTCGCACGTGTGAAGACGGGGCAGACTGGCACTTATCCCTCGTAGAATAAGTTCTCGTTCAGAGTTTTTTCTTGGGCACATAAAAACTGGCATATTATGTGGGGGATCAATTTATGGCCAGACTGACCGCCGCTGGCAAGGGGTTCCAATTTTCACACTATACACACACCCACCAAGGCCGCTAGTCTTCCTCCCCTAGAACAATGGAAGATATGGACCTCTAGGTTTAGACGTAATAATATTATATTGTAGTAGTCGGCAACTCCGGTTCCCCGTATGAGAATTTAAAGGAATTTATAGGACAATTTTAAGCAAGTATAACATAAGGCGACATGAAGCTGGAAAAGAAACATGAAGTAACAAATTCGTAGCAGACGCCACAAATAACAACTTAGAGCACGTGGGAACATTAAAATATCAATCTTTTACTACACACAGATTTACACCTTCAACGTGTCAACTATATCATAAATGAATAGTCCATGAACATAAATGTCTTTCTTCTTTTCTTTTCTTTCGTTTTTCTTCAAATTGAGAGAGAGAGAGAGAGGGGGGGTATATAAAATTGGGTATAAAGAGAAACAGTCCCAAAGTTACTTATCTTATTTAGATGGATTCCTGTGGAGAATCTTTCTTCTTTTACGGGCTGACAGACTTTATCTTATTTTTTTAGTACTTGCTAGAAGATATTGTTCGTCTTCTTTTACCCGGAGTTCTTGGCTTTAGTTCCGTCCGCCACGAACCCTGTCCAACAACTAACTTTCTTATTATCTATTTCCACTGACGGGAAGGAGTCCCCACTTCCGTTTCAGGGTCCCAGCCAATCGTTTGGCTTCTCTCTTCTTCCCCCTTGGCCAGGTGATCCGTTAGGGCTACTATATGTCACCCCGTATCCCATTTTTTTTCCATCAGGTCACCAAGTACAAACATCTGTTTTTCCATTCTGACTTGGATTTGTTACTTTGGGATTGACCCACATTCCGTCTTAACGGTCATTCTCTGATGGCTTGCCACTGTTAATTCAAACACGAGGATAGTAGTAATCTTATTTCTATCGTCTCAGTGGAACACCACGTGACAATAGCATCGAAAAAGAATGGCAAGAACTCAAAGAAGGCCGTAAAGCAGACACTCGCCTAGAATCGCTCAGAGTAACACTCAAGAAAGAACAGAGCTGGAAATCGCCACGTCATGACGTTATACATAGATTCTGGTTTTTAAAATATTCTGTCAATACATGACAGACTGATTCTTCCTCTGGGTAGAAGCCTAGAAGAAGCAAGAATAATCGAATGGGTGACAAAGAGGAAAACTGCTTTGATACAAAAAGATATCCGAAAATGAACCTTCCCAGCACCTATAAACCGATAACATGTCGACCTATAATGTGGAAAATCCAAACTGCACAGATTTGAGAGGAGATCTATAACTCAGTTTTATACCACGGACTGTTTCTGGAAGAACAGAAAAGGTATTATAGGGAAACAAAAGGAACCGCTGACTTACTGTACATTGATTAGTACATCCTCAAAAAGAGCAAAACGAAGCGGAAAAATGTAAATATGGCGTTGACTGATAACAAAAAGACTTATGATTTAGTCCCGTAAAGCTAGACAATAGATTTTCTTAAAATGTACAAGATATTCAATAAAATCATTGAATTCATCTCGAAATTTATGAAAAACTGGAAAGAGGAATTAACGACGGGAGGACAAGCTATAGCAGATGTGAAAACAGATGTGAAAATCCAGGGAGACATCTTCCAGGGAAATGTGCTCTCGCAATTAGTATTTGTAACAGCAATGATGACACTCAATCACATACTTAGGGAATACCCTGGGGATGACAAATTTATGAAATTGCCAAAAAAGCTTCATCAATTTATGTACTTACGAGGATCATTAAAAAAAGTTTCCAGACATTTTTCGTATGGCCACTTTTATTGATAGTACACACATGAAACTTTAGTCCCATTCGAAGTAATCTCCACCAGCTGCAATGCAGTTGTTTTACCGTTCCAACAACTTCTGGAAGGCCCCATGGAAAGTCCTCTTGTGTCAGCGTGTCAATGACCTTCGTCACAGCCTCTTTCATCTCCTCAATTGTCTCATAACGACAGCCTCTGAGCTTAGGGAATAACCAAAAGTCACTAGGAGCAAGGTCTGGACTATAGGGAGGGCGAGGAACTATCTTGATGTCTATCTTGGTCAAGGTCTGGACCTGAGGGAGGCTGAGGAACTGTCTTGATGCCCATCTTGGTCAAATAGTCTGGGACAAGGATGCATTGCAGCCGGAGAATATTACTTTGAAGGGAACTAAAGTTTCATGTGTGCACTATCAATAAAAGTGCCCATACGAAAAAAGTCTGGAAACTTATTTAATGACCCTCGTAATGTGTGTATCTATGTATGTGTGAGTACATGCGTGGATGCTTGTTTATGTGCATGCTTATATATGCGTATGCATAGTGATTATTTGTGGAATTATATATGTATGTGTATGTGTGTACATATGGGAGAGAGAGAGAGAGAGAGAGAGAGAGAGAGAGAGGAAGTGAGCGAATGTATGTTTCTGAATGGGTTGTTTTAGCCCTTTATGTTAAAATCAGGTTAGTCTTCAATAGAATAGAAACTTTCTTCGATTTCAGATCAAGATTCGTATTTGCGTCAAATTCTTTTTTATATATTGAAGGATGAATAAAATTTCCACGGAAAAAGTACAGCTGATTTCTAATGAAATATATATTTTGAAACAGTCACTCACAGAATGTTCGTGAATGTTTTTGATTTTTTTTACTGACGAACAACTGATAAATTGGTTTACGTTTGGTTGTCCTCTGATAAAACTTAACTTCTAAAAATGATCATGGAACATTATGTCTAGCAATTCGACTGAGATACCCGTGATCTAGTGTACCCCGGATTTCTTTAACTGATATTAGGAAACAATTACACTTTACTCTAATAAATATTGTAAATATCTATCCGGATTCGTTGAAATTGCTCAGGTGTTGAAAATCTAGATTATCTATTATTTTATACCTCTGGTCTTTTTTTTTTTTTCAATTCTTGGTCTGTATCTTCTCATTATCACCCTTCTCCTTTAATGTTACACAAACATTGGGTAGTTAGTTTCTTATGGGTGAAAGAAAAACCAGAATAAGGAATGTACAAATACTGAATGATTTCTTTTATGTTTTCCTTTTCTTTTTCTCTATCTCTTCATAAAAAATTGATTCAGCGCAATTTTTAGAGCTTCTCATCCGTATCTGATTTTCAGCTCTTGTTTATTATCTCATTAACCAGCCAGCAAGATTTTTTTACTCTCCCTTTAGCCTTCATATCCTCGTCCATTTAATTCTTACTCTTACTTTCTCATTGTCTATCTGACTCTCTCTCTTTCTCTTTCTCTCTCTCTCTCTCTCTCTCTCTTCACCCTTTTTCTATCTCCCTATATATATATATGGCCTACCGGACCATTGGTGTTCACCAGTGGTGCGGGATACCACGGTTCAATCCCAGGTCGCGTCATACCAAAGACTTTAAAAATAGTACTTGATACTTCCTTGCTTAACCCTCAGCAATATAAGGTACGTATCGAGGGTAAAGTGTAGCAATACAGGGAAAGGAATAGCGCCCTCCACTACGCCTCGGTGTAGTAGCTATTGAAAAGGGAGCCTTCTGGTCGCCCTCGACTACGGTCGCCACCTTTACCTACTATTTATAAATAGATACATAGATAGATAATATACTTTGCTATATCATTGAAAAAGTGTTTATATTTAATATACATTTAAGTTAGGATCACGAAGACATAGAGTCAACAGTGCTTGACTTCTGTCGTTTTCTTGCCTATGCATTCATTAATCTGGCCTGAGATTTTTTCCAGGTCGAATATATAAAAACTGATTTTAAGGTATTTTTTTTTACGCTGAATCCAAAAATTATACTCATTTTTTCTAATCTGATCAAATTTTTGAGAAACAATCTCTTACTTTGAATGTATAGAACAGTATTATATCTCTATTTATTTTCTTGGTGAATTAAACAAATAGTGCTAAATTTAGAGCTGATATATTTGCAGAAAGCTTATATTGAGTCATAGTTAACTGAAAAATGCACAAAAGAAGCTATTCATGGATTAAAGATCTTTTCTTGGAATTCCTCCTTTGCTTGGCAGCCACCGCATCCCGTTTCAAGAACCAGCAGCAGTCAGCGAAAAAGTTTTACGTCCTACCAGCCTTGGCAGCACTCTTCCATAATCCGAATGTCTCGGCGAAAGTGCTTACCCAGCTCTTCTCTCAAATCTCTACAGTTATTTGGAAAAGTAGAGCAAGCATGACGGCTGAAAGTGCAATTTGAATGACATTCGTACCCGAGTTGGCAGAAACTCTCCAAGAGCTCTTCAATGTCCTTCTCGTATTCTGCACACCGGTGGTTTCCCAGGAAGTTTGTAACTACTGACTTCAGCGACTGCCAGGCGAAAAGTTCAGCTTCGCTTAATACTTTGCCAAACATTGGACCCATCATGAGCTCTTTTATTTGAGGGCCGTCAAATATACCAACCTTTAGTTTCTCCATGATTGTCTGTGAGAAATTATCCTGGAGGAAAGAAAACCCACTGCCTTTACTGTCTATTGCCTTCACAAAGTTCTTCATTAATCCTAACTTGATGTGTAAGGGTGGAAGGAGTATTTTGTTCGGTTCAAAGAGAGGGCGAGACTGAACGTTATGCGAGCCAGGTTTTAACCCTTGACTTAACGGTCACTCTTCTCTGACATAATGAGACACAGGAAACATGGATACTTTGTGTATCCAGTCCAATCATCTTAAGATCTCCACATGTAATATAATGGCCGAGGGATTTCGTTTTATATATATTGCCTTTCGGTTTAGTTAGGCTGAGAACCTTTCGCTTAGCGCATGGTTTAGTTAGGTGCAACATGCGCGCAGGTGTTCACGCGCGCGTGGGGAGGATGTGTCATTCGGAGATGTCAAAATAAAAATCCCAGATAGAAAATGCAACCGTGGGATGTGAATGATGTCATGCACCAGAAGCGTGCGCAGAGGATTGGGGGTGGGGTCGAGAGGGGTCAGTGAGTTGAGTTTTTGCTTCCAAAGAAGAAGGTTGGGTTTCGGAGCTCGCCGAGGCCTTGCGGCGGGTGCCGCACGTGGTGGTGGTGGGAGGCAGATGGAAAAGTCAGCATTGAAAGATTGTGTCTGTCTCCTCATGTCGAAAAACCTTTTAACTCAAAGGTAATAAAAAGTTTCGTACCTGAACTAAGAAGTCGTAAAGTTTTTCGTGTTTCGGGATTCCTATGTTATCTATATATGAGTTATGAACATTCTATGTACGTTTCGCATATCCGTATCATGGGTATGTTATACACAGATCAACCATTTGTGTTTCTAGTAGTTAACACCAGACAGCTAAAGATCCATGCTGTTGTGAGTTTCTTTCATTTGTACAGATTGCACATTTGTGATAGATGAAAACTATTCCAATTATGCAGAACAGTTCAGAGACTTCTGGTGTATGAGTCAATAAAAATGTCCATTCTATAGTATCAGGCACTAACTTCATTGATTTGATATATCAAGCAATGTTGTTGCAATAAACCAATGATGACTTATCCTGGAATATGAAAAAAATGTCTAAATTCTCTCTCACGGTCTCGATACCAGTAGAACATTGTATCTGGTGCCAACAGTTGTTTCTATTTGAGATGTGAACCCAGCAGCTGAGAAGACTCCTTTGAAACCTTCAGGTCTCGTGTCAGTTCATTGAGGTCTGTTTGTGTTAAAGGTACTGGCTGGTCGACTTCTTCTGGCTTATATATGTCAAAAGGTTATGTCACTATATTCGGAATCAGAGCTAGATTCCATGTTACCATCTGGCTCATGAACAGGAAGGTCTAGGCCACAAAGGATTGGTCTTTTGGCAGAAAGAACCCTGGGGTATTGGACACGGTGCTTATTCTTGGGATCTGTTCCTTTTAGATTTACCAGGCAGAAACAGTAGTCCATAATGTGATCTTTTTCTTCCTTCTAAACCAGTGGAATGGCAAATGACATACTTAAGCTTTTACCATTCCTCTAATCCTTCAAGTTCTCCACGCATGTTTTACAGCAAAATTGGGGAGTGAATGATTTATCCTGATCCCATAGTAATGACAATATGCCTTCTTCACAAAGTCAGTGATTTTTATTTGACGGTTAGGAAGAACCACACTAACGCAGATATAACAGAACCCGTACTTCAGCTTCATCATCATATGGGTTCGTATCATTTCCTGGACATTTGTAGGTGGGTGTCTTACCCCCTACGGAGAAACAGTCGGCTTATCCTCGAGAGTTTAAGTTATGACACTAAACCCAATCTTGTGAGAAACCTTAAGTTGTGGAAATCTGGGGAATATGGTGTACCTCTTTATTGCCAATACTTCCACCTCCACTCTGACTACGAGGCGTACTACTAGTGAGGGTACCATCTGTGTGTTGAATACATATTTTTAAAAATCGTTTGTATTACATAGAAATACTTTATCATTTAACTGTGTACAAAAACTTTTAAACTATCCAAAAATGTAAATACATATCTGCAATAGGCGTATTGCCTAAACTACATGCATGAAATTACCCCAGATGAGTTGACAAGCCATTAAAATCAATCAATTGACATTGACATCCGATATATCAGAACGTTTCTCGAACATTATGCAAGTTCTCAATGAGATTCGAACGTACTTCTCCTTCATCGGGAGTTCGGGTTCCTGCGGATTTTTTTCTTTTTTTTTTCTCTGTTGTGTACCGTTTTTTCTTGTCGTAAAAGTGACGACCAGAACGAATTGCGATGAAAACATCAAAAATTGAAAAAATTAAGATTCAAATTAGTCAAAATGAATGATTATTAAGATTACCGTAGTACCAATCAAAAATAATTTTAAGTCAAAATTTCTTTTATTAAACTCAGTAAAATATCGTTCAGAATTAAAATTATAAAATCTACAGACTTTGTGATTATATCTTCTTTCGCCTATTCAGATGATCTGGCTGTCAGGTTTTGAGTATTTCTTAGTGCGATGGCGGTAACTTAGACGTGCGCACCTCTTCCCCATTTAATGAGGGATTAGTTGCACTGAGTTGCATGGTACTGGAAGTAAGGAATGTATGATTTCATTTGATAATAAATGATAATCTTAAAGAATTTGGTTTTATCAGTCTGGTTTTGGTTTCTTTCTTCAATAACATATCAACTTTCGTGGGTTATTTAATATCAAAACTATCCTTGTAGAAGGACAGTAGTGGTACTGTTCATTGCATAGGTTGTGGATTAGGAGGTTCTTACCTTTCAAAAGAAAATTAGTCCAAAATAAAACATGATAGCACAACAGGAGTCGGAATTTATTTACTACGAAATGTCAGCCGTTATAGCACATAGACTCCGCCGAATCTTTTTAGGTTGTATTAAGTTCAGATGTCGAATGTAAAAGGAAGTGTCAAACACGTTTAAAAAGCTATTGCTCATTAATATTCTTGGTATAAGCCATAAACGACTTCCTGTCTGAAGCAAATAGCTATCGACGATACATTCTAGGTAAAATAGATATCACTAATATTTTTTTTAAAGTTCGACTTATTTTGACTATTTAATTTTACTTTTCCTGTTAGGAAGAAGCATCTTTCTGGTTTTAATGCTGAGCTGGATTGAATAATCTTTATTGACCCGGGGTCTGATACAATTCATTTGGGATTTCACAATTCTATCCCCTTTATTAGTGATTAAAATGACACACATTCCAACAGTTTTAAAGAACATCTAAAAGTAAAATGAAAACTTTGGGTGAGAAAAGTATAAAGCTAATCTTACAACGTCTCGTTCGACTATCCAAAAACCCTCAACTGACTATTAAAATATGTGCCAGGAATAAATTTCAATACCTAAGAGTGTTTTTTTAAATTGTGTTTGTCGCACTGTCAAATCAATACCTTAGTCGACCTTAGTCGAGGGAGACCCAAAGGCTCCTTTTTCAATTGCTAATCGGGCCATTGGCCTGTTGAGTTGATTGTTCACCTATGGTTGAGGAGATTGGGGTTTAAACGAGGTCGAGTCATGGCAAAGACTAAAAAAATGGTACTCGGTACTCACTTGCTTTATACGCAGCATTATAAAGTACATATCAAGGGTAAAGTGGAACAATCCAGGGAGAGGAGTCACTTCCTCCTCTACCCGTCGGGGTAGTAGCTATTGAAAAGGGATCCCTCGGGTCTCCCTCGACTGCGATCGCGAATTTTACTTTTAAATCATCATCAGCATCATCATGTTGTGCCACTAGCACGGATATCCCTGACCCTCTCTCGCCACTTCTCTCTATCATTCATCGCTTTTGGCAGGTCTTCAATGCTACATCCCGTATCCTCACGTAGCTGCTGTATGTATGTTCGAGCTGGTCGTCCTGCTTTTGCTAGGCCATAAGCGGGGGTCCATAGGAGTACATCACTGATGAGTTCGTCCTTGCTTCTCCAGCAGTGTGTTGAGAGCAATATTGAACAAGTCCTGGCAGCAACACCCCACAAGACACCAGCTGTACGACCACTTGCCTCCCATCACGAAAACTATACAAATTAGACGAGCCAGACAAATTATACCGAAACAAAAACAAAAGAGTAATCAAAGTTTTCTCCTTTAGAACCCTTAGAATTTGCAAATCCAAATATTTGAATGATGAACTTGAGAACTATATAGAAAATTCCTCCGCACAATTTCAATATCTTCAATTTTTCATGCAATGTGCTTATATATATATATATATATATATATACTTATTATTATTGTCATTATTATATAATACCTCCACCTGTATCACAGATATTGAGGACTCTCCAAATTATACCGCACTTGGTTTGCCACAAACCCATGAAGTGAAATAGAGACAACCAACATTGTTATGATATCATATATATATATATATATATATATATATAAGTGTGTGCGTTTGTGTGTGTTTGTGTGTTCATTTGTGTGTGTGTGTGCGTGTGTGTGTGTGTGTGTGTGTGTATTCATTTTCTTCTTCGTATTCTTTTCGTTTTTCACTTGGTTTTTAACTTCCTCTTTTTAACTACTTCATGCACTCTTTTGTCCCTCATATGATTTAATTGAGCATCAGTCATTTGTTTGTAATCATTGAAATGATCAAACTGTTCTATTTGATGCTTAGGGACCTTAACATGTACTCCCAGCCCAGGTCAAAATGGACTTGGGAGTAATGGCAATAAAGGGATATTCTACATCCTCCAACGCTCCTGGAATGGTGTCTCATTATCAGATGAGTCATATCAGGATACTCGTTGTAGTTTTTTGGTCCCTCTGCAGAGAAACAGTCGGCGTATTCTACAGATCAATCCAACAAGGCTGATAGATAGATATCAACTCACTTTAATATATATATATATATATATATATATATATATATATATATATATATATATATCATGCACATATATATGTCATCCACAGACAGACTGTTTCATTGTATCACAACTTTTCAGTGTGACTAGACCCGTAGGACGCTCGAAGCTGAGATCGAAACCGGGCAAACTTTACGTTATACGTTTCGTCATACCGCTCAGCCAACAAGCCAGCCACATTAGTTTGGGAATTATAAGGCATTAAGTAGTAGGTTTGGTTTGTCTACATTTTTGTTATATATATATATATATATATATATTGTTTAAAAATATATATATTTTGCTTAGTAGGTATATTTTGAATTAAATAGCCGTGCAAGTAGCACACATTCTTTGGATAGTTCTGATCTACTTTATATATATATATATATATATATATATATAGAGAGAGAGAGAGAGAGAGAGTGGGGAGGAAGGAGATAGATAGATAGATAGATAGATAGATAGATAGATAGATAACCTCAAGAATGTAAGGTTGTTTACTATGTTTAACTCAGTCTAGCAAGAAAACACGAACATGAAATCTACAAAAGCAAGGGTATGAGTAAGTTCAGTAGTCCAAACAAGTTTTGAAATATTAAAGTTTCTCAAAATTATGGAAAATCTTTTTGATATCAATTTTCTCGCTTCATTTACATCTTATAATCGTTCCCTTGTTCCCGTTTGTATGTTTCCAGTTCTCTACTTGGCCAAATATGGACAAACATTTTTCAAGCAGCGATCCTCGTGTGATACTGTCTATCATAAACCTGGCCACACAACTTGAATAAGAACTTAACAAATATTCTGCTTCATACAAATTTCACTTAAATAAAACCTACTTTTAAAGAAAGGATATGTAAATAAACGGGCACGGAAAAATGTTAGAAGGAATAATCAAATAAAATTTTACCTTGGTATATTTCTTTAATCATATTTGCCTCACAGAAAACCACCAAAGTTTGAATGTGATCAGGGGCACGCTTTTTACAGCACCCCGGAGCCTGTTCTGGACTTCGGTTCGGAGCGTGGCTCTGCAAAAGGAACAATGGCTGACTTGGGGCCTTTTATTAGGCACCTAGTTTCGACTAGGCTACCCTCGGGTGGGCGAGCTGCATTTTTGTCTCCTTTGTCACCCATGTATGGCACTAGACCAAGCGTCTAGTTTAAGCCGTAAACTGGCATACGTGCCCGGACCCACATTTGGGTTCGTGAAACTGCTTGCCTCATCAGGCTCACATTGCACTAAGTGAGCCGATGAGCAGCACTGACAAGCAGGGTTCGAGTCTCGGCTCGTTCCCGACCCCATCTCCCCTTTATCCCCACTTAAATCGGCCTTCGGGCTTTTGACCTTGTGTCAAGTCGTGTCTGGTGGGAGGCAGCGACAAATAAAAGACAAATAAAAGTTTGAATGTGATCAGCAGGTTATATTTTTCAATTCTTTCTATGTTCTGTTGTTATATTATTTCATTATTTTATCTCTTTTGACTATCCGTATATTATCTTTGATTATTTAAGATGCGTTATAAGATACGTATCAAGGGTAAAGTGGAGCAATCAAGGGAAAGGAGTAGCACCCTCCACTACACCTCGGTGTTGTAGCTATTGAAAAGGGAGCCTTCGGGTCACCCTCGACTACGGTCGCCAACTTTACTTAATTACTTACTTGGATCATAACAAAATTGCTGGAGAAAAAGCTAGACGGCAGTTACACAAGAAAGCTACGAGCAATATTGAACAATCCTGGAGGCAACACCCCGCAAAGCACCAACTATACGGCCACCTACCTCCCATCACGAAAACTATCCAAGTTAGACGAACCAGACATACAGGACACTGCTGGAGAAGCGAGGACGAGCTCATAAGTGATGTACTCCTATAGACCCCCGAATATGACCGAGCAAAAGCAGGACGACCAGCTCGAACATACATACAGCAGCTCTGTGAGGATTGGGGATGTAGCCCTGAAGACCTGCCAGAGGCGATGAACGATAGGGAAAAGTGACAAGAGAGGGTCAGGGATATCCGTGCAGGCGGTACGACATGATGATGATGATTTAAGATACTGTTATCTTTTTCTTTATTTCCTTTCTCCATTATTTTTCTTGTTTTTTTTTCTTTCATCCTTTCTTTTCTTTCTGTTTATTTTTCCTTAGTATTCATTATATTTCTCTTCTTCATTTCTTTCTTTTCAACTCTCCTTTATTTTTCTGTGTCTCATTTTAATTTTCCTTTTGTTCTAGAGTTCGGGGGGGGGCGAGTACAGAGTCAGCTTTTTGTTGCCATTGCTCTCAGGTCATCTCAGATTAGTGGTGGTAGTACCTGTTTAGGTTCCATATTGGGGTGAAATATATTTGCTTGAAAAGTATAGATATTTTATAGGAATACATATAACCCTATAAAAGGGTGCAAACAAATCGTCATATCAATTAAAAAGAATTAGTAATGTTCGATAGGAATACTTGAACCCATTTAACCACACACACACTCACACTCACACTCACTCAGAGAGGAGGTGTCCTTGTGGTGTAATGGTTAAAGCGATCGACTGTTGAATCGTAGTAAGCGAGTTCGTACTCCAGTCGCGCTATTACGTTCACATTCGGGAAAACACCCTTGGAAAAGGTGTGAACCCCCTTATCCTACCAGTAATGGGTTAAATAGTACCACTACTGTTCTTCTAGGAGAATAGCTTTGGCATTAAATAACCTACAAAGGTTGGTATGCCATTAAACAAAGAAACCAAACCAAACACACACACATATACATATATATGTGTGTGTGTTTGAGTCGTACCTTATAAATCTGAATGTTATGCAAGAAGGTATCAAGTACCATTTTTGAGTCTTTGATATGACTCGACCTGGGATCGAAACCCGGTCTCCTGTGCCATTGGCGAACACTCTATCCAGTCGCCAATGGGCCGGTAAAGCCAACTGACCAACCAACCAACCAACCTAATTAGCAATCAACCTAATTTTCTTTCTTTTTTCTGTTTATTATCCTTTTTCTTTTCTTTTTTCTTTTCGTTTTTTTTTTGTTAACTTTCTTTTCGTCTCTTTTTTCTCGATTTTTCAAATTCACGAATCAAATGCTTATATCTATTTTTAAACACCAGACAATCTTTTATTTTCTGTGTTCGTTTCTGCTTCCTTCTTCTGGAATGAAATTCTATTTCTGACCAATTCTTTGTTTGTTCTGGACGCTTTCCATTTATTCCTTTTATCTTAGAATTTCTTAAATATATAATATATTTTTCTCACCTAAAATTTTCATTATACTTCTCGTCGTTCTATAAAGCTGTTGAAAGGTGTGACATATTTATCACTAATAGAGGAAATAAACTTGTGAAATCCCAAATGATTCGTATCAGATCACGAGTCAATAAAGATTATTCAATACAACACAGCATTAAACCTAGAAAGATGCTGCATCCTAACAGGAAGAGTAAAATTAAATGGTCGACGTAAGTCAATCATTTTTATAATGTTATGCCGATGGCGATTTGTTTCAGACAGGAAGACGTTTATGGCTCATACCAAGGAAATAATCCAACAAAAGCTTATTTAACGTGATTAACACGTCACTGTACATTCATCATCTGAACTTAATTAAATAAAAACAGATCAGAACCAGTCTATCTGACGTTGTGTATTACCGTCCAGTCATGATCCACTTTCAGACTAATACCCTAAGGAACGCCTACATCCTCCCAGCCATTTGTTAAATAGAAGATTTTGATATCAGAATTCATGCTCAACTGAATACGCTCAGATTATTAGTAGTATTCACAATGATTATGCCAAAGAGTATTGATTAGTAAAGTTGAGGGTGACCGAAAGGCTCCATTTTCTATAACTACGACACCGAGGTGTAAGGGAGGATGGGACTCCATTCCCTGGATTGCCACTCTTTAATCCTTACCTTATAATGCAGAGTGTTAAGCAAGGCAGGATCAAGTACCATTTCTGGGTTTTTGGTATGACCTGGGATTGAACCCCAGTCTCCCGAACCATTGGCAAACACTCTACTCATTAAATCAATGGCTCGGTGAGCTATTGAAAAGGTAGACTTTGGGTCACGGTCGACTAAGGTCGACTAAGGTATTGATTTGACAGTGCAACAGAAACAAGTTAAAACAGCCTCATAGGTATTAAAATTTATTCCTGGCACATATTTTAAAGTCAGTTCAAGGGTTTTTGGATAGTCGAAAAAGATTTTGTAAGATAGGCTTTATACTTTTCTCACCCTAAGTTTTCATTTTACTTCCAGAAGTTCTTTAAAACTGTTGGAATGTGTGTCATTTTAATCACTAATAAAGGGGATAGAATTGTGAAATCCCAAATGAATTGTATCAGATCCCGGGTCAATAAAGATTATTCAATCCAGCTCAGCATTAAAACCAGAAAGATGCTTGTTCCTAACAGGAAAAGTAAAATTAAATGGTCGAAATAAGTCAAACTTTGAAAAAATATTAGTAATATCTATTTTACCTAGAATGTATCGTCGATAGCTATTTGCTTCAGACAGGAAGTCGTTTATGGCTTATACCAAGAATATTAATGAGCAATAGCTTTTTTAACGTGTTTGACACTTCCTTTTACATTCGACATCTGAAGTTAATAAAATAAAAACAGATCAGTGGGTGTCTATGTGCTATAACGGCTAACGTACCGGTCTTCCATTTCGTAGTAAATAAATTCCGACTCCAGTCACGCTATTATGTTTAATTTTCGACTAATATTTTTTGTGAAAGGCATGAACCTCCTTATCCATGGCCTATGCAATGAACAGTACCACTACTGTCCTTCAACAAGGATAGTTTTGATATTAAATAACCCACGAAAGTTGATATGTTATTGAAGAAAGAAACCAAAACCAGACTGATAAAACCAAATTCTTTAAGATTATCATTTATTATCAAATGAAATCATACATTCCTTACTTCCAGTACCATGCAACTCAGTGCAACTAATCCCTCATTAAATGGGGAAGAGGTGCGCACGTCTAAGTTACCGCCATCGCACTAAGAAATACTCAAAACCTGACAGCCAGATCATCTGAATAGGCGAAAGAAGATATAATCACAAAGTCTGTAGATTTTATAATTTTAATTCTGAACGATATTTTACTGAGTTTAATAAAAGAAATTTTGACCTATAAATTATTTTTGATTGGTACTACACTAATCCTAATAATTATTAAATTTGACTAGTATTAACTTTAATTTTTTCAATTTTTGATGTTTTTCATAGCAATTCATTCGGGTCGTCACTTATACGACACGAAAAAACCGTACACAAGAGAGAATAAAAGAAAAAAAAACAGAATAAAATCCGTAGGGGCCCCAACTCCCGACTAAGAAGATGTACGTTCGAATCTCACTGAGAACTTGTGTAATGTTCGAGAAACGTTCTAATATATCGGATGATGTGTGAAAAATGTCAATTGATTGATTTTAACGGCTTGTCAACCTATCTGGAGTAATTTCATGCCCGGGGTTTAGGCAACTACGCCTATTGCAGATTTATATTTACATTTTTATGTATTTTAAAAGATTTTTAATACACAGTTAAATGATAAAGTATTTCTATGTAATACAAACGATTTTTAGAAATATCTATTTAACACACAGATGGTACCCTGACTGTTGGTATGACTCCAAGTCATAGTGGACCTGGAAGTATTGGTAATTAAGAGGTATTCCACATTCCCCAGATTTCCGAAATTTAAGGTTCATCGCCAGGTGGCGTTTAGTGTCATAACCTAAACACTCCCAGAATACGCTGACTGTTTCTCTGCAGAAGGGTACCATGCCCGCCTACGAGTGTTCTGGAAAAGATATGAAGCCATACGATGATGAAGCTGTGGCACTGGAGCCCAGGGGATTGTACAGTACTCCTTTATTGTCATTACTCCCAGGTCCACTCTGATCTGGGGTGGTATTACCTATTAATGTCCCATCTATGGGTCAAATTGAACTTTTTTATCACTTAATTTAGTACAAACAAATGACTGATGTTAAATTGAATTGTTAGTATTACATAACATTACTCGATGTTATTTGACTGTGTGCAAATAAAACTATTGGTATTTGTAATACTTGAAGCTATTTAAATGTGAGCAAACAAAGGAGTAATACTGAATAAAATTATTATTGTTAGATAGGAATGCATCGAACTCGGTGTCTAAATAGAATTATTAGTGTTGAATAGCAATACATGAAACCACTGTAGAACATGTCAACAAAAGTCTAGTACTGAATTGAATTATCAGTATTAGATAACAATACTTGAAATCATTTAACTGTACAACAAATATCAATACTTAATTTTGAGTAAGCAGATTACGAGGATTATTAAATAAGTTTCCAGACTTTTTTTCAGATAGGCACTTTTATTGATAGTACACACATAAAACTCTAGTCGCCTTCGAAGTAATCTCCTGCAGCTGCAATGGACTTGTTGTACAGTTCCAACAACTTCTGGAAGGCCCCATGGAAGTCCTCTTGTGTGAGCACGTCAATGACCTTCGTCATAGCCTCTTTCATCTCCTCAATTCTCTCATAATGACAGCCTCTGAGCTTAGGGAATAATCAAAAGTCACAGGGAGCAAGGTCTGGACTATAGGGAGAGTGAGGAACTGTCTTGATGCCCATCTTGGTCAAATAGTCTGTGACAAGGATGGAGTTGTGGACTGGTGCATTGTTCTAGTGGAAATGCCACTGACCCGATTTGAAGAGTGCTGGCCTCTTCCGTCTGAATCTCTTCCTGAACTCCCTGAAAAGCTCAACATAGTAACCCTAACCGTTTGGCCAATCAACTCTGGTGTATTGACTTTCTTACCCGTCCCACACCTCTCATCATCCCTCACAGACTCCGTGCCTTTCTTGAATCTCTTATGCCACTCAAAAACTGATGCTCGATACATACAAGATGGCTGAAAAGCACCCTGAATTGTTCCATACGTTTCTGTGGCATTTTTTCCAAGTTTAAAACAGAATTTTATTGCATATCGTTCTTCTAAATTGTCGTCACGTCCAGATTGTATTTTTGAAAATCACCAGCTCCGACAATCTGGCTTTAGCAGAGTGTATTCCAATTGCTGCTGTAGCTGTTTATTTGAACCTGAAATCATAAAAATTTGTCCGTTATCTCATAAGATATATAGCAATAACAGACTGAATTTTCAAGAGTCTACGACAGTTTTAAATGCCTGTACAAAAAAGTCTGGAAACTTATTGAAAGCACCACGTACGGTTAGATTGTTCCAAGTAAGTAAAAATAATCCTTAATATTTAATTAAAAGCTTCCGGTTATTTTTTTTAAACATAAATAATCTACAGTCGCAATGTATCAACTATTACTCTCAAATATGAATAAATTTTAGAGATTTACTTGACCCAAATTGGTTTTTGGACCCCGGTATAGGGTGGACCTGAGAGTAGTGGCAATGAAAAGGTACTCAACGATCTCCAAATTTCTAGAACTGGAGATCTAGCCTCACCATCAAATGAACTTTAATGTCCTTCTCAGGACGTCAATATGTTTGAGTGGTGAGTCTCAGACACCTGCGCTTTGTTTTTCAGAATTATTATTAGTTACTTGATACCATGTAGTTGTATGCAAAGAATTGACTAATATCAAATAGAAATAATTACTTGAAACCACATAATTATTCGTATTAGAAAGGAATACTTGAAACTATGCAAATTATTTTGCTTTCCATAGGAATGTTTGATATTATATAACCGTGTGCAACAACAAAAAAAAAAGAAAAGAAAAGGAAAAAAAGCATTAAGAAACAATTACACAAAAAAATATAAATATAAACAATATTGAAAGCGATTCTCTAACTTCTCGGTGTGAAATAACCTTGGAAGAGATGAAAAGGTTCTACTATACTTGAGCCAGACTAAACGAAGCTTAGTAAATACTAATATCTTTCAGCTACTGAATTATGGCGAGATGTAACATGAAAAAGTAGCAATGAGGCTATCAATGGTTATATCATCTAGTGTTTATTCTAGTCAACGGAGTTTTCATCAGATTATCTGAGCTTTTGAAGAGGCCTCCGTCTTCTGGTGGCCTCCCATGCCAGCAGACAATCCTCGCCAAGATTCTGAACGCTATACAACTTCTCACTTGATTACTAGATACGTAGAATTACGAAATAGCCTCATGAAGATAAACAGCGGCGCTGAATACCTACAAGGTTACAGACACATAAACAAACCGATGCATACGTTTTCATGTGTATTTATTTACCCAACCCCTCCAAACAAGCAGAATATGACACAAGGTCAGTTTTTTTAGCGTAGTTTAACAGGTTTGAATTCAGAGTTTTCCTTGTTCAAGACCGGTTGCCATACATCTGCCATACTGTTTAGCCATTGCAGGAGAGAGAATAGTTTGATTCCTTCTTGGATTTTAGCGATATGTAGAATGCAAACAGCTTCGTCTCGTTCATTTTCAACGACGATAACAACAATATCACTGACACGTGTGGGCCCCTACGTTTGAACATGTTTATCGTACTCATCTGGGATATGAGTGTTCTCATATATGGTGCACGCATGAATTTATTCAAACACCTCTGTCACGTAGAGAAACTAGCAAAGACACAAGGTCAGTTTATAAGGAGAGTTATAGATGGTTTGAATTCAGTTTGTCCTTCTGGATAAATTACCGTATGAGTGTTGATTGGGTTTTATGGCATCTCAACATTTGTTGGTTATTTAATGTTACATCTTGCTTACAAGTACATTCAATATATATATAAAGACAAGTAAACAAGTTATACAATAAAGTTTCCTTGCTTAACTTTATTTGTTTAAAAGTATATCAACCTTCGTGGGAAATTTAATGCCAAAATTATCATTGTAGAAGAACAGTAATGGCAGTATTTACTAGGATCATTAAATACGTTTCTAGACTTTTTTCGTATGGGCACTTTTATTGATAGTACACACATGAAACTCTAGTCCCATTCAAAGTAATCTCCACCGGCTGCAATGCACTTGTAGCGTTCTAACAACTTCCGGAAGGCCTCATGGAAGTCCTCTTGTGTGAGCGTGTCAATGACCTTCGTCACAGTCTCTTTCATCTCCTCAATTGTCTCATAACGACAGCCTCTGAGCTTAGGGAATAACCAAAAGTCACAAAGAGCAAGGTCTGAACTATAGGGAGAGTGAGAAACTGCCTTGATGCCCATCTTGCTCAAATAGTTTATGACAAGGATGGAGTTGTGGACTGGTGCATAGTCCTGCTGGAAATGCAACTGACCCGATTTGAAGAGTGCTGGCCTCTTCCGTCTTAATCTCTTCCTGAACTCCCTGAAAACCTCAACATAGTAACCCAAACCCCAACCCTTTGGCCAATCAACTTTGGTGTATTGACTTCCTTACTCTTCCCACACCTCTCATCATCCCTCACAGACCCTGTGCCTTCTTTTAATCTCTTATTCCACTCAAAAACTGATGCTCGATTCATGCAATATGGTCGAAATCAGTCTGAAGCATTCCATGCGTTTCTGTGGCATTTTTTCCAAGTTTTATTGCATATCGTTCTTCTAAAGTGTCCTCACCTCCAGATTGAATTGTTGAAAATCACCAGCTGTGACAATCAGGCTTTAGTAGGGTGTATTCCAATTGCTGCTGTAACTGTTCATTTGAAGCTGAAATCATAAAAATTGGTCGGTCATCTCATAAGATGTATAACAATAAAGTTATGAATTTTCAAGATTTTACGACAGTTTTAAATGCCTGTACGAAAAAATCTGGAAACCTATTTTAATGCATCACGTAATTCAAAACTTGGAGGATAAAGGCGCTCTTTCCCAAGAGAATTTGTCCGAAAGTGAACGTAATAGCGTGACTAGAGTTTGAACTCGCTTTCAACAATGTCACTGTTCAACACGTTAGCCACAAAGTCACTGGAACTCACCAACATGATAAAGTGATGTCTATATGCCTAGACAAATGTATAGATGAGCTGTTGTCAAAATATTTCTTATGAAGCACAAGATTGGGCCGGAGAATTTTTTCTGTTTCCCGAAGGGAAAATACATCCCAAGGATAAAATTTGAGGATGTTATACAGTAATACAATCAGAATCAATGCAACACTGTAAATAAATTATAAAGTCTAGCCTTTGCTGTAGCATACTGTGTTTACTGGGATATTCCAAACCTACTAAAAGAGATACACTGACGCGGTATAAGAATAAAGAAAAAGGAGTTGAGAGGTGCTTCGACGAATAGAAAACACGCTGGAATAATGTTGAAGACTAAGAGGACCATTTTGAAGAAACTTATCGTTTCATTCATTGTTTACTAATGTATTGGTAAATACAGCATCAGTTTCGATTTTTTCGGAACACGCTTCTTTTAGAGACACCTACAACTAATATAAAGTGCAGTAGGTTGCTCTGTAGCACATATTAGTGAAAAAGAGAACCCATTCAGGTTTTAGCCCAGTCGGCTAGGGGTGTAGAATACACGGAGTGCATCTTTACATCTCCTGAATATGACACTAAACAATCTAATGGTGAGACTCCAGTAATGCTGGAGCTTGGGGAATGTGGAGTACCTCTTTATTGCCATCGTTTCCAGGTTTACTCTGACCCGGAGTGGTTGCACTTGGTAGGATCTTTTCTATGGGTTAAATAGAAGTAAACTATGCAAATAGGCTAAACTGAATTGTTTGAAATAGAACTGTTTTTACATTTAACTGTATACAAACAAAATCTGTACTTACACTAAACTGTATTATTTGAAATAGAACTGCTTATATGTATAAAATTGATTTGCCATTAAATAACCTGCAATGGTCAATATGTCATTGGTCAGGCTGATTTCTATATGATCGATAGCTGCCCATGCCTTTGTTAATCGCGTGTCGATATATTTTTCGGTTGATGAGACACTGCTTCCTAGGTAGGTGAATTTTTCTACCAGTTTCAGAGAGGTTCCGTCTAGTGTGGTGTTACCTGTTTGATTATAGTACATATATTCAGTTTTGTGTGCATTGACATGGAGGCCAATGCCTGCAGTGGTTCGTTCCAAACTATGCAGTAGTTTTTCGGTCTGGTTAGGTGTATTTGCCAGTAACGCTATATCATCGGCGTAGTCGGCGTCGGTAATGTGTATATATAAATTTTCACAACCTTAGAGTAAAAGAAAGCAAGATGATGAAATATGTATATTTATATTCCAAGTAAACTCAACTAATAAACGACTTCGTATAAAAAACAGCCTAATTGTTCTTCATAAAAAGTTTTTATCATATATTGCCTGTTAAGAACGACTCCTAACTTTTACTAATCAACAAAAATAGTCCTTCAACATAGAATGACATTATAAGAAAACATTCAAACAATTATTTATATTTTCGAAACTACTGTAATACAATCAGAATCAATGCAACACTGTAAATAAATTATAAAGTCTAGCCTTTGATGTAGCATACTGTGTTTACTGGGATATTCCAAACCTACTAAAACCCACCAATGATAGTTATTTTTACTACAATTTTCTTTACTATTTATTTATATGTGTACATATTATATGCACAGGTGTTATAAATGCAAAAAAAACAGGACATAAAAAATTAATCATCTTTACTCATAGACTTTGTTTAGGTTAAGTCTAAACAGGAACATTTTGGATCAAATTTACGACAAGGTTAGGCCTTTTTGAGGTTTTAAAAATATACCACCAGTAATGAATGGGCATTTGCTTTTTAGATGAAAAATTAATCTTAAAAAGTCATTTATTTCACGAGTATATACAGTTTATCCTTGTGTGATTAAATTCACACTAATAAAAATGTTTGTTTATGAGTGTCTGTAATTGTATGCAAGTGTGTGTATACGAAAATACGTGGGCATGTATATTGGAGTGTTTTTAGAAAGTTAACAAAGATTAATGGGAAGATAAATTTACCTTTCAAACATTTATTAACTTTCGCTTTGTGGTTGGCACAAAACGCAGCCTGAGGATAAACCATTGACAGACATTAACAACTGACCGACTTTGGATTAAAAGTGAGAAAATAAAATTGAAATAAATAGATCTAATTTTCTGTGAAAATATCTGAACAGTAAAACGTTGCAAAAAAAAAAAAAAAAAAGACATCAAGGCCGATCCTAACAAATTGGGGTGTTGCAGCGTCATGACGAAAGTTGTTGGAGACAAAGACGAGACGAAGAGATGAAGTCGAGTTCACATCAGAAAAAAAAAAAAAAAAGAAAGAAAATGTTTGACACGTGGTCACAGAAAAATACCACTCACTTTATGATCTTATCTCAGCCTTCCTTTAGACCGGTCAAAAATCAGGAAGATATGAAGTGGTATTTTTTGTGTTGATGAAGAAATTGATAAATCATTGCTTATCCCTGGCACGGAAATTTAAGTAGTTCCTCATCCACTGCTCGGCCTCGTCCACTTGGGCTGTAGAATACACCGACTGCATCTTGGCAGAAATTTAATACCCCTACACTCCTACCCACGAATATCTTGGATATGATATTCAACAATCTGATTGTGAGGCTGCTGTAATACTGTAGTTTTGGGGAATGCGGAGTATCCCAGCATTGCCATTGCTTCCAGGTTCAATCTACCCGGAGTGGTAGCACTTAATAGGATCCTGTCTATGGGCGATAGAGAACTGTTTGAAATTTAATCTAAATAAATGATCAAAGCTAAATTGAATTTTTTCAAATAGAATTGTTTGATCATTTAATTCTGTGTAAACAATTGACTGATGTTTAATTGAATTGTTAATTATACATAGCAATACTTGGAACCATTTAACTTTGTTAACTTATGTTTACAAATAATATATATATATATATATATATATATATATATGTAAGTATAAACGGGATTTGGCATTAAATAACCTACAATGGTTGATATCCCATAAAACCAAGGCAAACCATAACATTGTCCGCTGCTGGTTAATCATCATCATCATCATCATCATGTAGTGCCGCCAGCATAGATATCCCTGACCCTCTCTCGCTACTTCTCCCTATAGTTCATCGCCTCTGGCAGGTCTTCAGGGCTACATTCCATATCCTCACAGAGCTGCTGTATGTATGTTCGAGCTGGTCGTCCTGCTTTAGCTCGGCCATATGTGGGGGTCCATAGGAGTACATCACTTATGAGCTCGTCCCTGCTCCTCCAGCAGTGTCCTGCGTGTCTGGTTCGTCTAACTTGGATAGTTTTCGTGATGGGAGACAGGTGGCCGTATAGTTGGTACCTTGTGGGATGTTGCCGCCAGGACTTGTTCAATATTGCTCGCAACATTCTTTTGTAGCTGGTTGATAAGCAAATGATTCTCCTTCAAAAATCCCCAACTCCCCAACTTTGGTATGACCGTTTCTTGCACCGACCACGAGGGTTCTCACGTGTTCAGCAAACACTTCTATTGATTTATATCGTTCTGTCGAAGTTTGTGTCGTGGCGATAATTGTCACTGGAAATTAACGTTTTTCCTGATACTGAATACCAAACAAAAATTGATCACTTTTACGAAGCTGGCTATATCAAATTAGTTTGGGTCTTTTTTTAATGGCATATTAACCTTCGAGGGTTATTTATTCATCTTTGCTAAAAAAACAACTGTGTTATAAATTAGCCTATATTTTTGAGGATAAGTAGTTTCATATCTTTCGGAAAGTGAACGTAAAAGCGACTGGAGATTGAACTCGTTTACGAAGATCTCTCAGCCGAGCACATAAACCAATACAGCACGGGGATTCCCACACGCAGAAACAGATGCGTGTATGTAACGAATCTCTGGAAAACCAAGTCTTCATGTGCCCTCTTTGAGGGGCTTTGAATACGCTAATTGTATTCTCTCGTTTAAGACATCATCACAGCTGGGCATGTTTACCAGTCAGGATGACTCCCCCGCTATATTAGACTCACTGTTTTCATTTTGATATCAAGAGAAATCCTCGTGTATTTTCTGTCATTTAACACACAACAAAATTTGATTTATGAGCTTTAAGGATTCTGTTTTATATATTTATTCAATTTTCTTATACCTATACGTGCACATATATATATGGAGGCGCGTTTAGCGTAACAGTTATGATAAGAGAAAAAGGAATCATCAACGTAAGATCAATTCCTTGACAAGGCTCTCTGTGTTTCACTTGGTGCTCATGTTCTGTGGAAAGGCATGAATATCTGTTCTCCCTCCAGCTATGAGTTAATAGTAGGGCAGACTGCGTTTTTTTTTTTTGCCTTGCTTTAGCAAAAAGCTCCCGAATAGAAATTGACTCTATGTCACATCCTGCTTGTAGTAGAGACAGTTGATTTGTTTGTTTGTTTGTCTGTTTGTTTATTTTTTATGTCATTCAGTTTAGTATTAGTTAAGTTTTTTGTTCACACACAGGTCAATATCAAAATAATTCTGCTCCAAACTATTCAGTTTAGCATACAAAAACGGATCCATTTCAAACTATTCAGTATAGCATAAGTACACTGTAAATGTCAAAACAGTTCAATTTCAAGTAGTTCAGTCAAACATTACACAGTTTAAATGTCAAAACAGTCCTATTTCAAGTAATTCAGTTTAGCGTAAGTACATAGTTTAGGTTTAGTTCTTTTCGACTTATATATAGGACCCTATCAGGTGCTACCACTCCGGGTCAGAGTGGACCTGGGAGCGATAGCAATGAAGAGATACTTCGCATTCCCCAAAGTTCCAGCATTACTGGAACCTGACCATCAGATTATTTAGTATCGTATCTAGGACGCTCTTTGTGTGGTTTGAGTCCTCTGCAGAGAACCAATCGGTGTATTCTACAGCCCCAACCGACTGGCCAATGAGACGGCTGATTAAAAACATACAGCAAAGGAACTACAAAGCCAAAGATTTGAAAATGCTCCTCTGTGTGTGTCTGTGTGTGCTTAGGGTATTTCCATAGTTTGACATCTTATTTTGAAACAAGCAGGAAAAATTAAATTGCAAAACATCGTCAAATGCTTCATTTTGCGCTAACGCCCAAGGGAAAGGCATGAATCCATCTCTTCTCTCTATGGTTAAATAGTAAGACACAATGTTTAGATATCCAACCTAGGAGAAGGAAAACTCTGAATTTCCATCAGTTTAAGAACTTTTAAAAAGTAATCTATTGTCACATCACGCTAGTGGTGGCTGTTTCAACTAAATGCATACATGTGTACCTAGATTTATAGTTAACGAATAAACCCGTTCGTTAAATAAGTTTTTTTTTATGGTCGAAATCTAAATATCATAGAAAGTAAGAAGAACAATAATTTGCTTTCGAAATTAATAACTTTAATTAAAGTTTTCGTGACTTTTAAGGGTTTATACGGTATTTCAGACATAAACAGGACAAAAATCCAGCCTTGGGTTTAAATATTAACTCAATTAATTAATGATTACATGGCCGTAAATCAATGGTCGACCGATATATGGAATCGACTTATACACACGTATATTGGGTGCAAATCACTACTCCTTAAATCCTATCAATAGACGGATATCGTGGTGAAAACATGGTAATAGATATACTAATCTGTCGGCTAAATAAGTTTAGAATTACTTCTAGAACACACTTAAATATTTTATGCGCCATATATGTGTTTACAAAACGATAAAAAAAGAATAAAATATACGAGGGTAATTCAATATTAGAGGTGTTACCCGAGTTCCCCGACCTTTTGAGTAATACATTGTGGATCAATTCATATCATTATATATATTATGATATCTTTCTTTCTTTCTTTCTTTCTTTCTTTTAATTAGTTTAGTTTTCTTTCTTCTTTCTCTCCTTCTTGCCCATTCTTTCTGCTTCTCTTATTTATCATTTTCTTTCTTTCTTTCTTTCTTTCTTTCTTTATTTTAATTTTTTTTCTTTTTTTCTTCATGCTTTTTCTTTCTGTCTGTTTTTCTTATTTTCATTTTCTTTCTTTCTTTCTTTCTTTCTTTCTTTCTTTCTTTCTTTCTTTTAATTTCTTTTTTCTTCTCTCTATATTGTTGCGTACTCATTCAGAGTATGTTATATAGCACTTTGCGATAATGGTCAGCGACCACTTCTTCACTTCGCTTCGTTTTTCTGTTATCCTGTTGCCATCTTTGTTCTTGTCCGTTGTCTTATGCCGTCATCTCTAATAGTTCTGAGTTCCACCCTGCTGGGATGATGAATAATAACGTGACCACATTTTCACTAGCACATATCAATTTTATTCCTTGGCAACTTTTCAAATTCCCATCACTCGTCCGACTAAACTGGGATATGAGAAGAGTAAAGATATAACATTTCAACCACTCAGTTTGGGTGTTTCTCACTAACTGACTAACTTATTTCGAACTTCTTGTTGCCCAGTCGGCTGGAGTGGTAGCACCTGATAAAGATCCTATCAATGGGTTAATTAGAACTAAACCGTGCTTCTTTCACTATACTGGTTTTTGCATTTAAACTGAATTGTTTAAAATAGAACTGCGTACTAGTGCTCGAAATAGAACTGTTTTTGACGTCTAAACTGTGTACTTATGTTGAACTGAATTCTCTGAATTAAAACTGTCTGACATTTAACTCTGTGTATTGCCCAGTCAGCTGGGGCTGTAGAATACACTGACTCCACCTCTGCAGAGGGATAAGACCACCCCCCTAACGAGTGTCCTGGATATGACACTAAACAATCTGATGGTGAGGTTCCAGCAGTGCTGGAGCTTTGGGGAATGCGGAGTACCCCTTCATTGCTCCCAGGTCCACTCTGACCCGGAGTGGTAGCACCTGATAGGGTCCAATCTATGGGTTAAATAGAACTAACAGCATACTTATGCTAAAATGAATTGTTTAAGTAAACTGAATAGCTTTAAATAGAAATGTTTTTTTTTAAAGCATACTTACATTTAAACTGCGTGCTTATGCTAAACTGAATTATTTCAAATAGAACTGTTTTTCGACATTAAAACTGTATTTACACTTAACTGAATTGTTACATATAACTGCTTGAATAGTTTGAAATGGAAATGTTTTTGACTATTAAACTGTGTACTTATGCTAAACTGAATTGTTTTTAATGGAACAGATTATTTACATAAAAATGGATTTGGCGTTAAATAACCTACAAAGGTTGATATGCCATAAAACCCAACAAACCAAACCAAACCATCGAACTTCTAGAGCCTTTTTGGTCTCGTGGTTAAAATCATCCAGTGGTATCAGATTGAGCTTGAGTTAAATAATTATCAATCATACAGGGTTTTTCCAGGCCGTTGATGGCTTAGGAATTAATTTGAATGTTACACTACATGTAAATATTAGATCTCTCCAATACATACATGCATTCTTTTTTTTATTTTTTAAATAGAGGATTTATATTATAAATTGAGGGAAATCACGGTATACTCTGGACTGCTGAGACCTCATAAGATTGAAACAGCTGACCAGTAGTTCCGTCAGCAGCGCGCAGTGCTTGCTGGGATTTCTGGTCGTGGTATTTCAAACTCACCAATTTATTATATAACATTATATTAATTCTTTCTTCTGTCTTTTTATTTGTTTCTCCTTTCTCTTTTTTCATATCCCATTTTTACATTTTCTTTCCTCTTTTCTTAACTTATTCTTTCTTTCTTTCATTATTTCGTTCTTTTTCCGATATTTCTTTTAGCTTTTTCATTACCCTTTTTTTTTCTTTCTATCATTCTTATTTCTTTCACTCTTTCTTTTGATAATTTTTCTTTCTGTTCTTTATTTTTCCCTTTTTCCATATATATTTGTTGAATTTCTTCAAGTCTTGTTCGTTTTACTTGGATTGTTTAAGTGATGGGAGATAAGTAACATCTCCCATCTCTTAAACAATCCAAGTAAAACGAACAAGACTTGAAGAAATTTAAGAAGCAGCGGATCTGTAATAACATATTCATTAACTAACACGTAGAACATTAGTTTAATCATTTAGAAATCATTATCAGATTTTATATTCATGTGACTATTTAGTTACACAAAGCACAGTACATGTGGTTGTAATGTTTTTTTTTACCTGGTCGCATATTGCGTGTAATACATGGAAACTTTTCTGATTTTCATATATATATAGTTTGCAATTATAAGGAAACTCAAACCTGGTTGAATTGTTATCATAAATTTATTTCGCCGGAGAATATAATTACACTCTCCATCTCCTCAAATGACTATACATATTTACGTAATTTGAGGTTGAAAAACAGCAAATAAATAAATAAATAAAGTATAATAATATTTTCCGGCGAAATAAATTTATAATGACAATTTAACCAGGTTTGAGTTTCCTTCTAATTACACTGAATAAGCTCTGTATGCGAGTTTTGTTATATAAACCTGGAAGGAAAAAGATGTGTAACAACAGCCATACATCCAGCACTCACATAGATTTATATGACATTCTTCATATATTCTAAACGCGAATAATCCACACCCACTGTCTTCGGACGCTGACTGGAAATTACTGATATATATGTATTCTTCTGTCTTGTCAAACCGGAGTCGGGAATAATTCCGTCAGGACAATTAAATTATTCAAACTTCGAACATTTAGTTCTTCCTAGTAGAAAGCTCACATCACAGAGCAACAATTACTTTAAGAAAAACAAAATCCAGTCACTTTAGTAATATAAATTTATTTCCATCCTGCTATGGGTATTGATATGAATCAATAACTCCAAAATCCCCGCACACCATTCCCTCCTGTGTCTATTCTGGCAGTATTAATTATATCCATTGGATCTGAAGAAGTCCTGTTAAATTTGGAGTAATTGATTCATATCAATACCTATAGCAGGAGTGAAATATATTTATAATCCTAAAGTGACCGGATTTTGTTTTTCTTAAAGGTATATATATATATATATATATAGTGTTGAAAATAACAGACTTTTTGTTTAGTTTTTTATTCTGTTTTTTTTTTTGCACGAATGAGATGTCGCAACTGTTTTTGAAAGCAGTTTAAAAGATGTTCAAACTCTCTGTTAGTATCGATCGAGTACGAGTACATTTGATAACTATTACTCCTTGTTGACGTGGGTACTCCTAAGTTCTGGAACTCAAACAGAGGAGGACAAATAAAAACCCAAAATCTGCAACCTAAATACACATATATATATATATATATATATATATATATATATATATATATAATGCATTTAGAAAAAAATCATAATTGGTTAAATGTCATTATAATTTTTTTTTCGACAAAGAATATTATTACACTCTTCGTCTCATCAGATGACTTCACACGATAATTTCTGGAATAATTGAATTCCTTTGACCATTTTTGGGTTAATCTAGTGGTTACCGGAAGGTTTTTGTTTTTTTAAGAGGAGTATGAAGATAATCGTTTAGTTTACAAGCTTTCATTTTTCATAAAATTCCACCTGCTACAAAAATTTAACAAATGTTTAAATTAGGATGGGTTAATTTACTCTTTTTCTGGTTTTTTCATTTTTCTAATACTTTATTGTCATGACCCTCTTTACTTTTGCATGAAAATTTAAATTCATAGTTTTTTTTCTTCTTTTTTCATACCTATATATAAACAGTAATTCATATTTGCTGTTTTTCAACCTCAAATTAAACCTGTGGTGTCATTTGATGAGATGAAGAGTATTATAATATTCTTTGATGAAATGAATTTATAATGACAGTTTAAGGAGGTTTTCTTCTAATTACATTGTATAAGCTCTGTATGTGAGTTTTGTTATATAAACCTTGATGAGGAAGCTATAACAATAGCCATACATCAAGCACTCCTATAGATTTATATGAAATTCCTCATATATTCTATACCGGAATAATCTGCAACCATTGTCTTCGGACGCTGAATGGATTTTATGGATATATATATATAGGGTATGGAAGCAAAATATGGAATAATTTTAAAAACTTTTATTTTAGTCTAATTAGTCCAATTTTTGAAAAACAAAAAACGCAATAAATATAAATTTTCATGATTAGCTCTTTTATTCAAGTACTATTTTTAATAAAGATTAAGCCCAATATGAGTGAGCAAGAAAAGAAACGACAACAAATCTATGGTTTGCTTAACGCCGATTCTAAGCCATAGTTTTCTTGTCCATCTTATAGAAAGCAAAGAAAAAAATTTCACCGGAAAAGAGCTTTTATGGAAAATGGGGAGCGGAGGATGGAACAAAAAAAACTAAAAGAAGGTTTTTTTAACTGGTTTCACTGCGGTAATTAAGATGGACCCCACAACGTCAATAAGAAAGCATGCTAATAAATGGAAAGTCCACAAGAAAACTGTGAGAACAACAATTAAACAAGATTTAAGCCCACATCTTAATCTTCTTGATTACGCTATATAGGGCGTTTAAGAAAACAAAAAAAAATGCAACTTCCCATCCAAATATTGGTTCGCTTAAGATTGCTATTGAAGATGAACGGTATAAAATGTCAAAAGAGTTTTTTTGAAAATATGCAAATTGTTTCGAAGGCCAGTTGATACAATAAGGGAAGAAAAAAATGCTGGTCATATTGGGTAAATTTACTGTTTTGTGTCTATTTTCATATTTTCTTATTTCTTTTAAAATTAAAATTAATCTTGTTTTATAATAGTCGTGTATTATTTTACTAGAATACTTTTAATTTTGCTTCTGTACCTTATATATATATATATATATATATATACTATTTTCAGTTTTACATCTACCTAATGCTTCCTACAATAATGCTAATGTATTACTCAACCAAAGGTCGGAAATACTTAATGTTTGTAAGCATTAAAAAGCTTGGTTACTTGGTAGTTAAAATATATCTTTTTCCTTTGTCTTTTATATATATATATATATATATATATATATATATATATATATATATATATATATATATATATAAACACTTTCTTGTGTCCTTTTAATCAATAAGATATAGTTTGGCCCAACCCACTTCAGTCTGGATTATTCTGATGATCCGGTTGGGTTAAACCTAGGTAAATATCTTCTGGCTCTGTTTGTATTCGTAAATATATATATATATATATATAATGATATAGCTTGCTATATTTTTAAATAGATATAGTTAAACATCCCAGATAGAGCATATATATATATATATATATATAAGTTGGTATAGCGCTGATGTAGAGTTAACGCCACTTAATGCTGTCAGTTACACGCCTATATGATCACCGAATCAATGACTGAATAGATGAAAAACTGTCATCAAGTAATTAACTCGGTCAGTGCTATGCTAATATATATATATATATATATACATCTTATGAGATGACTGACCAATTCTTATGATTTCAGCTTCAAATGAACAGCTACAGCAGTAATTTGAATACACTCTACTGAAGCCTGATTGTCACAGCTGGTGAATTTCAAAAATGCAATCTGGACGTGAGGACAATTTAGAAGAACGATATGTAATAAAATTCTGTTTTAAACTTGGAAAAAATGCCGCAATCAAAGATAATTTTTGTGAGAGCGTATATATTTTTGATAGAAAAGTTAAGATTCGTGAAATGAATTATAGCAGTAATTTTTTGCTGAAGATAAGTATTTTGTGTGTTAGAAATCTTTGTATAAGTTTGATACTGTGTGAGAGAGAAAATCTATTTATGCCTTAACGTATATGTGGCTGCAGCTGATATGCGCCTGCTGTTAAAGTTTAACAGCTG